>OX038876.1:1048647-1729147 GCA_943789525.1 Agriphila geniculea
TAGCAATAGCGCAATTCCTAGATCACGCAAGGAATGCGTAGCGTAGTCAGAGGTAAGTAGTCACAGTCAGTCACTAACTTCGAGGAAATCGCGTGCGCGTGCGCATGCGAGACGTCAAAATAGCGGATGTGGAGTTCGCGAGAGGATTGTAGTTTGTGTGACTATAGGTAACAACCGTGACGTTGCTTGCCGTGTAGTGAAAACATGCAAAGTGGACTTGAGTAGGTACCTAGACCACGGGACACGGCCCACGACGGGTCACTAATTAGTTTTGATCAGGGTCCGTTTTAAGAAATGAAATGACCATCGCGGTCCGCACATCATTTTATAGAAAAGAATATTTACAGAAATGTAATTATTAGATACTTAAAGTAGGTATGTTTGTAAGGTTCTGTGTTCTCGCGGTCCGCATAAAATGGGTCGGCGGTCCGGATGCGGACCGCGGTTCGCCATTTGGCGACTCCTGACCTAGTCCTACCATCTACTTTGTTCCTCTGCAAATATTGGTGATAGGGAATGGTAGGTAGGTTTATATCTTAAATACTTAAATACGTTATGTACTAAAATCACTAAAGATATCTGATAGTTAATAATCAATAAATAAAAAAAATAAACTTTACCGCGGAAACCATACTTTCAAACCACTCCTTCAAACTGTGAAAATGTAGATATTTAGGTACTTTATAGATAAGACATCTCACGTAGGTACCTACGCCGTAATGCAAGATAATTATAATGATTTAAAGTCGTTGCCAATCATAATAATCATTACACAGCTACACGCAGATAAATATTTTGCCTCAGGCAGGACTGGAATCTGCGCCCAGCGCGCGCGATCCGGTTGCGATTGACACATTAGGCACCCATTACACACACAATCTGATCACGCCAGATCGCGCCAGATTGACAGAGATTGATTGTGTAACGTTGTTCGTGATCTGTTTCAATCTGGCGCGGTCTGGCGTGATCAGATTGTGCTGGATTGTCAATCTACGTCAATCTGGCTTAGGGTTGACACCTTTTTTTTCGAGGTAATAGTATTATTTTCAAAACATTAAAAAATGATAGTATGTAGGTACTTACTTTTGGGATATTTATAAAAATGTAGTCCACATTTAGTTTTAACTAGCTTCCGCCCGCGACTACATCCGGGTGGATATTTGAAAAATATCTTAAAAAAACATACAGACGGACAGAAAAACAACCTCCTGCTTTTTTGAAGTCGGTTAAAAATATTGAATCGCAGTATATTGTGGTAGATTGTCAATCTACTACAATCTGCTTGTATCGGATCGCGGTAGATTGTGGTAGATTGTCAATCTACCATGGTAGACTGACAATCTAGCACGATCTACTGCGATCCGATGTTTTTAACCGACTTCAAAAAAAGAGGAGGTTATCTGTTCGGTACATTTGTTTTTTATGGAAGCTGAACTGATTTGGATGAAATTTGGCAAACAGTTTATAGTCTGGATTATAACTTATATTTTTCATCTCGATCAAAGGTACCCTAGGGATTTTTATTATTTTAAACAATGAAACTAATTTGTAGTACTTTAGGGGAATTTATACAAATATAGCCCATATTTATTTTTAACTAGCTTCCGGCCGTGACTAAATCCGGGTGGAAATTTGAAAAATACCCTAAAAAAACATACAGACGAACAGAAAAACAATCTTCTGCTTTTTTGAAATCGGTTAAAAATATTGAATCGCAGTATATTGTGGTAGATTGTCAATCTACCACGGACGACCACGGTAGATTGACAATCTAGCACAATATACTGCGATCCAATATTTTAACCGACTTCAAAAAAGCAGGACCTTGTTTCTCTGTATATTAGTTTTTAAGGCTTGTCATTTGTCAATCTACCATGGTAGACTGACAATCTAGCACAGCACAATCTTCTGCGATCCGATGTTTTTAACCGACTTCAAAAAAGGAGGAGGTTCTCTGTTCGTCTGTATATTTGTTTTTCATGAAGGCTGAACTGATTTGGATGAAATTTGGCAAACAGTTTATAGTCTGGATTAAAACTTATGATATTTTTGATCTCGGTCAAAGATACCCTAGGGATTTTTTTTTAAACATCGAAATTACTTTGTAGTACTTTTGGTAAATTTATAAAAAATATAGCCCATATTTATTTTTAACTAGCTTCCGGCCGTGACTACATCCGGGGGGACATTTGAAAAATACCCTAAAAAAACATACAGACGAACAGGAAAACAACCTCCTGCTTTTTTGAAGTCGGTTAAAAATATCGAATCGCATTAGATTGTGGTAGATTGTCAATCTACCACAATCTGCTTGTATGGGATTGCGGTAGATTGTCAATCTACCACGGTAGATTGAGAATCTAGCACAATATACTGCGATCCAATTTTTTAACCGACTTCAAAAAAGTAGGAGCTTGTTTGTCTGTTCGTCTGTAGTTATATTAGTTTTTAAGGCTGAACTGATTTGAATGGAGTTTGACACACAGTTTGTTGCCTGGATTAAATTATAGGATTTGTTTTATCTTGGTCAATCAAAGGTACCCTAGGGTAAAATACTTTAGTAAGTTGTTTTGAGAAATTTATAAAAAATGTAGCCCATATTTATTTTTAACTTGCTTTCCGGCCGTGACTAATGCGCGTGGGCATTTGAAGAATCCCTTAAAAAATATACAGATGAAAAGAGAACCTCCTCCTTTTTATAAGTCGGTTAAAATATTGGATTGCAGTAAAAGATAATGAAATTTGGCACACAGTTAGTTTGGTACCCTAGGAAGTACCTACCCTATGTACCCTATTTTTAATTTTTAAAGGAAGCTAGTTAAAAATAAATGAGGACTATATTTTTTCATAAATTTCCTATAAACCTACCTACTATATTTTTTGCAATGTTTTGAAAAATACTATTTACCTCGATGTTATTACTATACCAGGCTAGAAACTATATAATATGATGTGTGCCAAATTTCATCAAAATCAGTTCAGCCTTCTGAAGCTGAACTGATTTGGATGAAATTTGGCACTCAGTTCATAGCTGGGTAATATCGTATTATAAATATCGATATTTAGGTAATTTTACACACCTGTGTGTGTAAAATTAAATATCGTAATTAAAATCGATATTCATCTAACCCTAACTAATCAAGGCATAAAATGGGTGCTAGACAACAGATTTTACTAGGTACTTACTTATTTTTCGAAATAGATAGGTACTTATTATACGCAGACCGTCACAGAAATTAAAATTCATCATTTCAATTACGTCCGGGAATCGAACCCGGGATCTCTTGCGTGGTAGACTGGCATGTTGAATACTGCACCACTCAGGTCATCGATCGATATCACGCGAAAATTAATGCAAAAAGTTGGCAACCCTACCAAAGATCACCGTGGATCGTGGTAGATTGTCAATCTACCAAGATCTACTGCGATCCAGATCTCGCTGGATTGACCGTGTAACGTCGCAAACTAACCGCATCAAATTCCATCAATCTGCGGTTTTGATCAGATTGAAACCAGATTGACGTGTGTAATGGCTGCCTTAGGCACCCATTACACACACAATCTGATCACGCCAGATCGCGCCAGATTGACAGAGATTGATTGTGTAACGTTGTTCGTGATCTGTTTCAATCTGGCGCGGTCTGGCGTGATCAGATTGTGCTGGATTGTCAATCTACGTCAATCTGGCTTAGGGTTGACACCTTTTTTTTCGAGGTAATAGTATTATTTTCAAAACATTAAAAAATTATAGTATGTAGGTACTTACTTTTGGGATATTTATAAAAATGTAGTCCACATTTAGTTTTAACTAGCTTCCGCTCGCGACTACATCCGGGTGGATAAATATCCACAGCACAGCACAATCTTCTGCGATCCGATGTTTTTAACCGACTTCAAAAAAGGAGGAGGTTCTCTGTTCGTCTGTATATTTGTTTTTCATGAAGGCTGAACTGATTTGGATGAAATTTGGCAAACAGTTTATAGTCTGGATTAAAACTTATGATATTTTTGATCTCGGTCAAAGGTACCCTAGGGATTTTTTTTAAACATCGAAATTACTTTGTAGTACTTTTGGTAAATTTATAAAAAATATAGCCCATATTTATTTTTAACTAGCTTCCGGCCGTGACTACATCCGGGGGGACATTTGAAAAATACCCTAAAAAAACATACAGACGAACAGGAAAACAACCTCCTGCTTTTTTGAAGTCGGTTAAAAATATCGAATCGCATTAGATTGTGGTAGATTGTCAATCTACCACAATCTGCTTGTATCGGATTGCGGTAGATTGTCAATTTAGCACAATATACTGCGATCCAATATTTTTAACCGACTTCAAAAAAGTAGGAGCTTGTTTCTCTGTTCGTCTGTAGTTATATTAGTTTTTAAGGCTGAACTGATTTGAATGGAGTTTGACACACAGTTTGTAGCCTGGCTTAAATTATAGGATTTGTTTTATCTTGGTCAATCAAAGGTACCCTAGGGTAAAATACTTTAGTAAGTTCTTTTGAGAAATTTATAAAAAATGTAGCCCATATTTATTTTTAACTTGCTTTCCGGCCGTGACTAATGCGCGTGGGCATTTGAAGAATCCCTTAAAAAATATACAGATGAAAAGAGAACCTCCTCCTTTTTATAAGTCGGTTAAAATATTGGATTGCAGTAAAAGATGATGAAATTTGGCACACAGTTAGTTTGGTACCCTAGGAAGTACCTACCCTATGTACCCTATTTTTAATTTTTAAAGGAAGCTAGTTAAAAATAAATGAGGACTATATTTTTTCATAAATTTCCTATAAACCTACCTACTATATTTTTTGCAATGTTTTGAAAAATACTATTTACCTCGATGTTATTACTATACCAGGCTATAAACTATATAATATGATGTGTGCCAAATTTCATCAAAATCAGTTCAGCCTTCTGAAGCTGAACTGATTTGGATGAAATTTGGCACTCAGTTCATAGCTGGGTAATATCGTATTATAAATATCGATATTTAGGTAATTTTACACACCTGTGTGTGTAAAATTAAATATCGTAATTAAAATCGATATTCATCTAACCCTAACTAATCAAGGCATAAAATGGGTGCTAGACAACAGATTTTACTAGGTACTTACTTATTTTTCGAAATAGATAGGTACTTATTATACGCAGACCGTCACAGAAATTAAAATTCATCATTTCAATTACGTCCGGGAATCGAACCCGGGATCTCTTGCGTGGTAGACTGGCATGTTGAATACTGCACCACTCAGGTCATCGATCGATATCACGCGAAAATTAATGCAAAAAGTTGGCAACCCTACCAAAGATCACCGTGGATCGTGGTAGATTGTCAATCTACCAAGATCTACTGCGATCCAGATCTCGCTGGATTGACCGTGTAACGTCGCAAACTAACCGCATCAAATTCCATCAATCTGCGGTTTTGATCAGATTGAAACCAGATTGACGTGTGTAATGGCTGCCTTACTCTGTCTATTATACATTTTTAGGGTTCCGTAGCCAAAATGGCAAAAAACGGAACCCTTATAGATTCGTCATGTCTGTCTGTCTGTCTGTCCGTCCGTATGTCACAGCCACTTTATTCCAAAAGTATTATGACTACATAGTTGAAACTTGGTAGATTCTGTGAACCGCTTTACGATTTTTATACAAAAATAAAAAAAATAAAAGATTAAGGGGGGGCTCCCCATACATGGAACTGAAACTGAAAATATTTTTTTTCATCAAACCAATACTTGTGGGGTGTCTTTAGATAGGTCTTTAAAAATGATATTGAGGTTTTTAACCCGGCGTCATTGTGGCGGAAAAAAGTTACACTAACGTTGAGGGGGGTCATTATGACCCTGGTTACAATTGTTAAAATTTGGCATAGTATAAAATAATTTTTTATTTTAAACATTTTATATTTATTATAAATACTGTATTTATAATCAGTAGCAGCAATAAAACACATTGGTAATGAGTGAAATAATTTTTATTTTTAATTTTTCCTATAGACTGTTAATTATACAACAAAACTGTAACTCTTTTCTTAATTTTCTTTTATCAACAAAAAACAATATCGTTTCTAACAAAAATGATACTTAAATCAAATTTATACTACCTAACCTCTCTATCATTAGAAGATTACGAACACTAACATAATCTTTATATAAAATATATAAAAAAGTATATGGCACCAAAACAGCAACGTCACCGTTGAGCTGGGTCATAATTACCCTGTCGCAGGTTTACACACGTTTTGCTCCTTGCGCGGGTGATGGACGAATGAAGTGAAGTACGTGGCGGGGAGGGGTGATCCTTAGCTGCAGCTACTGAGACAGACAGTTGTGTGTGGCAAATATTTCTAAGCATTTTTTCATATGCAAAACATGCAGGGTCATGTTGACCCTGCATCAATGACGCCGGGTTAAGACTATTTTTTTTCAAACTCAACCGTTTGTAAGATATATGCCGCCAAAGTGGTAAAATGTGTGTCCCCCCCCCTTTAACTTTTGAAGTAAGAAGGTGAAAAATCTAAAAAAAATATAAGCTATAGATCTTAATAAACACTTTCAACGAAAATTGGTTTGAACAAGATACAGTAATTAGTTTTCGAGATATAGTACATTTTCCAAAACCGCAAATATAACTTTGTCATTCATACAAACACTGTGAAAAACAAAGTTATTTTTTCAGACGAAAAATGATAGCGCTATTAAAATATGGTATGGTATAAAGTACCTACGGAACCCTACTGCGCGTGGCCCGACACGCACTTGGCCGGTTTTTGTAGATATTAAAATTTAGCGTGTTAGAAGAGAAAGTTTATTTTGCTGTAGGAATCTCTTTTAAATGATAAAATTGTCTAGGTCTACCTACTAAATATTTTTTTCATTTGAATAAGACCCTTACTTTTACCAAACTTTCACTTCGCTTTATTCAATTCAACTATTGAAAAAAACCCGGCCAAGTGCGAGTCGGACTCGCGCACGTAGGGTTCCGTACCAGAAAACGGCAACTTAAATGTTAATTTTATTGTGTTTTTATTATTTGTTGTTATAACGGCAACAGAAATACTTCATCTGTGAAAATTTCAACTGTCTAGCTATAACGGTTCACGAGATACAGCCTGGTGACAGACAGACCGACAGCGGAGTCTTAGTAATAGGATCCCGTTTTTACCCTTTGGGTACGGAACCCTAATAAAAAAACACATTTGCTTTGCACCACTCACTAACAAAAAAGGTTTGTGTTATTTTTGAACATTTTTCAAAACGCCTGAAATATTAATTTTTACATAACTCCGCCATTTAGAAAAAAAAAACCGGCCAAGTGCGTGTCGGGCCACGCGCAGTAGGGTTCCGTAGATACATTATACCATACCATATTCTAATACCGCTATCATTTTTCGTCTGAAAAAATAACTTTGTTTTTCACAGTGTTTGTATGAATGACAAAGTTATATTTGCGGTTTTGGAAAATGTACTATATCTCGAAAACTAATTACTGTATCTCGTTCAAAACAATTTTCATTGAAATTGTTTATTAAGATCTATAGTTTATATTTTTTTTAGATTTTTCACCCTCTTACTTTAAAAGTTAAAGGGGGGGGGGACACACATTTTACCACTTTGGCGGCATATATTTTTCAAACGGTTGACTTTAAAAAAAAATAGTCTTAGAAACCTCAATGTCATTTTTAAAGACCTATCTATAGACACTCCACAAGTATTGGTTTGATGAAAAAAAATATTTTCAGTTTCAGTTCCATGTATGGTGAGCCCCCCCTTAATCTTTTATTTTTATTAGTTTTGTATAAAAATCGTAAAGCGGTTCACAGAATACACCTGCCTACTAAGTTTCAACTATGTAGTCCTAATACTTTTGGAATAAAGTGGCTGTGACATACGGACGGACAGACAGACAGACAGACAGACAGACAGACAGACAGACAGACAGACAGACAGACAGACAGACAGACAGACAGACAGACAGACAGACAGACATGACGAATCTATAAGGGTTCCGTTTTTTGCCATTTTGGCTACGGAACCCTAAAAAGGGACTATCTCGCAAGAAAACTCAACGAAACAAAAAATAATCATCACAATCGGTCCATAAATGTCGAAGTTAAGAGCGAACAACGATAAAAATATATATACAGAGTGTTCCAAAACTTTGCCACACGGAGGGAAAGTACCTTAAATATTGAAGATAGGAAAAGACAATGCCACTCTTCCATAGTAATCTGGCCTAAAATAATACAATTGTGTTGTATAGAACAGTGAGTGATATCAATGAATAGATATTATTGTTACTTACTAGTAACAATAATATCAATTCATTATCATCTATTCATATTGTTACTAGTAAGTAACAATAATATCTATTCATTGATATCACTTTTACTAAGGTACGAAGAAAATATCTCCCGGAGGTATTAAGTTATAGGCACGCAAAATATAAAAAAAAATACATTTACTACAGTACAAAAATAAGTTAAAAAGAATTATATCTCGCTATACCGTATCCATGTGACACGTATTTTTTTATAAAGAGACTATACAAATCTAACTTACCCATAAAAAGATATCATCGGTCAAAAAGTTAAATATAGGTATTTTTGCAATCAAATATACCTGTATGAAGCTATAGCTTTATATTGTAGTAGACAGATTTATTTAAAAATAAAAACTTTGTATAAAAAAAAGTGCGGGGCACGTAACTTGAAATTTTTTCGACGGAGTGGGGATCAGTTCGCATATGTGCTCATGTGAGCGACCAATAGCGCGCGCCCCTCTCCCGCCGCCCGCGCCCCTCACCGCTACGCATACCTAAAACACGCGTTCCGGGCAATCCCCACCCGATTTCAAGTTACATGCCTCGTACTTGTACTGTTCGAAATATGATTTTAATATTTTGTAACTGTAACTTTTTATCTCCAGGATAGATTTTCTTGGTCCGATTGTAAAAGTTACTAGTTACAATAATATCTTTTGATTGATATAGGTTTCATTTTTATACAACATATCTATTTTTTTAGGCCAGTTAGTTGCATTGTCCTTTTACTGAAAGAAGACTTCATTTTGTTTTCAAAAAGAAACGGAACTGTTCAATTTTTTTAAATCGCATAGGATTCGATACAAATTGATACAATCCGTTATTATTAAAATTTAAATGTTAAATTTCATGGCCTTCCTTTAGTTTAAGATGATGTGTCATTTAACAAAAAATAATCCCTATGAGTACTTAACCTAACCCTTTCGATTGGTATCGTAAAAATAATTTTTTTTTTCGTTTTTGGTACCTAGGTTCGATTCCTGGTTAAGGCAGGCGATTTTTCAAACATCTTTAAATGCAGTTCCAATTATTTAAAAAAAAATGAAGTCTTCTTTCGGTAAAACTTCCTATCTTTAGTATTTAATGTACTTTCCCTCCGTGTGGAAAAGTTTTGGGACACCCTGTGTACTTACAATCGAATTGAGAACCTCCCCCCCTTTAAATTTTTGAAGTCAGTTAAAAAAATAAATCACACGTATACATATTGTGACACCGTACGTAGATATTTTCTACAAAAAATGCTTATATTGTGGAAAATTGGAGAGGTTATCAACAAATTACGCAATATTATTTGCTTACACATTTTCTAAGTTCTGTGCAAATTCTGGTGAAATTCTGTTTAACTAACATCGAGTCATTAGATACTACTTACGTACTAGTTAAACTATACATACGTATTGTAAATAACGTATTAATTTGTTTTGATAGGTACAGTACGAGGCATATAACTTGAAATCGGGTGGGGATTGCGCGAAACGCGTATTTTGGGCATGCGTAGCGGTGAGGGTCGCGGGCGGCGGGAGAGGGGCGCGCGCTATTGGTCGCTCACAAGAGCACATGCGCGAACTTATCCCCACTCCGTCGAAAACATTTCAAGATACGTGCATAGTGCTGTACCTACCTAACCTAGGTTAGGCCTAACCTAGGTTAGGTAGGTATTTGCTTTTTTTTCGTCAATTTGGCACCTTTTTAGCTGTCGTGTAATCCCAGTTCTCCAAAATGCAAAATTAAAATGTATTACTTATATCTATTCTGTGATCTAAACAAAATACATCGTTATAACGAGTAGGTTGTAAATGTGTATTTAAAAAAAATATCTTTATGATTGCTTATCTACGACCTGTTAGCTCTTATAAAATATATATTTTTTAGAGATAAAGTTTTTAGCGGTACTTAAGTATTTCGTGCCTCTGGAACTTTCATATTGAGTCAGTACCTAAACAAAATAGAGATATTATTTACTTTGGTTAGCCTATTGTCAAAAAAAGAAGTAATATTGTCACTAGACTTATGAAGATTAGTATATATAGTAGGATAAATTATAGAAGGAAAGTGAAATAACAACAAAATAAAACATTAGGTACGTAGGTACAATTAGATTCATAGACTTTTTCGTATTGCATTATTTTCTTCTCAAAATTTTAATATCATGCCAAGTGCATGGTAATGTTATAGTAAGTAGGTACATAGCAGGGATTGAACTACCGTTAAAAAAAATAACGTTAAAAATACCGAACATTTTATCGGTAAATTTACCGATAAAAATAACGTAAAAAATATTTTACCGGTAAAATTAACGTTTAATAATAACATTTAATTATTGGAATAACGTTAATTTTAAAGTAACGGAAAAAAAGGAAGAAATAACGTTAAAATTAACGTTATTTCAGTAAAAAAAACATTAAATTTAACGTTATTTCTCAAATTATGTTAAAATTAACGTTATTTCAGTAAAAAACATTAAATTTAACGTTATTTCTCAAATTAATGTTAAAATTAACGGTAAAAAAGTAAGAAATAACGTTATATTTAAAAATAACGTTAACATTCCCTGGTACATAGTTACATAACATTGTTAATTAAAGCCTTTAGATTGGGGAAGTTTACATACAAATTGTAATCGTATGAGATACGATAAACAATTTTCTCATTGTCATTATGCGGCGTCCGTCACTCAAAACTACCAAAACGTAGCTTGTTTAGGCAATATCTGCTCTAATTAAACAAAACAACTATGCAAACAAATCAAACGCATAGTTACTATACCTAGCTATATCTAAGAGTAAACATCAAGTACGGTAGGTATGCGTTTGTTCGCAATCAGACGTTTATCATGATCGGTTGTTACTTTACTATTGCGATGCAGAGGAAAAGTATACTGTGAGTTAGTCCAAGGAAAGCGTCGATCTTGAGCGCACGCAGAGAATAGCGCGGCAAAACTTCGCCGCGAAGTTTGACAGTTCCGAAGTGATAATTTTTTAAGTGATCATTTAAGTGCTTGGCTATTTGAAAATTTGGCCACAGTTGTCAATGGTTTTGGATAAGTGACAAAGTTTTTTTTGTGAGATTTGTTTGTTTGTTGCTGTAAATTTTCCAGGTGAGTGTTAAGATTTGATTTACTTTATCTTTGAGTGTTCTTAGGTGGATGGATAAAGTTGTTATTGCAGTGTTTTTGCAGATAAATAAAATGTACAAATAAATAAGTAAGTGATAAAAATAATGTGAGAATATTAGGTAGGTACTACGAAACATTTTACAAAGAGATAGAGCGGATTCTCCGCCGGCATTTAGTAAATGTATAGTAATATTTTACATAATGGATTCTGGTGTTTTTAGGGTTCCATACCCAAAGGGTAAAAACGGGACCCTATTACTAAGACTCTGCTGTCCGTCTGTCTGTCTGTCTGTCACCAGGCTGTATCTCATGAACCATGATAGCTATACAGTTGAAAATTTCACAGATGACGTATTTCTGCCGCTATAACAACAAATACTAAAAACAGAATAAAATAAATATTTGAGTGGGGCTCCCATTCAACAAACGTGATTTTTTTTTTGCTGTTTTTGGTACGGAACCCTTCGTGCGCGAGTCCGACTCGCATTTGGCCGGTTTTTTAGTATAATTTTTATGTTTATTTCACATAGAATTTTCATCATTTTGATTAAAAAAAATGACCTAAAGTTATCAATATCGCGGTTAGATTCTTAGTTTGAAATATTGCTAATGTTTTCGATTTCAGTAGAAGACTATCATGAGCATTTTGGTGTATAAGTACTTATGATTTACATATCGAAAGGTGAACTACACCAATACATACAACCCATACAACTGTTACACAGCACCTGATTGTGATTGTTATTATTTTTATGGCATTCATTTCTTTCATTCTTTCTTTGATATTAAATACCTAGTCCAGGACTTATAGAACTAATTAAATTAAAGGTGTACCTATAATTTAGTTTGTATTCGTGTTTATGGATAATCAATTTAAAAAAACCGGTCAAGAGCGAGTCGGACTCGCGCACCGAGGGTTCCGTACAATCATAAATATATTTGGATATGTTATTTTAGGACAGTCTTTAAAAAAGTAGGATAAACGGCAGACAGGTGGAAGGGCGAACAGGCGGACAGTTAATTTACAAATGCTGCTCAAGGTGACTGAAAAACGTTTCAGCCACTCCACATTGCAAAATGTTTATATTACTAGTCCATCAGCCATTTTAATGTCCTCACTGCTGGGGCACAGGCCTTCCTTATGGGTGGATAAGGAGGACGGGCCATAACCCACCACGCGGGCCCAATGCGGATTGGTGGGTGTTAACGACTGCAAATGCAGCCGGGACCAACGGCTTAACGTGCCTTGCGAAGCACGGAGGAGCTCGAGATAATAAATTTTTGGTCACCCATCCCATGACCGAACCTTGCGAACGTTGCTTAACCTCCGCAATCGCTGGTCCAGGCGCTAAACCACTGCGCCACTGAGCTCCTCGTTATTATTATATTACTTTATAGTAATATATATAATTACTTAGTAAAGTATGAACTTATTCTTCGTTTATTCGTACGGCAAATAGTAGGTAATTATATTAGAACCAGCCACCAATTTATTATTGTAGTGTAAGGTTGCGCCATCTCTTGACCGATAGTGGAACTATTTTTTGCCCTTAGGTTAGCATGCTTAGGACAGCGCCATCTGTTGACTGGTAGTGAAACTAAAAAAATTTTTGTTTGTTTTTTGAATTTCTAAAAAAGTGTGTTATATTGAGACATCGTTTTATTTTTCCTGTAATCTTTACATAAACTACTATCACATAGAATTATTTCAGATTTTTCTCTTTGCAAACTTCGGAGATAAGGGGGGGGGGGGGGGAACGGTATTTTTTTTACATTTTTCATCATAAGTCGAAACGGTCGGGCGAAGTCGGGTTTTTTAAACATGTCCATTACGTTTTTAGAATGCTGGTCAGATCAGTTGGGTGTGTATAGCGATCTGAATATGCTTCATTCACTCCCTGGATAGCCGTCATCAGATCACAGCACAGTACATCCCTGGCAGAAAACCAAGGCTTCAAAGTTACCTCGTTTGTATGAAAATAACACCTGGTGTCCCTAGACAAAGTTGATGTGTGTAGTTGGCCAGCAAAAGTGCTTAAAGTTTATGCGAATTTTGATTAATTATGTAAATGTTATTGCCGTTTGCCACACCTATAATCACATTGCGCCTATAATCGCCTTAATGCAAATGAGACATAAAGTACATACCTATAGGTACCTTTTACCTAACTATAATCACAGAATTCATAATAGTAATGTCGAATTTATAATAATAATAATAATAATGCATTTATTTCAAGTAACAAAGACCCATTACATAGAATACATAGAAAATTAGTTATTAATAATAGTCACATTAGGTATAAGTATATCATACACATAAGTACACATGTAATATCAAATTTAATCAGTTTTTACGTCATTACTTTTTGAAACTAAAAACCTACTTTAAAAAACCTACCTCTAAAAAGCAAGAAATAATATTCGTAATAATAAAACACGTCTATTGAAGTCGGGTGGGGCTGGAGTACAAATCCCTTTTTTTTATTCTAAAAGCCCCACCCGACTTCAATAGACGTGTTTTATTATTACGAATATGTGAATATAATGTTTTTTTAAACAATTTTTTATTTTTTTATTTTTAGTGTAGGTACCTTTTGTATTCGGTAGTGTAGGTATATTATTTAGGTAGAAATTAAAATCGGCTCAGCCAAACGTGAGTTAATCGCGGAGAAACATACATACATGCGGGTCAAACTGAGAACCTCCTTTTTTAAGTCGGTTAAAGAACTACACTTAAGATATCCCTTTTCCAACAAATAAATAACTATCTTATTCAGTTCATAAACAAAGAAGTTATACGACTGATCATCGAGGTAGTTAACACAAAATCATACTATTTTCGTGCTTTTCTCAAGATTACTTGAAAAGTACTGAACCAATTTCAAAATTTAAAAAAATGGGACCAACTTGGGAGTTTACCTAATGTAATAACGTTTGAATCATTTCAATCGGTCCAGCCGTCTTCGAGTAATCGGTGTAAATACAAAAAACAAAAAAAAAACGGGTCGAATTGAGTACCTCCCTCCTTTTGAAGTCGGTAAAAACTATGAAAAGTCTTGCAATTTACTCACTGATCAGGAAAAAAGCCACAAAAAGTGAATGTGAAAAAATAATGTAAGTAATAACCTTCGTTGGTTAGGTAGGTAGGTACTTACTTAATTAGATCGTAAAGAGTAATTGTACAATCAAACAAACTTACCCAGTGATGTTCGATTGAGATTATGCACTTGTTTGTCCTGCCCGAAGATGATGAGATTTTACTACTTGTAGTACCGCTTCTCGCACTTACTGGCGCCACATAAGTTAAAAGAATAATAAATGAAGCGTTTGGAAATGAATAAAATAACATTTCTGAACGCATCGAGTAACGAGAACGCATTCTTGTGCATCTGTCACTCATTTTTCCCACGCTGTCATTAAGTTTAAAGTTTAGGTCACATACGCCCTGATGTAGGTAGTTGATGCTGATTCTGCAACTATAGGGTATAGGTACATGTACCTGTAAGGGTGGGAGGGATTCATCATCTTCGGGCAGGACAAACAAGTGCATAATCTCAATCGAACATCACTTGGTAAGTTTGTTTGATTGTACAATTATGCACTTGTTTGTCCTGCCCTCTATGATGAGATTTTACTACTTGTAGATGTTTAAAGTTCAGTTACAGAATCAGTTTTTTGAATAGGTAGAGGTACCTAATCATTTAAAAATTAAATATTTAAGTGTAAATAAGCATCTAAAATAGAGATTTATATTATGTACTTATTTTGAACCACGTTAACAAATAGATATCGTTTTTCCGTAGGTTGACTGGTAGAGAATGCCATTAACAGCAAGTCAGTCTTTTGTACCTTTATATTGTACAATAAAGATTAAAAAAAAAATATGTTAAATGAAATTTATGTACCTCAGAATTGGTGTCGATTCAATAAGTTATTGACATTTTGGTTAAGTACCAATTAAAATCTTAGTATTGAATAAATTAATGTTTCTTCCAAAAACTTAGAAGAATTTATAATTAAAATTTTATTTATACAATTAGGTATACTATAAATAAGTAATAATGTTGGTTAGTTAGTATTAATTCCAAAAAATACTTCACTCCCATTACTAAGTATGGGTATTGGGTGTGGTGTCAATCAAACAATGTTGATGTGAGAGGAATCAAGTCGGCTCGTTATTCTGCGAGAGTACCAAGTTCGCAAACAAAAGGTAGGTAGCAGAGTAAAATATCATCATGTAAACACTACTAGTCAGTGGAGAAACTGATGAGGTATATTCAGCTCACAGCCAGAAAAAAAAATGTAGTGTTAATAAAATGAGCCTTTTTCAATAAATAAATAGATAAATATAAATATTGAACATCACATACATATTGCTCCACCTCAATTTCAAAGTACCTAGCTGAAGTACTTGTGTAAAGTAAATTAGAGATAACAGTTGTGATTCAAACAGTCAAAACTAAGCCAATCTAGAAAAGTAAATTTTTTTAAATTGACTTTGCCAGAGGTCGAACCGGGAACTCAGAGATGGCAACACCACGAAAATCGGTGTGTGTAAACCACTCGACCACGGAGATCGTCATATAGACAATGTTACTTCAGATAATGAAATTGATTCTATAAAATAGTTAACAACATTCAAATAGAAACTTCCCATTTAAAGTTATATTTATATATTAATTTTGGTGGGCATGGTAAAATAATGTTTACTAAATAAGTAGTATTAGGTATGTGTATTCTGTGACTGTACTTACTTACATATAACTAAGTAATTCACCATAATCAAAACACTAATAAAGCCGCGTTCCCACGATCGGCGCTACCACGCACCGCACCGAGCCGCACGAGAGGGCGAGCACGCACCGATCCATTGAAGTTACCGGCGAACGCGTCGTTTCCCACGGTGTGCCATGCCGTGTCGGTCTTCTCTCGTGCGTCTACAGACAGGCCGTGGGAACGCACCTTAAGAGGCATGCGCATGCAACATCAAAGGGAATTATTATATTATACTCCGTGTGCAGCATAACTAAACGACACTTGTGAGTGCTTGCGAGTGATAATAAGTAGGTTAGGTAGGTGAAAACAAAAAACTGCAATTGTTAAAAATTGTTTTATGCTAGGTAGTTAAATGTGTCTTTAGAACGATATTTGGTGAAGGTGAGATCATAATGAAAAGGATGTGATGTATTGAAACTACATATTAAGTAGTTTAGGTAGATTACAAAAAAAAAATATAGTAATAAACAATTGCAGCCTTCAATAAATAAATTGAATTTGCAAACCAATGCATTGTTTCTCTGTAGAGAGGTGTGGAGTGGAGTAACTATAAAAAGCCTCAAGTAGTGATAGGTAGTAAGATTATAACAGGTAGTTATACAATTTTCAATACATTTGATGCATTAAAAATGCATAAAGTAACATGTAGGTAGGTATTTATAAAAAAAATATATATATAAGAATAATATTTAGGTAAATTTCTTAAAGCAAACAAACGAATAGGTCAGGTACTAAGAATCTAGATAATATAATTATATTATTATATAGTTCCTATTCAGTGTAATCTAATATATTTCTTGAAGCTAAATCTTCAATCAAGCTACTAATTTGGTTTTTTGTACCCTGATGTGAAGGTGTTAATCTGATGTAAATCTTCAAAATAGGTACTGCTTAATGGTTTTTGCTATCTTATTAATGTGCAGGTAATTATATACTGTATTCTATCACATCTGTAAATATAACCTACTGGCATTATTAATTTTTACAAGAATATCATGTTCTGAAAAATTATATGATTAAAACTTAAAGTTTTAAGACTGAATTAAAGTCTAAATGATTTTAGCTATAAGATAAAAATTATAATAATAACAGTATGTTTTAGGTAACTGTGATTTCTCTTCTCTAGATGGAGTGATGCACTCTTAAATCTGTATGTTTTCAGGTTAAAATTATTTGTTGATAGATTGACTTATTTAACCAACATTAACATGTCTGGTAAGTTGTTAAGCAACTAAATTATCTTTAAATTTATAAAAATGAATAAGTAGGTACATATATTCCTTTTTCATTTTGAGTAGATCTAGGCAGGTTGTCCTGACAAAGAAATCTTATAGAAAAATCTAGTTTCATTAGTAGTTTGTATGAATCTGTATGTATGTAGGTATGTATCGTCATTGTATTTACCTATATGTATTGAATATCAAACCAAGGACTTTTCATTTTAGAAGGAACAAAATGACATGATTTCTTTTCAATTACATAATTATAAATTTAAAAAATGTCACTCACTTTAACATGATTAGCATTAAGACATGTGACATTTTGTCATACACACAAGACCAAATAAGGGGGAGTTAAGTACTTGATTTTATTAAGTAGGTACTCACTATGTATTGTAAGACATAGGTACATAGTATGTCCTAATATGTATGGAATAATGTTACACATATAATATAATATGCATCTTTAAATATTTTAACTCACACAATAGGTACTGTTCGAATAAATCTAAGTTTATTGTCCGAATTAAATGAACATTTAATATGAACATTGAGTTTCATCAAGTATTGCATTTAAGTACCTATCTATAAAAGAAGCAAATAAGGTAAATCAGAAATACAATTTAAATTAATTGTATATAGGTACTCATTAATTAGTAAGTGATTATAATGGCCAATTTAACTCATATAGGCATTGGGTAAAAAAGAAATAAGTATCTTAGATATCTGTATGTAGCTTCTTCCCGTTGTCAACTGTTGCTCTCTGGACCTTTAAGACTAGTACCCCTTCAGTTTAAAGCTGCGGTTGCAGTTAGTTAGAAACCTTAGTGATCGAGTAATTTCTATTATTATTAAGGTTTTATACAGGCTTTTATACTGTATAGTTTGAATATTAAATAATATTGACAACTTTTGACAAAAATGATAAGTAAAAATCTGTATTATGTCAAAAAGAAAATCTTAGTATGCTGCTTTTATAATCTTATTATTCAGGTGTAGTGAAAACACACAATTTTCTAGCAGCATTGTTGAAATCGCACACAATGTCAAATTTATTTCCATTGTTGAAGAGGTGTAAATTCACCATATTAACAATTTATTTTATACTCACCAATTTCTTTGCTGCTAAAGTTGTACCCAATTATTTTTGTACTTCTTCCATAATAATAAACAGCTGCTGCAAGTTCTTGTTTTAACACTGCTGCTTGATACTAAGTTTTGGTCACATTATGATATCCAAAAAACTTACATATAGGTAATTATGTCTCTTTAATAGTTCAGAGTTACCGACTTAATTGTGGGTAAAATTGTTGAATTTCATCTGTTCACATTTTTTCTTCAATCTTAACTCAAGGCACAAAAAATCTTTCCATTCAGGAAAACAATATAGGTACCTATAATATATCTTTCAGAACTGAGCCTGCTTCAACGGTGAACTGTTTATCATCCGTCCCACAATCTGGTGATTATATTGCTTCCTTTTTATGGAATCGATATGCAGGCAAATATGGCATATGGCAGTCATGGTATAACGTATAGTAGATCCAGGATCTAGTGTGTAGTTTAGTAGCTACATCACTGACTCCTCCATACCCCGCAGGCAGGTCCGAATTTAAGAATTGCCAATTATAATTCTGTTCCAACTCTTTCATATCTCGGACACAAGTCGAGTTTCATGTAGGTAGGTAGGTACTGCTTCCTTCTCTTTACCTTTGGTATTGGGTATGCACTGACTGTGTATAGCAATAGCAACAAACTTTGTTTTATGTTTAGACATTAAGGTTTAATAAACATTAATAGGTACATCTTTGTATTATTGCAAACGAACGTTACGATACAGCTGAACCACTAAGGCAGTCCTATATCCGTTTTGTTCATAGTATGAACTTTGCATAAACATTATAGGTAGGTACCTCAGTGGTTTTGATACTTTACAATATAGCGTCATCCAGAAGATGGGCCTATATCAGTAGCAAAACTCATTGCTGAAAGAACAAGGGAACATGTAAAACATACCCTGACTGAATATCATCGTGTATTCTACAAACAAAACAGAAGTTTTTGTCGGAATCCAATTTTTTCAACTTTTTGCTTGAGTAACTTTTGTAATTTTCTTTCAATTTTCGATGTTTTATCTTCTAAATTTCTTTTCTCATTCATTGTGAATGTTCTAAACTTGATAAAAACTGGTTTTTTGCACTTATTTTAGGATTACGCGAGAATTTCGTGGCGCCTTTGAAGCAGTCTGTCACAACTTTCATACAAAAAATAATTCTATGAAACAGACACGAATTTTCATGGCGACTATATTTGTCTCACTCTTCCTCATTCTTTCTCGTTCTTTGATGATACGTCATTTGTAAGTCAGAGCAACTATCGGCGGTACATTTAAAGATCTTTGGGAAGTTCCTAGTATTTATAAAATTATAACAAATAAAATTATCAATTTGTGTTAATAGTACGTTAGTAATATAATAAGTCAGTGGTTAATGGTCAAGTCATTGCGAATTTTAAGTGCGTTCCTAATCAAATAATAATGAAGCATATGTGGAATTTGTGGTTTGAAATCGGCGCGAAAGGACGACACAAAATGGTTTTTTATGGCCAAATTTCCTTTGATGAGCTTCGGTGAGGACGGTGAATAATACATTAATCAACTTAACATCCGTTTAAACTTTTTGGTAGGTATTTGAATGTAAATAACAATTTTAGTCAGAAAATAATCTGATGGGAAATAGAGTACCTACATCTATAAATATCGATATCGATGTTTTTAATTTTAGTTGTAACTTAATACTAGGTCACCCATCTCTATTTTTTTTCCTGTAGGTTGGCAAAATGTTGTTTTACAGTCGTTAGGTTGGCAACGATGAGGTATGTTTGATTTGACATTTCATAGATTTTTTTGCTCTATGAAGTCCCGTCTCTTCTTACGTAGTTATTGCTTTCTCTGTGCTTTGAAGTGACATAAGAAACGAATGACAGCGTGGGAAAAATGAGTGACAGATGCACAAGAATGCGTTCTCGTTACTCGATGCGTTCAGAAATGTTATTTTATTCATTTCCAAACGCTTCATTTATTATTCTTTTAACTTATGTGGCGCCAGTAAGTGCGAGAAGCGGTACTACAAGTAGTAAAATCTCATCATAGAGGGCAGGACAAACAAGTGCATAATTAAAATTATTACACTTAAGTAGGTACTTAAGTAATATTATTAACATAATATAAATTATTAAGTATCGCCTTGGCATGCATTGTATTGTATGGCATAATGCTGAATGGCAAAACTGACAATACATGTGACAATACTTTGGATGGCAACAAGGAATCGAATTACGATTATTCAGAATGAATTTATACAAACAAAAACTACAAACTATAGGTCATCAACCTACAACAAGACACATTTTAGTTCATCAATCATAAATTAGCAAGGACCGGAACCGCTTACCGTTAAAGGGGTTTTTGATTGGGTATTTTATTTCATAGACTTGTTTTCAAAAACCCTATCAATACGGTAACCCTATCAAAAGGGTAACCCAAGTAAGGACTTATCGAATACGAAAACCCTATCGGGGAAACCCTATGAAGGCTTTATGAAGGGGTTTTAAAACGTGTTCAAGCAATTTATACCTAGTTCCACCTGGGCCGAAGGACCGGAACCGCTTACAGTTAAAGGGGTTTTCATTGGGTATTTCATGAACCGCTAACCGTTAAAAGGGTTTTTGATTGGGTATTTCATAGACTTATTTTCAAAAACCCTATCAATACGGTAAGCATGACGTCGACTAACCCTAACGAAATGGAAACCCTATCATTTGGTAAGCTTTTTAATAGGGTTAACCAAAAAAGGGGTTTTCCGGTCCCTGGCTAGAAGTCGGTTTGAAGTTAGATTTTTGGATAATTATGTAATCTTATTTCAAGAAATTTTATAAATGAACGTGAATCTCATTTTATTCATCGTTAGCTTTCTCCCAAATGGCCTTTTTCATATTAAGTATGACTTTATCATCATATCAGCCGCACGCACAACATCTACATTACAATTATTGGGTATTCTACTAGGTAAAAGATTCTACTTTTAAGGTAGTCGAGCAAAAAGGGAAGCAAAATAAATTGCTAAGCGAAATTTAGGCTTGATTTGACAAAGGACATGTCCCATCGCTCCTATGTCATATGCCTCACTATTCCCAAAAATGGAAGTCTATCGCGTCTTAATCAAATTAGTATGTCAGAGTAGGTATTTTACTCTAGAATCAGATTAATAATTATTTTATCTACACCCATGCTTTAAATTCTCTGTAAGGGATTCTGAAACAGTTAGCTTACTGCCATCATTACAATATCCCGAGCGAGAGCTGGTCCTGCAGCGCCGCGCGCCCACGCGCGATCAACGCATTATGAAATTCAGTACAACATTATAACACTCTTGCGAAAGACATAATGACGAGGAGGGAGAGGAAAGTCAAAGTCAAAGACAAAGTCAAAGTCAAAACCTTTATAGATATTATGGGTTTAGATAAATATCATGGGTGTTTTTAATACATAATATGTATTAAAATATTGTATGTTTCCCTAATAAAAATAAGAAAAAATAAAAAAATGGGTGTAGATAAAGTCTTGTATGCAACTGTACATAATTAGGTATTAAAACACTCATGTGATACTATTACACACTCGGCGACGTGTTTTAATACCCCTCGTTATAGTACAGTTGCATAAATAACTATTATGCATTAAAAAGTGGGATTTTTAAGTTAAAACGCTTTAAATCACAATTTTTAATCACGATAGTACTACATATTTACTTACATTTTTTTCACAAAATACTTCAGAAAACAACTTAATGTTTTTGTAATTGTTTTTATAAATATAAAACAATTCTTGACTGATACTGTACCTAAATAAAATGTAATTAGCATTTTTAATTAAGAAAGTAATTAAATAAAATGAAACTGGGGCAACGCTGGGACATCTCCTTTTACTATGATTTCTAAGACTCCAAAGTTTGAAAAATATCATTAAAAATCAAACTGCTCCAGTGATACAATAGTGTTGATTTTATTAGAATGAATAATTAATTAAAAAAAAAAGTTTTGTTAAACATTATTGTAAATGTATAATTTTTTGCTTAGCGTCACCATTCTGATACTTTTTGTATAGGGTGTTTTCACGCGGCCACCATGATGTCAACATTGTCATCATTCAAAGCATCATATCTCAATAAATATAGATCGCAGAAAAAAAACACTGATATTTCTTTTACGACGCACTAATTGAATAAATAGAATAAAAAATTGTCATCAATCGGGAATATGCCTCCCTTAAGGATCTCCACGACGATCGGTCCTACGCTGCCTGCATTCAGCGGCTTTATACGACACAAGGCTTTCATCATCATCATCATCACAGCCATTTTAATGTCCCCACTGCTGGGGCACAGGCCTTCCTTATGGGTGGATAAGGAGGACGGGCCATTAACCCACCACGCGGGCCCAATGCGGATTGGTGTGTGTTAACGACTGCAAATGCAGCAGGGAACAACGGCTTAACGTGCCTTCCGAAGCACGGAGGAGCTCGAGATAATACATTTTTGGTCACCCATCCCATGACCGACCCTTGCGAACGTTGCTTAACCTACGCAATCGCTGAGCCAGGCGCTAAACCACTGCGCTTTTATCATAAAATCATAATATTTAAAATTAGACTCATAACGGATACTAAATTACATAATGAGTACTCGAACAGAAAGGCTTTTCTTTTTAATTAAACTATAACTGATCCTTTGATAAGATAAAATAAGGCCCACGTCACACTAGCGACTGGCTAAGGCCCGCCGCAGCAATAAACGTTATCAGGCCGCTTATCACCCGTTCCACCCGCGTGACGGTAACTCTGATTCGTTTAGTTTCGATTACTATTGGTGGTATCACAATTCTTTGACTCGGAAATACAAGTTACCAACCTTATTTTACTCAAACGTAGCTATTAGTTCCTTTATTTTCTTCCAAACACTTTTGCACTAGAATTTTCCTCAGATGGCAAAAATTGCGGTAGGTTATGTATGACGCACCTTTATTCTTGTTTGCCAAATTCCAGTGAAAAACAGACACCGAAACTTTGGATTAAAGAGTTAGGTAAAACAAATAAGGGTTTTCCTAAAAGACTTAACGAGTGTACAATTAGTTTGATAAGCGAAAATTTTACACATTTGTAGAGTTCAGTTTCGCGTGTAGATGACGAATAAGTTAATGTTGCGTCAAGACTAGCCGCACCCTGTAGGAGACCAACTGCGCCCCCCATTGAGACACAACGACATCACAAAATGAACTTGACCTTCACCTTTCTTGACCTTCTTATGTTTGGCTTATTATACTTTAGTTTAACTGACCAGCGTTATGGGAGAGCCGAGCCTCTTGAAAAATGCATTAAGTAAGTAGGTATTATGTTTTGATTAAAGGAGGCTTTCGTAACTTTTTTTTTAATTATCTCTCAGGTATGCCTCGGTAATAATGTCATTTACATAAAACCCATAAAACTATTGTTTTGACCAATTTCCTAAAATGAAATGTATTAATGTGTTCAAAATTTGTAATGTAAATATATGTATTTATGTATTTAAATTTAATTAAATACATAAATAATTTAAATATTTTGGGTTGGGTTTTATGTAAATGACATTATTACCGATGAAACTAAAATTATTCACAGCAGAAACTTTTAACCCTTCTTTTAATTAATTAAATACTTATAAAGGTTAATATTATTCATTTTATCTATTCTACGTGACTCCGGATACTATAATATAGAAGTACAAACAAAAGCAAACGCTTCCGTTCATCCGTGTAATGTGTTTCCCGATGAAAAACCGCAAATCCGTAACTTATTTGAATCCGCTCCGGCCGCGGCATGACCAACTAAAACATTGAACTTAAGTACAAGTAACTAGATGAACACGATGTTGATTGAAAACTTGGGTGTACTCAAATTCAAAATCTAGTGTAGGAAATGAAGCGATTTTTTGTATGAAGACCGCAACATTAAATCCTCAATAGATGTTTGCTGTGATGTAATATAAAATGAGCCAAAATCTACGTAATAAAATCGAGGTTAGGTCATATTTATAAATCAAAATTAGGTACCTTCTTCTAAGAAATTTTTTTGGATATTTCATTATTGTTTTCATACTTTACATGAGTAATTTTGGTAAAGAAATTTCAAGCAGAAAAATTTTCCTACAAAAGATATCAACACGGTATAAGAATTCACTTTTTTTTTGGATCATTTACAAAATACGTTTTATTTATGCTACGTTATCATAATTTAGAGTTTTGTTGACTTAGGATTTACTGTGGGGGTCCACTTTTCCTACACTAATCGGAAGCCCAAAGCGGGAGGTCTCGTAATACCCTAAAACTTGTGTTGAGACTAAGTCTAAAGTGTTAGAGTCATTTTAAAACAGTATAAGTACTTACTGTTTATATGATTGTATACGCTGATTTGTCACACACACGTTGTAAATTACGTTTTCATTTCGTTCATTGTATTTATCTTCGACTTGAAAAACACGTGTGTGAGTATTTAAGATTTACCTACTTAGTTCGCCTTTCGTCCTTTAATTTGTTTAACCTCCTCTGTGGTCTAGTGGTTCGCCCACCCGTGTTAGACGCAGAGGTCCCGGGTTCGATTCCCAGGGGGGTACAATTTGTACTCGGTTTGGTTGGTGTGGTGGTAGGGCTTATTTCAAGTCCGCCTGGCTAGCTACCACCATCTTACCTAAGTCTGACGCCATAACAACGATTTAAAAATTATTGTGTTCCGGCAGTTAGAGGTAAGATAGCCAGTATTCCAGGTGTGATGCGGTTCCACCTTCGGCCTTATTGTCATTTAACATTAGGTGAGATGAAGGCCAAGCACTATCCCGTTGTGTATAAAAAAAACCTCATTACACGCTTAAAAGACAGTTGTTCTTGTCCCCAAAAAATTAATGTTTCTTGCGTTCATGTCACTAACCATTAAGATCGCCATCGAAGCCCGAGCCCACCCATTTAAATGACTTAACTAAAATTTAAACCGCGCCATAAAGTTGGTCGCTCCCAGCTCATTAGAGGCTCGTTACTTTAGTGCCAGTGCCACAGAATAAATAATAGTGCCCAGTGCCATGACCATGATGGATAGAATGAAAATGACAACAAAAACAAAGGGAATAAACAACTCTGTGGGGAGTGGCAATCTGCGCAAAAATCTTAATTTCATTACTTGCCAGCATTGTGCGCACCGTGAGAGGTGCAGTCACTGTTATGTAGGGCTGCTCATCTTTAAAGTACCTATTTAAAAAGTTGTAAGATGGTTTGTTTGACCTTACACGAGAAACTAATGTTACTCTGTGAAACAATGTAACTAATTGTTTTAACAATATTACATGGAATCTTCTTTTCTTTTGGTTTTTAAATAGTACTAAATAATGTTCTCAATAATGATCTGCGATGGATGAATCATCATCTTGGAAATATGTATTAAAAGAACTAATGCACACAACCCTATTTGATAGGGCAAAGGTCACGACTTCGACAAAAGCGTGTGAGACCCAGCGGTCACCCTTGCGGAACTCTTCAAGACTGTTATACACTTTTTCCGAATGCCCATTAACGGAGTAATTATGACCATACCATATAAGTTAGTAACAGGTTTATCCGTCAGTTAATTTTACTTGAAAAATGTTAGTAATGGTTTAAACCAAA
Organism: Agriphila geniculea; assembly: GCA_943789525.1. Classification (NCBI taxonomy): domain Eukaryota; kingdom Metazoa; phylum Arthropoda; class Insecta; order Lepidoptera; family Crambidae; genus Agriphila; species Agriphila geniculea. The sequence goes on from OX038876.1 coordinate 1,074,839, forward strand.
ATTCGTATCATTGATACGGAGAAAGGCTTTGCTGAGTCACCAAATATAGTTTTTGTGTGAGTGACGGCAGAGTGACGCAACGGATATCCCTTTCTTAACTCGTCATTGATTTCTCAGTGGTTTATTATTATGTACTCAGGTATATTTATGCGACGTTTTTGTATGATCTTTCTAAGTTATTTTACCTATGTTAAATTTGAGTTGCAAAAAGTAAGTAGACAAATAGAAGTAAAGTACCTATGCAAATATTTTGGTTGGAATAGGATGAGTCAGTGGTCTTTGGTTGTATCTAGTGTTGTATAATACTCTTAGGAATCGAAAGATAATTTTAAGCACCGATTCATAGTCACGATATCGTTAATTTCCATCAGTCCTATTGTTCGTTGTAGATTGTTCTATTCGAAGAACTCTATGTTGGTAACTTGGTCCAGTCTCTAGCTAGAGTGACTAGTTTCACCGTAAAATCTCTTAGTAATTTGACTAGATTAAAAAAATATTTTTAAGCATTAGAAGTGACATCCATTGTTATTGTTAACAACTCCATTTTATTTTCATAGAATGCGGGAATGTATTCTAATATTTAGGACTCTCCATGTGACATGTGTAAAATTGCATGTCACAGCACAGTTGATGTCAATACACCGCTGCACCTGCGCAAGTCGGTTTGTTTTCGCTCACTTGGGCAAGCAAGTGGCAGCGCAAGTACTAGAGGTCAAGTCCAGGAGAGGCGGTCACGAGGCCACCTTCTGACTTTCAATGAGGTCGCGATGAGAATCTCTAAAACAATGCAACTTTATGAATGAGAATCATATTTAATTGTAATAAAAATACACCTTGGAATTTTTTAGCACTGCGAAGTTAAAATTGTAATTTTTGCCAAACACAGCTGAATTTCCGGAAATAAATAAAAGCAATTATTAGTGTGATGAAAAGCCGGTTCCATGAAAATTGCTAAATCCAACAATCTAGAAGAACATTTCTTTTTCATCTAACCGTTAAATTCTTTAGTACTTAGTCTTAGTTAAATTGTAAGATAATATGATCGACATTGTATTCAGTCAGACAGTTAGTGGTATGGTATGTTTTGGCCGAAAAGCCTCTCCACTTTCGCCCTTGAGCAACCTTTCACTCAGGAACAAAAAGTGGACTTTGTATATCTAATCTACAGCAGTATGTAATTTAGCATTGGAACAACATTTTAAAAGCGCAATCCAAAAAATATGATGTAAATCAATAATACTTTAAACTTAATAGTACCAAACTAAAAATGTAACTAATGTACTTAATTCTATCTTAAATATTTTTGAAAAGAAAAAATAATTTAATTAAAGTCCGTAACTGTAAGTTCACCGTATACTTATTAGGTAAATGTTAGTTAGTTTCAAAAATATTGTAAAAGACTTGCTTTTCAACAATAATCTGACCAAGTTCCAAATTTCCTCGCTTTTACAATCCCCTCGACTACAGTACAGACAGAGGTTAAATTATAATGTTTTTATTTACAACAAGTATGAAAAACTGACCCAGTTACGTTCAACAAAAGCCTATAGTGACAATGACAAAAGATAGACCTAGGCATTAAAATAAATATAGTATTTATCAAGCCAAGGGCACCAGACAAAGCCGGGACACAATGGCGATGTTGAGACTTAATTAAAATAGGTACTAGCGAGCCCTATTTTAATTAAGCATTATTATCTATCTATCATGGAAATAGGTAGGTACTGTATTTGTATCACCAACGCTGCAAAAGATATAAAAGTTGCCTGGTAAAAGTGACAAGTACGTTGGTCTGAAATATGACTCTATTTTAGTAACAAATATTTTTTCTGAACGTAAACGGAATTTCTTTCGAAATTAGATTACTTATATCGCAATTTCACATACGAAATGTAATGCAATATTTACACGCAAAATATTATTTTAGTCGCAACCTTGTCGTAATTATAACGACTGCAAGTTACGTTTACTTTAACAAAAGTGTTTTACAGGTTACAGATATCTTGGAACAGCATTTCTATTAAACAATCTGTTATTTAAGTTAATCGGAACTTAACCAGAACCTGTGAAAAAAGTTCAACAATAGAATTGGGTCAGTCCCGATTGTTAACGTTATAGCGTTTTAGTTACGAGTTTTAAATTGTAGTTAATAATAGAAATAAATTATATATCTCTATAATTATTCAAATATTTTTGGACAATGATGTAGCTGTCAGTCTATCTCTATGAAATTATAATACAAGAACCAAGAAATCCATTTCACAATTAAACTTCTGATTGTATTGTCTTTATCTTGTTTAAGAATGCCGTCTGACATGATGTGCAATAGTGATCGATGTAGGAGTCTATTTAAATCACAATGTCTTACATTAACATTCAAAATGTAGGCGTCAATTCGGTAACTCCGTTTCCGAGAAATTACTCATACAAATTAGACACCCATTAACGTAAGTGATTGAAGTGATAGTAAATACTTTTCTAGTAATTGCCCGTTTACCGACTGCAGAAAATGCATTTTTTCCTCTCATCGCCATTCATGCGTCCAGCAGCCACTCTTGCGCAGTCGCAGTCTTTGCATTTTTCATGCGCTTTCTTTGCGACACGAGACCATGAAAAAAACCAACACTTGTCTAATTTTTTTTAATGTTGTTTTAATGATTCCGAAAATATTTTCTTTTTGGAAAACTTTTTGAACATAAATTATAACAAATTGATGTTATTAGAGATAAATGAAGAATTAAAACGATTTAACACTGGATCTGATTTCGTTGGTTAATTACGCAAGTGCCACTGATTATGCGCCGCCGCTGGGAGATCTACTAACTAATTTGGTTCGAAATAAAATAATTGTCGGTGCTCACCAAACGTAAAGTTTCTTCTTGTGTAGGTAGGGGAGACTGTTCCAAAACCGTATAGCTAAGGATGAAGGCCTATAACATAGCAATCGATGAAACATGACATAGTCTAATCAACGGTTTTGTTTAACAGTCTTATTAGGAACATTCTTCAATAAAACATTTGCTTATATCTAGCAATTTTAAGAAGTTATAAACAAAAAGGCAAACCATTCGGAATTCCGGTTTTGCCCCGGAGGTTGTCCAAAACCGTATACTGTAAATTACTGAATACGGTATTGCCCCCTTAGAACTCAGCGTTCAGCAATGCAGTCTTAACATCCAAATTAATCAAGATCCTCGGGATACAAACCCGTACAGCTTTCATGTGACCTCCCTCCACAACCAATGCATCGAACCTAGTCATCATTCAAACGACTTATACTATACTCTACTCGGTAATACAAACATAAGTTTTCTTGGTTAGTTATTTATTTTGGGGTAGTAGTTTTTCTTTTTGGCAATTTTTTTTAAAAAGCTGATTGAGACTGAGGGCAGGCTTTTCGATTATTTTAAATTTCCTCCAGCTCATTTTTATAAGGAGAGGAAATTATAATAGCTGTTTTCCATACTTTGGGGCAAAATCGTATACTAGCCGATATGACTCCGTACGGTTTTACCCCCGAGCACCTTGTACACACACGTCGTTCTCACTCACAAACACAAGTAAAAACGACGACAAAAACAATGTCAGTTCTTAATTAATACACAATATACACATACAGACATACAGATAATAGTAAATACTGACCAGGGTATTCAGTTAAATAAAACAATCCCGAATTTTCCTCGCTAGCAAAATTAACGATCAAACCATCTCAAAACTTTATTTTTTTGATAATTTTACGCGCAGCATGCTCCAGCCATTTTTCGTTGATAAAAATTTCTTATTGGTAGGTAGCTACATGTGGAATTTGAGCGCGAAATTTCAATTAATATAGAAGATAAGTGCACTATACTGTTTTACCCCGGTAGCCGGTTTTGGAACAGTCTCCCCTACTAACATCTAGCAGTCTAAATAAAAAAATTGAGACGAATTTTAATTGTTTATTTATTACAATTTTAAGTCCTTATACATCGTTTTCCTTATCGGACGCCTTCGTATTTCCTGGGAAGATTCCAGTCCATAGCCAGTGTGAATCTTAGTTCATTGTAGTTTGTTCCCATGCCTCCAAATAATCATGCCAATGAACATAAATGCATGTTTTAAGGCTAATTAACTTCGCTTTTCATTACCCTTTGTGAAAGTAGGAATTTGTTATGCGCTACAACAATTAAACAATTACACACGAAAGTAAACATTACAATCTACGGAAGAGGAAGTTGAATCTAATTTTTGTTTAGATAAGATCCGTTTTTAATTGTGTAGAAATAACTTGTAGCAAAACAGTTTATAGTCACACTATTTTAACCTGAATGAGTAATTTTATTGTTTCGGCAGAGAAAAATATTTTTCTATCTGTAATTACTTTTTAACGCTAGTTAATTAGTTGTCAATTGTCCGGATGAACCAGTTTAGAAACGTATAAATAGACGAAAGGAATAAAGAATAGATGATTTATTAATTTAGGTAATTTTTTTTCTTAAGGGTTACCTATTTATGACAGACAATGTCCATAACTTGGTCAACGTAGTTGTATCTACAATGAACTAGTCTGTATTATACTAAATAATAATAATATACTTGAAAAAACATTATTCGCACCAGATCATACTTTCAGGCTGGAATCGAAACCGCGACCTTTGGAAGTCCGGTCCAATGCTCTTCTAACTGAGCTAGCTAACAAGTCACTAGAGGCATCGTCGAAATTTTTCTACTACGTTGTAAGCCAGCGTAATTTCATCAATGTGAACCGCCTCTGTGGTCTAGTGGTTCGCTCGCCCGTGACGCAGGGGTCCCGGGTTCGATTCCCAGGACGGGTACAATTTGTACTTGATTTGGTTGGTGGTAGGCTTATCTCAAGTCCGCCTGGCTAGCTACCACCATCTTACCTAAATCTGACGGTATAACAACAATTTGAAAATTGTTGTGTTCTGGCACTTAGAGGTAAGATAGCCAGTTCCTGATGAGGATTCCGAGTGTAGTGGGCTTCCACCTCCAGCCTTATCGTCACTTAACATCAGGTGAGGTGAGGGCCAAGCACTATCCCGTTAAACATAAAAAAACCGGTCAAGAGCGAGTCGGACTCGCGCACCGAGGCTTCCGTACAATCATAAATATATTTATATATGTTACTTTAGTACAGTCTTTAAAAAAGTATTATAAACGGCAGACAGGTGGAAGGGCGAACAGGCGGACAGTTAATTTACAAATCTTAACCACAGCTGCTTATGGTGACTGAAAAACGTTTCAGCCACTCCACATTGCAAACTGTTTATATTACTAAGTAGGAACTTATTCTTCGTTTATTCGTACGGCAAATAGTAGGTAATTATATTAGAACCAGCCACCAATTTATTATTGTAGTATTAGGTTGCGCCATCTCTTGACCGATAGTGGAACTATTTTCTTATCTTAGGTTAGCATTCTTAGGATAGCGCCATCTGTTGACTGGTAGTGAAACTAAAGAAATTTTGTTTGTTTTTTGAATTTCTAAAAAAGTGTGTTATATTGAGACATCGTTTTATTTTTCCTGTAATTTTTACATAAACTACTATCACATAGAATTATTTCAGATTTTTCTCTTTGCAAACTTCGGAGATAAGGGGGGGGGGGGGGAACATTTTTTTTTACATTCATCATCATAAGTCTAAAACTATGCGGCCTAAGAAAAAAGGAAAAAATGTTTTAAAATGTGCAAACAGCGCTCTTTCATATGATACCCCACATGCCCTAGTCACCTCACTTCAAATTTTTAAGACCCCTTTTCAGTCCCTGTTGTAAAAAAATTTTCTTTTATTTCTTTCTTATTTGCAAAATAGTTGGGCAAATATCATCTTAAACTATTCCAAATTTCAAGTTGATACCATGAGTAATTCTCGAGATATCCAGCTGTGACAGACAGACAGACTGAGTCACACCATAAGGTATAGTCTCAAGTCTGTATTAGTCCAAGAGCCTGGAGGTCGAAGTCCCGTTTATGGTCGTCATATGATACCCCACATGCCCTAGTCACCTCACTTCAAATTTTTAAGACCCCTTTTCAGTCCCTGTTGTAAAAAAATTTTCTTTTATTTCTTTCTTATTTGCAAAATAGTTGGGCAAATGTCATCTTAAACTATTCCAAATTTCAAGTTGATACCATGAGTAATTCTCGAGATATCCAGCTGTGACAGACAGACAGACTGAGTCACACCATAAGGTATAGTCTCAAGTCTGTATTAGTCCAAGAGCCTGGAGGTCGAAGTCCCGTTTATGGTCGCCTGGGCCACCGCGGGGCTCAAGGGCATGTTTCTCGGCCCGGGGCGTCTATTGCCAGCTGCGTTTGCGTCAACCAATTTGCGATGATGATGCGATAAAGCACTAGTAGCAATAAACCATGAACGGTTACGCCGTTTGTTGACCGCACCATGATTAAGCTGGATCTTGTTATTGTAGTTCTTTATGTTGTTTGTGTTGGTTTGGTAAACTTAAAGAATTTATTTTTGAACATTTACTGTACATACAGCCACCACGTCTGTCAAATGGTAGTGAATCTCTGTCTACAGTCGCTGGTTGTATCTTGCTTGAGAAAAAGTATATCCTACTAATATTATAAATGTGAAAGTTTGTGGGTTTGGATGTTTGTTCCTCAATCACGCAAAAACTACTGAACAGATTTGGTTGAAATTTGGCACACAGATAGAAGATAGCCTAGATTAAAACATAAAATACTTTTTATCCCGATTTTCCCACGGGAACGGGAACCACGCGGGTGAAACCACGGGCGGCCGCTAGTTCTATTCTATAAACAAATGCAAATCGTAATTATTACCTATTATATATGGCTATTAATAAAGATCATCATCATCCATCACTAAAATCAAACCAAACAGATTTAATAAAAAACTTGACATGACACATGGATGAACAATAAACAAGAAAACATTAACAAAACATGTGTTACCTATATAGGTAGTTGCAATTTATCAGTTGTCCATACCATAAGTGCAGCATATCTTCATACGTAATCGCTGCACCTCCATAGCGGGCGACAGATTGCCAGTATTTGCGATAACTGCATTAAATGGCGCACTCGGCTCTCCACCTCCTTCCGTACTTGGTGTAGTTAAAATATAAGTAAGACATCTGATAAATATGATTTGCTTGAAAAGGACATGTTCGTTTTTTTATATAAAATACCTGCATGACGCTAAAATAGCGTATATATACGTACCAGTTATTTAGTCTTATAATATTTCTCTGCAAAATACTGATGGTCTTGTTACGTAGTCTTGATGTCTGCAGTTTAGTTTTGAATGCTTGGTTATTGAATTCTATACCCAATTGATGCGATTCTGATTTACTTCTTCTCGTTCCACTCCTATCAGAAGAGCATGGACAGCATCATATCTTGGCTATCTTGATTTTTGAGGCCGCTTCCTGAATTAAGGATGTAGTGCTGCGTCCGAACCAATCTACCATTATTGCATTTTCGCAATCTTTTTGTCCAAATATCTTTAAAACGTGACGTTTTAGGGATATTTTTGATCGTCTATATACCCACAATCGAAATACAATATTTTTATACAAGTTTCATAGTTCAACGCGAGTTTTTACGGACGAGGACTATGCCATGCTCTATACAGAAAATTTAAAACCCCTTAAATAACTATTTGAATATCGTTATTAGCTCATTGTTTTGTTGGCCTACCCAGTCATGGCAACCATGTGATATTTGCAATATTTTATTTGATATCATATCTAATCAGAGCGGTTTCCTTTGCTTCGGTGATTCATGAAGCGTCACGACAAAGTAAACAACAAATGTCTGCAGTTTATCAGCCCGTCTTATTTTAGCTTGATATAGGCACTGGCAAAATATTACCTATTTACTTTCATGTTGTGTGATGCTTGTAATGTATTTTGCTATATAATTAAGGTGAATACCCCACCGAAATTGGCGCCCAAAGATGTTTTTATTTAATAAGTTCTTATTAGAAAAAATTTTTATAAAACTATTCGTGGAATTGTTTTATAAAATTGTCTAGAGACGGTATCGCTATATTCACTCGTAGTCGGATTCGCAGAAGTAGATAGCATATGTGTCAAAATCGGCCACTTGAAGCAGTTTTGCTATCTACTTCTAGCAGTGACTACGAGGGAATGTAATGATACCGTCCAAAAATACTAGACTATAGGCCCTAAAAATTCTACAAAAAGTTTTATTTAAATTGTGTATTAGAATTACAATATTAAATAAAATTCAAAAATTCACCGCAGCGCCACTTTTCGGTCAGGAAAGCGCTTTAAAGAACAAAAAAAGTTTTTTTTTACGAACAGCTGCTACTGATTTTCTTTGGTTTAAATTACCTACATTTTGTGTAGTAGGTATGTGATAAAATGGTGTGACAGAGAGTCTGTACCCTACATAGGTTCTAGGCTGTGTTTCGAATGTTGTTGTGTATCAGATAGATCTATTTCATTTCATTTTAATCTATAGGAGATTTAAAAAGGAATTTCTTACAACAATTTTGGTTGGTATCTAGTACTATGGTTAAATGATAGACCCAGCCTTAAAGAAGCAGTTGATCGCTTGCAAAATATTACAAGTGCCTAAGACGTTGTTATCGGCACAATCCAGTTGGTGATTGATTAGGTGTGGCAACACTTATCGAAATTATCAGTGTTTTTGGGCCATTGATATGGTGACGATAAGTCTTGTTTCAAGAATTTGGAGATCATATTTGTCTAAAATATCTATAAAGTACCTACTTAATTCAATGATGCAATAATGATGCGTTTTGTCACTACTGAATACAATTTATACTATGCTTGTACGTACAGTTAAAAGGCATACGGCCGAATACCTACTCAAAGGCTTCTTAGCTAAAATCTTAAGTTAAGGTCTCCTTAACTTTAAGGAAGCTGACAGTTTCATAGAGTTTCTGTCAAATCTGACAACTTTTTTGAATTTAAGGTGGCCTTAACTTTACAATTTGTTTGAGTATTTGACCGTTAGAATACCAATTGAGTCAGTCAAAGTAATTAATAAAGTGTTGAATATAATGATCGAAATAAAAATATTGGAATGAAGTTCAAAGTAAAAGTCTGGAGGGATTAAAATGAAATAAAATGTATCACGGTTTTATTCGATTCTACCTCAAGCAAAATATTCATAAATGTCGTAAATCATAATTGCCGTACTAACGTTTAGAGAGCAACAGCGGTAGACAGCCATAAAGCATTATATTTTATTGCCAGCGACTCTAATAAACTAATAACACGTTTAGTGCTAATCCGTGCTCTATCTGGCACTTTTAGTACTTACCCAAACGTACGCAAACTAATCTCAGAGCAAATAAGATTACGTAAACATTTTGTAGTTTACCTTTTAATCAAATCGATAGATACACAAAAACTGTCTGTCTGCTGATTATTTATAGTATACTTAAACATTCGGCAAAATTATGTGTATTCATGTCTAACCTCTGACATGAAATTTTTTTTTTCTTATTAACTGGACTGGCTGTCTGTATGATTTGACAGCAAAGTTCTTCTGCCTATTTGAAACGCCACTAGCGTGAGTCTAAAGAACTGATTTTGACGTGTACAATGAAAATGGTTGCCGTGATGGTCTCTCCAGACTTCAGACTTTAGTACCATGTCCCTCACGCTATGCTCACGCTGCGTCCTACAGCGCCAAAATGGCGGAAATCAAATAGGCACAAGAGTAGTTTGACAGCAGCCAGTCCAGTGTAATAATATATAGGTCAATGTGTCTAACCGATTACTTATTCAGTTTATGGGCATAAGCAAATTTTACAATTATGGTTACTTTAAATAATGAATTTCTTAGTTTCTATCTTAGAATAATAACACCTAAAACGATAGTTCTCTACAAAGCGCACTGTCAAAAGTGAGGCAACTAAAACATCCAAAATGGTCCCGTTTTCAGATTTTTATTCTCCATTATTACCTAATCATACCGAACAGTTTCAATTTTCTTTTATTTATTAGATTAGTTACTATATTATTGGGTTTTAATTGCGATTAGGTAACGTATGAAGGATATAAATCTAAATACTAAGCCATTCTGGCTTGATATTAGTTGCCTCACTTTGCATACAAGTACACGGTTTCTAAGGGTTTCTTTCAATTTTTGCTTACTAAGAAACGGTAACCGCTTAACGGGTTTAACCGCCTCTGTGGTCTAGTGGTTCGCCCACCCGTGTATGACGCCGGATCCCGTGTTCGATTCCCATGTACTCGGTTTGGTTGGTGGTAGGGCTTATTTCAAGTCCGCCTGGCTAGCTACCACCATCTTACCTAAGTCTGACGCCATAACAACAAAATAAAAATTGTTGTGTTCCGGCAGTTAGAGTAGATAGCCGCAGTTCTTCAGTAATAAGGATTCCGGATATAGTGCGCTTCCACCTTCCGCCTTATCGTCTCTTAACATCAGGTGAGGTGAAGGCCAAGCACTGTCCCGTTGTGCATAAAAAAGAGTGACGTATAAGCACAGAATAGATATAAGTACTACCGTACAGAAAGGAAACTCTCCGCCCCGCCCCACAATCAATTACCTCACCCCACCGGGCGCCCACCGCGCGAGTTCCGTGTGCCGATCCGTGTGCTCATTCAATAGCTCGCACACAGTGCGCGTGTGCAAAAACGTCACTGTGTAGCGTCTGTGTAATAGGTAGTTGAAACGCGACGCTTGTATGGAGTGCCCGGGGTGTGGTGTGTATAATGTTATATCAGTAATAGCTTATATATATATAATAAGGCTGTTAAAATCACAATCGTATCTAGAAAAGGCAGATTCTCCAAAAAAACACGTTTTTAGGGTTCCGTAGCCAAAATGGCAAAAAACGGAACCCTTATAGATTCGTCATGTCTGTCTGTCTGTCTGTCTGTCTGTCTGTCCGTCCGTATGTCACAGCCACTTTATTCCAAAAGTATTAAGACTACATAGTTGAAACTTAGTAGGCAGGTGTATTCTGTGAACCGCTTTACGATTTTTATACAAAAATAAAAAAATAAAAGATTAAGGGGGGGCTCCCCATACATGGAACTGAAACTGAAAATATTTTTTTTCATCAAACCAATACTTGTGGGGTGTCTATAGATAGGTCTTTAAAAATGACGTTGAGGTTCCTAAGACTATTTTTTTTTAAAGTCAACCATTTGAAAAATATATGCCGCCAAAGTGGTAAAATGTGTGTCCCCCCCCCCCTTTAACTTTTAAAGTAAGAGGGTGAAAAATCTAAAAAAAATATAAAGTATAGATCTTAATAAACACTTTCAACGAAAATTGTTTTGAACGAGATACAGTAATTAGTTTTCGAGATATAGTACATTTTCCAAAACCGCAAATATAACTTTGTCATTCATACAAACACTGTGAAAAACAAAGTTATTTTTTCAGACGAAAAATGATAGCGGTATTAAAATATGGTATGGTATAATGTACCTACGGAACCCTACTGCGCGTGGCCCGACACGCACTTGGCCGGTTTTTTTTTTCTCAGACACATGACAATGCCTAATTTTTGTATTTTTAAGAAATAACAATCTTAAAAATCTCAATTTGTAACGTATTTCATGATTAATGGAAAGAGTGTTACCATAGACATAGAAAAATTTTCGCTGCGCTCAATCATTTCTATGAGTGTTACAGATATCCTTAAAATAATAACACCTAGAACGATAGTTCTCTACAAAGCGCACTGTTAAAAGTGAGGCAACTGAAACAGCCAAAATGGCTCCGTTGTCAGATTGTTATTCTACATTATTACCTAATTATACCGATTAAGTACAAAACAGTTTCAATTTTCCGACATTTATAAGACCAATTACTATATTATTGGGTTTCAGTTACGATTAGTTAACGTATGAAGGATTATATAAATTTGAAAACTAAGCCATTCTGGCTTGGTATAAGTTGCCTCACTTTGCATACGCGGACACGGCTTCTAGGTGTTATTATTCTAAGCAGATATCGAAGTGAAAGATTTTTTTGTATTCTAACTCGAATGTTCCGAAAACGTGGCAATTGAGAATGTACAAAAAGTGTTTATCAAACAGCATGTTTGGCATATGGCATTGGCACTCACATGTTAATTTTCTATCTGGTCACAAAGAAGTTGCTAATATTGCGGCAGTCTGACACGTGCACGTATTTTATTCGCAAAACGATTGAACTAAGGAAGATAATGTGTCGTTTCTATTAGTCACATCCAAAGACATTTTATCTTCACACCCATATAGGTACATTTCATACAAAACCGAACAGCTGTCAACAGTTTTATTTAAGTCTCACATAACATATTGTTTCATTTGGCAAAATCAGAAATTAAGAACACAATGATCTATTGAACAGAAGATGTATTTCAGCCCATAATAGAACCTAATAAATAATATAAACCTAAATTAAGCACTAACATGATTCTGGAATCTGACATCACTATCTGCGCAATCTTGAGTTTGGTAGTATTTGTAAATAATAACACTAAAGTGCCTTACACCAGATTGCACTAAACTTAAGGATCTCCTAATTCTTTTCCTAACTATATCACGACCAAATTAAAACGGTGTCATAAACTTAGTCGTCATGTAGCTGTCATTCGCCTAGTTGTCTTGGTCTTAGTTGTAGATGAGAAAAGACTTGGCAATTCTTTAGTTTAATGCTTTCACACATTAAAATCCCGTCGCCTAGGAGTGCCCACGGGAGGTCTGATAAACGAATGTCATTAGCAGGTTTTTGCACAGAGTGACGCGGAGACTACCAACAATTAATTACTGGCGGTCACGCTACCACACTAATGAGCCAAATTGCCTCTATTTGTTTCTATTCTAGTAAACTTAACCTTCTGAAGTAATACTATTATTTAGTATCATTGATGATGGACTGATATTTCTTGGGATTACATAAAGAAGTACACCAGTTTTAACTTGTATCATTGGTCACGATACAAAAGTCCAGATATTGGAAAGTAGGAGTGTAATGGGCAAGATAATAATTATGTTTCATTTGTTTCCCATAATAGAAAGAATGTGCAATGATTAAATGAGGTCTTTCGAAGAAAAAATAAAACCGGTCAAGAGCGAGTCGTACTCGCGCACCGAGGGTTCCGTACAATCATAAATATTGTAAACAAATAAATATATAAGTATTTTTAAATTTGAGATTTTTGCATTTACAATGCTATTTTTAAACAATACTAAATAATATACTAGAAAAAATACGACTCGCACCAGATCAATACTCAGACGGGAATCGAACCCGCGGGTTCGATTCCCGTCTGAGTATTGATCTGGTGCGAGTCGTATTTTTTCTAGTATATTATTTAGTAAATATATAAGTACTTTAGAAGGCATTATTATGTTTAATAATTTATTTTATTATTTGTTATGTAATATGATATTGTACTCTCTATAATCGATTCTGATAGTGAATTTAATCTGTGGTTCGATTTGTCAGGATAACTGTCAAGTGAAAAAAAGTCGTGCTTGCTTTTGGCGCCTTTTTGGCTCTCTGTTCGGTTTTGCGTAAAATTATAATATTAAAAAGTGTATTGTTGTAATTAATATAGTTCAATCAAAAGTCATATTGTGTTTGTTTTACTTCCTGAGCAACAATTTTAGCTCACAATCAGAAGTGGTACGTGTTCACACGCTGCAATTTCGACAAAGGATTTTAAAGGTCAGTGATACGTTTTTCCCAGAGGTTTTGCGTTTTCCTACACATATTTGTACGAATTTCGGAGTGAATAAAACGCATGGATGGTACAATGTCCTAACAATTAAGAACTTCGAGTGACTGCAATTCACAATCACTATTTTTCATCAAAGAGTGAATACATACAATAAACAACACCTGTGAAAGTGATGTAATAATATCGTCGTCTATGTTGCGTTGATTATGTCTGTTTTACATGAAGAACGCTGATATTTTAGACAATTTAAAAGCGTACCTGTAGTCTTGAACGTTAAGTGTATTTCTTATATTCTTTTAATAAGTATGATTTTGTGTATAGATATTGCAATGAACTAATGCTGTTACTGCCGTATTGATTGTTTATTGATTGTTGTGATATTGATTGTTTTTGTGCAAATAGGTACATAAATAAACTATTTTCCTTACCTTTCTTATATCTTAGATGATTTAAAAGTAATCTTGAGCGTTAAGTTTATTTCCTTTAAATTATTTTAATAAGTATGATTGTGTAGTGTATGTAGATATTACAATGCAATGAACTAATACTGCAACTGCCGTATTAATATTTAGATATTGATTTTTTTTGTGATCAACTTATAGAATTTACTTTACTTACCTTTCTTTTCTATATTTTTTTATACCTATTTCTAAATCGGTATCGTTAATCATGGGGTCTGATAGACGTTCTCGATCTCGTAATAGACGTTCTTCTAGAAAACGAAGACGACGTCGTTATTCGTCATCCATATCTTCTAGTACATCTGATATTTCATCTATCTCCAATTGCAACCGCAAACATCATCGAAATAAAAAGTATAAGAGTAAATCAAAGTCTAAAGGTCAAGATAAAAAATCGCGTCGTACAGTCACACCACCCATAAGAAAACAAACAGTGCTTCCGACTATATGTTCTACTTCTCAACCATCTACTGTGGCTCCTCAAGTATTACATAGTGATCAAATAAATAGTTCTGTTGATTTTAGTTGTCAGACACCTGTTTTTAATAGTAATCAGCTGTGTGTTAATAATTCGCTAGGCAATGGAAATCCAAGCGTCTCTGCTGTACATCCCAACTTACCCATAAATTCATTTATGTCACAAATAAATGTTATACCTGAATTCGATCCGAATGATGGCTCACAGAATATCGAATTGTGGATACACAAAGTCAATGAATGTGCAAAAATTTATTCGTGGAATGACACACAGGTGTGTCATTATGCTTTAGCAAAATTATCTGGTTTGGCAAAACGGTGGTATCAGGGACTTCCTTCGGTCTTATTTACATGGGAGCAGTGGATGGAAAAATTAAAAGCTGCGTTCCCTTCTACAGAGAATTACGGGGATCTTTTACAAAAAATGCTACAATTACGTTGTAAAATTGGACAAGCATTAGATGTGTACTATTACGATAAGATGAATCTCATAAACAGATGTGACATAACCGGACGAAAGGCTGTAGGGTGCCTAGTGCACGGCATAGACGATAAATTTATAAGAATGAGCGCAAACTCGTGTCGTTTTGAGGAACCGGAACAATTATTTTCTTATTTAAAAACGATTTCACAAAGTGATAATCATTTCAATAATCAAAAACGGAAGGTCCCCTATCATAGGGAGATTAAAAATATACCGACACATACTAGTTCCGATTCCCCGAAAACCGAGAAAGTTTGTTTCAACTGTGGAGAGGTAGGGCATATTCGGCCGCTTTGTACTAAACCGATGAAAAGATGCAACAACTGTCGACGAGTTGGGCACACAAGTAGTGAATGTCGTATTCCTCCATCTCAAAATGCGACGATTGTTCACGACAACAATAAAAATTATCAATTAGCTATCCTTACTAATATTATAAATGCGAAAGTCCGTTTGTTTGTTTGTTTGTTTGTTTGTTTGTTTGTTTGTTACGCCTTCACGTCCTAACTACTGAACCGATCATCATGAAACTTTGCATACACGTTGTCAGGGGTACAGAAAAGGACATAGGGTACCTTTCATCCAGAAAAAACGTATAGTTCCCGAGGGATAGCGAAAAAACTGTCCACGCAGACGAAGTCGCGGGCGGCAGCTAGTATCCAATACAAGTAGCGATAAGTCGGTTATGCACATCCAAGCGAGTGATGATGATGTTGTTCAGATCCAGTCTAAGGAGAGTGAAGTTGAAAAATATTACAAGGACGTATATGTTGACGGTGTATTAAAACATGCATTTATCGATTTAGGCAGTAATTGCTGTATTATTAAGGAAACTGTAGCTAAAGATATTTATGGTCAGTGGGAAAATAAAACCCAATTACCAAATCTTAAGGGTTTTGGTAATTCTAGTGTCAGACCACTTGGTACAGTACATAGTTTAATAAAAGTCGATGAAGTAGAAGCAAAAATTGATTTGGTAATAGTAGCCGATCATTATATGTCAGTTGACATTCTCATAGGACAAACATTTACCGAAATTCCCAATCTGCTTATGATAAAGACATCGAAGAATCTATTGTTTTATTCTGCTCCAAGTGAAGAGTGCGTTCCTATTGATAATAAAATTAGACTTCTTACACGGACTGAGTGTACTATTGAACCTCATTCAATGTCACCCATTGAGGTTTGCGCGCAAAGCCATTTTACTGGATCGTTGTTCGTTCCCCCTGGATTTTGCTCTTTTAAAAGCTACATTGTTCTACCTGGATTATACAGTTTTAATGATGGTATCGGTTTTATAATGATAGCGAACACTGCTGCATCTGGGATAAGTTTCTCTGAAAGTCATCCTTTAGCTCGAGGTTCTGGATATGACGAAGTAAAGGAACCTAGTATTAATTTAACCACAATTTCTAATGAACAGAATATTCGTTCACTGCC
Source organism: Agriphila geniculea (assembly GCA_943789525.1). NCBI lineage: Eukaryota > Metazoa > Arthropoda > Insecta > Lepidoptera > Crambidae > Agriphila > Agriphila geniculea. The sequence continues at coordinate 1,091,395 of OX038876.1, forward strand.
TATCGAAGACATAGTAGTTGGAGCTCAACTTTCAGATACTGAAACAAACAAAATACGTGATCTTTTACATAGATATCGGGATTGTTTTGCATTGAATCTTTCAGAACTTGGTAAGACGGACTTATCAGAGATGACTATTAAATTGAATGATGAAAGACCTATAGCCTATAACCCATACCGTATGTCACATAAAGAAAAAGAGCAGTTATCGGTTATAATTGATGATTTGCTTAAAAACGGTATAATTCGTGAAAGTAAATCATCATATTCTAGTCCAGTGTTGTTAGTTAGTAAAAAAAATGGCCAAAAACGTCTATGTATAGATTACCGAGCCCTAAATAGGAAGACACTAAAGGACAAGTACCCTCTCCCACGTATAGAGGACAAACTCGATTGCTTGGGGGGCAATCGGTATTTCACAAGTTTAGACCTCGCTTCTGGATACTACCAGGTTCCAGTAGCAGAGGAGAGTAAGCATCTAACGGCATTCGTCACTCCGAACGGATTGTATGAATTCAATCGTATGCCGTTTGGATTGGCGAATGCCCCAAGTGTTTTTCAAAGAACCATAAACACGATGCTTAATGGAGTAGGGGAAAAGTTGGTTCTTGCCTATATGGATGATTTGTTGGTGGCTTCAAAGACCATTCAGGAAGGTTTAGATAAACTTGCGAGAGTATTTGATCTCTTGAGACGAGCTAAACTAACGTTAAATTTAAAAAAATGTGTGTTTTTTCAGGAACAAATAGAATACCTTGGTTATGAAATAACCAAAGATGGTATAAGACCAGGTACTCATAAAATCAATGCCGTGAGACTTTTCCCAACACCAAAGAACGTACATGAAGTTCGCCAGTTTGTTGGTCTCGCGAGTTACTTTAGGAAATTTGTCCCAAAGTTTTCTGTTATTGCGAGACCACTCACTATGCTGACAAAAAAAAATGAGCCATGGCGTTTTGAGTCGGAACAAATGGCTGCATTCCAATCTTTGAAAGACATCTTATCTAGTCGGCCTGTTCTTGCTTTGTATGACCCTACTGCTCGATTGGAGGTTCATACGGACGCAAGCAAACTAGGTCTAGCCGCAATACTCATGCAAGACGCTGGGAAGGGTCTCCAACCTATAGCATATTATAGTCGACAGACCTCTCCCGAAGAGCAAAAATTTCATGCTTATGAGCTGGAGACCCTTGCCGTCGTTACCGCTCTAAGTAGATTTCGTGTGTATCTGATTGGCGCAACTTTCACAATCGTGACTGATTGTATTGCAATAAGATACACAATGACTAAAAAGGATTTAGTTCCTCGGATCGCCAGGTGGTGGATCGCTATGCAAGAGTACGATTTCAATATAGAATATCGTCCCGGCTCTAAAATGCTCCACGTTGACGCATTAAGTAGAAATCCGATTAATGCGGAAGGTGCCACGTTTAGTGATGATGATGTCAACGTATTCCGAATTGACGTTGATGAAGTAAATGCTGGAACAGATGAACGCTGGCTGCAGACAGTCCAACAATCTGATCCAGAACTAAAAAGAATTGTCGAAATTCTAAAGGATCCTACCAATGATAATATAGTTGAAATAAAAAACAATTTCACCATAAAAAATAATAAACTTTATCGATTGGTAAAGGATGGTGACACAGTCAATTTACTTTGGGTGGTACCGAAATCTGTTAGGTGGCAGATACTGAGAAGTAACCACGACAGTGTTGGCCATTTTGGGTATGACAAGACTTACGATAGGATACGTAAAGTATACTGGTTCAAAAAAATGCGTAGATTCGTTCAAAAGTACTGCAAGTCATGTTTGCATTGCGCTCTCAACAAAGTTCCTGGCGGCCCTAAGGAAGGTATGTTACACCCTATTCCCAAACCTGACAAACCGTTTGATACTTTGCATGCGGATCACTGTGGACCATTCCCTGTGAGTAAAAGGCAAAATGTATACATATTGGCGATAATTGATTCATATACAAAATTTATCTTTATTAAACCCGTCAAGAATTGTAAAACAAAAACCACCATTGCAGTGTTTGAGGAATACTTTTCGCTATTTGGTACACCTAGGCGCCTCATTACGGACAGAGGTACAAGTTTTACCAGTCACGCTTTTGCTGAATTTGTTAAAGAGAAGGGAATGTCTCACGTGCTAAATGCCGTTGCAACTCCGAGAGCCAACGGCCAAATAGAGCGCTATAATCGCACTATTTTAGATGCTCTAACTGCTACTAATCATGGAAGGCCAGACAATGAATGGGATATCGCTATACCTAAAGTACAATGGGGCCTCAATAATACCATAAACAAGGCCACTGGTAAGACTCCGGCGGAGCTACTTTTTGGTGTAGCTCCAACGGGTGCTTCAGATGGTGCCATGAATGCCATAGTATCAGAGGCCCACAATAATCTTGATCGTGATGAAATAAGAGAGGAAGCGATAAGTAAAATGAGAAGCGAACAATCTAAACAAAAATCCCGTTTTGATGACAGCAGGAAAGAGGCAACAAAGTACAGTATTGGTGATTTAGTGCGCGTTGAAAGAGAGTTAGGTAATCCTGTACCAGGACAGAGTAAAAAATTAGTGCCTAAATGTAGTGGACCTTATAGAATCGTTAAAGTCCTCGGCAACGATAGGTATGAAGTCGAAGATACGCCAATCACACGTCGTGATGGTAGACAATCATACAAGTCGGTATTTGCGGTGGATAAAATTCATCCCTGGCTTGTTTTTTCCAATGACCCCATGGAAAGCGATACTGATGTTGAGGAAAGTTAGATTGAATATTTTTGATTAATTTACGTACCTACTTATTTTTTTTATGAATTAATAATGCCTTGTGTCTATTTTCTGAAACTTTATTAAGAATAACTAATATTAGCTTAGATTGGCGATGTTTAACACTAGCCTTAATGGCGCTTAGCCCAGAGTGGCGTTGTTTATATCTAGCCTTAATTGAGTTTAGCCCAAAGTGGCGCTGTAATTAGCCTTAATGGCGTTTAGCCCAGCGTGGCGTTGTATATAACATCAATAGTGTTTAGCCCAGAGTGGCGTTGTAAGTTACTAGCCTAAATGGCGTTTAGCCCAGAGTGGCGTCGAGTATAACTAGCCTTAATGGCGTTTAGCCCAGAGTGGCGTTGTATATAGCATCAATGGTGTTTAGCCCAGAGTGGCGTTGTAACTAGCCTAAATGTCGTTTAGCCCAGAGTGGCGTTGTAAGTAGCCTAAATGGCGTTTAGCCCAGAGTGGCGTTGTGTGTAACTAGCCTAAATGGCGTTTAGCCCAGAGTGGCGTTGTATGTAACTAGGTAACTAGCCTTAATGAGATTTAGCCCAAAGCGGCGTTATATATAACTAACTTCTATGGCGTTTTGTTTAGCCCAGAGTGGCGTTGTTTGTGATAAGCCCTTAGTGGTATTGTATTTTAATGAATTTAACCTTATTAGCAATGCAGTGAGCCCATGTGGCGTTATATTACTTTAAGGATTAATAAATATAATTTGATTAACAGAAGTGTTTAAACTAAAATAATAAAAATAAAAAATAAAGAATTAATGAACTTAATTATATTAAAGTAAAATAATTATAATAAGATGAGAATTACCTATTAGTTATTTACACAGTTATGTTATAAATTATCATATATACTTAGGCATATTTTTATTATTTTTATATATTTTTTTTTTTGTTTAATATTTACAAGATCTCGTAGGTACGCAGGGACGCGTACCTTGTCAGAATTGGCCGAATGTAAACAAATAAATATATAAGTACTTTAGAAGGCATTATTATGTTTAATAATTTATTTTATTATTTGTTATGTAATATGATATTGTACTCTCTATAATCGATTCTGATAGTGAATTTAATCTGTGGTTCGATTTGTCAGGATAACTGTCAAGTGAAAAAAAGTCGTGCTTGCTTTTGGCGCCTTTTTGGCTCTCTGTTCGGTTTTGCGTAAAATTATAATATTAAAAAGTGTATTGTTGTAATTAATATAGTTCAATCAAAAGTCATATTGTGTTTGTTTTACTTCCTGAGCAACAATTTTAGCTCACAATATATTTGGATATGTTACTTTAGTACAGTCTTTAAAAAAGTAGGATAAACGGCAGACAGGAGGAAGGGCGAACAGGCGGACAGTTAATTTACAAATCTTAACCACAGCTGCTTATGGTGACTGAAAAACGTTTCAGCCACTCCACATTGCAAACTGTTTATATTACTAAGTAGGAAGTTATTCTTCGTTTATTCGTACGGCAAATAGTAGGTAATTATATTAGAACCAGCCTCGAATTTATTATTGCAGTATTAGGTTGCGCCATCTCTTGACCGATAGTGGAACTATTTTTTTTCTTAGGTTAGCATTCTTAGGACAGCGCCATCTGTTGGTGAAACTGGTAGTGAAACTAAATAATTTTTGTTTGTTTTTTGAATTTCTAAAAAAGTGTGTTATATTGAGACATCGTTTTATTTTTCCTGTTATCTTTACATAAACTATTATCACATAGAATTATTTCAGATTTTTCTCTTTGCAAACTTCGGAGATATGAGGGGGGGGGGGGGGGGGGTGGACGGTATTTATTTTTTTAAGTTTTCGTCATAAGTCGAAAACTATGCGGCCTAAGAAAAAAGGAAAAAATGTTTTAAAATGTGCAAACAGCGTTCTTTTATATGATACCCCACATGCCCTAGCCCTATCACCTCACTTCAAATTTTTAAGACCCCTTTTCAATCCCTGTTGTAAAAAAAAATTTTTTTTTTAATTTCTTATTTGCAAAATAGTTGGGCAAATGTCATCTTAACTATTCCAAATTTCAAGTTGATACCATTAGTATTTCTCGAGATATCCAGCTGTGACAGACAGACAGACAGACCATAAGGGTTCCTTTTTTACCCTTTTGGTACGGAACCCTAAAAAGGTAGCAATAACGATAATTTGTCAATTGCGGTTATTATGGTTATAATTATTATTAAACCCTATTGGGCTTAATTATTATTAAGCCCAATAGGGTTTAATAATAATTAAACCAAACCACGACAAGGCTGCTGCCAGCAAGTCAAACGAAATTGACCTGCATCTGTGACATAATATACACGGTTATTTTTAAGGTATATCTAAAAATGGAAAGGGGTGTTCAGACTACGTTAATGAACAACTTTTACTATGGAGGCAACCACGAAATCGCGAAAAAAAAAATCTGCTGTTCCATAGAAAAATACAACATTGACTCGACTGTATAATGTATGGAACAGCTGATTTGTTTTTCGCGATTTCGTGCCTGGCCCCATAGTAAAAGTTGTTCATTAACGTGGTCTGAACACCCCCTTTCATTTTTAGGTAAACCTTAAAAATAACCATATACAGTACACGTACACCAAGCAAAAAAAAAAAAAAAAATACAGGGTTATTTGTAAAACACAAACAAACTCGCAGGCTTAGATTACTATCATCATAATCAACTGCATTTGTTCTACGACTTATCCAAAAACAGAAAAAAAAAACTTTTCATACAAAACTCGATCAGCTGTTCGGACATTTGTATGGAAAGTCGATTTTTTTCTGTCTTCGGAAAAGTCGTAAAACAAATGTTTTTGTTTATGATGTTAGTAATGTACATCTGCGAGGTTCTTGGTGTTTTACAAATAACCTTGTATACTGTTTGAATCTATGGACGATTTTTTTGTACACAAGAAAAAGAAATCTGCCCCCCTACTCAAATGGCCACTTTTCTATTCGTTCGCTAAGTTAAACCTTAAAAATAAGCAATTAAACGATCAAGTCACACGCCGCAAGTTTATGTAAATCACAAACATTGTTGTATTGTATGGATTTGACAAACCTACGACACGTTATTTTGGAGTTTATAGCTTATTTTTAATTTTTAAGTTAGCGAACGAATAGAAAAGTGGCCATTTGAGTAGCCCCCCTGTAACACTTTTTAAACTATTTCATCGATCATTAAAGTTGTCTTGTCCAATGCAGATTTTGGTCCTTTATACACTAGTTAGTAACTAATTAAAAAACTTCGATTACTGATACTAAGATGCGACATAATGGCTTGTTCAAATCTTAAACACAGCCTTTTTGTTCCAGATTAATTCGCGTTAACTCGCTAAACACCACATCGTGGGAACCTCATCCGACACGCCATCTTTAGCTCTATTCCAACGCTGTAAGAGCCATCATAGTGAAAGATGTGCATTGACAGTGGGCAACTCGATCACGCCTGACCGTAACAAAGGTAAGGCTTCGGTACATAATTGTATGTTGAATGGTGTTGAAATTGCTCGTAATGATAAAAACGATAAGGTTACCTTATCAGGGTTGGCTGTTATTGTTGAAGTTGAAGTTAAATACATGAATGTTGGATAACATGAAACTGACGCATTTATATGGTAAAGACTAACTGACAAAAAATGAACGCTCGAATTCTATAAATCACCAAGTCCATTCTGGAATTTTTGTGTAAACCTTAAAAACGCTTTCAAAAAATTCTTTAAATGGTAGCTTTGCATTAAAGTATTTGTAATTGATATAATAGATAGAACAAAAAAATATTTTTTAATAATATTTAATTAATTTATACAAAAAATATTATAGTTTATTTTAAAATAATAACAAAATTTTAAATACCACAAAATTGGACTTAGTGATTTTTAGAATTCTAGCATCTAAATACTATGACAAAAAGAGTTAAGATTGGATGAAATTTAATGCACTAAAAATAATAATACTAAAGTTATTAATAGTTTGCTTCAAAGGGAAAGAGATGAATTGTAGCTTATAATTTAGTACAATTTTGTTTTTCTCTAAAAAGTTATTTTATTGCACGGGAGATGCCTACTTCCTGAAGTGTACTAGATAATAAATTGAAAGCTAAATATTTTGTGAGGAGATGAGCACAAGTCATATGAGGGGCTTATTTCGTAGTGCTACCTGCCATCTCTACTTGATTCTGCAATTCAATTATTTACCCAGCCCTTAGTGAAAAGGTTTTTTATGATACTTAGTTTACACTAAAATAATTGGACGCATCAGTAAACAAACTCATCGGTCGATTAGTCAAGCGTATTCCGTGCGTAAAAACCGAATCGATTCTTTCACACCGAATAGTATCATCAAGATCAACACTTTTTCTATTATTGATACCCTATTCTACGAGTATAATATTATTATATATTTAGTAGTTAGTCAATTAGTAACTAAACTAAAGTATTGATGTGAATTAATTGATTTTCTAATCAATTTCAATTTAGAGGCGGTATGATTTAAAACTATTAAAAGATACCTATCTTACCTTGTATTGTAACAGTGAGGAAAAGTATTTGAATATTTCTGATGCTTACTTTATTTTTAGATATTAGTTTAGTTGTAAAATGAATCATAATCAAAAATATTTAAACCATGTGGCAAAAAACGCGTGAAAAGTTGTGACAATAATGTTATCTGATAAGCATGATTTGAAAGGTAGGTAATGTTTTCGTGGACAGATATAATATATTATTTCTATGAAACTAAGCTGAAAAAATATTGACATTTACATTTCCGAGAATTCGTATTGGCTTTACCGTAACTAAAGCGGACGTATACAATGCATTGGTAAAACAGAATTATATTAAAATTTTAATGTGTTATGACTATGAGATACCGTAACGCCTGACGGACAGATGACGGACAATGGCGTATTCGGTCGTAAACATGGACGATATTGTTACGAGCGAGTGTAAACACGTCAACAATTGGCTTGGAGTGCGTCCTCTATGGGATGATGTCAGATCCTTACCCCTCCAGTCCGGCGCATGCTCATCCATCACGTGTTTGTAAGCATCCGCAAGTACTACGCATTTGATGCTCATTATTCAAAAATATTCAAAGTTACCCACCATTGCATTTATCTGGAAAACATTTTGAAAATATTTGTTTAAGTTTGCATCACTTCAAGTTGTACTCGTATTTTCCAATTGCATGTTGTTTTAAATTAGTGACGTGTGCTCGGTAAAAATACGGAGATTGGTGGTCGAGGGATATCTTTTGACAGGGTAAACTTTCTGAACCCTTAGATCATTTTAAAAAGGGGATCTTAGATTTTTGTATGGAGGGAGTTATAACACATTATTTTTCTTTATGATTTTTTTCCAAAACGGGGTATCGAATATCGTAAACCAGGAGCTACATACAATGTCATAATATTATATATATGTATTTGGAATCAGCTCAAGAAGCCCTTTCATTCGGTACCTACTCCACACGATGGTGAAGATGGATGATTTGGAAAAAAATCCATTAAAAAAGATTCTGTTACAACTCCCTCCCATACAAAAAATCCAAGATGTCTCCCCTTCTTAAATGATCTAAGGGTTCAGAAGGTTCACCCTGCCAGAGGATAAATCCCTCCATCACCATACGCCGTATATTGCACTTTTATGTCGTGAGCAGATGGTACCATATTTAAATAATAGGAAAAAAAGTAATTCGTTAATGAAGATCCGGGATTCCTAATCAGAGTCATTATTGCTCGAGTGCTAATAAAGCGTTAACGGTTTGATTGACAGCGTTATCTACATTACAGCGATAAGAGCGGCTACATCAGATGAACTAACGCCGCCATTTGTTTCAGATGAGACTGATCCTGCAGCGTTTCTACATTTGCCTACTGACGATACTTCTATGGCTGGACGACCTTACCATAGCTAAAAAACAACATATATGTCCCATAGGATTCCATTTAGCTTACACGAAAGGTGAAACGCCGATATGTTACCGACAAAAGGGCCCAGAAGCGTTCTCAGACAAATTCAAAGACTGCGTTGGAAACTTATACACATCAAAGCTATATCATAGCCTTAACTTAACCAAGACTAATAACGTACTATGGACAGAGTACAGGACCTTGTACCCTGGAGGGCCATTCATAGACTGGTCGTACACGGACTCAGCTGGCGACATACTGGTAACGACGTACGATGTCAAATACGACGCCGCTCTCGGAATAGACGAAGAGCTGTGCGTGATCATTGATCCTGTGAGCAATTTCACAGCGACCAGATGTGAAGAGAAGCATTATAGGTATTGCTTCGTGCGTCCCTATCCCGATGAGGATGACATGAGTAGGAAAGGATGTGTAGGGTTTCGTGGCTCTTGGAGATTTTTTAGTCCAAGTGCGAATTGTTTGTCTTCCGTGACTGGTGTGGGAGGGGGGACGGTGCGGGCAACGTGGCGGCAGGCGCATGAGCTGTGCGCGAAGAGGGGGGCTTCGTTACTGCATAGAGGCTGGAGATTCTCGAATAACGCATTGTTGCACAGCTCTGGTTCTTATCCGATGTACCCCATGGGCGTTGTGATGAACACCGACCATAACCGCCTCCGGTATGACGCTGAGAACGACACCGAAGAGGTGGGTTCTTTGACTTATTTTCATTTGATTGACTTTGATACTGATCTAACAACTGATTTAGTTAAATTATTGTGTTTAATAGGTATTTTAAATTATTGGAGGATAACACTTTAACTAGGAACTATTACACCTTATCGTAAAACATTTATGGGTCACTATCATTACTCATAATATAACATAGACATGAGCGATAGATAACATACAAATATCTGTCATTTACGTGTAAAAACTATTATCAGTAAGTAGGTATGTCGAAGCTTTGTAATAGAACTATTTAGCGTAGGAGGCGTATCTAATTATAATTTTCTTAGTTTTGATTTCAATATAACCTGATCGAGGGTTCCTGTGTTAATGACTACTAGGTAGTATGTTTTCATAATTTCAAATAAACAAAACAACCCGATAATTGGTAAAGACATACAAGTTAATTTCAAATGCTTATTTAACATTTGGGAAATAGTGAGTTTTTACGATCCACGCGTACTGATCGCCTTGAGATAGTGACCGACGTAGAAAGGTTGTTGTGTCCGCTCCGATGGAATCTTGAATGCAACGAGCTGGTTTCGACATTCAAAAAATAATTATAATACTAACTGTAAAATAATCCATAATTGGCAAAAATGCTCCAGGTTCCTCACGTATCGTGTCAATATTTGTACTACCTCTGCGGAACAAGTACATTTTTATTTTTCGATTCATCGACACATACCTAAATACAATAAAAAATTTAGATATCTTGTATTATTTCATGTGTCTATTAACACTTAGATGCGAAAATTAGCGCAAATGTCATAATGTTTTTAAATATGTTTTAATAGATTACTTACCTTAAAAAATCTTATGTTTGTCCGCAACTCAACCTTAATCTTCAAAATGATATAAACTTTAGAGTTTTTGCACTGTTAGGTATTTTTGTCATTTACATCAACATTGTATTACTGCATGCTTTTAGATATGACTTTGATAAAAAGAAAATGGATACTTATAAAAAGTTTTGTTTATGCCGTGTGCTCTTGATGATGAGATGGAATCTTGAATGCAACAAGCTGGTTTAACATTAAACAAACATAAAGAAATAACTGTAAATGCATTTGGCAAAAAATGGATCTAAAAAGTTCCCTTTATGTCGTTTAATTATAACTAATTACTCTATATTTCGGTTGTATTTCGATGGATTTTCCAGCTAATGGTACTTGTGGACTCTCCAGATCTCTTGCAACGTGTGATTTTAGTGCTAAGAGTGCTGGTGTGTCTTCCAGATCTCCCGTGAAGAGTGGCATTTTGACACGTCAGTGTCGGCGCGTGACGCCGTGTTCGGCGCCGTGCGCGACGAGTTCTGGTACCTGGTGAACAGCTCCTACGTATTCTTCGACGTCATCTGCGAGAAGCCGGCGCGATTGCGACACATACACCTCAAACTAACAGTAGACTGGTACGAACTAATATTATCCCATACTGTAGGTATATTACGTACGTACGTATAAAATATTTGATCGTTTTATTTCTGAGGGAAATGGATAAGACTGGTTTGAAGTGGTTTGATATTTTCTTTTTGTAAGAAATACAAAGCGACATACTATTGTTGATTACAGACCATTAATTGCCTTGATTAATAAAACTATCTTAATGTGAATTTAGGCCTCTCAAGTTAGTGCACTATTAGAACTATTGTGTAAGTGCGTTGTAACCGTTCGAGAGGCAATTACTTTTTTAAAATTTCTTTTGTTTTTATGCTTGATTTAAAACACTCATTGTTTTTAATTTAGTTATCATTCTTCTTACAGGGAGTCCAACATTTTCCTTAACGTCAACGACACTATAAAGAAAAGCGACATTACCTGCTTCTCCGATAGTCGCATTTACTACCCTTTCTCAACTGGCATTAGTAAGACTGACGACGAATACGTGTTCCGCGTCGATCCCGACCACGACGGCTACTACTGGTGCATCCAATACGACTACAAAAACTTCCACGTCTCCACCTCCAACAGAGCTCTCTTTATCAGATCCAAGCAGTCAGTCCTCAACCTCTATGCTTGCAAAATCCGCTTACGAAAGGAGTACCGCTTCGACAACCTTGAGAAACTCTACAAAATCTGGAAGAAAAAACTAGAGGAATTCACTTACTATAGAACGAAATATGTAAGTGTGTACGGAGATATGAATACCACCGATCCTTACGAAGTCGAGAGGGTTCTTAAATCGTTTAAGAGTGCAAAGCCTGATCTGAACTGGAAGGACAGTGACGTGATTTTGAACCTGAAGATAAAGAGACTTTACTTGGACGCGAGGACGGCGCTGGTGCACTTGACGCTAAACCCCGAGATGCAGCCGCTCATGCCCGGCGTCTGGGACAACGTTGAGGTCCTCTTCATGAAACCCGCCTACTTCTGCAAAGGATACGACTCCGTGCCAAACGTACCTTTAGGTAAGGTGAAGTAAATAACACGTATGCTTGAGTTTTCTCCCCTTGACTACAGCGGATATTGTTTACGTTGTATTTAATTACGTCACTCGTTAGATACTTATAAACTTATTTCTTTTTTAAATTTTACGACAAAAAATTAAGATTAAGAAGACAGCTATAGCTGTTAAGTCCAAAAAAGTTAGATGAAATACTATAGTATTGCATCTAACTTTTTTGGAATGTCAGATAATAATGGCTTATGTTTAATTAAATGATCGATCACCATACTGACCTAACCCAGAGTTAGTAAATGTTCACCAAATATTCTTGGGCTGTTTAGGATTGGTGAACATTTACTAATATTGGAGAAAAAAATGTCTCTTTTTGATTTCCGATAGTAATTTACTAAAGTACCTAGGCAACGATATTGAAAGTAGGTGTATCTTAGTAGTAAGCAAAAAAGTTCTTGTGTTCATTAAATGAATTGTCATAATAATAATTGTTGTTAAGCGTGGGTTTGTTCGCTATAATTTGAATGAGCAGTTAGGTGCTGAGCCACCTCGGCCACGCGATCGTCTAATTATCTCGATTGTTTCAACTGAGGTCGAGGGTTAAGAGGTAAGGAACTAAGGACACTCGACGGTTTTTCTGAGAATATACAATTAGGTGGCATTCGCTTGGAATAAAACAAATACAACAGTGTGTTTGATATTTTGTTACCTTGAATGTTGAATTCGTATTGAGGCTGAGGCTTATACCACTTAAAACACTTGACAAAATAAAATTTGATACAGACATCGCGATAAATGCGTTAGAATAGGTATAGTTCAAATAATTTATTAAGAATTTAATTACTTATATAAAAAAATATTAGGTATGACGTTAAATCCTTCATTGATCTCTGTCTAGAAATCTTCAAAATAATATAAGATAAATTGTAGTAAGATAAAAAATATTTTTGTCATTCTTTAAGGGTCGAATATTTTAGGGTAAAATATGCAAGTATGATGTTATTTTAACAACTGAAATGTCACGTATTCCAGGCGAGTCAGTGACCACAGCCGGTTTCCGACTGAATTCATGCGTTGGTGACTTCAACGAGGGTGTGCAGTGGGTGCAGTCGCACAGCCCACCGCGCCCGCCTGTCGAGGTCACCGAAGAGTACGGACTCGAAGACGCCCTCACGACAACGTATTTTGACACCACCACGGCGCATCTCACACCCCCGACACTCCCCGTAAGTAAAATTAATCCTAGTAAAGACAACTTCTTATCCATCTGAAGGCCTGTGTGTGCCGCAGCAGTAGGGATATTAATGGCTTATTATGACAATGACAATGATGATGATGATATAGAATAGAAGAGTAATAGCGATACCAATAAGGATCGTTGATCATGTAAAATTGTAGTAATTGAAGCATTAGGTAAGTTATCAAGATTATCAACTATCAATGTAGCTTATGAAATTAAGCTGAAGCTTGGTCCGAGTAAACGATTTATTTTTCATTAAAACTTGTTTGCAAACAATATTTGATACAGATATAAACGAGAAAAGTTACAAATAAATTAGCTATTTCATATTATGCAAATACTCACTGCAAGTAATACAACCATCCATTATCAAATATCTAACTAATCATTCACTTCATAAGCATGAGCATAAGCAAGCACTACCATTGTTCACATAGACCAAAACGGAGCAACTGCAAATGCGTGAAGACAACCAGACCACATCCGAGGAATTCTATAAACCCACACCACCAAATGCAACTCAACCCAACACCACAATCGGCCCTCCTGAAGAGGCTAGTACCACCGACGCAAATTTCACCGTTAACACGGTCACAACACCCACTGACGTCATCACTGTGACCACACCCCCCATGACGACGGATGATTCAGATGAAGACAGTGAAGAGACGACCACTGCGACTGCATTTATGACCACGACCATTCCCTTACTTGTAAGTCTGCACGCTGCTAAGTTGGCATAATAATGCCAAATTAGCAGTGACAATAGTCACCATCAATTCGTGTTGTATGCAAAAAGTGATCTAAAAGTTTTATGGAATAAATAAAGTTGAATTGGTTGAAAGAATGTTGCAAACACATGATTTGATGGAGATATTATAAAATAGTATTAAATTAACGTTTTTAGAATGAAATCATTTTAACGCAGCACCTAAAGCTTGAACTAATAAATCACTATAATATTGTGTACCTACCTAATTTTAAAATGCTTTTATTTTTTTTCAGCCTGGGGAACAGCTGGACCAGGTTTTAGAAGGCCTAGAAGCATTACTCCAGAACGAAACAGTGGAATTAGATAGCATAACAGATAGTTTCGATCAGGTAATTTCCTAAGCCCGCCGGTAACGATCATTTGCGATTGTCAATTTTTCCGTCAATTCCATTGTTGGAGCAATTGACAATCGCTTCAATTGCACGCGTAAACGATCAATTTTTCCGTCAATGGGTGTCAATTGCGGAAAAATTGACAATCGCAATTGATCATTACCGGTGGGCTTTACATTTATTTTGCATTTTTTAAAAGAAGTATTATAGATAGTAAAAAAATTGATCACGAATATAAGGATTATAGTATTTAACTGATATACACGAGTGTTTCATGCTTGTCATTTCAATTTAATTTTTACACCGACGCTATTTGCTGCTCATCTCATACATAAAATTTAATACCTATTTTGATGAAAGAAATTAAAAAATAACAGAATTGAACACCACGTCTCACGGTCACCAATTTTACTCTTAGCACTCGCTAACGCTCTATACCATAACGTTTTTAATGTAGCCCAGGCACGTATTTTAAGATTCGGTACCCTGGGCTTGTGCATGCCACCTCACAGATTTTCGAAAAAATGATGGGTGTCGGGCGGTTGATATAATGATGATGATGAATTAAATCAATTGTTGTAGGTGAACGACATCCTGGAGTCTGAAGAGGGCAGCGTGGAGATCCCCGGCGCGCTGCTGCACCTGCTGGACGAGCTGGGCGCGCGCGTGGCGCTGGGCGGCGCGCCCACGGCGGCGGCCGTGCGCGCCAACGTGGCGCTGCTGCTGGCCGACGTCGCGCCCGACAACCCCGTGCGCGGCCTGCGCGTCGCCGTCAGGGACGGGGACGTCTTCGATAATTCCACATTCAATTTCATTGACAGTGAGTCACTCACCATCATGATCTATTTTAATGTCCCTTTCTCCGTTGAAGGGACACAAGTTTCCCTTTTTTAGGGTTCCGTAGCCTTATAGATTCGTCATGTCTGTCTGTCTGTCCGTATGCCACAGCCACTTTATTCCGAAAGTATTAAGACTACACAGTTGAAACTTGGTAGGTAGATGTATTCTATTAACCGCTTAACGAATTTAATACAAAAATAAGAAAAATAAAAGATTAAGGGGGGGCTTTTCTTCAAACCAACACATGTTGGATCTCTATAGATAGGTCTTTAAAAATGACATTGAGGTTTTAAAAACAACTTTTTCTCGAAGTCAACCGTTTGAAAGATATACACCGCCAAAGAGGTAAAATGTGTCCCCTCCCCCCCCCCTTTAACTTTTGAAATAAGAAAGTGAAAAATCTAAAAAAAAAATATGTTGTAGATCTTAATAAACACTTTCAACGAAAATTGGTTTGAACGAGATAAAGTAATTAGTTTTTGAGATATAGCACATTTTTCAAAACCGCAAATATTACTTTGTCATTCATACCAACACTGTGAAAAACAAAGTTATTTTTGCAGACGAAAAATGATAGGTGGTATTAAATATGGTATGGTATAAGGTAACTACGGAACCTTACGGCGCGTGGCCCGACATGCACTTGGCCGATTTTTTAAATCACCTATAAGTCCACATCACACGGTGTTAAGTGATGATTTGGACTACAATAGGATATATTGTACCACTATACGTCATATGTCAAAAAACCCTGTCAGATCCTGAAACAGGTGATAGTGTTGCTAAAACAGAACAACATTCTCCAAGGAACATAGGTCGAAAAACAATTTTTTTTTCGCCTTTCCATAGTAAGTCGGTCAGCTGACCAACATTTTGTATGGGAGTATAATTTTTTTCGTTTTAGACCTATGTTCCATAAAGAATGTTCAGTTTCAGCAATACTATCACCTTTTTCAGGATCTGACAGGGTTTTATTGCTACATGATGTATAAGAGGCGCTTTAAACCATTCTCTTCATATATTTCAACCTAGTCGATTGTCATAATGTCAGTCATTTAGCACGATGTTTCTTTCGAATTTCGAAGGTACTTCTTCACATTGATGAGATAACGCTTGCTTACAACGAAAAAGCTTTACATACATAATTATTACTAGCTTATGCCCGCAACTTCGTTCGCGTGATTAAGGTAGATGTGCATTTATTTTGAAAGTTACGGATTACTAATAGACCTAGGTATTGATCAGTAGACCTAATTTCACACATTTAAATTTTCCCATAAAAAAATATGCACAAACTGGAACACTCTAGCACCTTGTACATATGGATTTTCCAAAACCCTTTCTTAGTGCTCACCTACACCATGAAAGGCATCTATCTACCCTCTAAAAATGGTGTCTCTATCTCCAGCCTATACAAATCCCAATACAAACTGGAACATCCTGTAGCACCCTGTATAACGGGAATTTTCCAAAATGCTTTCTTAGTGCTCACCTACACCATGAAAGGTATCTCCCTCCAAACATGGTGTCTCTATCTTCAACCCTATACAAATTCCCATAGAAACGGGAACACCCTGTAGCACCCTGTATAACGGGAATTTTCCAAAACCCTTTCTTAGTGCTCACCTACACCATGAAAGGTATCTACCCTCCAAAAATGGTGTTTCTACCTTCAGCCCAATACAAATCTCCATACAAACTGGAACACGCTGTAGCACCCTGTATAACGGAATTTTTCCAAAACCCTTTCTTAGTGCTCACACTACACCATGAAAGGTATATCCCTCCAAACATGGTGTCTCTATCTTCAACCCTAAACAAATTCTCATACAAACTTGAACAACCTGTAGCACCCTGTATAACGGGAATTTTCTAAAATCCTTTCTTAGTGCTCATCTACATCATGAAAGGTATCTACTCTCCAAAAATGGTGTCTCTACCTTCAGCCGTTAGGGCTCTACGCCTATCCCAACAATCAATCAATCAATCAATTTAGAGTTTTATTTATAGATTAAATATTTTGAATTTCAGCCGAACTGGACTCCGATTCTCTGCTGGCAAGTAATACGGAGGCACTAGTGTATCTCCCGGAGTCGGTGACGCGCACCGCGCGCCGCGTCAGCTTCGTGGCGTTCCGCAACCAACGCGCCTTTCCCTCCAGCTTCTCCGTCAACAGCCGCGTCTTCAGCGTCAATGTAGAGAATCTTACATCATTCGACGCTGGGGAGGTGAGAACCTATTTTAAAACGAACATAATTTTCACCTTTTCACAGAGACACTGTGGCACGATAATAATATATCTGTAGCAAAACATTTAAATCTTTAAATCATTTTATATACGCCGTGAAATAAATTTCTGACTAGGTCTTCCAGATACTATCCAATAAGATAACTTGGAATCGACACGACATTATCTTCATTTCTGGCTTGACATGTTAACTATTGCTCGTGTTTGTCTTATTGGGTTATGCTTTAGTGTTTCGGTATTGCTTTCCGATGTGACGTTGGTTTTATCACTTCATCTTCTTTTAAAACTGTTCATATAATTTAAGTTATCCTATTGGTTGGTAGCTGATTGATTATTTTAAACTATTTAAACACCAAATCTGCTCTCTAAGCCTTTCTATTTAATACTTTCTACTACCTAGTACTGTAATTTCTTTGTCTCTGGCGGTAATTTTGTGGTAGAATGGGTTGATTAACAAAAACATTTTCACGGATATTATAGAAATTTAAGAAGTGCACATTTTTGAAGTATTTATCGAGAAGGATTAGTATTTATTAACAATTAATTACTCGGGTATAAATGTGGGATTTGTGCTTGAAAACGCGAAATTAAACGGGAGTTACTAAACGCCATAATATATTTCACAGGTGGTAGATATTCACCTGACGCCGTTGGTAGAAGAGCCGAACCGCAACTTGAGTCGCGCGTGCGCGTATTGGGAGTTCGACGCGGCGACGCCGGGCGGCGGCGGCGGCGGCGCGTGGTCGCGCGCGGGCTGCACGCTGGTGCGCGGCGCGCCCGGCCGCCTCGACACCTGCCGCTGCACTCACCTCACGCATTTCGCCGAGATCCTCGTCCCGCGAACGGTTTTCTCCGAACGCAACGAAAGAGTTCTCGAAGTCCTCTCCCTCGTAGGATGCTTCACGTCCATGTTCGGCCTCATAGTTATCGCCCTCACCGCTTCCTTGTTCAGATCCTGGCGAAGGGATTACAGCAATAAAATTTGGCTGCAACTGAGCGTATCTATATTCATTCTCGTCGTCTGCTTCGTGGCGATAGTTTTCGCCCACTTCGACCACTACGGCGTGCCCTGCATGCTCGTGGGAGTCGCCCTGCACTACTCGGTGCTGGCCTCCTTCTGCTGGATGTTGGTCGCGGCGGTGCTGTCGTACCGGCGGCTCGTGCTGGTGTTCACGAGGGACATGTCCCACAAGTTGCTACGCGCGTCCGCGTTCGCGTGGGGCGCGCCGTGCGCCGTCGTCGGCGTGCTGCTGGCGGTGGAGCCGCTCTCGTACGCGGGGCAGTTCGAGGAGATGACCCCGAGCGGGGCATTTTGCTACCCTTCCGGACTCGGCCTCTGGCTGGCCGTGTACGCACCTATCGCGCTCATGCTTCTCGCGAACTGGACGCTATTCGCTCTGATAGTCCGTTCCGTGTTCGCATCGAGAAGGATTCAGAGGCACGGGGACTCGAACGAGGCGCTCCGATGCGCCTCCGTGAGCTGCTTGCTCGTATTTCTGTTCGGTTTGCCGTGGATATTCGGTCTGTTCGCGTCTAATATCGTCGCGGCGTACCTCTTCACGCTCACGGCTACCTTTCAAGGCTTCGTTCTTTTCATATTCTTCGTCGTCGGCAATAAGAAGACGAGAGATTTATGGTTGAACAAGTTGAAGATCAAGCAGACCCGCAAGGTGCCGGTGACGTCGTCGACGTACACGCACCGCAGCACGGGCGCGGGCGCGGGGGCGGGGGCGGGAGCGGGGGCGCCCTGGCGCGGTGCGGGGCCCGCAGCGATCGAGGCGCGGACCTCGAAGCCTCGGTCGCTGACTTCGCCAGACGAATCGAGATTCTCTTGACCCACGACCGCGGCTAAGAGCCTTTGCGTCCGACAGAATTTTGAAACGTAAGACTATGCCTGTTTGCTGGATATCGTCTTAGGCTTAGATTTTAAGATCGAAAGGATCGAAATCAGGCTTGATCTTACAGTACAGTATTATTTGTATTCCAAAGGAAATATATCATCGTGTGAGGCTTTGAATGGAACGAACGTATTATTAGAATCTGTTCCTTAAATTATTCTATGGTTGCTTTATACACGATTATTCTTTCATGGTTTCTAAACTTCTTGGTTCTCGAATGTGTTCATAATCTTTATTCGTAATCCTATTTTTATTATGCGGAAGAGTAATTAAGTTATTTGTACTGGATAAAACATGAGATATGTAATTAGTTTTTAACCGTAGCATGAATATTTATATTAGTTTTTAATGAAATTCCAAAGATGCAAATTTTAATGTAGTTTTATCATAAAGATTTATTCGGTTGGTTGCACCAATCCGTGGCAAACGCGGGCAGTACACTTATCTTTGGTGGAAAAAGTGGAAACATAAGACAACTTTCTTCAGATCTCGTCTGAAAGATAAAAAAAATCAAAGGGCTCCGTCTATCAATAACATAGTTGCAAAAATTTAATTAAAAATACACGCTCGTGGATCTATGCAACCAGCCTGCCTACGTAGTTTTAACTAATTAAATAAGTATTTCAATTTGTATTATAAATATAATTGCAATTGTCTGCAAAAGAAAGCTCTTGGTTATACACCTGTAATGTATTATTGTTTCGTAATGAATTATCTAGTCCGTGTAATCATATCTTATAATATTTTCTTCTAGTAGTAAAATATAGCTTAAAAAGTCTCGATTTACTAGTTAAACATTTTAGTATATTTCGTAATTTTATAATCGAATAATATATTCATATTATTCGATTATAAATTTTTGTTATAAATTTTATAAATGTTATAAAGTTTTTATAAATTATAGCGTTGTTTTGTTTGAGTTCTCACCCATTCGGGTGAGAACTCAAACAAAACAACGCCTAAATGAAACTGAAGTGGGTTTAAAGTTAAATTGGTGAAAACTGAATATGTTAGACTATATTGTACCAAAATTCCTTTTTATTTATTTATTGTTTTATTCACTGTTGAGTGCGTGCGTGGTCCGTGCAATATGTAAAACCAGGTATGTAAATAATCAATAAGTAGGTGTGTAAAGTATAAATGTATTATAATTACATATAGTATGAGAAAAAGGATAGCTTTTTTGTAAAACGAAACGATCCAAAATGATGTGTCATGCGTGCCAACTTTTTCTTTGTTCTGTGGTAGTGCCAATTGGTGTTAAAAATCGGTATTTCATAGCAGAATAGTCCATATTTTACGTTTTCAATAACGTAATTAAGATAGTGAATCTTGAACAATGACAAACTTCTGCCTGCCATTCAATATATCAATAGAACAAAACAAAGGGGTTGGCTTTAGAAATGCGTCGGTTGATTTTGGAATTGAAATATATCGCATTTTGTAGAGTTTCGAAAGGCCTTTCAAATGATACTATACTCACGGCGAGGAAATTTTTATTTTTATTATTATTCTAGTGTTTGTGAAAAAACTAAAGTTTTGTATGAGGAAATGTCAATATTGCGTATATTGTTGCGATGGTGACCAAAGACCGCAGGTGACGTGATAGGTACGAGGAGCGTAGCGACGAGCATGTTAGGTTGACATGAACCCAGCGCGCGAGCCGAGCGAGCGAAACGAGCGTGCCGCGGCAGCGGCCGGCGAAGCGCCAGAAACGACTTTTTTTACGTGCGAAATTCTGTACGTACGTCCCCTAAAGTCGTGCTCCCCGACACCACGTGGTACTAATCTGCCCTCCCCCAAGAGTGTTTTTATGAGCCGCGGAGGCGCGGAGGGACGGCAGGACCGCGGAGCCGTGACAGAAAGAACTTATGTAAGAAAAGTGGCGTTTTGAGGTTAGGATTTTTAAAACCATCTATCTCAGTAATTATTAATTTCCTCGCGGCGGGAGTGGTACTGGGGGGTTTCCCTCACCCCCCCCTCACCCCTCCTATCTATCTCAATCCTCATTTCAATCGGCCCATTTCTAAAGATTACCCAAACAAAGTTCTATTTAATAATTATCCATATATACAGAATTACAGAACTTAAGCTCCGGTTCATAATATTACTCCAGTAGCAATCCAGCCCAGTGATCGAATCCAGCACTGGAATGCCACTGGAATAATGTGAACCAGTACTTTAATTACTGGACTAGATTGCTCACTGGAATGGGTACTGCTGGTTCACATTATTCCAGCGATTAATTGCTGGACTGGATTATTGGACTGATATAATGTGAACCGGACATAAATAAATTTAATTTTGGATCGTGCAATTATTTTTCACGAAATGAGAAAAACGGACTTCATGAATCGTTAATTTTATGTGCGGCCCATTGTATTAAGCGCAAGCATTTATATAGATGTTAATCTAAAAAATATAACTAAATGTCAAAAAAATTAAATTTTATCAAATATTTGTCAGTCGTTTCATTGATTTCTTATTTTATAAGAGAAGAGTAAGGTATTGCCGTTACTTACTAAGAATAAATCTGCTAAAATTCTGAAATCAATTAACTCTTAAAAATTGTTATATAATACACCCGATACTTAGCCTCACTAATTGCTTGATCACACATTGCAACTTTGATTCACCACAATTCTAAGAAATATTAAATATCGGAAAATTTCGCGGCTTTTTGTACTAAAAAAAAATGATAAAAAAAACAAAAAACCGACTTCAAAAAACCTACCTCTAAAAAGTAAGAAATAATATTCATAATAATAAAAACACGTCTATTGAAGTCGGGTGGGCTGGAGTACAGATTCCTTTTTTTATTCTAAAAGCCCCACCTGACTTCAATAGACGTGTTTTTATTATTATGAATATTATTTCTTGCTTTTTAGAGGTAGGTTTTTTGAAGTCGGTTTTTTGTTATTTTTCAACAATATTTTATTTTTTTATTTTTAGTGTAGGTTCCTTGCAGGAAAATTATTTAAGTAGTAAAATCGGCTTAGCCAAACGTGAGATAATCGCGAAGAAACATAAATTACATACATACGGGTCAAACTGAAAACCTCCTTTTTTAAGTCGGTTAATGAACTACACAGATATCCCTCTTCCAACAAAAAATAGTTATCTTATTCAGTTCATAAACAAAGAAGTAATACGACCATTATCATCGAGGTAATTCACACAAAATCATACTATTTTCGTGCTTTTTTCAAGTTTACTTGAAAAGTACTAAACCGATTTCCAAATTTTAAAAAATGGGACCAACTTGGGAGTTTACCTATTGTAATAACGTTTGAATCATTTCAATCGGTCCAGCCGTTTTCGAGTAATCGGTGGACATACAAAAAAAAACATATATACAGACGAACAGAGAACCTCCTTCTTTTTGGAAGTCGGTTAATAATAATGATACCACAGCGAGGAACATCTTATCATCAAAATTACCAGACCTGCCGTAGCGGCTAACGAATCGAACTTCGAAAAGTTTCAAATTAGGTTTCAAATTAAAACAGATAAATCGAGCCCCAATTGGGCCAAAATGGTGAACCCTAATTCATGAGGTCACACAAACATCAATATCTTCCAAATAACTTCAACAAATAGTACAATACGAAATTCCTTTCTTCGATTTATCTGTTTTAATTTGAAACTCGGCAAAATTTCCGACGCTCGATTAGTTAGCCGGTACGGCACCTGAAGCTGCTGAACCATTTTTTTTGTGGTAGGTAGTATTCGAAGAAGCATTTCTCCTCCATTAATATTTCAAATCTTTCTTTGAGGACTAGCACCATTAAATTTTTTATTAAGGGTCTGAACCCTAGTCAAAAAAAAAAATATTGCAAAACGCATTACTAGAAAGTCAGATGTTAAACAATATTATTACATTTTCGCCTAAGCATTTGCCAGAAATATTATTATAACACGCAAAATTCATGCTTCAAAAAGGCCGCGAACTTTTCCTATTTCACTACCTATTATTTACATGAGCAAACCATAGAATTTGAAAAATCTACCCTCAAAAACTTTAAACAATTTAGGGAGCTGAAAGGTATGAAGTTCCATACCTACTGTACATACTCCAAAAGTAAGTAAGTATATATTTGAACGTTATGGCCCTTCTAAACACTAGTTAGCTTTTTATTATAAAATAGGCTTAATCTTAGCCATATTCAAAACCTCAGGCACCTAAGGCCCATAAGATGTGCAGATATTCACTTGAGCTTTAAATATGTAGGAACTATAATCCCCGCCAATTGGTAATGCGCCTGGCGGTCATGTTTTTCAGAAGCGCTCGTGGCGGAGCTTGACAGACTGATCGTACGTACTCGATCACGTTTGTTAAGCAACGCTCGGTCCGGCCAGGTGTCGGATGGGTGACCGTAAAGTGGCATTACAACTGAGCGCTTTCCGTGCTTCGTCATCTGATAACAGTAAGCCAAGTTGACAGGCGGCTCGATAAACTCTTACACCAGTAGGCTGATTGTCTAACTTTGTTGCAATCAACTTTGACAGAAATCGCAGTGACATTGCTGCTTTAGTAAGAACCAATGTGACAACTATCTTACTTAAAGCAGCAATGCAACTGCGATTTCAATTGATTTCAATCGAGAATTGTTAGTAACAGAGATACGTAATCGGTGGGCCGACCCCGATAAGTTTGCGAAACATCTGAAATAATCCTATGTGATAGCAGTTTATATAAAGATTACGGGAAAAATAAAACGATGTCTCAATATGGCACACTTTTTTAGAAATTATCAAATTTCTAAAAAAGTTAACATTAGTTCCACTATCGGTCAAGAGATGGCGCTGACCTAAAACTGCAACCTAAAAGTTTATTATTCTACTCTGCAGTGTGGTTTGATAGTACGGAACCCTCGGTGCGCGAGTCCGACTCCCTCTTGACCGGTTTTATTTTTACACGACTGCCCAAAAAGGAGTGTTTATGTGTTTTGGGTTCATGTATGTTTGTGGGTATGTGAGTTTTTTTTCCACCATAAGTACTAAATGCCTTAACTGATTTGGATGTATTTTCCTATTTATTTTACACCTGATAATGTCATTGATAATTATACCTAATTACAGGTGGAAACTTTGAAAAAATACACACAAGCGATTCGAAACCAGCTGACAGAAAATGACGGCAAACCCATACTTTTGCAGAGTTTGAATGAAATTATCATCATGGTAAGAACATTCTAGTGTTTATGAATTTAATTTGAAATTACAACTAGTTCTGAGATATATTTTCTGTTACAAGTATTTTTGAAAAGTATTTTTGAAGACTTTTGATCACACTATTCACATAGAGGCTAGTAGGTCTAACACATATTTAAGACTGCACTTTTAAAAGGAAGTGGGATACAGCTTTTGCCAAGTTTTTTGCCGGTTCTTTTATCACAATGTCCATGGCGTACATATTTCCCAATCAATGACGGATCATCGATGAAAGAAACATTGACTTTTGGGAAGATAAATAAATAAATTTGAATTTTGTTTTAGCTAGATCGTCTCCAACCAGCAATTATTGCAGCCGATAGAGGGACGCAAATTGACTATCAAGTGCTTACTGAATTTCTGAGGGAGATACATGCAGTTGTGTTTTTGGTGGACATGACTGAAGGCCCAAGGGCCGTGTTTGACCACGGCAGGGCCGCCATGCTTGTTGTAGACTCCCCTCGAGAAGAACCAGTTCGAGGTTACAAAATATATTACAGGAAGTGTGGGCGCTTTATTTGTTGTGCAGCACCTGGTATGCACAACTTCGAATTTATATCAGGTAAATATTTTATTTCTTTGTTCTGTGTGTAAATATAATAAATATACAGGGTTATTTGTAAAACACCAACAACTTCGGAGGAGTAGATTACTAACATCACAAACAACAACATTTATTCTACAACTTTTCCAAAAACAGACCGTTTCGTACATATTAATGTCGAAAATCAAATTTATAAATAATTGCGGTAAAGACTGTCGCAATTCAATTCAATCGTCAAAAATGCGGTATGGAATGCGGGTTGGATTGCGGTAGGTTACGGACGTGGACGGCGGCGGGTCGAGGAAAGGCACTTACTTGGTTCATCAGAAGCAGCTCGTCACCACTAGAAAATAGCAAGCTGGCGTCGTCTCCTGCGCAGCACGCACGACCCGAATGATCGGACGTGAACGGCCACAAAGTCCAACACGTCTATTTACACCGTCCTTTCGTCACGTATTTACTAATACACGTAACACTAAAACTTATGGGCTATGTGGATGCAGTTAAATGAGTTGCGCGGGGTGACAAATTATAGCGTATTGCCGTCACAGTAGTTCGCAATAGACTGTCCTTGCACTAGAATGCATCGGCCCGCGTTCGGTCGGCGAGCAAAGCGATGTGCCTTTTTGTTAGGATATTGGCGGGTAGGAAGGAAGTAAAATTATGACGATATGATCGCGGCGGCAACACTGTCAAAAAAAACGACTTTTCATACAAAACTCGATCAGTTCTTTGGAAAGTCGATTTTTTTTGTCTGTTTTCGTAAAAGTCGTAGAACAAATGTTGTTGTTTATGATGTTAGTAATCTACTCCTGCGAGGTTGTTGGTGTTTTAAAAATAACTCTGTATAGTGATAAAACAAAATCAATTCCATTATGCTTAATAGATAACCGCATCTAGGTAAATGGGTACTTAATTTCAAATTCGACAGCAATTTCATTGTGTTTTATGTAACTTTAGTTTTTCACGAGCAAAATATTATTTTGAATGAAATAAATCATTACTGTTATACCTACTGTATAAAATCGTTTCTTTAGGTGACGAACAAAATAGTAGAAATAAAATGATGGAAGTAAATACGTTTGATCCTTTGAACGGAAGGGCGTATATATTGATTCTTTTTAATCCTGAATTGGAAGATTGCACTGTTACATCGTATGTTTTAAGGGTAAGTAAAATTTTAAATTGTTTGACCGATGTGTTAGAGTAGGATGCTACTCGTATTCTCCTTTTTGCTTGAACCTGGACCTATTTGACGTGACTGGAACTTTGATGATGATTCCACTCAAATTGGAAATTCACTGGGGATCAAACCAATTCATCCAAAAAGACAGCAGTTATACAAACAACAAACAAACAACGTTTTAAAAGCATGTGGCGTCCTATAACCTGTTACTCTGGTTAACTCGTTACCTCGAGGTCTCCTTTACATACAACGTTAGGGTTAACAGATCGTAGTAGGCAACGTTAATATTATGACAGGTATATATACCTTGAACAGCTGCTGCATTCAATGATTTCTCATCATCTGAGGTCCCAAGTTCACAAACTCAAAATTTTAAAGTCTTCGCAAAACGAAGTTCATCGTTCGCGCCATTAGGTGAAGTGTACTCTGGCGCATGTAACCCACGTTATCTTTGTTATTTCCATACCCAGTATTATAATAAGGCTATGATCTTTTTTTACAAGTACACCTACCGCACACAAAACAGTTTTGTGTGTGTTAACATAAGAAAACTTTCAACCTCCTATTTAAAAACACTTTATTTTTATTTCAAGACAAATGCAGAATCTCTCGAAGAAACCACCGAAGAGCTATCTACGTATGGTTATGAATACGAAGAAATTAATAACGATTCACTGGAGGTAATTTATTTATATGACTAACATTATAATTTTTAGTTACAGCTATTACAGTATTTGTTTTTTGTTCTTTTAGTTTAGTGTTGTAATTATTTCCAGGATATTATCGATGAAAATGTACAGCAAGTGTTGGATGACCTTGGAATGTTACTGCAAAATGAAACAGTGTCATTTTCCGCTGACACCGTTCATCATACATTTAATCAGGTAGTTTTTTATCTCGCTTCCAAAAGAAAAAAACACTTGACTCTTGAGTAGCAGCGACTAATTACAATAATAACCATATAACCAATCGTCAAAAAGTAAATCAAATGTATAATCTCCAGGTGGATATTCTTCTAGAAGACGAAAACGATGCAGAAATACCCGGTGAACTGCTCCATATGCTAGACGAACTGGGAGCGAGGGTCGCGCTGAAGGATGGCCAGACTGGGACTGCTGTGCGGGACAATGTAGCTCTACTCGTCGCGGACAGTCGGCCTGATAAGCCTGTACGAGGCTTTAGACTGGTGACGGGCAAACACGGCACGTTCAAAAATGAAACATTTGAATTTATTACAGGTAAGATTTTAATCTGAACAACAAGTTTTCGTTTTTACTGAAGTGAAGCAAATTCGAATTCTGTATACTTGTAATAATTCAGTTTTGCTTTAATGTTTTTCTATATTATTGTCCGCGATCTTCTAGGGGAAGATCCGTCATTGATATCCGAGAACTCAGACACGCTGGTCTTCCTACCGCCTTCGGTAACGGACTCCTCACGTCGTATCAGTTTCGTGGTGTTCAGGAATGGGCGCGCATTCCACCACGTAGATGCTGGCATCGTAAACAGCCACGTACTCAGCGTCAACGTCGAGAACTTCAAAAGACTTTCCCCGGGAGAGGTTTGTGAAACTTAATCACTGATGATGGGGATGAACTAACTCGATTTTTTAATTTATAAACTTTTGACTTGATGACGATAAAGGTGTATCATGCTTCTTAGTAATTCCCTCTTTTGGCAGCCCACTTATATGTCTTACCGCGACAAAAATTATAAAGGAATACCTTCAAACTTAAGAGTGTTATCTTGTTTAAATTCCTTCAAGGTGTAAAATATGATGACTAAAACATTTAAAATATTGACCGCCTTATCCTTGGATTAAGTCTGTGTCGAGAATGAGTATTCTTTTTATATTCGTTTAATCTGGCCAATATGACCAACTTCGCTTTATGTTACAGGTAGTGGAAATTCAAATGAGTCCATTTACGAAATATATGCGGCGGAATGAATCTAGAACGTGTGCGTATTGGGATTTTGGTGATAATGGAACAGGATTCTGGTCCCAGGATGGGTGCACCTTCATCGAGGCTAAACAAAATGACTCACTAGATATATGTCGATGTGACCACCTCACGCATTTTGCGCAGATCGTAATAAGCAAAGATGTTTTCTCAGAGTTTCATGAAAACGTTTTGCAAATTTTATCAGTAATTGGAAACAGCTTTTCATTATTCGGCATAATTATCGTCGCAATGACGGCTATCATATTTAAATCATGGAGAAGGAATGAGAGCAATAGAATTTGGCTAAACTTATGTGCGGCCGTCTTCGTTTTAGATGTTTGTTTTATTGTAACTGTGTTTGCTGAGTTTGATCAAAATAATATTGGTTGTATATTATTAGGCATTGCATTACATTATTCTGTTTTAACTACCTTCTGTTGGATGTTAGTGGTGTCCATATTATCTTATAGGAAATTAGTGCTAGTGTTCACTAATGACATTCGTAAAAAACTGTGGTATGCTTTCGGTTTTTCGTGGGGCTTACCATTTTTCGTGATTAGTTTACTTATCGTGGTGGATCATGATGCTTATTCGAAAGAATTTGAGGAGAAAGCGCCGAGTGCAAATTTTTGTTATCCATCAGGCTTAGCTCTTTGGTTAACATTGTACTGTCCTATTTTTGTAATATGGTTTGTAAATTGGACGTTGTATTTGATTATAACATTTAATATGTACAAGGAGCGTAGTGTTCGGAGACACAGCGGTATAAATGACAGTTTACAAAATGCTTCTGTGAGTTGCTTACTTGCTTTTCTTTGTGGTATACCTTGGGTGTTTGGTTTCTTCGCATTTAACATTGTTGCAGCTTATTTGTTTACTCTTACGACATCATTTCAAGGATTTGTACTTTTTCTCTTCTTCGTTTTGGGAACTAATAAAACGCGGAACCTTTGGATAAATCTGTTCAGGTATGGCTCAACGGTTAAGTCACCTGTCAGTTATGTTGGTTCGAGTGAGAGACACAAGTCTTCGGTGTCCAACTCAAGATCAAGATTTTATGTTCCCAAACCTGCCACTTTAACAGATGAAACTTCAAATGAACTTTTGTCTGAAAGCCGCCTGTGATCTATGTTCAGAGGGTTTTAGTAGTCAGTTATTACGTTATTACATATCAAATCAAATCATAATTTTATTTGCCAGAACATAAGTTATACATTAAGTATGTTATTTTTTTTTATTTATTTATTTAATAAAATTACAAAATTACAGGTTGCACATACATAAGTATTCGCCAAACTGCATGGCAGTTTGTTGGCGAAGAAAAGCACTCACATTAACAAATAATTTTACTTGTGTTCACCTATTATAATTTTCGTACTTTAACTTTTTCTTTTTACATTAATTATTTATACTATTTGCTTAGGAAATAATCTTTTAATTTTCTGTTAAGAGCGGGTTTACAAACTTTATTATCATCTCTAAGTAAATCTACCTCATTACATATTTCAGGCACTAAATATTGAGAACATCTCTTACCATAATAGTTTATTGTACTTGGCTTTATAAACTTGTACTGCCTAACCCTTCTTGTATTATATTTATTTTTTACTTCCACTTTATATTCTTCGTTGTAGTAATGTTCTAAATTAGTGGCATGCACTAGATTGAACAACGAAAAAAGGTGGTAGAAAATAGTACATTATGAGACAAGTTAGCTTAGGTTGCTCATTGCACACAACGCTGTGGGTTGCAGCCCGAGCCGCAGGCGAGGGCGTAACTCAGCCGAGTGTGCAATGAGTAAGAGCTCACGAGTTTCATACGACGTTTTTCAACACATTTGCGAGGAAAATACAAAGTAATTTACCACACAGCAACAAATACGACAAAAACAAAATATGACAAAACTATGGGAAAAGGCGCGTAGTTTTTTTTTGTATTTTTCACACGCCCAATGCAGGAATATTTTGCGAACAAAGGGGTGAGTGAGCATACAGCCTACTTCAAAATTATAATTTTAAGTAATAAAATGCAAATATTTTAATATTTTATAACAAAATATTGTTAATCATGAATAATTTGATAATAATAAATATTTGTTTGACTTAATTAAGGACTTACGCATTTATTTATTTCAAAAATGTATATAAAGTTTCAGCGGCATAAAACCTCTTTGTTGTTACTAAAAAAAAATAACTGTATTACCTGGTTAGATTGGGAATGCTCTGTTTACTCGCATAGAACATGCAGTAGGGTACTAATTTAACTTTGTAGGGATAATTCTATAACAACCTAGTGTTTTATATATTATTGCACGCGTTTGTTATAGCTCGGTTTATGGCCCTAAAAGCGATGTATTAGGGCTCACTTTACGAGCAAGTGTGTTGAAAAATATATTAAAGTCTCAGAGGTGCCAGAAGTCCATTATGCATTATGCTAGCTTTGCATGTGTTTTCTAGACGTAAAAGATTTAAATTGAAGAAAAGTTAGTTGTTGTTTGATTTTGTGTATTTCAGGTAGACAATAGATGTATAGGAATAAGTTTTATTATATTTTAGTTCTTAGTCAACACAAAATGACAAAGTTATACTATGTAGTATGTATTTTTTTTACCAAGATTTAATAAAATTATAAACACTTGTGGCAAGATTTTTTTTAAGCTGACTATAAGGTGTTAAGGAATACTTAGCGAATAAGTAAGCATCGTTTTGTGTGTCTTTTTGATGCATATTTGAAATAAAAGTTGATTACTTTTAATTAGTAACTTTAACTTAAATAGACCGATCTGTAAACGGTAGTTTAATTAAGTACAGTTCTAGATCCAAGATCGATTAGGTCCTCATATACAGGGTTATTTATAAAACACCTCAACCTCGTAGGAGTAGATTACTAACATCATAGACAACAACATTTGTTCTACGACTGTTCCGAAAACCGACAAAAAAAATCGATTGTCCATACAAATGTCCCGAATAGCTGATCGAGTTTTGTATGAAAAGTCGATATTTTTTTGTCTGTTTTCGGGAAAGTCGTAGAACAAATGTTGTTGTATATGATGTTAGTAATCTACTCCTGCGAGGTTGTTGGTGTTTTACAAATAACCCTGTATACGGATCACGTAGATACAAGGTCCTTGGGTTATTTTTAGGTAAATTGATGCATCCAACAGCTTCTCGAGCAAGGAAAAATCAATACACTTAGCACTTGGTTACACCCACGGGTTTTGGTAGAAATTATGAACTACTAGCCTTTTTACCTCTTTTTTAGCTACTTACTAAAGTTTTAAGTAATTAATAATCATTGTGCCAACTAAAAAAATAAAGAAATAATAATTTGTATAATTTAAAAGATATAAAAAAGATACTATTCATCCCACTTGGTATATAATATTTAATTGCATAGATAAGTTCATATCGGTATCTAGTTCATTTTGTGTGGTATGTTATTTGATTATTGATTTAGTGCAGTAGTTCCAACTAGTTTTTTCTAAGTACCCATCCAAAAAAGACTTTATACTCGCGTACCCCTTATCGCAACCCCGCAGGATTGATAAACAAATAAGTTTTTGTACTGATATCACACTACAATGAAAATTGTTCCGCGTACCTCTTGATTGATGCAACCTCGAGTACCCCTGGAGGTACGAGTAGGTACCGCTTATTGGGAAACACATACAACATAGAAGTCTTTGGGAAACACTGATTTAGTGGATAATGGGAAATATTTTTTATTGGTAAGTTTTTGATCAAAAAGTAGTCAGTAGTCCATTTGACTAATTCAAGAGGTGTTCTTGTTAGCCTTCATTTGTTAGCAGCTGTATATTTTTTTAATATGGACAAACACCTCATTAGTATTTTGTATGTTGCGATCGTTGCGATGATGAGCCGCTTTTAAATGGCATAAATAGATCGTCGCCATAGCAACGCCCTAATCGCAACGTGAAAATTGCACGCTTCATTTACTTTCTCGTGTGCGTTGCCATGACATTGACAGTCTTTATTACTTCACTGTCAGTAGCTGTGTAAACACGAGATTACAGTGAAATATTGCAAACTATTATAACGATGTTCTGGGGAGTAAGCCCCGCGCTTGATCTGCAACAAGAATACCTCAGGTATGGTGACGAAAATGCGTACGAACTTAATTTTCTCGTTATTGGTGGTTGTGATGGGCGGCATCTGCTGAAAACAATGTCCCAGGCGTATCGCCACACGAGGCGTTACATGAACATATTTGTCATCGATGGATGCTCAGAGCTTATCGCTAGACAACTGCTGCTGATGTCTTTAGCCTTGGAAAAGACCACAAGATGCGGGTTACTAGAAAAGACAAGACGCTGGCTCGAAGTTTACGGCAACTTACTTCTGCGACCGCCAACATCGAGGTACCTCATTGCAAAAGCTCGTCAGCTGGAGGGTATGATCACTAATCCTGAATTCATGAACTGCCTCTTGCCTTGTGTATCAATTGATCAAATGAAGTACAGAGAACGAGACTACTTGGAAAGCCTATTTAACTTTTGGACTACGGGTAATACGAATCAGTTCAACGCCTGTGAGCTGTGGGAGCATCGGGTGAGGCACAGCCTTGGAGTGAGATATGATAACCGAGTAGGAGTTTTCGATTGGGATTATCACATGCGTTTGAAGGAAAATGCTAGTCAGATATGCTTTCAGGAGTATAAGCATTTTAGAGAGCTCGGAGTAGCCTTCACTTGGTTGGAGACGGAGGTATGCAGACCGAACGTGACTTTAGTGGCTGGTGTGTGCAAATGCGGCGACAGATACCTTCACAGGGGCTATCTGGGAGATATAGTCTCGTCGCCTTATATTGCTTTTGGATTAGATTGTGAAGATAAAGACATGCTACAGTCATCGCATGGTGTAAACTACAAAAGAGCTACAGATATTTCTGAAAGGAATGTGATGAGAATGCTGTACGAGTTGGAAAACCGCCAGAGCTTTGATGCTACCGCAATGAACTTGGAGAAAGATAAGAACTTGGGAATGATGGTGTTGGGTCAGTTTGACGCAAAGATTTCGGAGTGTGGCCCAGAAGTACCGCTGCTGCTTCGTGAAGACCGAAATACTTATATCGACGTGGACTATGGCAAGATTCACTTTTTGTCCCTGTCGGCTTTGGACCATTATCCCCACAAGCCACAATTCCAGGGATTGTTTCATGGAATATTCCTCGGGCACAATATGACGTCACGCGTGCAGCCTAGCGTTTGGTCGATGGCTCGCGATGATGCTATAGTAATCATGGAGTCCCGCAAATACATGGTTGAACTGAAAAGAGACGACGTGAAAGCATTTGGAGACCAAATCGCGCAGGTGGCCACGGCAGCTCAATGCGAAAAAACCACCACCTTCGACCCTCAGAATGATGACTTTGCTAAGTTCTTGATTAAGAGAAGAATTGAGAGTACTGATATTTCTATTTAATCGCTAGCATATTTTAAAATTAATTCCTTAAAAGTATCATCGTTGTTTCAATATCTTTTTTTTTCTCTTTATTTTTAAAGGAGCTTTTGTAATAAAGTTACATGTCAGCCCCATCGTAACTATAATTTCATGTGGGGATATGCACATAAATTAAACTAATTAACATTATTCGACCTCATCCTGATACTTTGTGCTGCGAACCTGTAAGTCAACATAGCTGCTTCAGACGTAGGGTCCGAAAGCGCACTCAGGAACACGCCAACATCAAACTGATTGACTTTCAGCTTCGCGGCTAAGTCCTCACGTAACGCTCGATTCCTGGCACACTCCACTAGCAAATGTTGGACATCTTCTATTTTTTCACACAGGGTGCAATCAGGAGAGCTAACTTTTTTCATCAGATGTCCAAACTTGTTGTACGGATCGCAGTCTATGAGCAATTACAATCAAAGTTCTACATATCGTTTCAATATCCAAAAATATAATTTGAACGCCCTTCGTATATAACTTTTCAGTGGTTTTTGATATTGATATTTTGTCGGCTGCGTCTTTTTATTTCTTAGCAGTTGTGAATAAGGCGGTGTGCTGTGCTGACTGTTGCACTGTCGCACATATAGTCATTTTACAATTGAATAAAAACGATGAAATCACAAAAATTGGAAATGATCCAAAGATTGAAGCTTCATATTTCGGTAGTGCGCCTTTGATCGATATTATGTATTACTTTTGTGACTCTTCCCCTATTTTTAACCGACTTTTTTTTAATATCTATTAATAAATCGAGTCTGTGGAAAGTTAATTTGCGTTGGATACTTATAATTATTTGATTGAATCAGGCGTCACTTGGCGGAAGTCCCAAACAATTGTGAAAAAAAATATGCAAGATGCAAGGCCCGTCCGCCCGCGGAAAAATACACATGCATACCACAAAATATCAGTGCACAATACCTGCATTTAGCTAGACAGCAATACACACTTTGCACCTTCACCATTAGATTACACGTATTTCGGTACATCCGGGAGCATCCTCAGGAGTTAGATCGTGCGTAACGCACGTTGCGTGCGTTAACGTTAGTTATACTTACTTGTTACCCCTTTCTCAAACGTGGACTTAAATTAGATCTTGTTTAAACTATCGCTGTTGTTTTTATTTGCAAAAAGAAAGACGGAGTTAGCGTCAGTTTTACGCAAGGTCTAACTTTATTATTTGAAAAAGTAAATAAAACCAGGTTTAAAATTTGTGTTCATCTATTTTTTCATTAATAATATGTTACATTCATTTAGTAAATCATATAGCAAATATATTTACAAGGACAAAATTAAAACGGAAAATTACAACGTCTCAACGTCATTTTCGTTTAAAATTCGTATTTTTATTTTACATAATATCACTTAACATTAACAATACTAAGTTAAATCAGTAGTCGGTGGTGTTGTCTAGTTTTTGCGAATGTTCTCAATCGTTGGAGGAAATGATGATATTTTTGAGCACTCATTTCACTCACGTCAACACCACACACTCATCCTTACAACTATCACTAATATAAAACAATTAAACCTACAGAATTCCCGATTCAACATTAATTTTCATATAGACATCTCAAATTCAATTATTCTTATAATAATCACTTTTCATTCATTTCGGAAATGAGGCTGATCTGTGTTGCTATAGTTTTTCAGTCATGTAAGGAACAACATCTTATTGAAATAAGAAAATAAAAAATACACTTTATGAAAGTTCAACGCTCAACACATAGTCCTGTCCTAGAAAAGTAATTGTTTGTAGTGACCCTATTTTGCACTGAGTAGGTAGCTTAATATTTTTACAAATATAAAATATAATTATCATACTTTTAAATCCAACTTATTGTCAGACACATGAATAAAATTAGCTGCTTATTAATTTGCATGTAAAACACAGATCAGTTTAGATTTTTTTTTATCGTGAATGATTTTTTACAAAGTCTTCCCCTTAGCGAAAAACAGAAGCTTAATTTTTCTATTTATTTATGGCAGTGACATGTTTGTATGAAAGTCAATTAAATTTTTGGAAGAAGCACTACTGAACCTACCTATAATGTGCACAGACAGTACTATAATATATTACAGAGAACATTTTTATATTATGACAAAGTGCAATTTTACATCATAATTATTAAGTATTCGAATGAATTCCTTGGTGGTTAACCTCCTGAATTAGGTAAGTATTTATATAACTTTCTATTACATACGTTACAACTCATTTCTGTAAATTAATTTCGTAAATATTGTATAAAGTCGTAGAGAAATAAGAATGTGAAAATTCAAGTGAGAAAAAAATGCAATTACAAAAAACTTTAATTTTTGATTAATTGATAGTTATACTTACGAATTTACTAAAAATTGATCAGAGTGTTGTTAAAGTCTGCACACAGTTGAATAATAGAAAACTCTAAAACATCGCTAATTACAATTGGATTTTTACAATATCAGAGAATTCTTTAATTCTCTGCGACTTTATACTCGAATACAACATATTTATTTGCTTTTATCTACACTAATTTCCTAAATGATTGCTCTTTTAAAATATTTTTGGTGTTCTTGATGGAAGTGTAGACCAAAATTCAATTTATACATTTCACAAAATTAGAAGTATATTACAATGCCAGTTAACGATCACATTAATTCGCAGCAATTTGCTATTGATTGCGAACATTCGCATAAACAACAGAGCACCACCGTGAGCATGGCGGTGTCAGGCGCCGTTCGCAATTGACGTTTTAGGCCTACGCGTACAAACTGTGCCTGTGCTGTGCCGCCGCGTCAATGCACAACTTCGCCATCACAATACGGGCTCGGTCGCACAGACAAGCTTGGAGGTTCAAACGCGCGCACGCGACGCCCGCTGGATGGCTCACACTCGCTACTTTGCGCAAACAAGTCTGTATACGGCGGATGTAGGGTAACGAACATCGAAAGAAGAGTAACTTTAGAGTTTGCGCGCCATCTGTACCGTCGTCGTCGCGTCGCAGCGCGGAGTCCAAACACGAGTTACGGTGACCACGAGATCGTTGCGAATATCAGGACAGACCGTGTTGCAATATTTTAACTCCACGCTGTTCAGCGAGTGCAGCCCCCAGCAACAGAGTATTGCATATACATCTACCCTGTACGTGTTCATAGTACCTATTAGACTTACTTAAATTAACGTATATCTAATATAGTAATCTCGTTATCAGAGCGCAGGGGCCTCACAGCGCCAGTGAACATCGTACCAGATAGCAGCCGATACGAGATTAATCGAATTTATTATTTACTCAATATTATAACTGTACGTTACCTACGAGTTACATTCGTGGCCGCGCCACCTAACCTAGCGTAAACGCGAATGAAACGATAACGTTCTAAATTGTCACAATAAAGTAAACGAGAAACTATAACATATTACATTTTAACATTCATTTTCACATCATTTATCGGCGTAAATTCGTTTAAAGTCAAATACAATAATAATAATAGATATTCTGATAAAATCGAAATAACTTTTATTCACATTAAGTTTTAGAATATGTGTACGTTACGGGCTAGTATTACGAAATTATTGTGCACGGTGATACGAGATCTCTGAAGTGATAAACTTTACAAGAAATAATTTACAACAACAATTTTTCACGATTCAACTCATTCGAAAGCCATGTGGGCTAGGTACATCGAGTATTTATATAGTATTAGTATGTGCCAATCACATGGTGTCTTTTATAAACCCCTTAAACCCGATCGTAGCAATGTCGGTCGTGAAGTTGGGCGCTTATTCGGAGAGGTGATAAAGAATGAAGCGATCGTTCGACTCTCCGGGGACGGTTGCGACGTCGCCCATCTTCTCCGCGGGCGGTTGTGCCACCGCGGCGACGGGGGGGATCATTCATACCTCGAACGGAACCAATAGTCAGCGAAAACGATAACTACTTCACTAGAGAACATTCACCCGGCGCGACGTCGAGCTCGGCCACGGGCGTCGGAGCGACGTCCACAAACTAAGACATGTTACATTAAAGCTTCGCTTACGATACAGCTCAATTTGTTAATCGCCTATCTAATTTGCAAGCTACCCGAGCTTCGTCCACCGAAAGTCAAAGGAGAGCGAACTCGACGTCCGACAGGACCTCGGCACCGTACATCGTCACTTAACGCTACGTCCATAAAACGATAAGTCTCACTTAGAGTTACTTTAGACATACAATCCGCCGCGCCGCCGGGCGGGCGCGCCCGAGCCGAGTCATAAAGCGTATCGGCCTAACGGAACAACGGCCCGGCCCGGCGGCCGACCGCGCGGCGCGGCGGCCACGCCGTCGAATCGCACGCGTTCGACGCGATACACTAAATCTTTCAAATACAATATAAGTTCAGTCGTACGTTAACATACTGTGCATTCGATATACCATAGTTCGATAATATGTACAATGCGTCGAGGCGGCCGGCGGGTTCGCGGGCTGCGTCGGCGTCGGCCGGCCGGCCGCACTCGGCCGCGGGAGAAGATTCGTGTTAACTAACGGTTAAACTAGTCGGTACGTGACGATCCTAGCGGAGACGGCGGCGGGCGGGGGCGCGGGTGTGGGGCGGTGGTCAGTGGGTGTACTCGGGCAGCGCGGGCGCGGCGGCGCGCAGCGTGGCGTCGCTGCTGGTGCTGCCGCCCGGCGACGGCAGGTAGCGGCGCGCGCCCCCGCCGCCGCCCGCGCCGCCCGCGCCCGGCCCCACGCCGCCCGCGCTGCCCCGCGCCGCGCCCGGCACGGCCTCTTCACTCGCCCACCGGGCTAACTGTTGTTGAGCTTGAATAAATTCATCACTAGAAAATGATAAAGAAGAGGAACGGAGAGTCGTGGCGCGTGTGGTGGCCGGTGGGCTCCGAGCCATAGGCGTTAGCGATAAACTTAATGAGATCCTTTTGAAACTAGTAGCCCGAAATGCATATGTATTGTAGTATTAAAAGGAAAATCTAAAGTCTGGTTTTTCTATAATAGCTGTTATGTAGTATGCTATAAAGGCACGGATGTCTTATTTTATCAAACCAAATCAAAGAATGGAAACTTTCACTAATTATAAAAATATTGGGTAGTGTTATCAGAACATTTTGTCGCCAGCCACCCTAGACTTTGAGCCCACCAAAACCATTATGTTATAGTGTATTTTATACAAGTCTGGTGTTATACAAAATAATAATGTGCACGAACAGGAATAAATAGTGAAAGTGAGATAAATATGAAATAAATATGTCAAATACTTAAGAATTTTAAATAAGAGCTTGTAGGTAGTATATCAATAAAGACTGAACAGGAATAATACGTCTTTTCGAAAAACAATGACTAGGTACGTGTATTTTTTATAGTATTTGAACAAAACATTATTTTGTTTGAAGTGATATTTATTTTGGTCACAAATAAAACGGATTGATAGTGCTTTCGTAAAAATGTTTTGCACACTACTTATAAGGTATTCTCATTGCTAATTGAAAAGTTAGTTGTATTTATTTATACGATTGAACATCATAGGAACATTATCGTAAAAATGTTCACTGCGTTATCAATTAATATATCTATTAATATAAATATTTTTTAATGAAATATGGATTAAGTTTTAAAACTAGGCATTCGTATCAAACATTTTGATGATAATTTTATTAAAGTATTTATTGTTTAATGTGTCCTAAAAATTTTAAACTCTTGGTCAGCCTAAGAATAGTTTATAGTACCTTTAGAATTTAAAACATACCTAACGGAATCTCGTCACTGCCATCTCGTTATTATAAATGCAAACATTTTTATTATATTTGTAACAGTGTGACGAGTAACTAAAGATGTTGGTATTATATCAATGATGTAGGTATTTTATTATTGCAACAAAAAGAAAACGAAAAATTGTAGACGAGAAGAGTAATAAGTAAAGTAATAAGTACAAAGTGTTTAAATAGGTAACTAATCCGTGCAGTATGAATGCACGCACATAAGTTCACTAAAAATTTAAAGGAAAAACTAATTTTCATTATAGACCAGTCCACATAGCAAGCTACACATTACAAAATTCTGGAACAGGTGGTAGGAAAATATAGAAGATTCAAAAGTGCATAATTATTAAGTTTATTTGAATAAAGAAATTTTGACTTTGACAACGATTTATCGTAGCCGCTACGATAGCTACGACGTAGCCGTTACGATAACTACGACAGCTACGACGTAGCGATTTCTCTGTGCAGCCTGTTTGCGTGGTTTTATCAAATATTGTGAATGACAAATCAATTCATTATAATTTTGTGTGCCTGTAACGTAGTCGGATATGCTGCCGATTGATTTTTCAATCGGCTGCATTACAACGATTTATTTGTGCGTGTCGTAACGATAGCTACGACGTAGCGATTTGTATGTGCAGTCTGTTTGCAAGGTTTTATCAAACATAGCGTATATGAAATCGATTAATTATCATTTTGTTTTCCTTTAACGTAGTCATATTATGTCGTTTATGTCCGATTGACTTTTCAATTGGCTGTATACTTAGAATAATAACACCTAGAAGGTGTGTCCGCGTATGCAAAGTGAGGCAACTAATACCAAGCCAGAATGGCTTAGTTTTCAAATTTATATCCTTCATACGTTAACTAATCGTAACTGAAACCCAATAATATAGTAACTAGTCTTATAAATGTGGGAAAATTGAAACTGTTTTGTACTTAATCGGTATGATTAGGGAATAATGTAGAATAACAATCTGAAAACGGAGCCATTTTGTCTGTTTTAGTTGCCTCACTTTTGACAGTGCGCTTAGTATAGAACTATCGTTCTAGGTGTAATTATTCTAAGGCTGTATATATACATTCAATAAAACTGTGAAAACTGACTGCACAGATAAATCACTACGATAAGTGGTTGTCATGTGTAGCTGGAATTAGGCGCTTTATCAGACGATCGGTCTCTATTAATTTGTTTCGGCAGAACATTGAAGAAAGAAAGTGGATAGATTGAATATATCAAGTTTAAACTTCAGGTTATTTAACTAATATGGATTTTATATTTAATTTCATGCATTAAATCAAACATAGTTAAGCGTCTAGTAAGTTTGTGAGTATTGTAAGGTCAACGCCAGAAGTAGCTGAACAATTAATACTTACCGTAGATAGTAATTGCACGCAACTCTTAACAAGCTTTGCAATGTTGGTGTGACAAAGAACTTAACTGTTCAACCATTTCTGAGGTCGATTGTACTCATAGCGAGCGTCTTGAGTGGCGTCGCATCTCGTATGGAGATTGCGGAGAGGATGAATACGTGAATGACTGTCCTTCTCTATTTCATGGTCCACGATAGAGAGCGTGCCCTAGTGCGCACCCGTGCCACATAAATGTCGAGCATTTGAAGGGCACATGGGAAAAACGTCCAAAGTTACTCTAAAACCAGTTTTGAGTTAGTAATGCCATCTAGTTCGGAAGACGCTGAACTTTCCTATGCCGCAACAGGAAATGAGCTAAAACGAACGAGGTCCCGAAAAATGTGCTTTTATTTTTTGTCATAAAAGTTGTCTTAATTTTACAAGGTTTTTAAGTTAAAAACCATTTTTCTCGAAATTAACAAAATATGACTTTGACCGTTTTTTCCTTTGTGCTCTTCATTTGTTTTGCCTGCGTGATACGTCCGTCACTCAAGATACACACATGGAGGTTCTAGTTAGATAAATAAGCGTGACGTCTCACCTCTCGCTGTCGGGCGCGTCGCGCAGGCGCTCGGGGTCGGCGGTCTCGTAGAGGGCGTCGTCGTCGGGCGGCGGGCGGTGCGCGTGCGGCGCGTGCGGCGCGTGCGCGGCGTGCGCGTGCGGCGCGGCGGGCGGCGCGGCGAACAGCGGCGCGTGCGGCGCGTGGTGGCGCGCGCTGCCGCGGAACCGCGGGTACCCGAACCGCGCCTCCTCCTCGCTGGGCACCACCGCGCCCGCGCTCCCTCCCAGCCGACCACGGCACCTTCTGCCGCAACGAGGAATGTCAACGATTTTGCATTCATTTAAGCACGTCGCAGACGAGATAAGACTTACGGCCGGTTTCTGAATTGAGAAATTGAAGTTGAGCACTACTTAAGTACAAATTTTGTATGGGTGAGTAAGATTTGAGCAGTGCTCAACTTAAATTTCTCAATTCAGAAACCGGCCGTATGGCTCGTATTTATAAACCGCTCTCAACATTGAGAGCTGACTTGAGATCATACTTGAGATGCTCTTCTTATAGGAACAGCATCTCAAAATAGATCTCAACGTTGAGAGCTGTTTATAAATACGGGCCTTAGTGTCCAGTCCGGACTAGGGTTCATCATCATAATCATATCAGCCACACGACACCCAGTGCTGGGTATAAGCCTCCCCCAAGGCTCTGGGTTTGCCATAAGCGCCACGCTTGGCAGGCGGGTTGGCGATTGCAGTAGGGCAAGGTTTTTTAGAGACCCTACTGCCCGTCTCCTGATGGCTGTGTTCCCTGAGTCGCCTTTTACGACACCCACGGGATGAGAGGAGGTAGTGCTATTCTAAGCCAGTACATACACCTCAAGGCACGGACTAGGGTTACCAGATGGTATATCTAAATATGCTGACGAAAAGCCTGATTTCATCTAAAAAGTCCTGACATTTTGCTAAAGCTTCCACGTGCATGGACTTACGATAACACATCGTAGATATTAATAAATTTTCTTTTAATAAATAAATCATTATTGTTTCCTTGTAAAATTTTATTTCAAGTACTTACTTAGACGATTAAATAAAACTTAGCTTTTCGTTTTTTTTAAGTTTTAGTTGTTGATTGAGTTTAATTTCTAAGGTTTGCTTTACTATAACGTGAATAATCCAAAAAAATCCTGACATTTTCCAAGTCCGGCCGGAGTCCTGACAGGGACCCAAAAAGCCTGACATGTCAAGACAAATCCTGACGTTTGGTAACCCAAATCCAAACACATTATACCAAAGTTACGTGACCAGAATTCGGCCTGCAATATTTTGTGAATGAATAGCAACACATCTGCCGAAAATGACGTAGCGTTGACGTCGAACTTCAGTCGCGTAACTTCGGCAGTACCTATGTCTTTTGAGCCATAAACAATAATAAGACAGTTTCATTTCATTATAGTACAGTCAAAGTTGCATATAATTACATAACCATCCAAAACTATGCTCATGTAAAAACAATGTACACCAAAAAAACTATGCTCATGAAAAATATTATCCCTACAAAAACATTTTCATGTATAATGTTGCCAAGACTTGATATGGCTTACACTGTCAAAAAGTATTAGACCTCATGTA
This sequence comes from Agriphila geniculea, assembly GCA_943789525.1. Lineage (NCBI taxonomy): Eukaryota > Metazoa > Arthropoda > Insecta > Lepidoptera > Crambidae > Agriphila > Agriphila geniculea. The sequence goes on from OX038876.1 coordinate 1,134,173, forward strand.
GAGCCAAGCTTCTAACTCTACGCGCTCTAACTCTACAAGCCCCTACTCTTCACCTTAGTCAAAATATGTGGCTTGGCCGTTTCGTTACTACAAGAACTATTATTGTTGAACAGTGAATACATTTTTCCATGTAGCGAAATGACTAAGCCACATATTGTGACTAAGGTGAAGAGTTTTTGAAGGTAGGACTTGTAGAGTTAGGGCTCGTAGAGTTAGAAGCATAGCTCTACATGAGGTCTGATACCTTTTTGACAATGCAAGCTATAAATGGAGTCTTAGCAACTTACATGAAAATGTTTTTGGTGGGATAATATTTTTCATGAGCATAGTTTTTCTTGTAGCTGTGAAAGTTTTGAATTTTATTTCGGGTAAATCAATTCTTCACCAATTCCGTAACCAATAATAACAATATAAAATAATACAAATAGTTCATCGTGATTTTCGATAAAAATCCGTCTTACGGTGGCACGTCCCGGTCGCTGGGGTCGATGCGGTAGTGGCGGTCGGGCTCCGGCTCGGACATGCGGATGTCCTCGGAGCCGGAGGGGCTCATGTGGCGCGACGAGTGGTGCTCCAGCTGCCGGATGAGGTCCTCCAGGTTGCGGATGCGGATGGGGCCGCACGACGGCGCCTCTTCCTCCTCCTCCTCGGCGCGTTGTCTGGAACACAGTCACATAGGTAAATCCATAGACTTAGGCTAGGCGCGCATGGGGGCTTACTGCATCGGCCGATCAAACTATCGGTGAGCTACAAGACAGGCATTACGTGTAGGCGCGCATTGTAGCTAACTAAATTTCAATTCAAATTCAGCCGATTCGCCGAAATCTGTAACGAGACACAAAATTGCCGGCCGATAGCGATCGGGCGATGTCATGTAACCTATGCTATTCTATGAGAGGCCGCGTATGCGCCCGATACTTAAACAGCCGAGCGTAAGCTTTGTAGCACTTTGAAGAAATAATATAAATTCTGAGAAATTAATAACGTTAATTGAAGCACAGCCCACACTATATGATAAAAAGTAAAATATTTACAGTGATCGCCAAATCAAGCAAAATTTATAGTTAAGAGATCAGCGAAATTTTAATAACAGGAAGCCCTTTCCCTAATCTAGCACTTATTAGTGGATGCACCCAGTACTTTTTCGGTGATTCTTTTTACGCAATTTGAGAGCAGGAACACAAACACATGCTATACTTCAGTGAAGTCCATATTTCCCATCGTATGATTCTTTAAGCTTCCTTGCGTGCTTAAATCTATCGGTCGAGGAACCATAGATTTCATGCGCGATGAATCCACTATCGAACGATAATAATCGGCCGATGAAGTTAAGCGTTCATGCGCGCCTAGCCTTAGAAAATTTTTCGCTGCACTTAAGAAGACCAATAGAGCGTGGAAAAGAGAAATACGGACACGGTCTATGAAAAAAGGAGACAAAAAATCAAGTGAGAATGTGCCAACATTTTTTACAGTAAGAGCCCCTAGCGTCCCGCCTAGCAAAGGAACAATCACCGTTTATTGACATTTAGTTCAGGCAAAGAAAGCTCAAAAAAAGGTAGGTATAAAGGGAAATGCTTGGAACACAATTTTTGACCTCGAAACTTTGTTTGGACCTGTAAGGAGGTAAACATATCAAAAGTCCCAGCCCGTAGCCCCTATGCCGGAGGGGCCGTTAACCAATCTGAAGCCGAAATTGATCTTTTAATACCATTTTACACAGAAAAAATGCGCCATTCCATTGTCCTCAAGCTTCACCTTAAGCATGTTGACAGACATTCAGGAGCGGATTTCTCGAAAACTAAAAGATATTGAAAAATCTGACTGAATAAAACTTGTAGCAAATTTAATCAACTGCTATTTTGTACTAAGTTTTATGTCACTAGAACGCATAGTTTCCGAGATATATGTAAAAAACCGAAAAAATGGGACCTTCAAACCCCCTCCCTCGCGGCATAGGGGCTACGGACGGGGACTTTTAATATGTTCTTCTCCTAAGTAGTTCAAACAAAGTTACGAAGTCAAAAATTGTGTTCCAATCCTTTCCCCCCGGATGTGAATGAAGCGAAAGAAGTGTGTAAGGATCGTAGCATGTGGCGATCCATAGTCTCTGCCTACCTTTACGGGAAACAGGCGTAAGTGTATGTAATGTCGTATGTATGTAACTTAGATAATATTGTCACTTATACAGGGTCACTGGAAATATGACGTATTCCTGTTAAGGGGTTATAGATGAGGTCAAAACAAATATTTTTTGTCAGATAACTTTTTCTCAAAAAATAAATAGTTTTCGAGTTAATTGAAATTAAGTATTTTTTACCAAAAGTACGTTTTCAGACACAAAAATTTAAAATAAAAGATAACTACTCATTCGATTCCGGATTTTTTATTATTTTAGGATAGAATAGAATTTGAGTGTTGATAATGAATAAAAAAAATTTCACAAAATACAGGTATTTATAAAAAAATCAATCCTTAAATGCATTTTTTATTTTTATTTTTCCAGATTTTTTAGAAATAGCTTCAAATATCTTTAAAAAAGTCCTTGTAACTAAGCGTGCATAATATTTTAAAAATATCACCATCTATTCAGCTTTCAGTTGAGGTATAAAACTTAATAATAGCTTAAATAAAAAATGAGAAATTAAGACTAAACTAAATAGCAGTCCCATTTCATGTAGCAAAAATTTCCTACTTCAAGCGCTTCGGAGGTGGCCGTATTATCCTACTTATTCCATAAATGTGAAAGTTTTCTTGTTTGGATGATTGTTAATCAATCACGCAAAACGGCTGAACGGATTTGGATGAAATTTGGCACACAGATAGTTTATAAGCCGAATTAAAACATAGGAGGATACTATTATCTTGGTTAAAGGTTCCCTAGGGATTTTCTCAAATGTAAATGCGAATTAAGTCGCAGGCGGAAGCTAGTTTGCCATAAATGATCACTAAAAATACTTTCGTCCGAGTGAGTTTGAAACAGGATTATTTTCCGCCGATGAGTCAAAATTTTATACAGACAGCATCAAAAATAACCATGCATATCAGCCATTTTTAATGACCCGCTGCTGGGGAACAGGCCTTCCTTTCCTTTTGGGATAAAACGGACGGGCCATACCCACCACGTGGGCCCAATGTGGATTGGTCGGTGTTAACTCAATGTACCTTACATTGAGCCCTTGGTTCTGGCTGCATTTACAGTCGTTAACACTGACCAATCCACATTGGGCCCACGTAGTGGGTATGGCCCGTCCGCTTTATCTATCCACAAGCCAAAAGAAAGGCCAGTTCCCCAGCAGCGGGGCATTAAAAATGGCTGATATGCATGGTTATTTTTGATGCTGTCTGTATAAAATTTTGACTCATCGGCGGAAAATAATCCTGTTTCAAACTCACTCGGACGAAAGTATTTTTAGTAAGCACGATCATTTATGGCAAACTAGCTTCCGCCCGCGACTTCATTCGCATTTACATTTGAGAAAATTCCTAGGGAACCTTTAACCAAGATAATAGTATCCTCCTATGTTTTAATCCGGCTTATAAACTATCTGTGTGCCAAATTTCATCCAAATCCGTTCAGCCATTTTGCGTGATTGGTTAACAATCATCCAAACAAGAAAACTTTCACATTTATGGAATAAGTAGGATAATACGGCCACCTCCGAAGCGCTTGAAGTAGGAAATTTTTGCTACATGAAATGGGACTGCTATTTAGTTAAGTCTTAATTTCTCATTTTTTATTTAAGCTATTATTAAGTTTTATACCTCAACTGAAAGCTGAATAAATGGTGATTTTTTAAAAATATTATGCACGCTTAGTTACTAGGATTTTTTTAAAGATATTTGAAGCTATTTCTAAAAAATCTGGAAAAATAAAAATAAAAATGCATTTAAGGATTGAATTTTTTATAAACACCTGTATTTTATGAATTTTTTTTTATTCATTATCAACACTCAGATTCTATTCTATCCCAAAATAATAAAAAATCCGGAATCGAAAGAGTAGGTATCTTTTATTTTAAATTTTTGTGTCTAAAAACGTACTTTTGGTATAAAAATACTTAATTTCAATTAACTCAAAAACTATTTATTTTTTGAGAAAAAGTTAAATGACAAAAAATAATTGTTTTGACCTCATCTATAACCCCTTAACAGGAATACGTCATATTTCCAGTGACCCTGTATACCTATCTATCACTAAAAAGTTGGAAAAAGAGTAAAAAAAATCTCCTTTTCCCTAAAGGTTTTGTTTTCAACATAATTATTATGACACCAATTTGGTAGGATTCTCATTTTATTTCAATGGACAATACGACAAAAAATATTTTGTCAAAAAAAAACCAGTTTCTATATTTGCCCCTCAGGAGTGCGCGAAAATAGTTTTAGTGTCGTATTTTCTATTGTGAATAGTAAAGACTCGATGTCAAAGCGACGCCACGCCCTGCATTTAGAATCCCAATTAAGCGCATGTCCGTCCATACTGAGAAAACTAATATTGGAAATTGATTGGAAACTCTCTATAATTATTAAATATATTTATTCACTTGTCTGCACAGAACGCCATTATTTATAATAGGCAGAGATAACCAGCAGCCGGCCAGAGTTGCCAGATTAATTATTTCTCACACATACCTGCGCAAGTCGGCGTCGTGTATTTTCTCGGCGCTGGGCGCGCGCTCGCGCTTGTACTCGTAGTCCTGCAGCGCGCGCAGGTCGCCCGAGCCGGCCGCGCCCGCGCCCGCGCCCGCGCTCGCGCGCTGCGCCGCCGCCGTCTTCAGCGCCACGATTATGTTTTCGTGGTACCCGTTTAAATCCTACAGAAAGAAAACGCATTGATAAGTTTGGTCTCCTACTTTATGCTATACGCGACATCTGAGTCAGTGTAAAAGTTCCTTTACATTTCATACGCCGACGTCAGCATTTGAAAGAAATCATCAAGCACAAGAGTGACACTGACACTGACGCCTAAGCGGCTGACGGCGTAAATAGGAGACCGAGGCCTTATGGTATTAATATATTTATAAAGAAGTCTCGTCTCCTACTATTAAACACTTGATCGGAGGTTTAACCCGTCAATGCCTGGAAAATGAGACACAATAGATTTTCTATAGTTGTCTGAACGCCTGGCATCCGCGCGGGCATTGATGAACGGATGAAAACTAGCGAAGCATCTACGTCATAATCGTAAGACTACAAGTTACGGCAGTCATATGGTAGGTTACAGCACTTCGACTAGATCTTATCACTGTAGATCTTACGATACAACTTTTATAGTGGTACTCCAGCTAAGTTTCACCTCTATCTAACCTACACGGAATTTTTAAACAAGCGTCTAAGGTATTACCTACCTTAAACTTATACTCCATGTCGGCGACGGCGCCGGCGGGCTCCTGGCCGTCGGACTGCGAGCCGACCTCCAGCTGCTCCGACTGCGAGTCGTCGCCCCACTTGTCCTTGCCGTCCACGGCGCCGTACCCGTGCTTCTTCAGAATGCCCTTCTCCGGCAGCTTCGCCATCGAGTTGGGCGCTACGTCTATAAATGCTATATCTTCTTCTCCTAGAATTAAAAATTGGAAATATTTCATTGTGAGATCTTCTGATGGTAAAGCCAGCGAACTAAAATCTATGGAAAAAGCATTCCGCTCAAAATTGGCACCACATGAAAATTACAACTAAGTGGATGGAGCTTACAAATGCTGGCATTTAATTATGCAGCACAAAGCATCTGAACACTGGTTGCTTATTAGCGACCATAATTTGTATACTCATAGATATTTAAAATAAGATACCTTATTCCCGCATCTTTTTACTACCTTCTTTGCGTCTTTTACACCATTTACTACACAGGACAGGACGTCATTTCTAGTAAACTCTCACTTTCTTTCTTTTCTTTACAATACAAACTGCAATTATTGTAAGGAACACTAAATGTCAGTCACCGACCGCGTGGCTGGCCCGACTAAAGCTGTGCGGGTTGTAATTTTTTGCCCCGTGGTGCCATTTTTTAAGCAATATTTGTTTGCCAATACACTTCCATAGATTTTGGTTCGCTGGATAAAGCTATAGTTACGAATTTGACAATGGAAATTTGGTAGGTTCGAATTTCTAGAAAGGCGACAATCAAACTGTTTGCTTATAATACAAATTGCATCCGACCAAATCAGATGAGAAATTACCTGAATGTGTAGGTTCATCTTCACTTCCAGAATGAACACGTTTCATTTTATGGTCCCTGAAAATATACAGCATTATGTAAAATAACAACATCCAAATAAAATATACCAATTTTATTACTTATTTTTTTAAATTAATCAAACAACTTACAAATATCTACTAGTATTGGCAGCGCCTGACATGTGGTTGCCGTGCTTGAAGATAACTCGTTGAGAATCCCCTCGGCTATAAAACATTCATTGATATTAATTTTTCAGAATAAACTGCCCTTGAAAGCAAAGATAATAAGAAAAATCGCTAAAAAGCTGTTTTAGAATTCCATCTCTCCTGAAGTAGGTTCAGCAACTAATCACACAATGGTCTGCCTAAGTGCAAAATTGTTTTCACGCACTCAATTGATTTTCTACTTGTTAATATTGTGAGAAAACCAAACTCTAAACGAAAGTGATTCACGCTTGCGAGTGTATACACAAACACACACTAGACACACCAAATAGTGAGCAGCAAGAGATGTTTTGTCATTGCGTTGAAGCCGTTGGTGTCAAAGCGTATTGTGAGCAGTGAGATCCTGAGCGGTGAGGCGCGGTAGAGCAAGTGCGCCAAGCTTACGACGTACCTTAAAAGATTTCTGTTTGACATCAGTTCCGATAAAAAAAAGGAAACAATTGTTTATTTTAGTGTATCTATTGTTTTTTTTTTGTATAGATAATATCAGTCGTGGATTTCATCAAATAGATATAGGCATCCTAAGTTGCCTAAGAAAATGTTTCAGTAAACCAAAACTATTCAACTGTGGAAGTAAACTGAATACAAGGGAAAACTTTTGATTGTGTAGCATTGTAGATGTCATAGTCCTCACATTTTTTTCAGAGGTAAAAGTTATGTCTCACACAGTTTATGAAAAAGAAAACCCAAAATTTGGACATACCTGAAGGTGTTATTAAAGGATTGCATCTTGCCCCCGTCGAGAGAGATGTCCTCTTGCGAGTTATTCGAGGTGGTGGATCCCGCTCCGAAACTCTTCGCGCTGGGTTTCTTCACGTAAGGAGGGTCGTACTTTGGCAGCGTACTCTTTTTCCTGGTGCAGGCGTGGCGTGGGAACGCACACTCAGATCAATCGATTACGTTTACAATATCGAATCTTAGGAAAAAAATCGAGAACACCTTTGCAACCGATTGAGAGAGTTTATGGTTTGTTCTCCAGTAGGAATAAAAGATGATTGCTTGATTTTGTAATTGTTTTTTGAAGAAATATTCAATATAAATACACGACATATAGTAATAACTACGAGCTTACAGTTATCTTGAAACGATAGCTGTAAATCGCAATTTTATAAGTATTATATATCATCTGTTATTCCTCCTATCTTTTGAAAAAGACTGGTGCTTTTGGATATTTCAATTAGATTACATTTTTGTCAAAATTTAGATTTGGACATTTTCAATATCAACTTTTCGTTTCATTCCTCATGGGAATTTGATGTAAATGTGGAAAAATTTAATAGACTGATATAGCTTAATGATAGGTCTGGTTCCTTCCAGTAATGATAAGCTTTATGACATGATGGTGGGATCCGATAATTTTGTAAAACGTTTCAGTGCGTCTTGCACTCAAATATCATTATTACTGGAAAAATCCTGTAGTCTTAAAAGTAACATTAGGCGTTGCTAACTAGACAGACAGCTGCTTGAAAGAAGAATCCGTGCATCGCACATTCGCTTCTCGTGCAAGAGTTAAGAGAATTTAGTGTTAGTGATAGTGATTGGTGACATAAAGTCGAGCGATCTATATCTTCTCCAAAATAGCTCAATCTGTTACTTTCTTTTGTTAAGTACATACCTCAAGTGTGGTAATAATGTAATTGAAACCACCCGCCGTCGCCGCGGCGTGACGGCAGTGAACTCTGCAAGGCGTTCATAGGTTATCATGGTTAGCGTACGCAAATGTAGAGTGGGTGGCGGCATATTTGTAGTGATCGGAAGATATAGACGCGAGCGCGCCGCCGGGACGCGGTCCGGGGCGCCCGGCGGCGCGTCCTCTGACCAAGAAAGGAAACGAAAACGAGTCACAGTTCACATAAGCCAATGCACACATCCAAGAGCCCAGAATCTTAAGGGTTTGAGTCGAGGTGTCGCTCGATACAACGAAGAAAGCCTTGTCGGCATGCAGTCGGCGGGCGGGCGCGCGCGGCCCGCCCGCCGGCGGACACAGAACCACAGATCAAATGCAGTTGTGGCGCACCCGCCGCTAGCTCTACGACCACAACGTAAACGACAAAAATATGTATCTTCAAAATAAACAAAAACCAATCGCCGACGAAACCAACAGAAACACCAACGCTAACGTCTAAATAAACATACAAGTATACGAAGGTGACGATTTAAATTTCTTCTTAAAGACTACCTTTGGTCTGTTTTCTGCTCACTAACCTTAGGCACAGGGAGAAGTTTTTGTGTACTACGACTGACCTGTAGCAGAGAGCGCTCAGGGCAAATACTATGAATACCCCCCCTACCACAGACATGAGCACCGCCACGAGGAACACCGTGTTCGAGCCGTGGTAGTTCTCTGCGCCCAAAGAGAAGGGGGTGAGTGGCGGCGGCCGAGGAGTCAGTGACGTCACGCGTGACGTCAGAGACGGCGGAGGGGGGCCGCGGCCGGCGCCGGCGGGGACAACAACACGACACGACACGACAGACAGTGCGACAACACCGAGTTACCGGGCGTTACCTGAAGCAGTATGCCATCCAGGCGAAACCCACGAACACGGAGAGTACGACGGCGAGCAACAATATCACCATGTTCATGGTGCTCATCTTATTCGCCGAATGCTCACCTGCAAGAGAGGGGTCCCGCGCGTTAGTGCGCCGCCGCCGCCCGCGCCACGCCCGCCCGTCCGAGCAATGCCTTGCAACTTTACAAGGAACATTGCCTTTTAAATATTCGAAACATTTTACCGGCTTTCTAGCTTTAACTTTTATTATTTTAGGATTTTGAAAAGCAGTGCTCGGATTTCTCGGCCAATTATATTCTAAACATTTTTAATTGTATTTAACAGTAGGGGGATTACTAGTGATCAAGAAAATGAAACCTGAAATCATAAACATTAATTAAGATAAGTTTATCAAAGTGAACACTATGTAGGAATTATTATTTTATTTATAAGTATTTTGATTCCGTAACGTAAGTGTACACACTTAGGTATATTTTTCTTCTAATCATGTGTTCAAGTGACTTTTCTTAATCAGTCATTAAAATAGAAATCGGTAACATTTTGGTCTATTTATTTTTATCAATTTATGGATTGACCATGAAATTGTTAAGGGTTATATTTTGTCATACTAGAGGTATTATAATAATGTGTGTGGGGCGTTTCCTAACTGGCATTGACTCACCATACGGTGTTTCCTTCTTGGTCATGTTGTAGGCGGCTTTGGTGGCGTTGTCGGGCACGTACGGCGTGGGCGACGGGGGCAGCGCGTCGTGGTGCGAGCAATCCGGCCCTGTCCAGCCGCGGTCGCATACGCATTTGTTGAGATTCGAGCACACCTGGAAAATTCACGTGAAAACATTAATGGCTGAATCACATCACCTTCTAACGTAACACAGGTTTAAGAAAAACAAAAGATTTATTGTATAGCAAAAGATCCTCACAGAAAATCTTGTACCGGTAGATACCGAGATATTACTCCACGAGGATTTAAAGAATAGCAACAAAGTAAGGATAGGAGCAATAGTTGATATGTTACGGCTAATACCCGAACAGCGGCTAAACCTAGTTTTAGCCGGTTAAAACTAAGTGTAGCCGGTAGGTGTTGGTTAAACCCAGGTGTAGCTGATTTGATCGTGGCTAATAATAGGTGTAGCCTGCTAAAACTAAATCTAGCATGGGGTACATTAAGGGGCCATAATAGGAAAACATGGTTTGCGCGGGCCGTATTTTTTTATAGAAAACAAGAAGCTATAAGTAATATTAAATGCCGTATAAACCTCACAGATGATTGTAAAAAAAAACTGAATATCATCAAAAGCGCTTGTCGCGGGCCATATTTTTGGCGTAAATAATAGCGGGAACGTTTTGAATTCTACATCAAAATACACTTTAACGTACTGTGCAGTTACTCCAAAAACTTTTTTTCAAGAAAGATAATTGTGCTAAGAAGAGAAAAGTGCAGAAGTGAGGTTATTTTCCATACTCTTTACACGTAAAGAAAAAGACAGAGACAAATGATTTCTCATAACGGAGCCTTAACCATTTTGAACATATTTGAGTAACAACAACAAATTCAAATAGTGTATGAGTACAACAGGAAAGTAAAACTTGAATCCCATTAACAAGGAGTTTCTAAAGTAAACCCATTTGGTTAAAAATTTCCATACAATCCTCATGGAATCAGATCAATAGCCTTGGATATCCTAATATCCAAAGCCCTCGGAAGCCCGCGCTAATATAGAAATGCGAACCCGCAACAAAGTTTAATTGGGACCATTTTGTAATTTCGCATATCCCAAACAACATTCTGCCCGCCGAAATGAGATCGTCGGAAATTAAAGCGCGCGGTAACGGCACGTCAGCCATTTTTGCGTTCCAAAATCATGTTGTTCTGGGTAATTGTTTTCGATTCGGCATATCTTAATTTGCTTCTGATTTTCATGTTGTAATCAAAAATGAATACAACCTTTTTTAGCTGTAAAGAAAATTGTTTGACACTTTACAAATTATCTAAATTATTCTAAATATTTAATTTAAAAAGTTCCGAGCTTGTAATTTCATAAAATTATAAGCAGCGTTTTCCTTTAGTCATCCCGTGACTACGGCTCCTGGAATGGTGTTGGAGGGTCAGGAAATCGAAAAAAAACCGGCCAAGTGCGAGTCGGACTCGCGCACGAAGGGTTCCGTAACAAAAAACGGCAAAATAAATACGTTTGTTGTTAGGTAATAGGGAGCCCCCCTTAAATATTTATTTTGTACTGTTTTTAGTATTTGTGGTTATAGCGGCAACAGAAATAGGTACATCATCTGTGAAAATTTTAACTGTCTAGCTATCACGGTTCATGAGATACAGCCTGGTGATAGACAGACAGAGCGGAGTCTTAGTAATAGGGTCCCGTTTTTACCCTTTGGGTACGGAACCCTAAAAACCAATAAATTCAAACTAAATAATTTTAAAATAACACTAAAAAGTAGATAATTTCTAATAAACTATAGGTACGTGAACGTACGGAAGCCTTGGAAGTGTATACCTATAATATGTTTTCATATTTGAAACGAATCAATATTAGAGTTAATGGTATGTCGGCTATTATTTTGGAACTAATAAAAATATTCTGACGAATTTGTTTTCTAAACGATATGATAATTGACTGGAATCCATTTCATCCATCTCCGAAACGGAGATGTAAAATCAACAAGAGTTACAGATGCCGGCATATAAATTGGCAAGAGAAAGATGAGACAAAAGATACGCACTAACCATAAACTCTAAGTTTATGGCTACTGCGCATCTTTTGTCTCACCTTTTTCTTGCCAATATAAATGCCGGGCAGTATACTATAACAACAATCTGTGTAACATAAAGTTTTTAAATACAAAGTAAATATATCATGTTTAACAAGGAGGACGAATTCCGGTAAACATTAAACAGACTTGGAGCAAGTCTCACATTTGTTCGAAGTTACAGAGTCGCGACAGGCGAATGCATACGCCATGCATGCAGAACAGATGTAGATTCCAGATTGTACCGGATAAAACCGGATTTATGTGCTTTGGCGCTTAGAAACTTCGGCGGTGTAACTTAGAAGTCGCAACTTGGAACGTTAGGTTTAAAATTTCAACGGCTGAATACGAAAATGTTAATCAGGACGAATGATAGTAATTACTCAGAACATGTGCGACTAATTGCTTGGGAAAACGTTGGCATGAAAGCGTTTGATACTGTCGATTTATGGAGATAGGAGTCGTGATACACGAAACTTGAGAGTGAATGGCGGAAATTAAATTAAAATGATTATTTCATTAGGAAAACGTATTTTGTTTGATGCAACCTTAGAGTAACGCGACGCGCTTCTGTTCGAGACGAAGCCGCGATGCTCTAAGGATGCAACTAAAGTATTTGGTACCGAATACCTCATCTTTGATGGTTGATCTGATAAAACAATACATATTAGTAACTGTCAGTCTCGAGACAATTTTACAACTATCGAGCAAGTTATTATACACAACCTCACAGGTATACTACATAGTGATTTTACATTCTCTTTGGGTATACTATATTGTAAACCAGTGGTGGCATATCCAGCTCATTCTAATCTGCAGTATTCAAATAGCGCGGCCGGTGTAACTGCATTCGACCGGCACGGTCACGCGGTCGCACAGGAATCTGATTTGCGCACCGACCGAGAGTTACGAGGTTACGACCCTGCACCACTATTTGTAGTTGTGTTTGCTTTTACAAATACTTACAATATCGAATACTTACCTATTGCTTTTTAACTTTTAAATGATAGATAGATAAAAAGTTTTATTTACTACGACACACACATACATTTATCAATACAAAAATGATTTAAAAAAAACACGATAAACAAAATTACACTTACGATAAGTATGAGAAAAAAAAGATGACAAAAACAGTGAGAGGAGGGAATGCACGTGTGTGCAGCAGCAAGTAAGGTCTAGGCTCGGTGTGACACATTTTTCTGACAGCAAAAACACCGATTTTCAGCCATCACCTTTAGATGAAACGCGGGAACCAGTAACTGTGCTGTTAGGTCGAGAACAAACCAAATTATAACAAAAAAAAATTAATTAATATTTTTGATTGCCGTCCATGATTTTTCCATTATTAATAGTTTCATACCTAAATACTTATTAGTTGTACGTTTATCCACTTATATTGTTGTTACTTGCTTGCTCTTAAAGAAATTGTAGAGCAAACTAATGAATAAACTTCGGTTCTTCCCTCAGAATAAGTAAGTAAATATCTTATATATCGTTCATTTCGAGAACGAGTGCCCAGCATTAGTTATATTCTGTGAATTTATGTAAAGTGACTCTGTAAGGTTTCAAGCGAGTAGTTGCTGCTTTCAGCTTCCATTGCAACAATAGTCGGCAAACTTGCAGTCTCTTTGCGGATTCAGTGCTTAATGCTATAATTACCCAAGTGTGGTCCGTGTCGCTTTGACTTAAGTCACAAGCGGCTGCGACAAGCGGAATCAGAGACGGTATTTTTTTTATTCAGTTTTCATAAAAAGTTAGAAAAACTTTTTCTTCATTTACTGAAGAAAAAAAATGTAGAGAACATTACAATAATAATAATGTGGAAGAAAATGGAGTATTTTTGCGAGCAGTCTTTTTATTTTCTAAACGCTATACAAACCTCAACAAACTTGCTCCCGTTAGGAAAATGTGTAAGTAATATGACATCAGCCATTTTTTTGTCTTCACTGCTGGACCTACCACGCAGGACCAATGTGCAGACTGGTGGGTGTTAACGACTGAATTTGCAGCCAGGACCAACGACTTAGCGTGCCTTTTGAAGCACGGAGAAACATGATATAATAATTTTTGGTCCCCCATCCCATGAAATTTCCACGAAAGTTGCTTAAACTCCACAATCGGAGAGCCAGATGCTAAACCACTGAGCCATCGAGCTCCTTAAGTAATTGATGTAAGTGAAAGACGTCGCTCGCATAGCTTCAACGTGAGTCAGCAAAAAATTGCTTCTCTTATAAAATTGTGCCGTATCATTATACGGGGTCATACTGGGAGAGTAATAATTAATTATGGCCGAATAGTGCGAGGAGTGCGAGGTGCCATTAATTGAATTAAACTCGAGTAGCATGAGCTCGTTGAGCCACCTCGGCCGGTGTTGCCGTTAGGTGCAAGTTATTGGATCGTTGTGGACTTTTTAGTAGCCAATTTGAAGCCAAAGTTTGGAGAGCGCTGATTAAACTCCTTTCATTTAGTACCTAAGTTGGAAAGTTTCAATTCTAGTGTTTGCTTTTCACCGATTGTTTTCAGCTGCACTTCAGAGTACATACTAGTTTCATGGATTGACTATGATGAGGCGGTCTCAATTAGAGTAAGATTATATAACATTGCCAGTTATCCAATTTCCATAATATCAAAGACAAAACCACCACCGTGTTAAATAATGAATTCAAAAGCCCTCTCATTTATGATGTTTGGAGCGAATAAAATTACCCCAAAGCAAACATGGGGTGGAATTAAATGGGATACAACACATTATCTGATTTACAAAGGCTACCGCACCTGAGTTCGAATAAACACAATACACATTATGTTCGGATGCCATCGGTAAATAAAACTTGGGTCGAATAAATAATGAGCAATGTAAAACGATACGATATAATGGAGGGGAAAAAATTTAACAGTGAGCCACTTATCGCGTGAGCCACTCTCGTCTGTAATTTGCGCGACAGCGTCGATTTTAAAATTGAATACGTTTTCTCATTTTCTTTGTTTCTTTGAAAAATTTAATGAGATCCTTTTGAGGATGTTTTCGATGCCACTTACAATGCGGCACAAACGTAATAAGAGAATATCAAAAACGCTTTCCTATTTACACCAATCAAATTACTAAATAAGTACTTCTTTATATAATTATGTTACCGTTAAATTTCGGAAATCATATCGTTCATTTTGTACTTTAACTAGTTAATCTGCAGATTCCCTAGATAATCTGCAAATTATCTAGCTAATCTATAGATTAACGACCAGGGATCAGAAAAAAATGTGTTATCACGTAAAAGGGGGTAGACACAAAAGCGGAGGGAAGGAGGAGGAGGGGGGCGCGCTGGGGGGCGATGGAAAAGTTTTAAAGAGTTCATTAGGTTAGGTTAGGTTAGTATTGCGATCAAAAAACGTGCGAGCCGAGCGAGCCGAGCGAGCGGAGCGAGTGTGCCGCGGGAGCGCCCGGCGAAGCGCCAGAAACTACGTTTTTGTAAAATTTACTTTCATTATAGGTCTTTGACCTAAATTTCCTAAAGCCTTAGTTATCTCACTCACTGTTTTCCGCACTTTAACGATGTAGCATCCGTCAATGTGCAGATTAACTTGTTAAAATGCGGAAATATGCTACCATTGTATTAATAAAGTAGGTAAATAACTGTTTGGGTAGGTACGTCTATTACGAGTACCTAGTTAATTTTTTTACGAATAAAAACGGTACTGACTGAATAAGTTGTATCCATTTCCGACTAGTGGACGAGCTTAAAGCATAGGCACGTCTCCGGACTTAGTTATGAAGTAAAAATTGAATAACATAGCCCGAGCTGCAGCACTCAAACTATTAAAAAGTCAGCCATGTAACGATATTTTGTTGAGTTAGAGTGGCATTAGTTTTATACAAACATCGACGGTTCCTTTTATTGCACTAGAATATAAAATGAACGCTGGCTGGGAAACTTTGACGTAGATACTATTCATAAAAATAAATCATGTTCAACAATACTTTGTTTGAAAACACAATCAGAAGATTCCAGGTTCGAATCCTGGCAGGGTCGCCATGCAATGTGGCGACCGGGAGACGTCAAATAACAACGACGGTTCAGTGGATACCACTTGATTTATTAGTCTCTAAACACATATATAATGTAAGAGAGGTGACACACACTACAATGTGATAAAACGTTGATGGAGGAATAAAGGTTGTTGTTGTGGTCAATGTAGGAAAGGTCTGGTTGATGTGTTTGACGTTGTAAGTAATGGGACAAACAATCTATAGACTTACCCCCATAGCGGAGCACTCAATGTTGTTATAGTCGGTGAGGTATTTGATGTGGTCGATGATGGAGGTGTAGATTTGGTTGATGCGTATGAGATTATAAGTGATGGGATAAACGATTTATATATTTACCCCTTTAGCGGAGCAGTCGTTGTTGTTGTTGTCGGTGGGGCACTTGGTGTGGTCGATGTAGGGGATGTAGGAGGTGTAGATTTGGTTGATGCGTATGAGATTGATGAGATTATAAGTGATGGAATAAACAATGTATAGACTTACCCCCTTAGCAGAGGACTCGTTGTTGTTGTGGTCGGTAGGGCATTTGGTGTGGTCGGTGTAGGGAATAATGGAGGTGTAGGTTTGGTTGATGCGTATGAGATTAATGAGATTATAAGTGATAAGATAAGCAATCTATAGATTTACCCCCATAGCGGAGTGCTCATTGTTGTTATGGTTGGTGGGGCATTTGTTGTGGTCGATGTATGAGATGATGGAGGTGTAAGTTTGGTTGATGCGTATGAGATTAAAAGTGATGAGATAAACAATCTATAGACTTACCCCTTTAGCGGAGCACTCGTTGTTGTTGTGGTCGGTGGGGCATTTGGTGTGGTCGATGTAGGGGAAGATGGAAGTGCAGGTCTGGTTCACGCACACGAGGTTGTCGCCGCAGGGCGTGCCGTCACGCACGAGCCCCAGAGGCCCGATCTCCTCGTGCTTGGGCAGCCCTGTCGTCGCTCTGTAATACGAATGGGTAGTGTCAAATAGGAGTGAAATGAAACAGAAAGGGAAATGGTTTTGGGGTAATATATTTGTAATATCGTATTGATGATATGGTGTTTGGAGTTATTTATTGTACTGTGCTCATTTCACAAGAAATCAAGGACTGAAACCATGTTTAATAGTAAGAAAATATGTTAAATTCTAATGGTATAAGTAGCATAATTATTTCTAAGCATTTGAACTCACTTGCACTCATATTCGTTCCCTTTGATAGTGATAACTGTTCTAGTGTAGTATTCGTCCATCCCTGACACCACAGGGTATCTGTTGCCGAGTTGACATTGCAGCGACCCACATCTCACGTTCCTGTGGGAGATTAGTAGTAATTAAGGTTTTAATTTGAGTTTTTAAATGTGATTCTAATAATTGCTGTATTTCTAAATAGCCCTTACTCAATCTCGCATTTGATGTAATGCCCGTTATTATCTTTTCCACAATGGCCAGTCATAGCTCCTTTGGAATTGAATTGCTCGAAGCATTCCTTATCAGCTCCGATTGTTCCTGGTCCCCAAATCTGTTCGCACTGCAGACTCAGAGTGGGGCATTGGCCCGCGAAGCAATAGCCTTTTCCCTCTTCACAAGGCTCCCCGTTTTTCCTGTGGGTATCTGGGGGGCAGGTGCCTGATTGACCTGTGCATGTCTCTTCCAGGTCACATTCGTTTGAGGCGTCCCGGCAGACGACACCACGTGGTTTTAGCTATGAAAATTTAAAACAGGAGTCAAAAAGTCAAGCTAAAACACTTTTTTGTACTTTTTCTATTAGTAGTAGTTTTTGTAATATAGTAATTAAGAATTCGGTTTCGAATTGTAGGACTTTCCTTTTATGACGACGACGACAAACAACTGCCCCCCTAGCATGACCACCTAAACGCGATATAATATAGCAATATCACGTTTAACTGTCAAAAGACAATGAATTTTGACAGTTGAGTGCCTATAAAACGCTATATCACGCAATATATGTCGTATTTCGATGGTCTTGCTAGGGGGGCAGGACGATATTTTGCATTTCATATCAATCGTAATAGTTATGTTAGTTTTGAGTAATCATTTCAAGATTGCAAAAGTCGTAAAATGATTCTTACCTGGCACCTCTCACAGCATTCCCCCGCGGCGCACTGGGCCTCCTTGGTGAGGCGGCAGGTGAAGGGGTCGCAGCAAGGGTTCAAGCTCTGGCAGTCGGCAATAGTACCACAGTCGCACTCCTCGCCCTCGTCTAAGCGACCGTTGCCGCATTGGTGGTGGATCACCAACTGGTCAAGAAGATTATGACAATTTTAAATCAAATTACTATTTAAAAATGTAGCGAGGTAACATAAAAACGAAGTTTCTTTTAGGTTTTTAGTGCTTTACGTTGATTTTTTCTTTGTAAGTAAAAACATCAGGTTTGTGGAATCCGTTCAGCAAAAATCTAATCCTGCACAGGGCCTACAACAACGTGTACCAACATCACGAGCTAAAACGATTTTTTACGTATTCAAGAAGATGGTGCCAGTCACATTTGAGAAACAAAATGTTTAACAACCTACACTTACGAACATAACCAAATCACAAGGCTTGCAATTCAAAGCTGAGTTAACACATAACTCGTACAATCGAAGAAAATAAATCAACTTGATGTGTGAGTGCTTTATTTTCTTCGATAAATATGTAAACGTGGCCAATCGAAGTGCGGAGGTGCATTATCATTCGGTGCTATGTAAATTTATTCCAATAAACCGTCCCGGCGCGCTCCTGTTATTATATATTCGCAAACGAAGAGATAACTCTGCGCGGGCAGACCCTATTACCATAACTTTTATTAAAGGAGTGGGCCTCTGCAAGGTGCCGACCGGCGACAAACAATGCTTCGTCTCTGATTAATTTTCTACGTGGAAGTCTGTTTTGCATTGGAACGAAGTGTGGCGTGTTAATGGGGAGTCGAGTGGCAGTGACGCTCCGGAAAGTTGGTGTCATACAGAAGTTTCGGGCGGTTACAACTTTGTTGGAGCTGGAAGCGGAAAGTTCCGTGGCGGGAAGCTGATCTAACAAATTTTATGGAGTTATTAAAAATCAGTTCGTGTCCTTTAAATTATAATTGAAGACTGGCGTAGAAACTTTGTGACTGAGAAATGTCGCCAGTCCGAACAGAAACTTAATACTGAACAGTCAACCAAGAAGTAATTTATGATTTTATTATAAGAATTAGAGTTTAAGAAATACTAATCAAACAAGTGAACATTATTCAATGGGAATAATGGAACGATAGAGACAATAAAAATGCAACTTAAACAAAAAAACGTAACTAAATTGAAGTGTAAAAATCATCCCAAAATAATGCGAAGAACAAGATGAAATAATTTACCTCATTAGGTTTGTTGAGCAAGCATAGCCCCTGGCCTATCCGCAGCTCATTGATGTAGTCGTTCTTGGAGCAGTCGGAGAACTTGTAGGGCTGCACGTTGTCCGAGCCGACGATGGACTGCGCCATGATGCAGCCGTGCCAGTCCCGGCAGAAGCACTGCTCGCGCCCGTCGTCGTGTCCCATGCCTAGATAAAAACGAGGCTTACAGTAGCTGACTTACTATGATGGTAATATTATAATAACATATAGAAGGTATAACATGACTATTTTTATTATTATACCATGCTTTGCGTTTAAGTAGTGTGGCCACTATCTCAGATTCATCATCACATCTAAAATATGGCATAACCTGTCTTGCACCTTTTCATTGAACTTAAAAAAGCTTTTCAGAATTTCTGAATGATCAAATTTAGTTCAATGAGAAGGTGCAAGACAGTTTTTGCCATATTTAAGATATGATGGTTCACCATTCCAAAAGCTATTCAGAAGATGAATCTTCTGAATAGCTTTTTTGAGTTCAACGAGAAGGTGCAAGACAGTTTATTCCATATTTTAGATATTATGGTGAATCTGAGATAGTGGCCAAACTTTGATGATGATGACTTCTTCTAAGCTAAAAGAAAAAAGAAGAGAATTAAATGCCACTGACCAATATTATGCCCAATCATGTGCGCCATGGTCCCCGCGAGGAGGTGCGGCTCGTAAGTGTTGGTGTCCACGGATATGCCCACGGATTTCGGCGTGCACAGCGTGTCAGGAACTGATATACCGGACTCGCCACCGGGAAAAGTTAAGCCTCTGCGAAAAGTTAAATATTAAAAATTAATTATATTGATGCTCTAGGTCGTAGGGTAAAGATATAGATTTTTTATATCTCAAAATATTAATAACATATAGGATAGACTTAATCTCAGTCTAATTACCTAGCAACCTGGAGGTTACTCCTGAACGCGATCGAGAACCGAGATCGAATTGGTATTGAGTAAACGTCAAAACGGTACAATGGAAACCATGGACACCATTTTCAATGTACCATAATAACAGATTTTTGACGTTTATTCGATCCTGATGTGAACTCGATCTCGTTAATTCCCGTCGAGAGTAGAAGGAGAGCTGTAAATAACTTGTTGATAAATACGGGTGTTAATGTGGTGTAAGCATACTATCTAAAATTTAAGAGTTAATCCTCCAGTCGACCGTTTACTTCAATATTTACGTTATAAAATTTGTTTTGTGTACCATATAAAGCTATTATTCTACCTTTAACAGATTAAAATCATTAAGCACACATGCGTCGGGCGCGTTACGACGGTCTTTTCGTAATTATGCCAAATTAAACATGAAACACTCATTTTTAATATAGCCCCTTGAGATAATGAGAAAATTCACGGTGCCTTTTTGAAAATGATGACTCATTATGGAGATTAAAATTTTAATTTGAGCGGAATTTTAAAACTGTATTTTATATGAGTTACGAAACGATCACAGAAACTAATGGAGAAAACACGTACAAACAACATCCATTAGAGTTCGAATATTTGAAAAGTTTCACATAATAACAATGAGAACTAGGCAAGTACTTGAAAAGTGCTGACGGTTATTCGGTCAAAGTTGTTTCAATCCCACCTGCAGCTAACTAGCAAATGGTTGGCAAACAAGGGGCCGCATTCGATGCTCTACCCCTAGTTGAGATAAAGTCATACATCCGTAACAAATATATTAGTCTTATATGTCTAGTTGATAGTTTGGATACGAGGAACGTGATTCTATGAGATTTTCGTCGTTTCAGCAAGCTCACTCAGGAAATTACTGTTGATAATAATCTACTATCTATGTTTCAATTAAGTTGAGTGGCATATAGGAAATAACAGATAATTTTTAACCGACTTCAAAAAAAGGAGGAGGTTCTCAAGTCGAAGGTATTTTTTATTTTTATTTTTTTATGTATGTTTTACCATAACTTCGTTAGTTGTTATCCGATTCATACAATTCTTTTTTTATCTCAAAGAACATAGTTTGTGTGTGGTCCCATAAAAAAATTACAGAGATCTGGCTGATAGTTTTTCATAATCCTGAAAAATATCAATTATTTAGCTTGCCATCACACGTGTTTTTACGGATTTTCGGACATAACATAATCTCATAATCGGACATAATCTTTGTTTATGTACCGATTTGGATGATTCTTTTTTTTTTGTTTGAAAGGGTATACTTCAAGAGTAGTCATATTTTAATTTCATTGGTATTAGACTTTGAACTTCCAACATACACAAGGGAACTCCTCAAATTCGAATAGTATATGTAAAGTGATTTGGATTTTGGTAGGTTTATGACAATCCAAAACAAACCAAAATATGGTCTGCAATGCACCGTTTTGGACTAGACTTAGACTACAAAGACACAACGGAACTCCTCAAAAACAAACAGCGTAAATTTGGAAAATGAGTTGTGGGCATTTTACCATTGAAAATATTTTACAAAGTTAAAACATATTTACATGCTTCTCCCACTAAAAAGTTGAAAATAAAAAAACTTAAAAAAAAGTAAAACCTCCTTCAAAAAACTTGAAACGAAAACAGCTTCAAAATTAAATGCCTCTAAAAAAGCGAGAAATATTATTCAAATCATTAGTTACTCATAACATCATTAATAAAACGCGTCTAATGAAGTCGGGTGGGGCTTTTAGAAATATTAAAAAAAATAAGTTGTCTTCCAGCCCCACCCGACTTCAACAAACGTGTTTTTTTTAATAA
Organism: Agriphila geniculea; assembly: GCA_943789525.1. Lineage (NCBI taxonomy): Eukaryota > Metazoa > Arthropoda > Insecta > Lepidoptera > Crambidae > Agriphila > Agriphila geniculea. Next base: position 1,155,968 of record OX038876.1, read on the forward strand.
TGTTATGCGTAACTAATGATTTGAATATTATTTCTCGCTTTTTTTAGAGGTATTTAATTTTGAAGCTGTTTTCAAAGTTTTGCTTGATTTTGAACAAATTGTTTAAAAACCTAAATTAAATCCCAAAAAACAAGAAAATAATAAAATAAAAATAAAAATTTTGTTCGTAAATCGTACTTTCAATAAATAAGTACTTATTCAATGTTTCTTCTATATAATATCATTTAACGGTTACTCGAATTTTCCGGAACAGACACACCTCATTATGTAAGACGAGTGGAAGGTAGGAAATTAGATAAAATTCGGCGTATTTACAGGGCCCGCGAGCGAAAGGGTCGGGAGTCGGGACTATCTAATTTGATTGCCAAAGGTTAAATTAAAGGTTGATTTGTACAAGTTTGTTCGACGGTAGGAACGCCAAATTGCTCGCTGCTGGAACCCGGTTCAAAGAAAAACAAGCCAAGACTGGAAGATAAATCAATAGCCAAGCTGTAGACATGGGTATATTATTGACCGGGTATATTATTACACTTCTGCATATGAATATCAATGCTATCTATTGGGAGTTGTTATTTTGAGATGAATGTTTAAACATGGGCGGGAATCATATGTAGTGTAGACTGTTGTACATGTCCTTGTAAAATGGTTCACTTGAGTAACTTTTACATAACAATTATAGACGCGTAACTTTGGTTCCTTATTCCACGACTCAGTATTTTAGTAATTAGTTTTTTAGACAAAAGTTCCCATTCCGTTAATAATATTGTTCTGCTCGGCTTCTTTATCCTCTATTTCATCATCTAAATTTGAGACTGAAATGAAAGCGCAATCCGATAAAAAGTTTTATCTCGTTACGAATAGGAGGTCGTGACACGAATTTAGTATCAACATATCCATCTGCAGCTGTCGACAGTTGACTTATGACAGGATTTCCTCCGATTTTCGACCGATCACATCTAACTCGTAATTTGTTGAAATTAGTCTGATAAAAGGCGCTGGCGTTTCACGAATCATCATTTTCCAATATATTAAACTATCAAACGAATACCGACCTTAAATCTCAAAGTTTATGGCGCACTATGCATTTGAGCTTCAGAATTAAGAGAGCCTTTCATCCCATAAGCAGATTCGTTCATCGCTCGAATTAATACGACTCGTTTCGCTTTCAAGATTAATTTTCGAGCTGTTTAGCGGCAACAGCTTCTGTCGATGTAGCAATTTGGTTCTCGAAATCTGCGAGTACCGTAAGCAGATTTAAAGCGACTCTGCGAAATATTTATCTTTTACGAATGCAAGCGATGCGACCATATCTTAATTAAAGAGCGTCTAAAACGTTTAGCCAGGGCCTCTTTGAAGTGGGAATTCGGTAAATCTACATTAAATCTCGTTGAATATTTAAATCTGGATAGCCAAGTAAGAAACTCAACGGGGTTCCCTTTAAAACGTTCTCTTACTTCATTTTGAAAGGAAAGTTCCTAACTTTGCTTAAACAGTGCTGCAGTAAGCTCTTCTACAGAAAAATATGAAATTCACAAAAGCTCAGCGCAAAGTAATAAACCACTAGGAATAATAAATTAATCAAAGCTAGTTCAAGGATCGCTTTTAATGTAGTGCTAGAAAGGAAATTGTCTTTAGTACACAGATCACGCATTGTGTAATGATTAGGTATTAAGTAACTTAGTTACAAGGTAAATCCAAAGTACTCTCCTGTGTCATAGACGCTTTGAGACAATTTAGTTAATAATGGGTACATATTCAAGGATATTATCTGTTTAAACGATTCTTGGTCTTCAGAATAATAAAGGTAACCCAGAATAATAGAGGTAAGGGGTTGTGAGACCAGGATACCAGGGACTACTGAAAATTAATTATGTGTGGAAGGAGGTTTTAAAATCAAATAGTAGGCGGACTCACGTGAGAAGCTGCGTGGTGTCCTTGTCTATCTTGAAGAGTTTCCTGGCGGTGTAGTCGCTGAACTTGAGGATGGCGCGCGTGATGTCCTGCTTCTTGTCTATGTCGGCCTGGTCTGCGCTCTGCCACGACTCGATGTACACCAGCGAGACCCTCGTGTTTAGCGTGCGAAAGTACTGTGGACGTAATTATAGATTTATCAACTTTTGTCATTAATTAGGTATGCAGGAAATCTTATATATACTCCAGCCAACTAGGGAAATAATGTTTACAATCAAACCGAATTAATGGAGTCAATTACATAACGAAAAATGCGCAAAGTTTTGTTTACAAACATTTTTTCCCTAAGATAGCTGGAGTAAGTGTAGGTAGAGTACCTATGTGTTAGGCAATTTAAAAAAAAAGACAGCTGCCAATGCCCAAAGTTCTGACTTTTAATTTCTTTAGGTAAATTCTTCTTGACGATTGAATCTGAACTGTGAGTAATTAATTTATCTATGAATTAATATATTGTTCAATACAGCGAATTTATCTTGTTTTTTATCATCTGAGTGCTGATTGTTTGATACGATTTTATGACAATTTAAAGACACAAACTTAAATTGGAGATGTTTTTTTTCACCTTATGTTCCTTGTGTGGCCCTAAAATGTTCTTTTTATAAATTCACCCAGCTCAGCATTGAACACAGTACCTCAGTGATGGGATGGCGACACCATGGAAACAATCTTATAATGAACTATTTCCTATAGTTCCTTATCTTATTATGATCGTCTTATATTAAATATTTCTATTACCTACGTCGCATCTATATTACGTCACTTATGTAGCACGCTACAGGTAAATCGCGTAAACTTTTATATATTATTAGGCCGCTCTCACGTTTCGGTCATGAAGAATGAGGTTCAGAAATGGCACGTATTTTCTTTAGGCGTGTTATAAACTGCCAAGTTCGGCTTCGTTTCGTTATATGCGATGCGGTACTGCCAAACGATGCAGGTGTTTTAACTCTGGAACTAAACGAGTAAGTTCTGTGAAATGAACGAAAACTTGTCGAGATAAACGCTTGCGCATATCCCAGAGCAGTTCTTCGGGGAAACTTTCCTACTTGATGCTGAACTAAGTAAGGTGCTTTATCTTATTGGTCGTCATGCGGGAGTTTGATCAAAAGTTGGGGATGCTATTTCGTTTAATGATTTTTGGGTTAAAGGAAAATGTTTAAACTCTTTATTTTACTGGTGGACCGTCGTGGCCGACGGTCAGGGTCATTTTCGATCTATCGCATATTAGCACCAGACCAAATTCGCAAGATAGCCATTAGCTTGGTGATATCAAATATCATCATCTGGGCTGCGAACATGCCAAAATGTAGTCGATTATTTTTTGGAAAAAAAAATCTCTATGTTTCTACACTGGCCGCGCGCATGCTTCCTGAAAACTAACCAAGCCGATGTCTAACATGTTTGTAATGATGCCACCTACGACCCTGTTTAACATTTATATCAATATTCGATCGATTATTTTTCGCGATTGGAGATCATTGTATGGGAGGCCATATGTTCAGGGTGGCATAATTATCTCCCAGAAGCTTCCTACTTCGCAACCCAGACGACAATATTTGATAACACCAAACTAATGGCTATCTAATCAATGTGGTCTTATCCCAATATACGATAGATTGAAAATGAGCTTCTTGGCCGACGGTCCATGGTAGTTAGTTACCTGAATATACCTAATACCTGAAAAATGTATAATTCATTCTACCTGATCCCGATTCAATACTTTGAAGTTACAACTTTAAAAATACTTACTTCTAATTCTTGATATAAATTCTGTCGTTCATTGAAAACATTGTAACTTTCACTGCGGCTTCTGCTCAAAGTCTGTTCGATGAAATTCAAAGGCCCTGGGAGTTACCGTTCCATAAATTCCACGCTTTAGTTATAAGAAAAACTATGTTATTCGCAATCGTGTTCACAATAGGCGCCTCGCATACGAGTTGCGCATTAATAAATCAAGGGCTTTGGAAACTACTTTTTCGTGATTCTTCACTCTACTTTGTCAAATAATGATTTCATTGGATTTGAGACAGGTTTTCTCCTACAGACTACAGATTCTATTCTGCATCAATAAATAAACACTTGTATTAATAGGTACTATTGACAGGGGTAGTCATATTAAAAGTTTTTATTCAGTATCTTTAATTTTTACCTACATAGCAAATACTAATAGTTTTTTTTACATTCTCTTTGATACTTATTTCGAAAACAAAACTTTTTACATTTGTCAAATGTAAAATATCTGAAGCCAAAAAGTTTTCACGTGCAACCAATGAGAGATTTCATATTTGATTTAATATTCAGTGAAATTCCAGGAGAACCTCGCATAATTTAAGCTCACTTTAAACTCTTAAATCAAAAAGCACGGGAACTTTCAGATTTTCAATTCATTCGAGTTTTCTAGCAAGTTTCGTTTTGGTATCGTGCCAAAACGTAAAAGTGTATTGTTCCGCGCAACCGAACAGTAAGTGCCTCGACATTAGTGGCTGTTCAATTTTATTAATCTCGTTGACATAATCCTTTGCGTACACCCGTGGAGGAATGTCACTTTTGTTTATCCCATCTCCGACCGTAGCCTCAAAGTGTCAACCCTAGTGTTATTACAGCTGGGTCCGTTGTAATCCTCACTTTTTATCGTCTCGTGCCGAAGCGGTCAACACAACGTTCCATCGTAGATTTTTGCTCAATTATCGCCTTTAGTTCGTCACGTATAAGATTGTGGGGGTGTGTCTATGAAGGTTGGCGTTCCGTTTGCGGTCTGCTAAGCCTCGACTATAACGGCGCATCCAGAGTAAATGTTTATGACAACAATACCGCTCGCGACACGAGGGTGCTCGCAATTTTATCGCATAATGATTGTGTGCATTTTGTCGTTCGCTGGCGAGATGTTTTATTTACGATTTCTCGAGTATGAGTATGTTGAAACATTTGTTGTGTGTATTGATTTCATTTGTTACGTTAGGAATGTTTATCCCTATTGTCAAATACAAGGCAAATTGACACGATATTAAAAGTTTAAAAGTGTTTCTTTTCGACGACTTTTCATAAGGACTCTGAATTTATAAAATAAAGTCCGTTCGCTTAGAAAATGTCGCTCTTTTATCGCGCCGCCTTTGCACGTGCCGCTTCTTGTCAAAGGATACCGCCGCATAAACAAAGGATACCGCGTGCGGCGTTCACCCGCAAGTCAATTTGGATTTTGGCACTTTACATAGTTAAGTGCCGTAGTGAAAGATTGCGTTTGTTACCGGTATTCACAACACAAGTGCTTGCGGGTGCACCGACACTATCTAAGCAAACGAACTTCAAACAAAACCACTCAATGCATTCGTAACTTAATGTTTTGAAACGTATAGCGAATCCAAAAAGTATTTTATTTTAATGTAAAAAGAAAGAAGAAGTAGTTTATATGGTTGAACTTACGAGATCAGCAATGTTGGCAACTTGTATGGCGTCGTGGACGACTTCAGAGCGGGTGCTGCCATTCCTGCGGTCAAACATGGCCTTATCGATGACGAGCGCGGTCTCGATGTACTTGGTGGTCTCGCGCACGTCGCGCCTGCGCCGGTTGAGCGCGCGCAGCCCGGAGTCGTGCCACCATCGCCACGCGCGCTCTTCTTTCGATTGATTGTCCCTGGGAAAAGAGGAATAGATTTGTTTTTTTTTATTTGACAACATCATATACATTGTTCCGATTCCAAAGTAGCTGAAGCACTTTTGTTATGGTAATCAGAGACAACGGTGTTATCACAAACACCCAGACATGAGACAATATAGAAAAGTTCATTTTCTACATTGACCCAGCCGGGGATCGAACCCGAGACTTCAAGAAATGGTGATGGCTTGAAATGCGGCGTGCAAACCACTTGACCACGGAGGTCGACATTCAGTCATTTGTATAGGACAAATGGCTCATTCATACGATGTTAAAAAATATGACTAATGTTGTGCTAGCTTACTACACTACACTTGTACTATTATGTATTCTGTGACACTACACTAAAGCTAAATCCCAATAACAACAACCACTCAAGTGGTAAAATTAATTTATTTGTAACAAAAACCATTTGTAAAAATACCGTGATCTGATTGAACGAAGAAAATTGGGCTAAAATCGTAAATGAACGGACACAAAAAACCGACCGGAGAAAGAACTATATTTAGAGCTCCAATGTAATATCAGGTCCAGAAAAAGATTTCGCAATTTTCCGAGGCCCCCAAATCGGCGAGTAGGGACCGCCTTTATTGGTTGTTTGTAATTGAAAACGGTTTTATCTCTTCAACAGCAATTATACTGCGTATTTTCTTAAAATATTATCGATCTCTTTTCAATATAATAAAGAGAAAACTAGTTCAAGGGGTGTCTTTATCATTTACCCTTTAATTCTCGGGTTGGACTCTAATCAACTTTATCTTGGTGGATGTCTTTCAAGGGTCGTATTATCCGTAGGTTCACTAGTAAGGAAAATTCACTCCGAACGAAGATTGCTTGGGAACTGCGATTTTTCGTATTGAATTAATCCTATCTATCGGTGGAAGAAGTTGGAAAGAATAAAAGAAAGAGGACTCCAAGATTTGTTTTGTTATCTATTTTGATATAGATAAATAGATAACTATCTGTTAAGATAGTGAAACAATAAAATTAATACGGTTTGAGTTAGTATGTGTATTATCACGAATTTAGCCAATACCTTCATAGTCTTGATAAAGTGTGAATAATGGCTCCTAGCGCAATACGTAATTAGCAGCCAAACTAATTTTCCTTTCAGGGGATTCCAGAAATTGAACTTAAAATTGTTTTGCAATTTCGATCTGCAAATTCGTCAGGGGAAAAGCACATAACGAAGCTTTTGTCAGGGCTACAGGTTAGAATCCCGTTCGTGTAGGTATTCTTAAAGATTTGTTCCAGATTCGTCATGTTGCTTGCTCCATTTTTCAGACTTGCACATCAAAAAATACTGCGCGGAAAATTCTTAAACGCAAATGAACAAAAAAATGCGGTATTTAAAGCTTTTGTCGTCTGAACACATAAAGAAAGCTTGCACTGATACACCTAAGAGCTTTCCTACCAAGTTTCTTTTTCCTCAGCCTCCATTATTATTTGCAAACAGCTACGCAAATAAATTAGTCTCGATACAGATTTCTTAATCCTGACGTGTCCCTCCGGAGATTTCAATGCTACGCAACATTTGCCCAACGATCCTGTTTAGAAAAAAAAACCCGAATATAATTTAACAGGGGAATTAATTCCTCCAAGGATTATTTCCTGGGAACAAGATTGGGCCGTGGGGGAGGGAGGGTTCGAGATTTGTCAAGGCAACGGTTCTTGTTGCCTTGGAAAATGTATAAACGCGATCTGATGTTTGTTTGCCTCTTCCCATTTGGAAGCGTCAACAGAGGTTGTAATTTCAGATTTGTATTACGGGCCCAACTCTGTTTGTATGGCTTTGCTATTAATTTTGTTAGAATAAAATTGGAAGGTCGAGCTCTCACGTTTGTGTTAAATTATGTTAAATTAGAAATGAGTTTGCGAAATTAAACATTTATTGGAACTTCACAGAAAGATGTTTTCATTTCGAAGGGAAACGAAACGAAACATTTTAGTATAGGCCTGTCCTCTGGACTTATTGTTAGTATTCCCCTTACTCGACTTGTAGGAGGAAATTCGATTTCGATTTTATTTTTATAATGAAAGAATGGACCGAGTTGTTTGTCACTTCTCGCAAAAAGTTTACACTGTTAACAATGGCTCTGCAAAATTTCCAGAACAAAAAATCACTAACGAACCTAAAAATATGTAAAGCGTAGGTAAATTGGTTTTATTAAGCCATAAATGTTACCTTTACAAGTTTGTTATCGAGAGCACTGCATTAATCTGAAATATTTGTGCAATAAGGTAAGTATATAGTCGTCGTGCAGCCTTTTCCGATTAGAGCTTCAAGAATTTAATAGCAATCAAGATTGTTATTATACATTAATGCATCTAATAACTTATTTAACAGAGTAGCTAGGAACCTTTTTGCTGTTTAAGCTCAATCAAATTTCTTATTAAACAAACCCTTTCAAGTCAGTTCTAAAATAATAACCTCATTTTTTTTAACAAAACAATGAACCTAACGAACTCTTTTAGTCTGTCTCCGAATCCTCATCAAAGAAATCGATAGGCAATTATTTCAAAATTTATTGTTTGAACGATTTAGAATGACTCAGACCAACCCATTAGCGTTGGAATCGAATCACCGAGCTAAGACACTTAGCGGCAAAGGCTTCATTAAAACGTGCCCAGGGATATCAAAGTCAAATGAAATGAATGAAAGAGCATCGCGTTATCTTTGAACCAATCGACTGGGAGATAGGTACGTTTCAAAATAAATGCTCCCACCGGATCGGGAGATACGTTATCTGAAATATCTTTTGAACGTTGCTTTTTGAGAGAAGTGACTTTTAAAAGATTACAGTTCGATATCAAGATACGTAGCTGAAGAACATTTCATGAAAACTTCACTTTTGATTATCATTTCTTTGATGTATAGGTAATCTTTGTTTTCGTAAGTATTACTTGTGAGCTTTAACAACAATATTTCAATAACGCGAGAATGCCATTTCCTTTCATACTATATTTTGAGGATCGTCTCCACTCTCGCCGCAATACTTAAATCCCAGGTGGAAGTTCTATAGCCTGTTAAGGGTGAACCGTTTTTGTTCGACAAAGATCACAGATCTATTCATGAAATCATAATCTGGGAATCTTTATTTCGATCTATTTTGTTTTGCCTGTAATATATATCGTATTATTTTATAGTTCGTAAGTAAATTACCTACTTGACGATTTTTCGACTGTGTATATTCAAAATGTACCCTTTGTATCATAATGCAATATACTAGAACATTATGTGCGTAAGCCCATTGATCTTGGATCAGTGTATCCGTCACCAGACTCAACCGTGCATTTTTCAAGTGAACACGGATTTCGTTCGGCTACAATCCGCCGAACCCTGAAACATCCACCTGCACGATATACGTTCCGTTTCCATCAATAACATTTCAGGGCCGATGTAAGCCGTAAGCAAAGCTGCCGATGAAATAAAATCCCCCGCATTCCTGAGGGATCCCTCTCCGAATATTAAGGGGGTGCCTTTTCATCAGTCGGCGCCAACAAATTGGGTTCGACTGAATGATTTATGAGGTATAAGTGGCGTGAATTCGGCACAATGCCTGCCTCTCGACTCTTTGTGTAATGACCTCCTTGTATCGTAAATATTGGGATTTATTTTTAGGGTAGCGGCCGCTGCGCTGGACACGATACCGCGGGGGACATATTCATCCACTATTAAGTACATACATGATTGTATCAGCACGACTTGTGATTGAGATATTTGTATATAATGCATCGATGGGTTGGAATCGAACTCTTCGAGTTCCAACTTTTCTAAGCATTGTGCATAATTTAATATCAATGTCAACCAACACTATACAGTTGCCTACGCTACGAACAACAAACCAATACATCCAATAACACGCGTCAGCCAACACTGACATTAGTCAACTGAATAAGCAACTCTTCAATTCCACCGCGACCCTGCTACCTGCAAGCTGTTTTAATTCCCCCCCGGCTTGCACTTGACCCGGCAGCGTCTCTCGACCCGGATCCGGTTCATAATATAAAAACAGCCTCACTAGCTCAGATCGGGCTTTGAGAATAATTTTAATTTGAAACTGGGAGTAGCGTGTCAAGGATAAGAACACAAGTAACTTTAAGATTTAGCCGGACCAGAGCTGAATGGGACGAGTGCACAATGCCGCTTTGTTTTACCGTTAATTATAACCTAGTTCTCCTAGGAGACTTTGTTATTGGAGATATGAATTTATTTTTTACAGTAGTTAGAAGTCATAAAAATGATTTTGTTGAAATGTTAATACGTACCAACATCTTTTATAGCATGAAATAATATACAAAGTCAAAGTCAAAGTCAAATAAGCTTTATTCAAATAAACTTAATTATTAAGTACTTTTGAATCGTCTATATTTTCCTACCACCCGTTCCAGACTTTTTTAGCTGAACCTCAGATACTGTTCCTCAGATATGTTGGTATACCGGCTTCAGACTTTTCTTAATTAACAACTTGATCAAGGCAAAAGCCTGAAAATACTAAACAGTACGTTAGGCAAATTGCTTAGAAAGCTCATCAGCAGCGTGAACATAATAATGGGCTAAGCAGCATAATAGGATAGGTGTCTAGTTTTGGCCATGTATGGTATTACAGCGTGTAACCTTTGTTAAGGCGCTGTACATGCGCCTAAGCCTCGCTGTTGATTGTGTACATACATGTCCAACAATTAATCCGAATTAACGAACCGATCGAGTGTGGTCGATCACAATTACGAATTTGGGATCGTGTGCAGAGCATGTACGCTGTAGCAGGCTGTTTCAATAACTTTGTAAATAGAGGCTGCTGAATAGTGATTTAGGCGCCGCCGCTCGATTAGAATTGGTCATTTGATGATGCAATAAATTAGTAATGCTAAAAGATTATATAAACTGAATAGGTTGCGTTTCGGATTTTACCACTAACCAAGCGAACATTGAAGACTGTGCGATAATTATATACCTACTGTTAGCATAATGAACTTAATCAATACCTACCGGTTACGGTTAGTCGTCGTATTGAAGACAAAACCAAAAATTGTAAGTCACTAGTTAGCTAATCGTATCAGGTTCAATCTTGGACGAAATTAACCACAGTTCGATCTACGAAACTCCTTTGTAATTTATGTAACAACGTATTCCACGTAAAGTAAATTAGGATTTCTTTAATCGAACAAAAATACTACTTGCCTATTCAAAATAACAGGTTGTTTGGCTGAACAGAAATTGAAATCTAATTAGAGCGGAGGAAATCGCTAAGTAAAATCAGTATACACTGACAAAGGCAAAGGAACTCATAAAAGATCGCGGTAAAGTAGCTAATAGATTTAATTAGGAATCGAATTGGCTGCCGAGCAGTAGGAACGGCCAGTAAAAACCCGTCGTGATCCCAGCTTCCGGAGTTTCCCCTACGCTGCACTATTGGGGAATCGATTGCGAGCCTTTTTGTGACAAGTCTCATTATATAACCATATAAGCTGCGAACATTATAATGGGAGTTTCTTTGCCTGTTTTTCATAGTTCATTGTCAGCAATAAAACTTGGGTTTCTTTCAGAATGGATAAGCAGATTTAAATTTGTGAATGTGCTCAAGTAAACTCATCTTCACAATTACTGAATTTCAATATCTGGCTCAGCGGAATGTTTAACTTTCAAATATTTATTTTGAAAAGAGACATTACAGTGTAGTTAATACCAAAACTATAAGCATACTTTTAGGTTTTAATGACTGTAGATGATGTTAAACTATAGATTACAAAGGAGAGCTAATCCATCTTTTGCACTGATGAAGTCGGCGTAGGAAAATGTTTCAGCCCGGGGAAGTTCTTAAAGTTACATGAAAGACACAAAGAGTAATCCTGCATTTGGCATCACTATGACTGAGTAAAAACCTCACTATTTTTATCTAAAAAAAGCTCAAAGTTTCGCCTGTCGCGAGCCTGATTAATAACTAGGAGCGGAGTTGTGGCGACTTTTCATATGATTTACCGATGTTGCCAGCTAGTTTGTTGTTTTGCGGAAAAGGAAATGGCGAAGAGTTTTCGGGGACTCTGGCGCTGGAGGGCGTTTATAGAAAGTATTTAATAAGATTACAGGAAAATGATATCGGGCTGCTGTGACCGTAACTACACACTTTTATAGAAGTTTTGTAACTTCGGTGAAACTACGTTTATTCTGGTTATTGAATCTGCTACTGCAAAAATAAAGATGTCGATACAGTTGTATCGACATATTTATGAAAACACGACAAGCCTAAAAGGGTAAATATCAATACAATAATTCTAAATTATTATAGTGATAAGCATTGATACCTCAGATCAGCTGCTTATAATAGTTTTAATAATCAGAATTGAGGATTATCAACAGTCAATCAGATTAATAGAGTTGAGTACAAGTGTTCAACAAGCCTAATGGCAGTACAATGTATGGAACATCAAAATAGTAAATAATGTTATTTTGTTTCTTAGTTTAAAAAACTCACATGGTCCCAGGGTCATCACCGAGCGGCTCCTCGACGAAGGAGACGTGCTTGGTGCGGCGGTTCTTTGGCCGGAACTCGAGCTTGTTGGCACACCCCTTGTTGGCCTTCGTGCGCGCTTCGAAGATAACATGTGGGTGCTTCTGCTGAAACGAACCGGGAAACGCGTGTTCGAGTTAATTAAAATGTTCTAATTAGCATAGGCTTTGGAGTTAAAGACAATATATTTATTACGCATGGACGTAGTTACGCAAAAAGGACCCAATCCACATCGATAACAGGGGATCTTTGGGGTGATATCTTTAATAACGACAACGACTAGATACCAAACCACATAATATATGGTTTGGTATGTAGTCTTCGTCGTTATGTCAAATAATTGTTTTTCATCTGGATATTTTTCGACATTAAAGTTATCATCCCAAAGATACCCCTGGTATCGATCACAATATAGAGAGAGTACAGTAGTTATGCTTAGTACTCGCGCGCTCGAACAACGCACACATAGACACCTCTCACCGACACTGTATAACCGGAATCTCAAAACAATCTCAAACCACTTTGAGTACGTTACCGGCAATGTGTATAATCCGGCATTGTATACAATGCCTAGGCATTGTATACAAATTTCTAACCTATACGCGGGACCTACAGGAGTGAAGCAGGTTCGATTACAAACTCAAATTTCTGTTGTCTGTTATAAAAAAATAACCTCGAAATTTAAGGCTCACGCTCCGCTGCGCTCCGCGCTCGCCTTAAATTTATAACCTATACGCGGGACCTACAGGAGTAAAACAGGTTCGATTCCAAAGAGCCCCCCTCGAGCCCCCCTCGAGCCCCCCTCGAGCCCCCCTCGAGCCCCCCTCGAGCCCCCCTCGAGCCCCCTCGAGCCCCCCTCGAGCCCCCCTCGAGCCCCCCTCGAGCCCCCCTCGAGCCCCCTCGAGCCCCCCTCGAGCCCCCCTCGAGCCCCCCTCGAGCCCACTCGAGCCCCCCTCCAGCCCCCTTCGAGCCCCCCTTGAGCCCCCTCGAGCCCCCCTCGAGCCCCCCTCGAGCCCCCCATCGAACCCTTCTCGAGCTTTCCCCGAGCCCCCCCCTCGAGCTTTCCTCAAGCCCCCCCCCCTCGAGCTTTCCCCAAGCCCCCCTCGATCCCCCTCGAATCTATTCTCGAAAATCTTTTTATTATACACATTGCCGGTGGACCAGCAGGCATTCTATACAATGCCTAGTCATTGTATACACTGCCTAGGTAATGTGTGAAATAGATATCAATATTCATTATATTTCATACATTGCCTAAAAAAATTGTATACAATGCCTGCATTTCATACATTGCCGGTAACATAAATACATTATTCAAACTTTTCCCAAGGTTTATAAATGAACTCATGAATGTAACATAATTAAGGTAAGTATACCTAAGCCATTTTAAAGAAAATACCATTTGAGACTCATGTTTCAGTTACAAATTACAAATGAATAGATTTATCCGTGCGTAACGTTTAATTCGTCTCATTTAACTTCTTCAATAGCTTCTTAGAAATCGAATTTTTATTTCAATAAGTTTGTCAAAGCAAAGTTTGTAAGTTGGGTTTTAATAAAGTTATTGTCGTCTAAATTTAAACGATCAACGCTTCTTAATACTAGTTCGTCTATTGGATTTTGAGTTCAATGTTTTATGAAATAAGTGTTGAATTTTGCTTGTAGGCCGTTTGATTGGCTAAGCCGTGGATGCTCTAGACGACCTTCAGAAGGTACCTAAGTCTAGCCAGTTACATAACCAGCCCAATAAGGGTCGGGATGAAGGGCTCAGAAGGCAGTTGTGTCGCTGTTTCTTTATAATTAACTCTACTTTTGTTTGCCAAATTACGAATACTATATGTTTTAGAAACATGATAAAGGATGTCGCAAGTCGCAAACTTCTTGACATGAGGATTATAAAGGGTGAGCCGGCCTAGTTGATTTTAAAGCTAAAGTTCTAAAGGGATTTATTTGTCTTGTGTGTTGAGGAAAACATCTTCTTTTAAGTCTTAAAAATAAAAGTTTTTTTATGTTGAATAAGTTATAACATGAGGATGAATGGGAAATTTACACGGGTTGATTTTCCTGGCGACTTTAGTCAAATAGGACTTTTTTTTATCAACAATTGCTTGTGAAATCGAATTGAAAACCTTATTTTAATGAGGTGACGATTCGATTTCACAAACAATAACAATAAAAATGCCTAGCAAGTCGCCTGGAAAATCGACCCGAATAAATGCCCAGTAGGCGCATATTATGATCCCGAATGCGAAATAAGTATATGTTTTTAATTATTATGTAAAGTTGGTACATGATATTCTAGTTAGAACCTTGCAAGTGCTTACAACTATTTAACATAAGTGAGAACATTAAAAGTCTCTAGGGAACCATTAGAGAGAAGTTAGAAGTCAAAATGTGGATTAACAGCGCAAGGGGTTGCTGTAAACAGCTGGGATAAAAGGCCATTTAATGAGGGGGAATGGTCATAATAATCGTAATATTTATGTTATTTCGATTTCTTTTTCATCTAAAGAGGTGTAGTTGTGGATAACAAGAGAAAAACGGCTATGTACACTAAATAGCACCGTCCTGTATATTTGAAAATTAAACTTGTGAAACCCGAGAAGCTATGCTATCAGTGCGTCAGGAGATCTTTTCGAAAAGAATGAACAAAAGAAACAAAAAGTTGATTTATTCTCCATGTCTAATTGGATATGGTATAATCTTTATTATCCAAACTATTGACATATTTCATTGTTACCTAAAAGTGATACAAAAAATATACTAAAAGGCTGGTAATATGACCGTATCGCTGACACATGAAACGCTCTGGTTTAATAATGTAATAGTTTTCATTACAGCATGGCCGTCGTGAAAATGATGTTCGAATTACTCTTTAAAACTATTTATGGAACCCTATTCGTATTTTAATAACCCTCATTATTGCAGTTACTTTTTATGAAAAATTATTTTCCCATTGGGTGTTTATATGAATTTGCTTCATACAATAAAATCTCAAAGCACGTATGTGTCAATATGATGGTCGTGTTATTTTTGTGGTCAGTTTATTGACCATCAGCCATTTTTAATGTCCCCACTGCTGGGGCACAGGCCTTCCTTATGGGTGGATAAGAAGGATGGGCCATATCATCCGCATTGGGCCCACCACGCGGGCCCAATGCGGATTGGTGGGTGTTAACGACTGCAAATGCAGCCGGGACCAACGACTTAACGTGCCTTCTGAAGCACGGAGGAGCTCGAGATAATAAATTTTTGGTCACCCATCCCATGACCGACACTTGCGAAAGTTGCTTAACCTCCACAATCGCTGGGCCAGGCGCTAAACCACTGCGCCACCGAGCTCCTTATTAGTTAGTATGGTTAGTTTATTAGCTAAAGTTAATTTCTGATTATGTTTAGGTATTTAGTTTATATCCAAGCCGAAACATAAAGGTGTTTAGAGCCAATGTATCAACCCAATAGAAATACTTCATGTTGAGAACACCTTTATGTTTGATATAAGATTTCTCTAAGAGAGTCACAGTCGCAACAGTCCATTAAACGCGTATTGACGGACCGGCGCTGTCGAGTCTAATGCCCTAATAAAATAAGACGCGCTGCGCTACGTGAGCGGGGTGCTGAGCGGGCGTACGATTGTGACGTACTCCTAGAAATGGCTCTGGCATTTTGTCAGAGAAAGACGTTACGGATGCATTGGGTGCTTCGGAGCTTTAATAGAACTGATATAATAGCAGTGTTGTCAAAGTCCGAATATAGACAATAACATTGTGAATACAATCACATTACAATCTATTCTAATTTTGGCAATGAAATTGTGATGTAGAAGAGAAGCCCAAATGCAAGCGTGTCAATAAAATCAAAGCTTTCAAATGAATCTTCAATTATATATCTCTCTATTTGTGATAACTAAAATTATGATCATATTATTAGATTATTCTTTATCAAGTCTTCTTGAAATTATGGAGAAACGGTCACGTGTTTAGTAATTGTTTCTTTTTTCTTTGGAATACCTAATATAAAAGAATACTAATCTTTCACTAAAGTCCTAACAACAAAACAAATAACGTAAAAGTAATCAAAACATCTTATATCAACATTCATTGAGATTATTAATAAGAAGTTCTTATAATTACTGTACGAGTGATGTTTACTATGGATCACGAAATATTAATTAAATGTTGTTATGTCCCTTCAGCAGTCTCTTATTCCGTGGAGTCAGACAAGAAACAAAATTAATGGAAGCAGATATCGACGAGAGCCTATTGAGTGGAATTATTATATAGACCTCACTTGATTGATCATCTATTAATAAATAAGAATCTGGCGCTGATATTAAATCTATAGATATAGACTATTTTATTTTCAGTATATTTGTAACAGTCGTAGATCGAACGTCAGCGCGACTGTTAGAGCCTTAACCGGACACTGCAAACTAAACAAACAGACACCTATTTCATATGAAATTGAGTGATACTGACGTCTGCAGATATTGTAATGAGGAGCAGGAAACGCCCAAGCACCTCTTATGTGACTGTGGACCCCTAATCCACAAGCATAGTATCCATCTGGGGCGACACGTAATCGACCCGGAGGAAATAAAAACTCTGAAAACCAGGAAGATACTAGACTTCTTGGAAGCCGCAGGGCTTAAAGAGTTACTATAAATAGGTGGCGAGTTACAATAGATCTTTTAGGTCGCAGTGACTACAGCTTTATCTGAGCTGCATAGCCCCTAACAATCAAATAATAATAATAACAGTCGTAAATATAAAAGAGATTTTAACACTTAAAACGATCTGTGATTCTAACACAATTGAAGAACAAACCTAACACTGTCAACATAAATAAAAGCAGACGGTCTATCGATATTTTCTTTTGTAAAGGCTCGGCTTTTAGGACCGAGTGAAAATAAAATGTATAAAGCGATCCGTAAATACACTCAGTTATGAAAGAGTATGGTACATTGGCGGGCATTCAGTGTTGCCAGGGGTGAAATAAATTGAATTAAAGTCCCAATCACGTTCAGGGAAAGGCCGCGCTAACCGGGATGAAAGCTGAAGCGCAGAGGGTGTGCGATTAAAAACTGATGAAACTACGACGATAGCTATTGGACTGAAAAAGAATACGGAACAATGATGACGTAAATAGGTTTTCCCGGCTTTTGTGACGTCACGGAATTGATAACAGATCGTTGGTCTTGAACATAATAATAGGTACTAAAAGAGGGCTGTCTATCAACCGTATTCTAGGGATGCGCGATCCGGGGCTGTCGATCCGATTTTTCGGATCGTAATGGATCGTAATTCCACGATCCAATCCGCGGATGGGATTGAATGCCTTCGATCCGATTTCCAGGAAATCGATACGGATCGGAGGCAAATAAGTAAGACACAATTAATTTTATATCTTTATTAAGTAAACCCATGCAAAACGATGTATAAAATAATGTGGAATAGTAATATTGTACTCAGAGAACTTAAAGACGAATTTCTCTCAAAGTTTATACTTGAAGACGCGCCTAACTACTAATAGTTAAGTACAATTTTTATAGGCGCAGTTTTCGGCCAAGTTCTAAATGTAGACAAAGATAAATTTCGTGATAAATAAACCAAAGTGCCCATTTTTTCGTAAACAAACCGCATTTTCGTTCATACGATCCAAGCGATCCGATCTTTCAAGTTTTGTATCGATTCGGCAAAAAATCGTATGGTCTCGATCCGATCCGAAAATCGCCGGATCGTATGCCCGCCGATCCGATATTTCAAAAGATCGGATCGGATTAGTATTCACAAACATTACTAGGAGGTCTCACGAACCAGTCACGCGTAATACAGTTGTATTATATTATAACTTTATAACGCAATAAGATTACAATAAGAGTTTTGCCAACATAACGGCAAAACTATTTGATGAAACGCACTCTACCAATCACAGAGCTTTATTTCAACGCAGTGCGCATAGTCAAGAGTTGTTTGAGTGTTGTTTGTGAAGACGGGTGTTGGTGACGGTTTAATTATTGATACAGGGTTAATTGTAAAACACCAACAATAGAGAAGTAGACTACTAACTTAGGCGATTCTCACACTGCCGGCGCGCGCCGTCGCGGGGCGCGGTTTGGCGTTTCACGCGCGCGGCGACGGCTCAGCGCGCCGCCTATTCGGGCGGTTTTCGACGCGCCTCCGCGCCGATCGGCGTCAGACGACGGCCCCGCGCTTACATACAAAAACCGGCACGATACTATGGAGCTCAGTGTGTGGTACCCCGCGATTTCCGCGCCTACTGGCGCGCGACGCCGCGTGCCGCCGGCGGCACGCGGCGTCACGCGCTCCCGCGCCTCGGCGCGGCTTCGGTGTGTGGGACCAAGCGGTTTTCTATACAAATTGATGTACTTGCATACAAAGAAAAAGACGCGCGCGGGAGCCCCGCGACCGCGCGCGTCGCCAGTGTGAGAACCGTCATAACAGACATAACATCATAAACAACAACGTTTTGTTCTACGACAAAAAAAAGACAGAAAAAAGTCATAGGTAGGATTATTTAGTATTGTATTAAAATAGCATTGTGAATGCAAAAATCTCAAAGTTAAAAACTAAATAGTTATTTCATTCTGGAAAGATATTTCGATTGAATGTCGAGGTAATTTCTCACATTGGTGAAATAACATTGGCTTGCAGCGTAAGAGTGGGGTATACTAGAAGAAATTCAACGATGCCACTAGTAGGGTTGCCACCTTTTTTGCATAAAATATAGTATTTTTTAAATTATTATTTGTAAAAGTACAACAAATATCGTAGGTTGCCATTTTGTATGGAGGATTTTAAAGAAGATGCATTTTTCATTCTAACATTTTCATAATTTATTCAACAACCATAAACAAAAGTGTTAAAACACAAAAGTTATTACGCAATTACCTACTTATGTGCATATAAGTAATATTTTCTTGCTGCTTTTGTTTCATTTTTATCAATAAATTGAAAAAATATAGTAGTTTTGCCTACTATATATTTTTTCAAAAAATATAGTAGGCGAGCCCTCAATATAGTAGGATACTATCCTTACTAATATTATAAATGCGAAAGTCCGTTTGTTTGTTTGTTTGTTACGCCTTCACGTCCTAACTACTGAACCGATCATCATGAAATTTTGTATACACGTTGTCAGAGGTACAGAGAAGGACATAGGGTACCTTTAATCCCGAAAAAAAGTATAGTTCCCGAGGGATAGCAAAAAACCTTTCCACGCAGACGAAGTCGCGGGCGGCGGCTAGTATTATATAGTAGGGTTGGCAACCCTAGCTACTAGTGACTCGGTAGCTCAGCGGTCAGAGCATTGGACCTGACACCCAAAGGTCGCGGGTCCGATTCCCGTCCGAAAATTGATCTGCGAGTCGTATTTTTTCTAGTATATCCCACTCTTAGTATTGAATAAAAATAGCATTGTGAATGCAAAAATCTCAAATTTAAAAATAGGTGTTAAAAAAGCTTCGAAGAGAGGCATATCTGATTTTTCAAACCGCGTCGCGGTGCCACTGGACAACATGGCGGCGGTCGAATGAAAAATGGCGTCAATTTACCGGGAAAACGCGGCTAAATTGGATATTTCTCACGGTCTGAACCTCATGGCGGGTATTTTGTATGTTTTTTTGTAGATGTACTTTTCTTTTAGTTTTACCTTTACGCAAAATCAGATGCAACCTCTACGTCAGTTTTAGCAAAATACTACCAGGTCAACGTTAACCTTGTTAAGTTGACCTAGCTCTGATTTTTAGGTTCGTTTGCTTGTAAAATGCTGAACATGAGAAAACAGAACAGTTGATTGACTTTGCTATGTCAGAGCCAACGTAAACGGACAATTTTTTACTATTTTTTGACTTTCATGACGTCAAGCCAACCCTGATTTGTCTATTTTTTATTACCGACCTTTAAAGTTTGAAAACTACCTAAATACTGTGATAAAATTTGCAACCAAAACTTACAGAATTAACTCACCAGAATTCATTAAAACAATTAGCACTATATTTAAAACGACCAACAAACTGCGAACACTTGGTTCCCACCAAAACGCTTTTGATTCTGGTAGGTCGGTCTACCAAAGTTGAACTGAACAAAAGTTCGCGCCATCGACTTTGCTGCTTCGTGTTCCGATGCACTAATTAACTTGGATGGATAAGCAACGGACTTAATGAGAAAAGTTTTCGGTCCAATCATACGAAAGCTTATATACTTTTGTTTTTATCATTTCAGTTTTTAGTTGCCCGCTTTATTAATGATTGCGCAACGTCAATAAAGTGGTGAGATGAGAAATAGCTTGACACGAATAGCTATTTATCAAAATTGTAATTTATCAGAAGACGAACCATTAAAATCGCTATTATTTTTCAATTTCTTCGAGTGGCTAAAATGAAAGTAATATAAGTACACAATTATTATTCGTTAAGTACTATGTAGGAGGATATAAAACATAATTAAATTGAAATTCAGTCGCCTAATATCCTTACCTAATATTCCACAAAATCTGCAATAAATTCCAGCATTTTTGGACTCAAAAATTTCGCAAGCAATGGGCAAATGAAAAATGTCTTTATGACATACAAAATAGAAGCTACGACTGCAGGCGAACACCTACGTGTAAAATATTAAAGGAATAATATTATTTCATAAATCGTTGTTGGTGTTGCTGGGATGCAAGCGGAGCGGTTTGGAATAGTTAGAATAGAAAATTCTAGACATTTTCATGTCTGGCTGCATTAGAAAGGTGAAATATTATTGGACATGTGCTTTCAAATTTAAATGCAGCTATATAGCACTGATATTAAAAGGTTGTGCGCATGATTGCAGTACTTGGCTAAACAATGATATTTTAATATATACAGGGTGGAAAATAAGAAGGTAGTAAATATTAATTAATATTAGGCAACATATTGTGTTATGGAAATCAGAGACAATGGTGGAACTACAAACACCCAGACCTGAGCCAATACAGTGTGTTTTTTGACCATTGATCAAATTTTATGGTATGGCTTAGACCATCAAACTGAGCAACTCTGTCTATGGGACAAACTTAATCAGATCAAAAAAATATTCAGCTGTTCCATAGAAAACATCAATATCTACTTGACCGAAATGTATAAAACAGCTGATATCTTTTTTGCTCTGATCCAGTTGGTCCCATAGACAAAGTTGTTCAGTTTATGGTCTAAGCCACACCACAAAATTTTATCACTGTTCAAAAAAACACTGTATAGTAAAGTTCGTGTTTTAGATTGACCCAGAAACAAACCAATCGACCACGGAGGTCATTATGTTGGAGGGAAAGTAACCGAATTTTTTTTTAGAAATAAATATTAGAAAATATCGACTCGAGTCGATTTTTTCTATCTGTTGTATTAAAAAAAAGGATTCAACAATCACAATGTAAAAAAGTAAAATTGGTTATTGGTTCCTACGTCTCTGCCATAGAGGAAATAATCACTACTGGGGCCCTATTTTTGAATCGCTCGGCAGGCGTCGGCGCTCGTTTCTATTGATTTTTGTTCGACATCTCATTGTTTTGAGTCATATTTCGAACGAAAATCTGTCGAAAAGAGCGCTCGACGCTTGCCGAGCGATTCAAAAATAGGGCCCCTAGTCTCTGCAACCAATAAACCTAGACTACTCAAATTAAGCTCAAATTGTAGAAAATTTAATTAACTTTACAGAAATGTATACAAAAAACCTGAAAAATGCTTCTGAACGAAACGGAAACCTTTTTTATTTCGTAAAAAAATGCATATTTTTGACTAGCTGTATATCCGCAAACAATGGACCTAAACTACTCGGGTTAGACTCAAACTGTATAAAATATAGTTAGCATATCAAAAGCATATTACAAATTAACCCGAAAACGCTTCTTTAAGGTAGTTTTTTTTTGAAAATACTGAAACAAGTGCCAATACCTAAAATAAAAAAATGAAGTTTAAAAATGTTGGTTATTGTATAGTTTTTCATAAACTGCTTAATAAATTGCATGTTTTTTATATCAAAAATAAGTTCTACGTTATTAATTTATCCGAAAATGATACCATATTTGTCCTGTTAGCTATACCTGAATTGTTATAGTTTATAGAATGAAGCCGGGAAAAGTGCGCTATTCAACCCGCCGCCGTATGGAACTGTATGTAAGGATAGTTTGGCCCAGCTCAATATTTGGAACAGCCTACAGATCAGTTACTATCATGTGGCCAAACTTTATCACGACTTGTAACTCCCAACTTTTTTTTGTATAGAGGTTCACACCTACTAAAAGCCTTGTGTACAACAACACCGAAATAAAGTCAGTCAGAATACTTAGGCCGTTACTCGGGCCCAAATGAGCTGTAAAATTGAAAGTTAATTCCAACTTTTGA
This sequence comes from Agriphila geniculea, assembly GCA_943789525.1. Classification (NCBI taxonomy): domain Eukaryota; kingdom Metazoa; phylum Arthropoda; class Insecta; order Lepidoptera; family Crambidae; genus Agriphila; species Agriphila geniculea. The sequence continues at coordinate 1,178,484 of OX038876.1, forward strand.
ACAGTATGCAAATTTAACTGACGGCCGGTTACGCGCAACTCGAACAGACCACTGTTAGATGACCAAAGTTGGCGCATTACCATACCGTAAGCTCCCGAGAGTTCAATGCCAGAATAATTTAATTAAGATTTCACTAAACTCGTTTTGTATGCATCTGTTTTGATACAATCCATGCAAACTTTTGTAAATTCAAAAGTCACTCACAAATTGATAAGTTTTCGGATCTTTACTGCTAATTCAAAGTTCGAGTCCCGCCTGAGAAAGTAATCTGATGACGAGTCGTTTTTTTTCTAGGATATTTTTGATGTTTTGGATTAAAATCTCAAATGATTTTTCGGTATTTTTTGGCAACGTAGAGGAGAAGAGATGGTCCTTTTAACCAAGTTATTCAGGAGTTAAAAGCTGACGAAGGTTTAGTATGAGCACAGGTACAAATAGTAGGATCATAGCTGTTCAGAACACGGTTATATCCGAGTATAAAGTCGCTCGAACCCTCTTGTTCAATTCGCCAGGTTATTCAATGAACGTCAGAAAGGGTTCCATAAATGATACCGGCGGCTTCGACACGGAGAATATTCCGAACAACGTTAGGGAATCCATTATTCGTGTGCCGGTGTCTCACAGCCCCATAAATAAGCCGCAGGTGCCGTGAGCAAATGCAGCCTTAAAGGGTTTGTCACACGCGGCGCGGTTGCTGTGCGTCCACGTCAGACGGTAAGACATTGATTATGAGGAGTCTTATTAAGTTTATTGTTTATTTCGGACAACACCACCTTGCTCTGGGTCTAAACTAAATAAATAGATCTTCTGCATGCTCCAATTTAATCAATATCAGGCTCACTGTCGCAAAGACAGATAAAGATAAGATCCGAGACCGTGACACCGCCATGTTGATACAGCTCGTTTGGCTAATTTCCAGATTTCAATACAGAACCATAAAGACGACGGTACCAACGTGCTAGCCACATAAGGCTTCGATCAAGAATACCCTAGATGTCTGGTCAGAGTCTCAAAAATAGCACCTCAAATAGCGTCCCTCTCACAAACTGGGCGCTTATTTTGCACAAAGTAAAAAAGATGTTTAAGCTTATTTTGTACAAAATAAGTGTTATAAAAATGTAAGTTGGTACAAAACAAGAGGTGATTATATGCACAAAATAAGCGCCAAAATTGTAAGTGGGACGCTATTTCGAGCTGCCATTTTTGCGTACTGTTTTAGTTCGTGAAGCGTTATATAGGACTAGCGGCCGCCCGCGGTTTCACCCGCGTGGTTTCCGTTCTCGTGGGAATATCGAGATAAAAAGTATTCTATGTTTTAATCCGGGCTATCTTCTATCTGTGTGCCAAATTTCAACCAAATCCGTTCAGTAGTTTTTGCGTGATTGAGGAACAAACATCCAAACCCACAAACTTTCACATTTATAATATTAGTAGGATATTCTTGATCGAAGACATAAGGTCATGAAAGTCTACCTTGTTGACGCATTGATCTGACAATTTTTTATTTAAATTACTTTGTATTGGTGATCTACTGTTGCGTTTTACCGCAACCGCGTGTTGTGTGGTGCGACCTCAACCTCCTTTTGAATTCGTAGTGTAAAGTAGCGTATCGTACCGATACAGAGTATATTGTTAGATTGTATCAGATGCTTTAGACGAAGTGGTTTTTAAGTCGGTAATAATAGTTTATTGATACTGGGCTGCAGCCAACTCATTGGTAACTTAATTGAGATAGATGAGCGTATGTGTGCTTTTACGGAGACATAAATTGTAACAAAGAAATAGTTGAGATGTTAAACGTAAGTATAAAATGATACCTCATGTGTTTTACACGGTTAATTATTATTAATACTTTGAAAAATAACCTACATAGTTGTGTAAATTTATAATTTAAAATATCAGCGATTACTACTTTTTGCGAAACTTAAGTGCAAAATTCTAATATAACAATAGACTGCGATTTTATCAACCATGTCTGATTTTTATTAGCTCAAGTTATCTTAGCTGTAACCGTTTTATATTCATATGAAAATAAATAAAGTTATCACCGATCAACTTATAATTACTTTGTGTACGTCACTGACCTTAAAATGAAAAGATAAGAAAAACAAAGAGATAACAATTCCGACAACTGCTGAAGGTTTTTGTAATAATGCTGGCATAATACTCATCAATGTTACAATTCAATTAATAATTTGTTCGTTAGAGCGCAATTTCTCTGTGAGTTCAAAACTACCGATGACTTTATTAATTCGCATTGCTTAACCATACAGCTAAAGTTCCGAGAAACGGGAACTCAAAAGTTTTCCTCACACACATGTTCCCGAACCGTTTTTTCAGTCCACGAACTGTTATGAACGAAACGGAAATAAAATTTGCCCTCTCTCTATTTACTCGCTCGTTTTTCGTGAATGTTAATAAATATTTGAGCTTAGCGTGTTTGTAAGAGGAACTTCGGTCGAAATAAAATGTTTTGTAGTTCCGAGTTATTATGTTGATTTCTGGTACATTATGCGAAATCGGGATTAATTTTGTTTAAACTTGTTTCCATTATTTTCTTTTGCGCATTGAGAAGTTTCTTCTGTTGATTTATAAGAATAAGAATTTTCTATTGCGTTTTTCACAATTGGGTCAATAATTAATCGAGGCACACTAAATTATTAGTATTTGGTTGGGTAAAATCACGAAATTTTTAATACATTTTGTCAAAAACTGAAAACTATTATTCCCAACTGAATAAAAAGATATATGATTATTGAAATATATTTTACCGCCCATGAAGGGATGAACGCACAACTATTACAATTATACGATTTGGGCCCACACACAATGGCCCATTCAGGCCAGTGTGTACATGGACGATATCGGCCCGTCCGTCCCGCACCCGGTTTGTCATTGTCAGTATGACGGATTGCGCTCATTTCGGGGGATGGGCTATGTCTCACCTAGATTTTAAGGTGGTTTGGAGTGTGGCACAAGTGATAGCAGTTAGCGGGTCAAATGATTCAAAGAATCATTATTAGGTACCATATTTGGTATTATTTAAGGTAAGCTATAGCATCGTCAACAAAACAATTTTAGAACGAAATTATCTATATATAAATAACACTATTTTTTGCAAATAAATTGACACATACACACACCGAAAAGTAGAACTGTGGTATATTTACTTGTAGTTACTTTTAAACCGCTTTAGTAACCTTATACTTATTTCGAAGGCACTTTTAAGTAAATACTTTATTAAAACTAAGTTAACGAAAATAAGATTCATAAGACGTAAACGTCCCTTATTTTGTAAAAGCGTTTTTCTATAAAGAATAGTGACCGAAATGATTTAACTGTTTTAAGTTTTAAGAAAGTTGTTACTCAAAGGTTGTGCTACTTTAACAAAGAGGCCATTTTACTTTACATTTATTTCATTGGCGTGAGAGTCTTCCACCTGCACTTGAAAGAAACGACACACGACCGACAAAGACGAATCAAACTTACAGAATAATAAATTGGCGCCATTTTCCTTATCGTTCCGCTATCAAACGCACCCTAGACCTGGACGCATAGTAAATCGATGATGATACCCGTCTGAAATATATAGCCTCTTTTATGGTCGGGGAGTGATTTTGAATAGTTTAAGATATTTGCCTCGATTTATGAGTTTCCGAAAAGAATTTCACTTTCGCGAATTTGAGCAATAACGGGCGTTGCGTTCCGCGCGAATTTCGTGGTTGATTGGACAATTTTTGGCTTCATCGATGCGAGAGCGAGAAATATTTCCTGTTTGGTTTATCGGGGGTAATGCAGGATTCTGTTACAAAGTTTGCGAGTAGGGGAATCGGGAATCATTGATTTGACGTCTTGTGGCATTTTGTCGGATTCTCGTAAAAAGTTTTGTGTGGCCCTTTTGTTGCGTTCATATTTTACTTACTAAGTAATTTAGGTATAAACAATTTCGCAGTCTTAATCAAATATTACAAGTTTATAGACAATACAATGTTTTCTATTAGAATAAATCTTTGTCCTAACAAACCCGTAAATAAATGAGTTTGAATTTTGTGCGTATGATAGAAATACCGGTGGCGGGATAACCATCACAAATATTGCGAGTTAATGAAATACACAGACCGGTGTCAGGCAGCAATGACACTGGTGCGATTAGCTACGCACTGCAATTGCCAACCCGCATGCCCAGCGTGGCAATTATGGGCAAACCCTCTTGATGGCGACACAAAATAGACCACGGCCCCCAGTTCCCGGCCGCCCTGCTATTCCTGATCAAGTCTTCAATCAGTGCATCCTGCCTGTCATGATATACGGAGCCGAAACGTGGACACTCACTGTAGGGCTGGTCCACAAATTTAAAGTCGCGCAGCGAGCTATGGAAAGGGCTATGCTCGGAGTTTCTCTGAGAGATCGGGTCCGGAACGAGGTGATCCGACAGAGAACTAAAGTCATCGACATAGCCCACCGGATTAGCAAGCTGAAGTGGCAGTGGGCCGGCCATATTAGCCGTAGAACCGATGGCCGCTGGGGCAGACGAGTTCTTGAGTGGAGACCGCGTATGAGCAAATGTAGTGTGGGACGCCCTCAGACAAGGTGGAGCGACGATCTTCGCAAGGTGGCTGGCATAAACTGGATGAGTATAGCCGCGGATCGTGCTCAGCGGTGTGCACTCGGAGAGGCCTAAGCTATGTTCAGCAGTGGACGATGTGAGGCTGATGATGATAGAAATAATGCGTACCATAGTTTAATAAGTACCACCTATGCATATCAACTCGAATTTAAAAAGAAAAACTACACATAGAAAAGCAATGCTGCGACGGTCAACTCGCCATGCATACGACTGCAATATCATCAAACACAGTAACATCATGTTCAGTGGAATGTGCAGAAGTTTCGACCCGTTCAAGTGTCAACAGTTACCAGACACAAGATACAAATCATTTAGTTGTCTCCTGCAGTCCGAGATGCAACTTACTTGAGATTCATGTGTTACTGATGATATTTGGGGTGAATGTAATAAGTTCTGAAACTTAGGTTTTACGCATAAATACGAATTGTGTTTGTGAACCAAGGACCAGAACAGCTTACCGTTAAAGGGGTTTTTGATTGGGTATTTAATAGACTTGTTTTCAAAAACCCTATCAATACGGTAACCCTATCAATACGGTAACCCTATCGAAAGGGTAACCCAAGTAAGCACTCACCGAATACGATAACCCTATCGGGGAAACCCTATGAAGGCTTTATGAAGGGTTTTAAAACGTGTTCAAGCAATTTAACCTAGTCCCACCTGGGCCGAAGGACCGGAACCGCTTACTGTTAAAGGGGTTTTGATTGGGTATTTCATGAACCGCTTACCGTTAAAAGGGTTTTTGATCGGGTATTAAATAGACTTGTTTTCAAAAACCCTATCAATACGGTAAGCATGACGTCGATTAACCCTATCGAAAGGGAAACCCTATCATTTGGTAAGCTTTTTGATAGGGTTTACCTAACAATTGGGTTAACCAAAAATGGGGTTTTCCGGTCCGTGTTATGAACACTACTTAGTGCACTACAATATTTAAAGTGGATAAAAAGTTACAATTATTTTATTTCAGGAACACTTTTTATTACCAAACTTTTGATGATCCACGGCAAAACAAAAATTTTGGCATTTTGTTTAGCATCTTGGGTCTAGTTTTTAATGAGTTTGAAAAATTGCATTGAATAATATAATTGCCTTGCGTTAAAGCATAGGTAATTTAATTGATGTCATCTTAGGAATGGAATTCAAGATAATAAAAAATAGGTACTTCTAACTATAACAACTATAATAGGTCATAAATTCTACGTTCACCTAGAGTTGGTAAATATTTAAAAACGTCGAAATAATTAGCAGACCGCAATTTGTATTGAGTTTAGGAACACTATTCTTTTCTTTTTTTTTGCAAATTCTCCACGAATAGAATCGAATAATATGCAACTTAGTAAGTACTATCCAAATTAAATTGTAACTTCAACCAACAAGTTAGAATATGTTTCAAGTACAGTACAGAACAGTAACGCACAAGCTACAACTTCCCAAGTTTAGCTAAGACTACGTGCCTCGGTGAGACGAAGCCATGCAGATTAGTTCTACCTTGGTTCGACAACTGGTCTGGTATGAATGACCATTGTTCAAACTCACGGTATTCGTAATATGCTGAACTTTACATAGTGGTATAATTACTGGCTGGTGGTAAAATCATACCAATTCACGACTAAACAGTCGTTGACATTGTGAACCAATATTTTACATCAATTGGTGAAAATCTAGCCGCAGACATTTTAACAAAAAACAATGCGAGTGTCTCTCAATTAGTACATAAAACCGCTCCCTCAAAAGATTGTGGCTCAATTTGCCTATTTCCCACAGACTATATAGAAATAGAAAAAATTATCCTTAACCTAAAAAGCAACAGTGCACCAGGAATTGATGCTATCTCAACTAAAATTATTAAAAACTCACATACAGTTTTAGGTACTTTAGTTTCCCACTTATGCAATTTGAGCTTCTCGACTGGATCTTTTCCAGCCATATTTGAAAAAGCTGTTGTTGTCCCCATCTACAAGAGTGGTGGGCTGGATTCTGTATCGAACTATAGGCCGATATCATTACTTAACACAATAAGTAAAATTATAGAAAAGGCTTTTAACAATAGACTCACAAATTATTTGGAATCAAGAAATATCTTAGCTGATACACAATACGGCTTCCGAAAAGGGAGAAATACTGAGGACGCTGTCTCTAAAATGTCGGAGTTAGTTACGAAATCACTAGATATGGGAGAAAAATGTGTTGGCATATTTCTTGATCTCAAAAAGGCCTTCGATACAGTTTCCATTCCACTACTCTTGTCTAAGCTCGAGAACATGGGTATACGCGGTCCTGCGTTGGAATGGCTATAGCCCAGGACTTTTAGCAAAGAATTCAAACAAACCTAGGACTAATTCCGGCGGAAGGTTTTTTGTTTTTAAAGTGTTCCTTAGGTCCCCCTGAACATATCTGGAGAGTTCCCCGTAAATCCCGTGTACGCTCCCCCCTCCCCCCCCCCTCAAACGTCTCCCTGATTTTAGTTTTTTCTATTTATCTCAGAAACGGTTGAAGATAGAAGAAAGTTGTCAACGTATGATATCATTGTTATAAAATATCCAACCCATCGACATTTCAATTATTTCGATGTCAGCTGTAGTCTCTGAAATATACCTACAGACATTTCACCAAAAATTTTTTTTTGCCCAGAAATCATTCTTTGTACTAGTTTTTAAGAAAAGTGAGTGGAGTTGTGGCGAAATTATGAAAAGTCATATGAATCTTGATATATTGAGGAATAAAACAAGGTATAATACATTGTTATAGCAGCATCTGTTCTCGCTTCACACCGAATGGTGTCAACGCCACGATGTAATTTTTAGCCCAATACTTTTAGATAAAAATTTCGCGATACCTAGGGCTAATTCCGGTGGTAAGTTTTTGTCTTTTAAAGTGTTCCTTAGGTCCCTTTGAACATATCTAGAAAGTTCCCCGTGGATCCCGTGTCCGCTACCCCTCCCCCCTCAAACGTCTCCCTGATTTAAGTTTTTCCTATTTATCTCAGAAATGGTTAAAGATAGAAGAAAGCTATTGAATATGATATAATTGTTATAAAATATCCGACCTGTCGACTTTTAAATTGTTTCGATGTGAGCTATAGTCTCTGAAATATGCCTATAGACATTTCACCAAAAAAAAATGTTTTACACAAAAATCATTATTTGCACTAATTTTTAAGAAAAATTAGTAGAGTTGAGGCAAAATAATCTGAGTTCATATGAATTGTGATACATTGAGGAATAAAACGTAGCACAAAACATTGTCTTAGCAGCATTGGTTCCCGATTTATAGCGAGTGGTGTCAAACGCCAAATAAATTTATTGTAGTATTAGCTTTAGTAATTTCTGAGTTAATTCGTTCAAACATACATACATACAAATCTTTCATATATACAACGTGGGTGAGTGAGGGAGCATGATCATTAATGATTAAACGAACTAACCTGTAAGTGAAGTTACACGAAGGATTCGTTCAAAGATATAAGTACTATTAATTACATGTAGTATTGCTTGATACCTACCGTTTGACCCATCATGTATTAAAATCGGAGCAACCATTTTGATGATGATGGATGATGACGATAAAGTGGTGCCATATATAAAAGCATAAATCTTGAGTGTTCCAGTAGAATTATTTTTTATTTTAATTTCATTTAATAATATAATTGCTATAACTTAATCCTAAAAGGCAACGTCATTTGCATAGTTCCTGCTATCTTCATACTATAAAATTATACCGTGGTGTTTGACACTCGCTGTAAATCGTGAACCAATGCTGCTAAAACAATGTTTTATACCTCGTTTTATTCCTCAATGTATCAAAATTTAAATGAACTCAGATTATTTTGCCACAACTCCACTAATTTTTCTTAAAACTAGTACAAATGATGATTTTTGGGCAAAACAATTTTTTGGTGAAATGTCTTTAGGTATATTTCAGAGACTACAGCTCACATCGAAACAATTGAAGAGTCGACAAGTCGGATATTTTATAGCAATTATATCATACTTCAATAGCTTTCTTCTATCTTCAGCCATTTCTGAAATAAATGGGAAAAACTTAAATCAGGGAGACGTTTGAGGGGAGGGGGGAGCGGACATGGGATCCACGGGGAACTTTCCAGATTTGTTCTAAGGGACCTAAGGAACACTTTAAAAGACAAAAACTTACCACCGGAATTAGTCCTAGGTATCGCGAAATTTTTATCTAAAAGTATTGGGCTAAAAATTACATAGTGGCGCTGACACCATTCGGTGTTAATCTAGAACTGATGCTGCTATAACAATGTATTATACCTTGTTTTATTCCTCAATGTTTCAAGATTCATATGACTTTACATAATTTCGCCGCAACTCCACTCACTTTTCTTAAAAACTAGTACAAAGAATGATTTCTGGGCAAAAAAAATTTTTTGGTGAAATGTCTGTAGGTATATTTCAGAGACTACAGCTGACATCGAAATGATTGAAGTGTCGATGGGTTGGATATTTTATAACAATTATATCATACGTTGACAACTTTCTTCTATCTTCAACCGTTTCTGAGATAAATAGAAAAAACTAAAATCAGGGAGACATGTGAGGGGGGGGGGGGGGGAGCGTACATGGGATTCACGGGGAACTTTCCAGATATATTCAGGGGGACCTAAGGAACACTTTGAAAACAAAAAACCTTCCGCCGGAATTAGTCCTAGGTTTTTTGCTAAAAGTCCTGGGCTACTAGCTGACTATCTGACAGACAGGAGCCAAATAGTTAGAGTGGAAAATGTCTGTAGCACTAGTTCACCAATCACATATGGTATTCCACAAGGAAGCACTCTTGGCCCTACACTCTTCCTGGCCTACGTCAATGATCTCTGCAGCATAAAACTCGATAATGGAAGTGTATTGGCTTTTGCCGACGACACTGCACTAATTTTTAAGAATAAAACATGGGCATTAGTTGAGAAATCTGCAGAAAATGGACTCAGGAAAGTCATAAAATGGCTAGACGACAATCTTCTTACCATCAACGTCCAAAAAACAAAATATATCTGCTTCAGAATCTCTGCTGCTACGAATCCGCCAGAAGACTTTACTATTAAAGCTCATTCCTCTCTTTGTGGCTCAGTAGGTGACTGTGATTGCGACACCTTAGAGCAAACTGACAACCACAAATATCTGGGAATAGTAGTTGACAAGAACCTAAACTGGCATCCGCAAATATTGGCGTTGAGTAAACGGATTAAAAAACTCCTACCTATTTTTAGGAACGTTAGAGATGCCGCAGAGCCTAAACTTGTCGTCAATATTTATCTTGCCTTATGTCAGTCACTTTTGACTTACTGTGTCACTGTTTGGGGCGGAGCCGCTAATTCCTATCTTCTGCAATTGGAAAGAGCGCAAAGAGCCGTGATTAAAGTAATGTGCTTTAAGCCCAGAAGATACCCGACTAAAAAGCTGTACGAGGAAGCGGAGCTGCTCACCGTTCGGCAGTTGTATATATATAACTCGGTTCTCTGCTACCACAAAAACATAGATCCTACCCAACTGCCTCAAGGTAAACGGCGAGTTCGAACTCCTGTTCCAGACTTTAATAAAATGTTTACTAGACGTCAAATATATTATATGAGCCCTTATTTATACAGATATTTTATTGATCTACACAAAATCACTAAATTAAATAGAAATCGTCTTAAATTAATTCTTAAAACTAGTTTAATTGTACTAGATTATGATGAAACGGAAAATATTCTTAAAATAATACAATAAACATGCTTATAGATACGCAAAAACAAACTCATAGTCATGTTTACATACACACACACGCACGTACGCGCACCACACACACACGCACGCACGCGCTCACACACACACATCCACACATCCACACACACACACACACACACACACACACACACACACACACACACACACACACACACACACACACACACTACACAAACTATCTTACTGTTCCCCTTTTTAAAATGTTAATGTATAATATATATTTTTGTGTCCTTGAAACAACCTATATTTTCTAGACCATTTGTGGGGTGGAGGGTTGACTACCTGAGACACAGGATCCGTCCTAGTTTAGGTGGCAGCCCGCCATAGTCATTTTTTTTTCCTTCAATAGATAAATAAGTATTAGATAACTTTTTCACATTGTAACAAAAAAACTGATGCATTACATACTACTTACATTTTGTAAATTTTAAGATTATGGTGAGAAATAAAGGTTATTATTATTATTGTTATTATTATTAATTGGTATGATTTTATTGTTAAATAAGTAAAGAAATAAGGAGGGTAACGATTGATTTGTACAGAGCACTTACCGCCAAGCATCATGCCATGCGTAACTGAAAATCTTAAGCATGTACGTGCTTGATTTTCTAATAAAATTTAACAACAAATAATGACGCAGCGGGTTGAAGTTTAAGGAAGAAATATTTTAGAAAGCTTTTCTAAATCTTTTCCATTGAGATCAGTTGAGAGAGAGAAGCTAATAGAGAGATAGAGTGGCTAATTTTTTGAAGTCTGTGTGAACAACAAAATATCAATGTTTAAGAAATAATCATCCCACCAAAAGCATTTTCATTAATAATGTTGCCAAGACCTCGCACTGTCAAAAAGTTATCAGACCTCATGTAGAGCCAAGCTTCTAACTCTACGCGCCCTAACTCTGCAAGCCCTAAGTTCAAAAACTCTACACCTTAGTCAAAATATGTGGCTCAGCCATTTATACAATAGTTCTTGTAGTAACGAAACGGCCAAGCCACATATTTTGACTAAGGTGTAGAGTTTTTGAATTCATTATTATTTTTCTTTGAAAACATTGAAAGAAGATTAGAATACAAAAATAGGCGTTTTTACAAGGGAGCTTATTTTTTCGAGCATAAATAATAATTTTGAGTGTAAATAGGCGAGGTCGGGCAGCGGGCGGCGGCGGGGCATAAATCGGCGAAATTACCGCGCCTCTAAACCACCGATAAGAGCTGCGTAAATTATCCCGAGTGCCGGAATTACGGACTTGCCGAATTACGGAAGACGCGGCTTTCACCTAGAGTGCAAGTTGTTTGGGCTTAAGTCAAAAATGAAAATAACAAAAAATAAGTAGTGTACCTTTTCAATAGTTACCTTTTACAACTATATGTTATGTAACGCAAAAAACAATGTTCACTAATTATTTTGGTCGTATATAACACCTATTGCGTGATTCATTACAAAACCGTTTAAGTTGGTAGCAGTAAAAAATTTTACAAAGCAAGTAAAATTATCTATCTTAGGAAATATTCCCAAATGTATGATAAAAAGGGAAAAAACATTTGTGAGCTTACGGACATTTGTATCGACGCGTATACGATTTAAAAAAAAATCTTTGAATGCAGTTCCATTTCTTTTTTTAAAAAGAATGTCTTCTTTCAGTAAAATTTCCTACCTTCGATATTTAAGATACTTTCCTCCGTGTGGCAAAGTTTTGAGACACTCTGTATATAATTTTTAAAAAAATTTAAATACTAAGGGTTGTAGGTAATAAAAGCCTTTTCGCTTTTTATACATTTTCCAAGCGCAAGCGTTATCATATGGATTCACAGTATTTTATTTGATTTGATCAAGCGCAAAGCCAACAAAGTAATCGGTACAGTCAATTTCAGAAGTCAAGTCAGTTTAACACCATATCGCACCAACAATCGGCCATTATTTGCTACAGAAGCCAAAGAAAAGGCATTATGTAGTTGCTGTGACAAAGTACTTAATTGTTCAGCAACTTCTGACCGACGACCGTACGTTTGTACAAGGCCCTCTCCACGCGAAATACTCCGCGTTCCCGCAAATATATTCGAAACCGGTCATAAATTATACGTCTCACATACGCGCCAACCTTTAACCTACAGCTCAATTTAGCTCTCCCAACATTCAAAAGTTACAGTGTATAAAGCGTAAAATATCATCGGCGCAACCTACGCGATTTACTGTCTCGCGCAGTTTCGACCGCACTCCCCTTACAACTCTTTAGAATGATGTAGTGATATCTAATCCCAATTTAATGCTGTAAATGACAGCTCGATTTAAGTTTCCGTTTGTTTTGAAGTCTTCTAATAACTGAACACTATTCTGTAATGTATTGTTTACTGTCAGCACTGGAAATCAAATACATCGTGCCTGAGGTGATTCCGTTCTAATAACAGAACATAAAAAAAACATTTAGGATACATCTTTGTGATTGAAACCCGGGCCAGACTGTTGCAAACAAGCTTTCCACAGGGTTGACCTTGGTTTGGTTTGGGAGGCTTGGGGAGCTCACGGTTGGTGTTTGCGTCCACACTGTTTACAACAAGGCTCCCACCTCAGTGTGTTGTGGACTCGTCGCCGTCATTACAAATGGCGTCCCGTCCACAGAGGTTGTGGAAGGTCAAACGAATTTTGGTTGCAAACAAGTGTTTACACTGTTGTAAACCGCCGGTGGAGACCGATGTGGAGGGCTTGTTTGCAACAGTCTGGCCCGGCTTTGAACCAAACTGTGAGTACGCAAGTAAATTAACACTCAAAAATTGTTTAAAAAAACAAAAAACCGACTTCAAAAAACCTACCTCTAAAAAGCAAGAAATAATATTCGTAATAATAAAACACGTCTATTGAAGTCGGGTGGGCTGGAGTACAAATGTCTTTTTTTTTATTCTAAAAGCCCCACCCGACTTCAATAGACGTGTTTTATTATTACGAATATTATTTCTTGCTTTTTAGAGGTAGGTTTTTTGAAGTCGGTTTTTTGTTTTTTTAAACAATTTTTTATTTTTTTATTTTTAGTGTAGGTACCTTTTGTATTAGGTAGTGTAGGTATATTATTTAGGTAGAAATTAAAATCGGCTCAGCCAAACGTGAGTTAATCGCGGAGAAACATACATACATGCGGGTCAAACTGAGAACCTCCTTTTTTAAGTCGGTTAAAGAACTACACTTAAGATATCCCTTTTACAACAAAAACATAATTATCTTATTCAGTTCATAAACAAAGAAGTTATACGACTGATCATCGAGGTAGTTCACACAAAATCATACTATTTTCGTGCTTTTCTTCAAGATTACTTGAAAAGTACTGAACCGATTTCAAAATTTTAAAAAATGGGACCAACTTGGGAGTTTACCTAATGTAATAACGTTTGAATCATTTCAATCGGTCCAGCCGTCTTCGAGTAATCGGTGTACATACAAAAAAACAAAAAAAAAAAAAAAAAAACGGGTCGAATTGAGTACCTCCCTCCTTTTGAAGTCGGTAAAAAATCAAGGTTTTTAATATTTTTTGTTTAATAAATGAAACTATGACGCTGACTGGTTAATAGCGAATAGAATGGAATTAAGGACTTACATAAAACAACATACATACAGACGAACAGAGAACCTCCTCTTTTTTTGAAGTCGGTTGAAAAGGGTTTCTGTTGAAATGATCACCATTCTAATCTAACCTAACCCAGAAATAGTAAATGCTCATTAAAATCTTCTTGGGCGGTTTAGGGAGCATTTACTAATTTCAGAAAACAAAAGTTGTTTTTTTTTGGTATGCTAAAGTATTAATTCCCATTATAAAGCATACTTATGCTTTACTTCAATATTAAAATATATTTCAGCATTTTTTGCCGTGTAACGTACTGTGATGTGTGTATACCCTAACATACAATTTACACTTTAACCTTAGCAAAAAGTAAAACCAACATTTCCTGAAGATCCAAAATCTACATTATCACCCGCTAAGCCACAAATTCGTATCCAATTGTTCAGCACAAACGTGCACTGAAAACTTATTCGGACGGCTGAAACGTTTAGCTGAAATTAGTTTAGTTTGGCAGGTCCTGCGCTGTAATAAACCTTAGTTAGATCAAAGTCGAAATCAGGCCATAGAGCTATCCGCAGAAGCGTCACAGTTTAGGAAGCATAACTTAGTATAACATAGCTACCAGATACTTCACATAATTTACACTCCAACATGACCACTGAATATATACAGCTAGCGATATAACATAGTGATATGAATATAGCTTTATCAGCTGAAAAAAACTATCTAAAAAGGTCATTGGGCATATTTGACCTACTTGATGAAAGTTCGCGTACAGGAACCAAAGTAGTTTTAAATTGAAGAATTTAATCACACTTTTCAAAATATATATTATTCTTTATGCACCGACCGGCAGAACAAAGTTATTTTACAGGATGTGTGGAAAACAAAAGTTTTAACTTTCAGCATAGTTAAAAGGTGTCGTACAAGCATAGTAAACGTTTATATTGTCTTTATTTATTCATTTTATTTTATTTTATTTATTATTGAAATGCTATGATATAATGATAAAAAAACCGGCCAAGTGCGAGTCGGACTCGCGCACGAAGGGTTCCGTACCAAAAAATGGCAAAATAGCACGTTTTTTGTATGGGAGCCCCCCTTAAATATTAATTTTATTCTGTTTTAGTATTTGTTGTTATAGCGGCAATTAAAATACATCATTTTGGAAAATCCCAACTGTCTACCTGTTGTCGTTATTAATATCAAGCAAAAAACGGTAAAAAATCACGTTTGTTGTATGGGAGCCCCCCTTAAATAATAATTTTATTCTGTTTTTAGTATTTGTTGTTATAGCGGCAACAGAAATACATCATCTGCGAAAATTTCAACTTTCTAGCTATCACGGTTCCTGAGATATAGCCTGGTGACAGACGGACAGACAGACAGACAGACAGACGGACAGCGGAGTCTTAGTAATAGGGTCCCGTTTTTACCCTTTGGGTACGGAACCCTAAAAATGAAACATGGCTTGCAAGAATGCGACCCACCATCCCACTGAGTAGCAGATACATTTATCTACATATCTAGCCCTATTTCGTTTGTGTACGCCGTAGGTCAAAGTAGGTCAAATGTCCGAACAAAATGCCCAATGACCTTTAGCCATGACAAAGCTATTGAGGAATAAATTAAACTACCTACTACGTGTTATTGGAATCGTTTGAAAGCATGCTTTCAGACGGAATGACATCGATACTCGTTTTCTCGCATGTCTCTGAGAAGTCCAAGTATTTACCGTGAGCAGTTAGATGTTGGCATGTTTAGTATTCCAATAAAACTTCGACTGTTTAAAACTTTAAGTAGTCACTTGATGCTTTAACTAAACTTTATGGTATCCACCATATTGAGGATCCATTATAATTAGTATTACGTCATACCTAGTTAGTTTTCCTTAAACATGTTTTGCTGCCTCGATTTAATAATAAACTCAATTGCTCTATTAGGCACTTCAAGACAACTCCGACATCGTTACATTCGAAGCATTATTTGCATCTGAATCTTGTTTTAAAGTCCGCTATTTTTAGACTAACTATGCAGCCAGGATTGAATTACTATTGTCCGCTTAATAAACGTGAGGCGGCAACTTATTCGCGGGGATGGGCAGAGGCGTTTAGCGAGAATTAGTTTAGCTGCACAGCTCGGTAATGAATGCGAGATCAAACTTTATGCAGCACAAGTCCGCTCAAAGAGCAAGCGATAGCAGAGCAGAGACGGTGGTGTCTTCACAGCGAGATCTAATTAGCCACATCCGTATTCGCTTGCCAATCAAATTGTTTGAAATAAACTTGATTGTGTTGTGAAATAGGTTGGTAAGCATAACTCTCTCTACATTTGTATTCTAAGCTACCTTGCTTACTCTGTACTTTCAAAAAGCTCATAAGTGAGAAAATATGTTATGAAGTAAATTATTTATTTACAGTGATTCAAATTACCGTATTTTATAAAAAAATGTCATGAACGTTTTCTTTACAAAGTTATCCAATTCAGAATAAGTATTTTCAGCATATAAATAGTTTGTAAACTTATTCTCGCTTGTAACACACATACACAGCGTTCGTCTCGCAAGCAACGCATGCCCGCTGGCACGCTTTTGTCTTTCGTTTCGTAGTAATTTCATTTCGCCAGCCTGCGCCATGTTTACTCTATGCTGCGCCAACTTGAGTGGCCGGCTAATCTGAAATGCATGCAAGAACTATTTGCTTAGTTAAGTACAGAGTTCCTCGGTGTTTTCGTTCCAGCCGTGCGGCATTCGCCGAGAGATTTTGTATACGAAGGCATATTTGTTGTTGCTACATTAATGAGCTGTTCTGTGCTCCTATTATTTTTAAAGTTATGCTCGACTTGGGAATTTCTTTTCAACGGATTTTCAATCGTTTGTTGTTTTGAAATATTTATTTTTTTAACCAGATTATAAGAAGATTTGTTTTTAATGGGCTGGCTGTTACGATACTCAATGATAATGAAATATAAGTTGGAAGATTTTTATAACTTTAATAAAATCATTTTGTAGAGAAATTACCCGTACAGGATAAATTTAAATTTATAGTTATTAGACTTCATTTGAAAGAAAAAAGATTCCTCCCTCCATGAATCTCATACGCAATTACAAAAGACTCACGACGCAATTTTTCACGCCACTGAACTGACTCCCATCAGAGTAAAAACATTAATTATCGCACGAATTTATTTGTCCCAATTACCTGGCTGGGACGCTTGTTAGATATCGTTAGACCGGACGGTTGCCGTGTCTCGGGACAGTTACCAATTAACATCTCCGCTGGGACACTACTAATCAAATAGACGAGTAAATAAATACGTCTTAATTTAGAAATGTACTATATGCCCCCTCTAGACAAAGTTATATTTACAAATCTTTGCTATTCACCTTCGAAAACCAGGGTAGGTACACGAAGAGGCTCATCGACAATAACATAATTTGAGAAATTGGCAATTTTCATTAAAGTTTAAAGCCCCTTTTTTGCTAAGATGATTTAACGAGAAATGTGTCCCTTTTAGTTTGATTTAAATGTGTCATGGATAGACCCGGTCAAATACAAATTTGTAAATTTGGATTGATTTAAAATGTCGATGAACTTCTTCTTTTCGTGTATCCTTCGTATGTATAATTGACTTTTTAACACTCGACTACGAGTATATACTCGTAGTATTTTTTATATGCCCCCACAAATTAATGAGTATATTCATTTCTCAAGCTTGAGCATTATGAGCATACTCCTATCAAATATTTGAATCGTCCAAATCATCGGTCGTCAAATAGCGGCCGCATACGGCCCGTGGCTTGTATTCGTGCGGCCCGCAGCAAAGCAAATAATTCGAATAGTCAATTAACTACCAAAACAGATTTTACGTTAACACTAACGAAGTTAATGTAATAGATAACGACAAACCTCCTTAGTTAGTGTGCGGCCCGGCAAGGATACCCACATTTCTTTATGTGGTCCCTGTGTCACGACCGCTGGTCTAAATCTTTGACTCCTATGGCGAAACTTTATACTAAATAATATACTAGAAAAAATACGACTCGCACCAGATCAATACTCAGACGGGAATCGAACCCGCGACCTTTGGATATCCGGTCCAATGCTCTGACCGCTGAGCTACCGAGTCACTAGTGACATCGTCGAATTTTTCCTAGTATATCCTAAACTCTTACGCTGTAAGCCAGCGTTATTTCACCAATGTGAGGAATTACCTCGACATTCAATTGAAATATCTTTCCAGATATTTTAACAATTGATTAAGATGAAATAGCTATATAATTTTTAAATTTGAGATTTAGTATTGTTTAAAAATAGCATTGTAAATGCAAAAATCTCAAATTTAAAAAAGCGAAACTTTATGTCAATAACACACATTTTTCAATAGCAAAGATTAAAAAATGTGACATTAGCTAGAGGCATGTATTTTTACCTTCGTCTGCCTACGAAACCAATGCTATGTAACGTGTGAAGAATTATTTTTCTTACTACGATAACGTATCGTCTACCTACCACATCCTCCTATACTCAGCTATCTCAATCAACTGTCTATAAAAATATGAAATCATGTCATCAAATCATCAATCACGTAAAAATTAAAAGTACCTATGCATTCTTTTTAAGTACCTAGGTATTATAAATTGAACCTTTTTATTTAACATTTGCAAGGAGTTTTGAGATTGAATGGCAATTTTTAAAAGTAGCTTGTGAGAAAGGATCTTTTTTAAAATTATGCACATAATATGGAAAAACACTTACTTGCAGGAAGAAGAAAACATATATTACAATATAAAATAAAACCGGTCAAGAGCGAGTCGGACTCGCGCACCGAGGGTTCCGTACCATCATAATAGCACCATAAACCACACTGCAGAGTAGAATAATAAAATTAGTATTGCAGTTTTAGGTCAGCGCCATCTCTTGACCGATAGTGGAACTAATGTTAACTTATTTAGAAATTTGATAGTTTCTAAAAAGTGTGCTATATTGAGACATCGTTTTATTTTTCCTGTAATCTTTATATAAACTGCTATAACGTAGAATTACTTCAGATTTTTCTTATTGCAAACTTCGGAGATAAGGGGGGGAACGGTTTTTTTTTTCAAATTTCATTATAAATCGAAAACTATGCAGCCTAAAAAAACAAATGATTTAAAACGTGCAAACGGCGCTCTTTCATATGATACCCCACATGCCCTAGTAGCTCCACTTCAAATTTTTAAGACCTCTTTTCAGTCCCAGTTGTAAAAAATATTTTTTTTTATTTCTTTCTTATTTGCAAAATAGTTAGGCAAATATCAGCTTAAAGTATTCCAAATTTCAAGTTGATACCATTAGTAATTCTCGAGATATCCAGCTGTGACAGACAGACTGAGTCACACCATAAGGGTTCCTTTTTTACCATTTTGGTACGGAACCCTAAAAAGGGAATGAGTAAAGTGTTATGTTATAAAATCAACTATTTATTTGCCTCTAAATCGTGAAGCAGAGTTCAGCAGACGTTGCCTATGATGTCACTATCTATATTGCAACATGAAATCTAATTACTGTCCTCGTGTCAGTGTATAAATAAAGGCATCAACGCAAATAGGCACTGACGAGATCCCGTTCCAAAGCTAACCTGATTTATAATTCCAACGCGTTCCGATCCGTTGTTCCTGAAACCTGAAACGCACAACAACCGTTACGAATCCTTTAAATTTATGTGACAGACAAATTAACGAGAATGGCCGAAAAGTACAAGTCGATGTTCCTCACATGTCCAGATGAAATTAATTAATCAACAAACGAGGGTGTTTCATTACTAAAATTTTAGACTTTAAACGTAATGGCACAACGGTCAACCTTGGTTTGTGCGAAATAGAGTTGTGAAAACGCAGCGCAAAGAGGGGTGCTATAAGTTTGAAGCCTATGTCTATCTGTCTATACGTATCATCGTAGTGTCTAAAAAAAAGCGATTCCAATGTTTTTTTTTAATTGAAAGCTAATTTAATTGAAATGGTTCTTAGCTATGTTTGATGGAAATCCGTCCAGCCATTTATGGAGATGGTCAACTGCCTGCCGAAACGGTAGAAGATACAGAGGTTGTGCTTTGACTAAAATAATTTACATCCCGGGCAATTTTAGGTGCAATAAAAAAAACAAAATGAGAAAAATGTCCGTCAAAAATTAATTCTAAAAAGCTTCAAATAAAACTTAAATAAAAAAAATTAAAACAACCGACACAAAACAGTTTTCTTGCTATTTGGGCTTAGAGCATTAAATGCTCTAAGTATTTGGGTGTTGGTTCGGTTCGTGTAATCAAAGTTAAAATAATAATAAATAACCTCTTTTTAGAATCATCCTTAAAAGTTTTCATATATTTTTATAAACTATTTGTGAAGAAGGCGAAAGAATAATCCATAAATTTTTTAATGGAATTTGGGAATAAATAACAATCGAAAAAAGTATGTAATGTAAAACTAAATGCTTCTAATTACGCCAAGATAAAGACAGCGCATTAGCTAAATGATCGTAATTCTTCGTAAAAGATCTTATCACAACAGTATATTACCCATACTCTATTAGAAATCGAGGGTCCTATGAAGGCCATTCACGCGGGCCTATAATGCCCCAATCGACCGTCGTAGGGTTAATCTGCGGCGACACAAAAGACGTATTAAGATGTATTCACGCGTGGGTCTGCAGTGTTAATATATTATGTCGTGGGATATGAAGAAGGGCCCAATATTTGCTTAGTCGATGTAAGTTACTGCGACACAATCGTTATTGTGCGCGCGATGTATGGAGCGGCGTGCAGCGGGTTTAAAGGATGATTCTTAGATCTTGTGGATCGCATACAGTATAACGGTTGCGGTCTACGTATTCTTTGAAAGGGATTCAGTTTAGTGATATCTTTGTGTTATGAAGTTGTTTCTTATTTATCTCATTACTATATTTGCCACTTAATTTACCGCCATATTATAAAATAAAATTATTCTTATTTCTTATAGGGGGTCTATTACGAAAAGTTTAATGCGATACACGCACTTGCGTCCGTGCTTCGTTTTGATTGTTTCCTATTACAAATCACTTTCGTATGCGATATTGCAAAGTGATTGCGTGAGTTTGACAGTTTCTCTCTTGCATATCCGACATCGTTCGTTTAGTAGTCTATGGACTACGATTGAAAAATTCAAAATGTCTGATAAAATTACAACCAAAGAACTGCGGACGACTATCGTGGCTAAGTGACTGCGTTACGCAATTGCGTACGTTATTTTCGTAATAAGCCTCCTGAACACAGTGTTTTAAAGTGTACATACTCGTACCTAAACCTAAAATCTGCATTTTATGAAGTGAACCTAGAATGCGTTTAAAAGGAGTGCACACAAATGGAAAATTCAATATCTCCATTGTCAAATATTAATAATTACACTGCTAGCAATTATTATGTATGATTAAACGCAATTACTTAAAACCTAAACATATTATGATACGAGAAGAATATAATTTAAATTACGTAAGGTAAAGCCAATCGTAATAAATATTATTATACACCGCAAACAAAATTACAGGCACCTGTTCGCAAGAATGATGCATGAGATGACAAAATGCCAACCGTATCGGGATAATATTAATTAAGTAAATAATTTATCTTCCAACCCAAAACGTACTTGCACATAAATTAATGAAAAACAATTATTGAAATTATTATAAACTGTAACCATAAAATAACCATAGAATAACCCATATTTCTCAACTCCTCCCGTATTAACATAGTAATAAATAGGAAATAGGTGAAAAATCCCACCTGATATTGTAAGAAGGAAAATGGATGAATGCCAGAAAGACCACGTATGCAGAATGGCAGTACGAGCTGAATAATTAGCGAGAATTAGTATGTAAGAGAAAATTGTAAAAAAACACTCATTATATCCATTTCTCCATACCATACCCATCTCTAATAATGCCAGTGTCAGTCATTAATAACCAATTTTCAATGATTTCTCGTCCCAAAGTGGTTATGTAAATAAGAAACTAATAAACAACTTGATTATTACTCAATAAGTACTTCATTAGGTACTCTTAACTCTAAATTAAAACATTAACTAAAATATTTTCAACAACTAGGTAGGTAGTGTTTTCTGAAATTTTATTCGTTTAACCAAACTGGTGAAAATTTTAAGCCTAGCTTAGTTATATTTAAATTTCAGGCGACACGGGATGGCACCCGTTATAAATCCTAATTTAACTTCGATTAAACTGTTCTCTAGTTTTTAGTGGTGTACGTTGGATTATTCCCTCATTTTAAATACAGGTCCTGTTAATTAAGAATTTAAATTAAGAATATTTGAAAAAAGTGTTAATTTAAAAATCCTTTTTATCAACTTATGTATGTACTAACAAAAGTACACATGAAATATAATTTATTTTATTTTTATTTTATTTTATTATTTATTAGGACCGCCAGAGAAAATTACATTGAGTCTTACATAGTATGTGTTTACATTATAACATGGAGAATGAAAAATTCTATTGAAGGCAGCCACAACATTTAAAAGAAAATAATGGATTAAAATTAGTGCTTTGATTCCATTTTATTTTATTTTATTTACTATTAGGTTTTCTTCTTAAAGTGTCATATTATCAAAACATAATGCCAATAATGTCACCAATATAAAGCTATAATGTGGCATTAGAGCCGATGCATTATTTATAAGTTCGCATTCGGATATCTGGATGCATGCAGCGGTTGGGCGGGCGGGCGTACGGGCGGGCGGGGAGCGCCGTGCGACATCAAATCCAATACATTTGCAATGCATTACAGAAATTGTTGGTCTATGCATCTCTATGGTAAAGACGTGTGTCGCAATCGATGAGCAACAGCGGTTTTATTTGTGCTTTTGAAATGAATACGGTGGTTGGTTACTAGTAGTATCATAGAGATTGACGTAATTCTAAATACTCTTGTGGGTTTTTAGTTCACACAACAGCAATGCATTCTGCATTAACACTAAACTCGATATACAATGTATACCTACCTAGTTAAATAACTACCACCTAATCACTAAATACTGGCTAGATCACTCTCCCACTCTTTCTCACCAAATTAATAAAGCACTTGGTTTAATGGTTAGCAGCTGAAGTCCTTACCTTGCAGGTTATTACCGCGTGGCCTTGTAGGCGCGGGTCTCTGGCTGGGCTACAAGACATTGTACAAGTTGCCAATGTTGCACAATTGGTAGAACCACTGTAGAGCTAGTTCTGTAGAGTAGCACCAGAGTAGTAATCTACTCTGTGGTTCTATCAACAAATCGCTTATGCTTGTGTATTGGGCGGTTAGCAGCTGAAGCCGGGACGTGACAGGCTGAAATATTGTCGTTGCCACGTGGCATCGTAGCCGCGGGCGTTTGGGCGTACGCGATGTTCCACAACTTGGAAACATTCTAGTAACCTCGTTGACGACTTCCTTGATCGATCAGAACATCTAAATTTGAATTTCCCTAGTTGAGTACCGTTACTTCGTAAAATTCATATGTTTGTAAAAACAAGGGACCGGTGGACAGTGAACTTCCTGTACAAACGTAATACTAAAATGATTTGCAATTTGAGCATAATTAACTCTTCTTGTGATATTATTCGGATTAAGATAGTGTCTAGAATTCTATTAAATAAGTAGTAACCAAAATACCATCATCTTACTTAAGTCTGACGCCATAACAACAATTTAAAAAATTGTTGTGTTCCGGCAGTTAGAGGTAAGATAGCCAGTTCCTCAGTGGTGAGGATTCTGGGTGTTATGTGCTTCCACCTTCGGCCTTATCGTCACTTAACATCAGGTGAGGTGAAGAACAAGCACTATTCCGTTGAGCATAAAAAAAAACTTATTTTTCTTATTTTAAGCTTTAACTATCTGCAAAGTTATGATAAGTAAACTCTTATGTTTAAATGATCACCATACTAATCTAACCTAACCACATGAATTAGTAAATAATCACCAAATCACTGGGCGGTTTAGGATTTGGTGATCATTTACTAACTTTGGAGAACAAAATGTTTTTTTTTTGGTATGTTAGTTTACGAGTTCATTCCCATAAGTAAAAAGTAAATATACACACATTGAACTGTTTGCAAATGCAGTTTAGTATTGGTGTTTGCCTGCGGGTGGTTGTGGCATGTTGAAATATTGGCGTTGTCACGTCGCAGCGACAACGCGTCGCCGGAGGCTGTATTAGGAATTTGGTTCCAACTGCTTGTCGATTTGACGTGTTTGTTGTATTCGAAACGTAATGTAAATAAGGGTTGTTATTCTTTGAAACGTTCTTTTCAGTGACTGTCAAAATAACAAAGTCTGATAATGTATGTTTAATTGTTCAGCAGTTATAAAGGCATAAAATATTAATATGATGCTATAATAAGTAATTATAGATGGGTTGACTATGATTTATATAATGGTAAATGTATGATGATTTTAATAGAATAATGCTAATTTTATAGGTATTTCATATAACTTGAAAATAATGCCAAAACAATGATGAAAACCTTCTATAAATCTCATTAATTATTTATTTCTTTGTTACTAAAACTCCGAAAATTACAAAGTCACAATAAAGTTAAAGAAAAGTTAACGAATCGCGTCCAGTAATAAGTAAAGTTTTAAGTTCTATTATTTATTACGAAAGGATTGGTTACCGATTTTATTAATCGTATTCCAAAGTTAGATTGGAAAATATTATACTGTTATTAATTAATTTAAACGGAGTACCGAAGAAGACTCTGAACTTCATTTTAGTGTCGAAAGTTTGGCAAGATTGTAAGATTTTAATTGTGATTCTAATTTATTGGCCCCTTTGTTTACGACTTTGCTTTACTATTTCACAATAAATAATATTTTGAGCGTTCAAATAAATAATCCGTATTTCTGGACAGCTTCTTATTTTACGTAAATTTAGCATTCTAGATAGTGACACATATCTCAATCTTCGATTATTAATTAACCTTGGTCAGGGCAGTAATCACCATCAATCCAAATTCAATTAATATAAGGTTTGGATGTTTTTGTAGGGTCCAAAATATCAATTTTACAGTTACAAATCATTGCAAAAGTGTTCTTTACCGAGCCTGGTAAAGGCTTTTGTTAATTTAAAAGTCAATTTATATCTAGGCTTCCTAAAAATTCATTTCACCAACACCAACACAGCGTAAAAAACATGACGTCATTCGCGTTTAGCGTTACAAACAAAATCTACTTTTTCATGATTGAAAAAAAATACACATCAATAATTATAGGTTTTTCCTGCATTAATTTTAGTAACTTCGTTGATTACTTTTTGTATTTAAGATTTTTTACGCAAAATCTTGTGCGTAAAAAATCAATCCCAATGCCGTCCAATATAAAAGAATGATTAAGGATTTAAAATCTGCATTTTCTTTATCAATCGAAGTAATTTCCAGCAAGTTGCGAGTCCACCGATATTAAGCACCCCTCCATTTGAGCGTTTTCAATCCCACTCGGAATATAGACACTTCTGGGGGCATTTGAAAAATGCGCCGCCCGAGATGGCGCGCTGTTTATTGGGACATAGCTCAAGGAAATGGCCTCTTAGTGGCTGAGTCGGTGTTTATTTTGTTTATAACGCAGCCTGCGCATTATTGGCGTTCTTTAGCGGCTCCTCATTTATTATTTTTGAGGGAGCCATCTGGCTGGTCGGGTGAGATTTCTTTTAGGATTAAACAGGGACATTGAAATGTAGAGCCGTGTATATCAGTAACAAGAGTTGTTATTGTACTTTTTTATGCACAACGGGAATAAGGGGATAGGTGCTTGGCCTGAAGGCCTTAACACAGGGATGGCAAACCAATGGCACGCGTGCCATTATTGGCACGCGACACAATATTTTGGGCACGTCACCAATCATTATGCACTACGAAAAATTACGAACTTCTTTTTTCCTTTTCTTGCACTTGCTACACCCCTAAAGTGTAACGCAAACAAAAATGGCTATTTTGACAGTCCTATTCTTATTTGGCTCGCATTATAAATAATAAATTTTAAATTACGCGTATAATTAAAACATTACAAAATGTACCTATTTTTTGTAGTAAATAAAGACTTTTTAGTATTTATTATTATTACTTATTTTCCCAATAATAACAAAGTCAAAATTATTTTTTGATCGCACGTCTAGGACCCTCATTTAAAGATTCTTTAGAAAAATGGCACGTTGGTATAAAAAGGTTCGCCATCCCTGCCTTAACATATCCACCTGATGGTAAGTGACGATAAGGCCGAATTTGAATAGGAAAGGAGGTAGCTACGCGACCCAGTCCTATCTTTGATTCGTACTTTTACAATGTCAATGACATTGCTCCTGTGCCGAAATCAATTTTGTAAATATGCCACTTTCGCTCAGGGTACCTTAAGATGAAACCGTGATTCCAAAATATCTATGCTATTCATAGACTTTTTTTGACAATCATCTTGATGATGATGATCTAGAATTTTAGAAAATTAAAATAACTTATTATTAATTTCACCAAAAACAAAATACACTTACTTATTTTCATGGATGCTTATTTACAGTAAGTAAATTAATGTCTTAATACCTCAAAGAGATAAGCGAGCTCATTATAATGTAGAGAGCATCATAATATACTCAATCAGTTTCGGTATTCGTGTCGCGTCGGATGTCGAGATGTGACGTTTAGGGTTGCCGCCTTTGAGACAAATAAAGTATTTTTTCATGTATATTGAACAAAAATAAAGTACGTAGCGTATTATTAATTTCATACTTTTATCCTTAAAAATATGTTTTGTGTTACTTTTCGCAACTTAAAAAAAATCTTTTTAAAGATAGTTCATAAGTTATAGTCTAGCCATGGCCGAAGGATATCACCGCGCTGACACGCGCGTTTTCTGCTAGCGACGAGCGCGCCAAAAACACGAACAAGTCCCGAACTTTATACATCACCTAACATTACTTCTAAATAGAAACGTTAGTACTACATATTATATATTCTGTGACAATGCTCTATTTTAGAGTACTGGTGGCAACCTTAGTGACGTTATTGCAGCCGCCTGGGAACGATGGCAGGTTTGTTGATTTAAACGAGAAAGCTTAATTGTGGAGCGGCACCGATGGTTTTCTGTGTACTGAACAGAAAATATATAATTGCTATTATTCATTCAGTTACAAGAGAAAAAGTTTAGTAAATACATAAGTTCTTATATAGTTGGCTCATTGGTTAACGCTGACCATCACAGTGGCTATTCCCTTCAATTTCACCTTCTCATCATCATCATTTCAGCGACTCGATGTCTACTGCTGGGCCTAAGATTTCTAGGTCCGTTCGGTCATGCACTGCTCGCATTGCATCCTAGCGCTTACTGCAATTTTCCCGCTTAACGTTAACGTTTCAGCTTGGACAAAAATACTGTTCGTATGTATATCTCTTCCGCTGTTCTCCTCTAAAGGTCGCATTTCTCAACTACTTCTCGTGAAATTTTGTGAGCAGGTTCGATAATTAGGTATGTAGATTTGTCTTCGATCAAGGTTTTTTGTCAATTCAGTTTTCCGAAAGTTTTTAAAATGCCATTTCGAAAATTTATCAAAAATGTCACAAAGCGATGTCTACAGCTCACAGAGTATTGAACTTTGTGAGTACATTGCTGGATTTTATACAGTCCTCACATTGATTTTTACTGTAGCAGCAAACTTACACCTAATGCCAAACTCGGTTGTCCACTGAAGCTGTCAAAGTTCACAATAGGCCTGTAGATCCTCGGTCCAATCATAACCATCAAGCCTAACTTTAGTGGTTCAGCATTGGACCGCTCAAAGGTCACGGGTTCGATTCCCGTTCGAGAATATGATCTGGTGCGAGTCGTATTTTTCTAGTATATTATTAAGTATTGTATAAAAATTGTATTGTGAATGCTAAAATCTCGAATTTAAAAAAATATGTTCATGTTCATTAAATGAAAAAATATGTCAATACATTTGTTTACGCTTGAAATATACGCCTCATGTCTTGTTTAAAGCCATGAACATCAAACCGCTTTTAATCATGCAATAAATAAATTTCTATTTCTATTTCTCTTTCTCATATTCAAGCCGCTGTCAACGTACAATGAAAATTAGTCTCGTGACTGATTTAATTTTATTCTGCTTTTTGTTCAGATATTAATATTGTACAACATCCACGAATTATTTTTGTAGGATGAAATTAATTTAGTCGTCGAAAACTGAACTCAATTTTGTTACTATGGCCGCGTAATTAATATCTTGAGACGGTTTTTCCTTGATCCTTGAACCAAATTTTATAAAGCACCAGTTTTATCCAGGAATACCTGGATAAACCTGATGCTTTATAAAATTTGGTTCGTTAAAAAGTTAAAATATTAATAATTGTTATACATTCATACTTTGTTTAATGAAAAAAAAAAAAAATGAAAAATTTATTTATTCAATATAAAGTCTTAAATATTAATACAAGGGGTTGGAACGACCTATTAAGTATTTGAAAACACTTGTGTCAGGAGGTCCCGCTCTTCCTAACTTAATGCCAGTAACTTAAGACTTTATCTCTAACAATTATAATTACAAAAAATAAAAACAAAACAATTTAACAACTAATTTTACAATGTATAGGTAAGTGTGTGTGTGTGTGTGTGTGTGTGTATGTGTGTGTGAGGGTGTGAATTAAGTATAGCAATGTGTAGTTTAAGGTATAATTTTATTATTCAATATTATTAGTCAATAATAATGATAATTAATTGGATATATTACTTCATATACTGCAAAAATGCCTCAGTTTCATCGTAAGATTTTGGTAATAGCCACTTTGATACAATTTCCTTACACCTTCTTAAATTTAATTCATGAATATTAAGATCATCATTTAATTTATTGTACATATGTGCTGATTGTCTTTCGTACTGATGTTTAGCGAAATCGGTTCTAGATTGTAGTAATTTAGCAGGTTTATCACTTCTCCTTTTACTCGTTACATTGGCTTTAAATGGCAAGGATTTGTGTATCTTTAAAGTTGCTGAGAGAATGTACAGCCTTCTGACCGAGAGGAGTTCAGAAAAGTGATAAAGGTCGTTAGTAGGAAACCTAAATGGTTTAAAATGCATAACCTTGAGTAGACATCGCTGACTTCTTTCTAATTCCAGAAATTTAGTCTTGTGTGCACCTCCCCATACCGAAATGCAATATCCTATCAAGGATTGAGCCAAAGCAACATATATTTGATTGATAAGTTTCTTAGTGGTGACATATCTCAACTTTCTAAAAATCCACGTTAGCTTCCGAACTCTACAGCACATTGAATCTATATGAGAGTGCCAATTCAAATGTTGATCTAAAATAATCCCTAGGTACTTTGCTGTTTTAACTCTCTCAACTACAGTACATGTACAAGTTTTAGATACAGATTTCTCGCACTGGTGTATTTTCAAAACTAATGTGCTACACGGTTGCGTTTTACTATTGATGGTAAAGCATATATAATTCGTCTTTTCTGTATTTAAAGTTAAAAGATTCGCTTGCAGCCAATTGGTGACAACTGCAAGTCCCCGTTCAGCACTATTAAAAACTGAATTCCAGTCCCGCCCTGTAAACATCAATGCAGTGTCATCAGCATAGGAGAATACTCGCCTATTTTTTATATTAAGGTTGGTTAAATCGTTAATATATATCAAGAATAAGGTAGGGCCGAGTACGCTCCCTTGAGGAACGCCAAAAGAGACATCCGAGTCCTTACTCAAACAGTCATCTACCTTTACCCTCTGCCTCCTGTCCTGCAAATAGTCCGTCAGAAGCTTCAGTGGAATTCCTCTTATTCCTATCGAATCAAGTTTTCGTACAAGAGTAGGCAAAGAAACCGTGTCGAAGGCCTTTTTAAGATCGAGAAAAACTGTCAAGCACTTGCTTCCATCATCCAGACCCTTAACTATGGACGACGTTAAGGCTAAGACCGCATCTTCAGTGGATTTTCCACGCCTAATACCAAACTGATTTTGCGATAGGATGTTAAAATTTTCAAGGTAGTTAACAAGACGATTATCAATTAACTTTTCTAAAATTTTGGAGACAACTGGCAGTACTGAAATTGGTCTATAATTATTAATGTTTTATTTTATTTTATTTTATTTTTATTTATTGGTTCACCAACAACTTATATACTAATACATGCTTAAAATTATTTTGTAAAGTAAAAAACTAAGTATTAAGTTAATTACAGGTAAACACCGCTTACGTAAGAAAAAAAAAACTAAATTAGGGACATTTGAGTTACAAAGTACGTACTAATATAAAATTATAAATTAAGGTTGAGCAAACAAAAAAGAAAACTGAGAACTAATTACTTAATTGACATCAGTTAACTCATCCAGAACAATTGTGCGAAACGTTCTAAGTGAGACATGGTTAACATCTGTGGCATGGCTGACTAGGTTGAATAGTTTGGACATTCTACAAATGGGCGACTTGGACCCGAGTACAGAGCGACGCAATGGAGGGCAGAGCGGCGTGATAGGATACCGTGGAAGACGAGCGGGAGCTCTGAACTGAATTTTTCCCAGCAACTCTGGGCAGTTTATACCGTTACGCAGAAGTTTAAATAGAAAAGTAAGATCTAACATATCTCTTCGTTTAGATAGTGTAACCATATTGAAATGGTTTAAATGTGTCTTGTAACTTACTCGTCTACCCCGTAAACCCGTAGAATATGCTAGGTGTCTAAGAAAGCGTTTCTGTATTCGTTCTATCTTGAGAGAGTGTGTTGCGTAATGTGGCCTCCAGATAATACTGCCATACTCTAACAAGCTTCTTACTAAGCTGTTGTAAAGTATTATCTTAGTCTTTGGCTTGCGGAACTCTTTGCCATTCCTTATCACAAAACCAAGCATTCTCGATGCCTTCCCAAATACCTGTTCTATGTGTGGTATAAAAGTAAGCTTACTATCTAGTAACACGCCTAAATCACGCACGACATCGGTCTCGCGCAGGGTAACGCCCTCCACAGTGTATGAAGACGAGGTAATATTCAACTTTCTAGTGAACTTTATGTGTAAGCATTTTTTTATATTGAGTTGTAGACCGTTATGCCTACACCAACAACATAAAGTGTCCAGATCCTGTTGAAGCAGTTTGACGTCGTTCTCATTGTCAATGATTTTGGTAAGCTTTAGGTCGTCGGCAAACATGTATGGGGATGAATACAGAAAACAATCTGGTAGATCATTAATGAAGATATTGAACAATATGGGACCCAAATGTGAACCTTGCGGCACTCCAGAGGAGACGGGATACGATTCCGATTGAAAGCCGTTGATCACTACGTAAAAATTCCTGTCATTTAGATAGGAATTAAGCCATTTTAGAAGGGGCCCAGCAAAACCATACCCCGCCAATTTCCGAATAAGTACCGCATGGGGAACCCTATCAAATGCCTTGCTGAAGTCACTATAAATAACGTCTACCTGCTTATTAGCGTCGATTGCTTCTATGAGACCTTCAACAAGACATATAAGATTGGTTGTAGTGGATCTCGCAGTTACAAACCCATGCTGCTTGTCTGACAAAAACTTCGAAAAGTGATGCTGAATATATGGACAAAGAAGTAATTCTAGTAATTTAGCGAGAACGGGCAGAATGGAAATGGGCCTGTAGTTTCTTACGTCGTGGTCATCATCTGCCTTGTGAATTGGTACCACCTTTGCTAGTTTCCATCGTTTGGGAAATGTTCCCTTTTTCAAGGATTCGTTGAAGATGATCCAGATAGGGGTTGATAAACTATCAGCACAATTCTTGAAAAAACACGGCGAAATATTGTCGGAACCCGCGCCCTTGGATATATCTAGACCTTCCAGTGCCTTTGAAATCTTGTCACGACTTATTGCGACTTGGGTTAAGCAGTCTGAATTTAAGTGCCTGCTATTCGAGCAACTAATATTCGGGCAAGTTGGAGGTGCCGAGTTGGAGTAGATAGCTGAAAAAAATCCGGCAAACAAGTTGCAAATGTCCTCTCCTGCACTACATGTAACTTCTCCGTCGCTCATAGTATTCGGATAAGCGCTACAGCCAACTCGTTTAGATTTGACGTACGTGTAGAAAAACTTTGGATTGAATGCAATCTTGTCTTCAGTGTAAGTGAGAAATTTTCTATAGCACTCTGAAGTAAGGTTATGGCAACGCTTAGATAACACACGAAACGAAATCGCATCAAGCGGGTTTTTGAATATTTTATATCTAATCCTATATTTATTCTTTTCGTGTAACCTTCCGATGAGTTCCCGACTGTACCACTGGGGATAGTATCTATTTTTTTGTGTTTGTACAGGTACGTATTTTTTTATAAAGAAATTAATTATATCGTAAAATTTGTCTACCATTTCGTCAACATCGTCAACGTTTTTGAGAATGTCATACCAATCAATATTACTTAGATCACGATTGATCGCGCCGTAGTCTGCCTTGAAAAAATTTAATCTTACATTACTAGGATTTGTGGTCAATTCATTTGGTCTGTGATCCAGTTGAAATTCTAAAGGTGGGTGAAGCGCGTCAATCTTAATCAAGGGATCGATTGCTACAGATAGGTTGGAAACCGGAAAATCCACGAACACCAAATCCAAGATTGCTCCATTCTTATTCTTTACATTGTTAATTTGCCTATAATTGTTTATGTTATAAAAATCAATTAATTGGTGACATGCAGTAGGGTTCCGGTAGAAGCCCGGATCATCGAGCTGTGCCCAGTCAATGCTGCTTAAGTTGAAATCACCTACGATGCAAGTATGTGAAAGTTGGCTCTCTGTGACACGATTACAATTATCTAGAAAGTGGCTCAGTTCAGACAATGACACAGGCGGTGGTAAATAGACGATACCAAATGCAACCTTTTGACATGTATTTGAAAGACAGACGTCAATAGTCACCCAGAGGTCCTCGCAATCACTCTCCCATGAGATCATTCTTGTTGAATTAAGTTTTGAGGAAACTGCCATCAGAACTCCCCCTCCCTCTTTTGTTTTATCAAAGCCAGATGTTTCCCGATCCCTCCTGTAGACTTTGTAGCGGCTATCGAATAATTCCGAACTAAATACACTACTATTCAACCATGTTTCAGTGAGTATAATGATGTCGTAGGACGAATTTATTATGTTCTGATAAAATGCTTGTGTTTTGGTACGGAGGCCTCTAACATTTTGATAGTACACCGATAATGATTTGAATTTTAATTTTATTATACAAATGAACTCATGCAATAAAAAAATTGTATTAATTAAAACTAGAGTAATATTATTTAAGCTTATCTAAAGAGTCCATATCTTTAATCGCGTTAAAAAATGTCGCTCCTGTCACCACCCTTGTACACAGGAGTAATTAAAGATCTTTTTAGAGGTCGAGGGAACGTTCCATTTTGAAAGCAAAGATTTGCTAGATGGCTGATTACGGGAACAACTGTAGATCGTGTCAGCTTCAGAAATCTAGTTGGGATATTATCCCATCCAGGCGCGCTTTCGGACTTAAGACCCGACAGGACACTGTCGACTTCATAAGGGTCGGTATCTAAGAGGACAAAAGACGACAACTGCGAGCATGGCTGGAGTAACGGCTTATCAAGCCCAATAGTCACATTTTTTAGAAGTATATCTTCGGCAAGTTTCCTACCAACACCTGCAAAGTAATCACTGATGAAATCAACCGAATCTTTCTGAGTAGCCTTAATATTAAGCAGATCGTGATCAGGTGTTTTTTCTGAATTTAGATACGTAATTGTTTTAATTGTTTTCCATAATACTTTTGAATTTTTTACACAGTTAGCTATTTGTTCTCTTTCATATTTAGTTTTTAATTTTCTTAGCAACTTATTGCAATAGTTGCGGTATCTCTTGTATGTTATTTTCAAAATTTAATTAGATGGATCAGATTTTAATATTTTTTTGCATTTTATTTCTATTACGGATACAGCGCAAAATACCCTGAGTGATCCATGGCTTAATGTTACGTTGAAGTTTGGGTATGCTTTTTACTATTTTACTTTCCTCCAGAGAGTTGGCTAAGTTTTTAATCAGTTGTTCAGCTACTACGTCAGGATCGTCACAATATAGCAATGAAGATAGATTTTTCTCCAGTAGAATAGCGTGCGCTTTGTCAAAATCTAAATATTCTTTAGTCTTTCGGCATTTAATATTACGTTTTACTTTGGATACTTTTATGAATACTGTGTCATGATCAGTGGTGGTAGTATTTAAGATAGCAATGTGTGATACCATCTTTTTTTGGTCTAGTTTAAGCATACAGTGGTCTAAACATGCATCGTTTCTAGTCGGAAAAAGGTGACCAGAGAGAATGCCGTGCGAAGATAACATACTCAAATAGCTATTTCTATTGTTAATATCGGTTGTTACGTCGGTTTCTCTAGGAATAAGGTTTATGTTTATATCTCCCATTATAATTATGTTACGATGAGACTTAATGGTTTCTAAATAAGCGTTGAGAGAGTTAATGAAAACACTTGCATTCAGATTTGATGGCGAACGGTAAATACATAAAATGGTTCGATCGATTATAGTTAATTGAATACAAGTTGCTTGCTCTAATTTTACTTCTTTCATTTTCGCCTTAAGACTGTTTTTAACATACGTTACTACACCGTCGTTTTGATTTACGTTAAGTTTAGTAGCAAACGATGTATAATTCGGTAAATAAGGTATCGGTTTACCAGAGCTAACCCAACACTCGGACAATATTATAGCATCCAGGTCAAAGTTTAAGCTAGATAGGGTTGTCTGAAAATCATCAAAGTTTTTATGTATACTTCTTATATTTTGAGATATTAACGTTAAATCATTTTTGTAAGTATTTATATACTTTTTTAGGTCGCTTACGTCACATTTAAAGGAATTTGCAATTTCAGATTCGTCAATATCATTTAGAGTTAATTGTGTACTATTCATAATCGATAAGCATAAAAGACATGAACAGTAAATAAAATTGTGGTAGACTTGTACTATATAATATTGATTTGGCTACCATTATAATCTCCCAAATGGTATGAGAACATGTGTAAGTATTGCTTGTGTGAGTGAATGATGTGTGATGAAACTTGTTTGTGTGTTTGTACGAGTAAATAGAATAAATGGTGTGTATGAATAATATGTGATTGTGATGGTACTTGTATGTGTGATTGTACGAGTAAGTAAAATAAATAGTGTGTATGAATGGTATGTGATAATGATGATACTTGTTAGTGTGTATGAATGAGTAAATAAAGTAAACTATATCAACAAACAAAATAAACACAAAAATTACCTCTTTAAGAACTAATACTAGTCATATTCCATTTATAATTTGTTGTATTTGAGCTTCGCTCTTGATCAAGATGATTTTTGAGTTTTCTTCCTTTCTAATGTAGACCTTTCCATAAGCTGTCCAACAGAATTTATATGAGTGAGATTTCACCAAATCACGCGCAAGAAAATAGAGACGTGAAGCCTTCGCTGTAAGCTGCTCCGAGACAAAAATGGGAGTGTCTTCGGCACTTCGCAGGCCTAGATGTTTAGCGCAGAGTTTAGATTTATGTTTAGTATTAAAGGCTTTACACAACTTTAAAATATCATTCTTTAAAATCGTAGAAGAAGTTTCCACTATAATAGGTGTATTTTGACTTTCTTCTCTCTTTCCACGAATTCTAAAGATATCTTTTATATCAGTTTTTGCGATTTGACATCCAATATTATTTGACAGCGTTATATTATTAATGTAAGTTAGGTTCGCACTTTTTCGCTTAATTTTAACTAAAGTATTCTTATGATATTTTTTTATAGTTTTGACAATCAAACACACCTTAACAAATTATCATAAGAACAAAAGTTAATAATTTAGAAGCAGACAGAAAACAAGTTTAATTTGGTGCAAAATGTCTAAAGGAAAAAACCGTTTTAATTCCAAAATGAAAAGCAAATTAAAGCCTTCCTAAGAACCATCATCCTGGCAACACTCAAATATTTACGCTCGAAGATACTTTATCTCAAAAGCCGTGAGCCAGGTGCCGTTACAAGCAATCACACCGGGCGTCGCTCGCGACCCGAAAATATTTATGGAGAATTATAGTTAATTTACGAGGCCCGTATTTACGAGATCTCGCGAAATATCCGAGATAAAATTTAACTGCTCAACTTTGACTTGGGACGAGATTGAACATCTAACTAGCTTCCTACGTTGACAAAATTGTTGACACTTCGGCGCAAACTAGCTGATACCATCGTTATAACTATCTTTTGGAGCGAAGCCGGATAAGCGGATAATTTTGCGAAAGTGTGATCCTGTAGAAGCGTATAAAATATTGTGCTGTAATAATTTTAAGTTTATTTGAGTTATTTTTAAACACTTTTTATTTCCAAACTCAATTTTTTTTAATAACACTACTCAACAACGTAACTGAACCTGGACACAGTAAGAAAACAGAAAATTATTTATTCGTCGATTATACCTACGTGGAATTAATTTTCTAAAATCCTAAAAGTAAATCTTATACCTAACCATATTCAACAAAAGAAGTATTTTCTGAAATATGACATATTAAAAACAACACCTGACAACTAGTAAACTAATTTCCAGCCTAGCCTCGGTCAGTATTGTAAATGCAAATGAGGTCACGGCACCAGCGGGATAGATGTTATATTATTTGCCGAAGTCCAAGTTGTGTCGTTTTGGGGATAAAATGGTGCCAATACTGCTGTTATTGCACGGTGTGACTTGTGACGTTATTGTGTAAATGCGCAAATGGTTTTTGTTTGTTCAATAAGTGGTGTAATATTCTCATATTGTTCATTACAGTCCCTGACTTGTTCGTTGGAAATATAACGATACTAATAAAGGCTCTATTTTGGTATTTAATTTAAATGTACCAAGTTAGGAGAGTTTCAGTGTGACCTTTAACTCACGGGGATATAATTTCAACTAGCTAAGGCATCATTATCTGTAAATGTAAAATAATATTATTATGATTAATAGCTTTAATGCTACAATTTCTCGCAACGAGTAAAAGGGTCATCTTTTAAATTAAATATGCAATTGATCATTATTTTTATTGCTAAAATATGAAATAGCCATTTTATATTAAAATATGCTCGTAAAAACTATAACTTAATAATCAATGATCGTAACTCTAAAAACCATTAACACCCAGATAATATATTCCGATCGCCAACATATTTCTTAAAAGGGATCTAAAAAGACAATGATAAGAAGCAATTACTTCTGGCCAATGTATTGCGGGGTGGGCACAAAATGGCCACAGAGTGAGATGGCCCCAAATGGGTCCAAACGGCGCGATGGCCTTAATGGGCCCACGGCGATAGGCCGCTATCTGGGGCCGTAAGCGGTCGTATCGCGGGAAAATGCCTATTTCTCAGGGCTCTGATGTTAGATATTTTAGGAGACAAAGGAGACGGTTACCCCTAATATCTAAGTGTGTAGTTTGTTTAAAATATGGGGATCGCTTTGGAGATCTTCACGCTTCTTTTAGCAAGATTGAAGGTGATAATTTTACAAGGAATATTCATGTAGTTAGTCACAGTTTATGAAAATATACATTTTCTTGAATTGTAAAAGAATATAAGATATTATAAACAATAATAATAATAATAATAATAAAGTTTTTTATTTTCCAAAAAATCAATTTACAATGATGTTTATGAGGCATCCCCAGAAAGTAACAATATACTATGACTCCACATATTATAGCACAGATAAGTTTATAACGTATTCACTGGGCATTTTATTTAAAAGCCACTTCAGCTAAAAGGTGTTCAATAATAATTGAAGTTGATAATAATCGCGTACTTTCATTTTTATGATTTGCAAAATTCTTACACAAATTTTCGTTAACAGTACCTTATTAATTAAAACATAATGAATCACCAATTTCTAAAGACTGATTAATAATTAACACTATACAGCCATCCCAATAACCTCCCAACGCTTCAAGCGAACGTTTAATAAGCGAACAAAGTTTGGTAACAGATTTTAATATTAATAGAACAGCGCCAGACTGGCACAGACGTGCACCCTCACCTGGGTTTCGGTCACGTCTGAGGTGAGGTTACCACCGTCGCCCCCCACTCCTGATTAGCGGCCGTTAACAGGCCCCGCGCTCTCGGGGAATCATTTTGTGGCCACTTGGCCAAAGTTGGCCGAACGTGGCCTAACGAGACGCTTAAGAATTTTTGGCAAAGAATTCGAAAGTGTGTCGTTGTATGATTATGGTGATTGGAATATTCAATTATAAGTTGTGGGTGCAAAAGTTTTGCGGTGGTTTTCTTTTAAAAGATTTTGTGGATTTGATGACAGATATAATTAAATATTTCGTGCATAATTTTAAATGAAATAAGTATTGCAACTAATATCACTGAACGTTTATCACAATTTACAATTTTATATTAGTTTTATTCATGATGAAAGTTAATTAAAGTAAGTATGACTTTTATGTCAAGCTTCAGTTTTAGACCTTTAACATTTTAGTGATGATGGTAATACAGATACATTACTATTGTACAATTAGTAACAAACTATTTCTGTTTGTTACGTTTTTACGCCTAAGCTGCTTAACCAATTTCGGTGAATTTTGGCATAGAGACAGATTCTACTTTGGAAAAGGACATAGATTTATATTGTTCACAAACCTTTTTACTTCATGCAGAGGAGATTGCGGGCAAAAATTAGAATCGTATAACATTTAATACGTCGAATAAGACCTTTTGATGTTTCCGAGTTAGAGGAGTATAATCTCACTATACAGGGTGGAGGAGCTCGGTAGCGCAGTGATTTAGCGCCTGGCCCGGCGATTGCGGAGGTTAAGCAACGTTCGCAAGGGTCGGTCATGGGATGGGTGATCAAAAATTTATTATCTCGAGCTCCTCCGTGCTTCGGAAGGCACGTTAAGCCGTTGGTCCCGGCTGCATTTGCAGTCGTTAACACCCACCAATCCGCATTGGGCCCGCGTGGTGGGTTATGGCCCGTCCTCCTTATCCACCCATAAGGAAGGCCTGTGCCCCAGCAGTGGGGACATTAAAATGGTTGATGGACCATACAGGGTGGATTTTTTGATCCCATCTGTAGGGAAAGACCTCTTAATAATAGAGATAGCAAATTTTACTAGCAAACATTCCTTTATTTATGAAAAGAAACAAAACTACATTCAAAGATTTTTTAAAATACGCTTCCCACACTCAAAAATTCAACGGGCTAAAATTCGAAAAACAACATCCCGTACTTTTGTGATAATCAATTGCTATCAATTTCAAGATTGACCCTATAGTCAATCTTATGTATCAAATCTCTCTAACAAACATGGTAAATTAAATGAAAGGAAAAGTTATACCTATGTAGATATATGTTGGTATTATCAGTAAATCAGCCATCTCTCGAAGTAACTTTAGCCGTCGCACACACGGGCACCTCACAGGCGTTGCAAAGCAATTATGAGTTCGTACTAGTTTCTCATTTGATATAAATTATTATATCTGAGAGTCACACGACACATAATTCTCCTAAACGTTTCTAAGGAAACGTTAATTACTTTCTACGAACAAATATAACGTATCGCTTCCCGATTAATTTACAACATTTATCGCTTAAGAGCACCTATTTATTGATTAATTTTAAAGTTACTTTTAGTTGTAATTATGAACCACTGGTTTATAAATGTCATGACCAAATTACTGCTTTTACGAATTCATTAGTGTTGTAAAATGAGGGCTTTTCAAAATAAAATAGAAAATAAAAAATTAAATAAGATATTATAAAATGTATGTGTCAATGTGTTTTTTTTTACTAAGCTTCGAAGAGTACTCAGGTAGGCAGGCAGATGTAATAGTACAGTAGCCCGTAGAACATTTAAATCACCAAAAGGTTACCGTTTGCCGTTGTGATATAGTTATTTATTACGAAATTATAGATACTTTAACCCAAGTTTTACAGATCGCAACCCGCCGTAACCTATATTTGTATATCTCCGAAATTGATATTTTTTTTATTTTTGAAGTTTACCACATAGTTAAGCTATTGTCGTGTTCTACAGCTTGGTTTGAATGCCACAGATAAAAGTAATTTTATATTAGTTTTATTCGTGATGAAAATTAATTAAAGTAAGTATGACTTTTATGTCAAGCTTCAGTTTTAGACCTTTAACATTTTAGTGATGATGGTAACACTGATACATTACTATTGTACAATTAGTAACAAACTATGTCTGTTTGTTACGTTTTTACGCCTAAGCTGCTAAACCAATTTTGGTGAATTTTGGCATAGAGATAGATTCTACTTTGGAAAAGGACATAGATTTATATTGTTCACAAACTTTTTTACTTCATGCAGAGGAGATTGCGGGCAAAAATTAGAATCGTATAACATTTAATACGTCGATTAAGAACTTTGATGTTTCCGAGTCAGAGGAGTATAATCTCACTATACAGGGTGGAGGAGCTCGGTGGCGCAGTGGTTTAGCGCCTGGCCCGGCGATTGCGGAGGTTAAGCAACGTTCGCAAGGGTCGGTCATGGAATGGGTGACCAAAAATTTATTATCTCGAGCTCCTCCGTGCTTCGGAAGGCACGTTAAGCCGTTGGTCCCGGCTGCATTTGCAGTCGTTAACACCTACCAATCCGCATTGGGCCCGCATGGTGGGTTATGGCCCGTCCTCCTTATCCACCCATAAGGAAGGCCTGTGCCCCAGCAGTGGGGACATTAAAATGGTTGATGGACCATACAGGGTGAATTTTCCCTACCATCTGTAGGGAAAGACCTCTTAATAATAGAGACAGCAAATTTTACTAGCAAACATTCTTTTATTTATGAAAAGAAACAAAAGACAAGATTTTTTAAAATACGCTTCCCACACTCAAAAATTGAACGGGCTTAAATTCGAAAAACAACATCCCGTACTTTTGTGATAATCAATTGCTATAAATTTCAAGATTGACCCTATAGTCAATCTTATGTATCAAATCTCTCTAACAAACATGGTAAATTAAATGAAAGGAAAAGTTATACCTATGTAGATATGTCTTGGTATTATCAGTAAATCAGCCATCTCTCGAAGTAACTTTAGCCGTCGCACACACGGGCACCTCACAGGCGTTGCAAAGCAATTATGAGTTCGTACTAGTTTCTCATTTGATATAAATTATTATATCTGAGAGTCGCACGACACATAATTCTCCTAAACGTTTCTAAGGAAACGTTAATTAATTTCTACGAACAAATATAACGTATCGCTTCCCGATTAATTTACAACATTTATCGCTTAAGAGCACCTATTTATTGATTAATTTTAAAGTTACTTTTAGTTGTAATTATGAACCACTGGTTTATAAATGTCATGACCAAATTACTGCTTTTACGAATTCATTAGTGTTGTAAAATGAGGGCTTTTCAAAATAAAATAGAAAATAAAAAATTAAATAAGATATTATAAAATGTATGTGTCAATGTGTTTTTTTTTACTAAGCTTCGAAGAGTACTCAGGTAGGCAGGCAGATGTAATAGTACAGTAGCCCGTAGAACATTTAAATCACCAAAAGGTTACCGTTTGCCGTTGTGATATAGTTATTTATTACGAAATTATAGATACTTTAACCCAAGTTTTACAGATCGCAACCCGCCGTAACCTATATTTATAACATATTTGCTCGTAAAGGGTCTCTTATTACATCAATTTCAATATCGTATTGTATCTCATTACGAACTTGTGCGGTAATGTAAAGTAAAACGCACGGTTTCCTTGATAAACCGTGCGTTTTACTTTACATTACCGCACGGTTTATCATACTTCGTCTAAAACGAACGGTACTTTTTTAAATCGTAGCAAAGAGTTTTTATGTCAGAAAAGAGGTCAACATTTTATGGATAAAATTAACTTTGGGAGATAAAATATAATAAATAAACATTTAATTATTCAATTTAATTAATGTTGACAATAAATTACAACCATTTATCTATAACAAAAACACAAAAATATTAATTTACTTTATTAGTAATACTGGCTGTTTTTATGCCTTCGCCTTAAAAAAAGCGCTGATGCGCGCGCATTGCTAATTTAATTTTTTTTTGCTGTATTGTTTTTATTTGAAAATGTCGTCAAGTACTGATGAATTTATTAATTCAACACCGCCAGAAGTCTCAGAGGCAGCGAAAAGGGCTATTCTAAGCCTCTTGCCCGAAAAATTGACCGATAAGATACTTACAAGCGTATCAAAATTTAATCATATGGAAAACAAGCAAAGGTGCAAAGTCCGAGTTTTATTTATTTCCTCGCAAATATGTTATAAAACGTCGTATGACATACGTGCGCTTTGATAATTACAGCCTCTGCTTTCTTGTAGCCCTCGCCTACGGCTCGGGCCAGCAATATCGCCTCGGCTGTAATTTTCAACGTACCGCACTTATATCATAATGTACTATTGTATATCTCCGAAATTGATATTTTTTTTATTTTTGAAGTTTACCACATAGTTAAGCTATTGTCGTGTTCTACAGCTTGGTTTGAATGCCACAGATAAAAGTAAGACTATAAAAAGAAGCCATACACAGATTTAAGACCTGATGAAAATGGTTGGATTTTATTTGGTCTTAAATCTGTGTATGATCACTTTCCATAGTCTTACTATTATCATTGACAATCAAACAAAGCTGTAGAACATGACAATAGCTAAACCATGTGGTAAACCTTGATAAATAAAAAAATATCATTTTTGGAGATATACAAATATAGTTTACGGCGGGTTTTGACCTGTAAAACTTGGGTTAAAGTATCTATAATTTCGTAATAAATAACTATAGCACAACGGCAAACGGTAACCTTTTTGGTGATTTAAATGTTCTACGGGCTACTGTACTATAACCTTAAAATGTTTCTCTTGGGGCAGATGTTAGATAGCGAGCGCTTACTAGCCTCTGGTATACTGCCGTCAATAGCATAGTTACAGTAAGTGCTCTCTCGACGGTTTCGAGAAAAACGCGGTAAAAGTTTTGGCGCGAAAATCTTCCATAAATCCTTTGTTTGAAATCAGATCACGGTGGTTGATACTTTATATAAAAGAGGACCTCAGCGCCTATGTATCACTTATTTGGAAACCAATACTGAGCGATTGCATAACAAAATAAATTCATTATTTTTGTTATACTAAGTATCTCTTAAAAACTCACTAATAGGAAACACTTAGCATAAACACAGGAAGTGTGTTTTTTACTGTATTTATGCTAAGTAACCATATAAATTTTAATGGTTTATAAGTTTTTTTTAATCAGGCTGATAGTGAGAATAAGGAGGGAGTCGGAGCCTGAAAGAGCCGGAGTCCGAAGGGACCGGTGGCGGGGACGCAGTGACTGCCACACCGATCCCGACTGTCCTCGTCCAATGCGTGGAAGGAACACCCCGGGGTTTTTAGTGGATGCACTACATAACTGCCCCCGTGTTCCCCGCGCGGGGGTGGTATGCGAAGGCATTTTCTCTGGTACAAAAAAGAACTTGTGTGCCTGAATTAGCTCCGGTTATCCGGTATTAACACGCCTGTGTAGCGCTTGTCTCTGGTAAAGGAACAAGCACTAAAGTAATGGAAGCTGGCCAACGTCACGTTCGAAATGCCTAAAAGGGCAATCGAGCCGACCCTGCCAATTACAGGCCCATCTCGATTACGTCCATTCTCTGTAAGATAATGGAACATATTGTACTGAACCATAGGCTACTGTCGTATCTAAAAGCAAACGACCTCCCCAGTGACCGTCAATACGGGTTTCGTCGAAACTTCTCGCTGAAAAAGACATCTTCTACCATACGCCACTTACAAATGGAGCGAAGCCATCGAGAGACGTTCGCCGTTTCTCTTGATACCTCGAAAGCTTTTGACAGGGTACGGCATGTAGGCTTGCCAACTCCAAAAAAGGTATGCCAATAAGGCTATCATGCTGCATGATAGCCTTATTAGCAAGTTTTCATCAAACGAACTTCCCAACGGTTTGTGTGTCTGGATATCGTACTTCTTGAGGGATCGCTTGATTCGAGTTGTCATCGATGGCTGCTCGTCCGATCAGTTGGCTATCAATGCCGGAGTCACTCAGGGATCGGTACTCTCTGCAACGCTGTTCCTGCTGCATATGAATGACCCTGTTAATACCCGGTATTTTGTAGTAGAAAGCTACATAATTA
This sequence comes from Agriphila geniculea, assembly GCA_943789525.1. Classification (NCBI taxonomy): domain Eukaryota; kingdom Metazoa; phylum Arthropoda; class Insecta; order Lepidoptera; family Crambidae; genus Agriphila; species Agriphila geniculea. The sequence goes on from OX038876.1 coordinate 1,222,612, forward strand.
TCTGATACTAGAGCCAGTGCAGAACAAGCCCAGTGTCTTAGGGAGGTGATGGTCAGACGCATGAACCTGTCACTGCAGACAGTCTCCGAATGAAGCGATGCCAATCGAGTCAGGTTCAATTCATTAAAAACACAGGCGTGTCTGTTCTCTGCTAAAAGGAGTAGTTTCGACCTGACTCCTACTTTCCAAGGTGTATCCGTGCCGATTACTGAAAAACTAGAGATTATCGGCATATCATTGACTCCAACACTTAATTTTGGCTTTTTCATTGAGAATAAAGCAAAATAGGCATCTAAAAAGCTTAGCGTTCTGGCAAAGGTGAGAAAGTACTTCACGCCGGAACAGCTACTCAATTTATACAAAGCATATTAAATAATAATGTCGGTAATATTAATTTATAAAATAATATGATTGGAGCAGTCGGTGACATGCTGGGCTATCACAACAGGGTAGTCTCGGTTTCAATAATTTTGAACTTAAAATATGTGAAGAAATTAAGATTCAAAATAAATAAGAGATTTTTTACAGTTTTGCATCCTGACGTGCTGTTGACTGTCTGTACCTTACTATGTAATTATGTGTAGAATTGAATTCAAAAATGTTAGTTGCGTGTAGGTATATCTTAATTTCAGTTCGATTGTTATTAAATTTGTTGTTTGGTTGGTGTAGTGTAGGTATGTGTAATTTTAAAATTTGAGATTTGAATGACTTTTAGTTCCAAATACTTTTTATGTTTACAGTGAAGCAACTTTACTGCACTGTATTTATGACGTGGCAGTACATAGCATGCAGTGAAAACGACTTACAAATTCTTATAATAAGTTGTAAGATCATATTATATGTATGGACTTCCTAAGCATGAGTACAGTATAGCTAATTTACTGTTACACAGGATGACACTGATACTAAACAAAATTACAGTATCGCAGCATACTGTTTTTAAGACTAGACCACTCATTTAGTCAATATTGGGGAACTGCTTAGGATCAAAACAGTATATCTTCTTAGTGTTTATTTGCTCAGCTCATATCCAATCTTTATACAGTAAATGACTTAACATATAAGTGGTATAGATGTCATACTGTAGTTTCGCCGAGAGACTCTGAATAAGCACCTTTGCAGTAAGTGTACCGACTGTAATCATGCTTGGTAATGTAAAAAAAATGTTCGACTTACTGCAAATTTCTAAGTGTTAAATTTGGATTAAAAAACGATACAAACAAAATGGGTAAGATGAAAATGTAGATCTCGTTATCGTGATCACGGCTGTATATCTAACTCAGTTTTGATAAAAAAAAAACAAGCGATTAAAATAAGAAAACAAAAAAGGATCAATTCTAATCTATCCCGAATGAAATTGAAAGCATGTTCTATTTTTAAATTAAGCCACACCAATAAAAGCGAGTGGCGAGCGGCTGCAGCCAATCGCGAGCGGCGAGCATTACGCAGATTGAGTGGTATACAAAATAAGCGTACCAAATCCTCACTTCGCGTAATGAAGCCTGCGCGCACTCCAAACTCCTAATGACGCTTTTGAACGTCCCTAATGGATGGTGACAGATTTTGTTATATTGATTTGTTTTAGTATGTTTAGCACTGTCCTATCAAATTAAAATTTGTGAAAAAAGAGATAGGTACGGTCAGCAACGAAAGTTGTTTAACACTTTAGTACTTTGTCATAGTAGCTTTTTTCACTGATGTTTCAAACCGTGAGACACCTGTCAAAAAAGTTGCTATGACAAAGAACTAAAGCGTTAAGCGACTTTCATTACTGACTGTACCAAAATGTTTTCTCTCAGCCATCTTCTTTCGCAGGGCGTATACAATTTTTTTTTTGTCATTTAAAGTTGTGAAATAAAACATGTTACCAGTTCACACGTTCCGTTTCACACATAATGACGTGCGGCACTAAATTAATCATCTCGAGGAGTGACACCCCGCAATTGAACCTTCACTCGCGTTTGAGAAATCAAACATTCGGAAGGATACGAATCTAATTTCCCCCCTGATTTAAATAGCGAGCGAACCCGGATTGGATTAGAGTTAATATAAACACCGTATCTCCGCGATTGGGAACACACTTCGCTATGAATCTTACTTAGTTTCAGTTTCTACTTGGAAACCTTGACATATGTCTTAAAAAACAAATCCAGAATAGGATATTTGACAACATTGAAAATATACTGCAAATTGTGGTCATCCTAACAGATAATAGCGTAAAAACATATTCAACTATTATATAGACTAAATTAAGTCTATTGATTGATTAATTTCACCTAGAAAAATGCAATAATTTTTGATTTTTTTTCTGTGGCGAAAACGCTCTAAGATTACAGATGACGTCACTTGCCTGTAAATAAATATGGCTTCAGGCGTTTGACACGACCATAGACTTAGGATCCACGATTGATGGCTGTCAAATGGCGAAGGATATTACAAAGATTACATGCTTGTGACGTCAACAAGTGACGTTTCCAGCTCCATAGCGTTTTTGGCGCGGTTTTAAAATTTTAAACTTTAACATTGATTTTTTAATAAAATACATTGATTTTTCCTGATATATCAATGTGGTGCGCTTATTACGTAATAAGGAATAATCCTACTAATATTATAAATGTGAAAGTTTGTGGGTTTGGATGTTTAGATGTTTGTTCCTCAATCACGCAAAAACTACTGAACGGATTTGGTTAAAATTTGGCACACAGATAGAAGATAGCCTGAATTAAAACATAGAATACTTTTTATCCCGATTTTCCCACGGGAACGAGAACCACGCGGGTGAAACCGCGGGCGGCCGCTAGTTTAAAATGGTTTTCCAAAATTAGTCAAATAGCCTATTATATTTTTAAATATTTTTAAGTAGCATACTTTTGTAATGGATTTTATTTAATCACTAGTTACTGCCCGCGACTTCTTCGTAGTAATATAAATTCCTGTTTCTTAGCGTTTGCCAACGTCATAAAAATTATCTGTGTGCCAAGTTTAAGCTCGATTCTTCTATTGGTTTGATCTGTGCGATAACGAACGACTCATAGAACTAGTTCATCATTATCATATCAGCCGCACGACACCCACTGCTGGGTATAGGCCTCCCCCAAGGATCTCCACGACAATCGGTCCTGCGCTGCCCGCATCCAGTGGCTTCCCGCGTCACCAGATCGTTGGTCCACCTTATCGGGGGCCTGCCCACGGAGCGTCGTCCGGTGCGCATAATATTATTAAGAATAGGTAATTTAGGAAAATGCATTAAGGCCCCGTGGTCCCACCGATTTGACCTACTGGTAGAATGAAAATCATACACTTTCTTGCATTCTTATTAGTACTGTTTCATCGAAAAAATAAAAAGTATCTAAGGATTCGCAATGAGACAGTAATGTTCATACTAAATAGAAGCATAGCCAGGTACCTCGTTAGCCTAGTTCCAGAGGGAATTCGCGGAAAGAGTTCGGGGAAAAATAATAAAAATAACAAGGACACGGGCGAAAACCAACTGAACAAATTTGCAAAAATTGCTACGGGACCGGGGGACCTTGCAGGCTTCGGCACTTATAGAACCGACCGACGTGTGTTTATTAAAAAAATGCACAAATCACTATCAAAGACAAATGAAAAACACTTTATATTTTTAACAAAAATATAAAGTGTATATGTATACAAAAATATAAAGTGTATAAAAACAGTTTTCAGGTAACCCTGAAAACTGTTTTTAGAGGTAAACAACTTTTCGTATAGGACAAACCTCGAAATCGCGAAAAATATTACAGCCGTATTATTCAACCACCTCTGTGGTCTAGTGGTTCATCCACCCGTGTAAGACGCAGGAGTCCCGGGTTTGATTCCCAGAGGGGGTACGATTTGTACTCGGTTTGGTTGGTGGTAGGGCTTATTTCAAGTCCGCCTAGCTAGCTACCACCATCCTACATAAGTCTGACGCCATAACAAGTTGGAGGTAAGATAGCCAGTTCCCCAGTGATGAGGATTCCGGTTGTAGTGCGCTTCCACCTTCGGCCTTATCCTCACTTAACATTAGGTGAGATGACGGCCAAGCAATAAGACGGCAAAAAATATAAAATTTTATTAAAAAAAAAATATTTCTAAAGGGTAAGACCCAAAATAACATATTAGATACAAATCATAAGCTATTTTAGTAGCAGAAGTTAATTAATAGAATCCCTAAATGAGCGCGTAATCCTATTGAAACTCGCAAGTTTGTATAAGGCAATTTCATTACAATATTTGGGCCACTCATCATAATTTACGAAATAATTGGATTCCAAAATAAGCCGCATTGTCAGAGAAATAATAGGCGTTTGAAATTAACTACGTGGTTGTGTATATAATTATATTCTAATAGTTAAAATTATCTTCTTATGTTGCTTCGGTATTAGGCTATACTAATATTGCTATAGGTAACTAACGTTTTTTATTTATTTGAAACTTTGAAACTCGTTGTCTTGGTGCTTTTTTCATATTACCTATTTAGTTTTTAGTTTTATTAAATTACTAGCGGCTGCCCACGAATTCATTTGCGTGGACCCTAGGGAACCTTTACCAGGATAGTAAGTAGCATATAATATGTTAATCCAGGTCCTAATTTGTTCAACCAACCAATCCAAATCTGTCCAGCCAGTTAGGCGTAAAGAGGTAACAGACACACATACACATACAAACAAACATTCGCATTTAGAATATTATAATATCAATTGTTAATATAGATAATAATGATATGGTGATAATTAATGATTAAACGAACTTACCTGTAAGTGAAGTTCTATCATAATTATACGAAGGATTCGTCCGAAGATATTAGTATATTAACACATGTAGTACCGCTTGCATGTATCACCACTTAGCACGTTATTTTAAAGCAATAACCTAAAAAACCTAAAAAGAGAAGGTTTTTGACTTAAAATTGACAGATATTTTGACATTTCCGGTCCAAGTTCGCCCTGTCACTGCTACCCGCCAACCACTTCATTTAGTTTAAAGTCCAAATCCTATGATATTTCCTCATTTTCTTCAGTGGGTAAACAGTAATTGTAATTTACAATAAGAGTAGGGAGGGTGGGATTCTATACTAATATCTTCGGACGAATCCTTCGTATAATTATGATAGAACTTCACTTACAGGTAAGTTCGTTTAATCATTAATTATACTTCAGATTCGTCCTCGATATTAGTATATTAACACATGTAGATGTTAAAAGCATTATAATAAGAAAATGGAACTATCATTTCCTGCGTATTAGTCTTTTTTAAAAAAGAAAAGAATACCATTTAACATCATTCTGAACATTTTACATGATTACATAATACTAAAAACGGTACCTATAGATGGCTGGTACAATATATATATGTATACACGAACATAGATACATATAAATATACAAGGTTGGTTTGGAAAACTCAGTTTGACTATCGGTGATAATATGTTTTAATATTTTGCAAATATAGCGGAGTCATTGACCATTTTGCCGTGTTACCTGGAACATCTATAGTAACATTTTTTGTTAGGGCTATAAAGGTATCGGCATACGTCGAGTACTAAAACTGGTTTGACACTGACACAACACAAGTCTACTTCGTTTCATTAAATGTTTTATTTCAGCAATCTATTACTTACATTACATATAGAATTTAATTTCTTTCTAAATAAGAAGTGATTATGAACTGTTTATTTAATATAAATATGTATGATCGATTCTTGTTTTGTTTTTTTTTTGTATTGTTTGCATTATTTGTGCAATAGGCAAGGTAATCAAAGTTAAACTTTTAAGATAAAAATGATGAAAAAAGAATAAAATTGGAAAATTTGTAATAAAATGTCTTAAGTAATCTAAGATATCCATTGTATTTGTACAATGAAGTCTACGCAAAGGCGTACTTAGTTAAATTCTTTACCAAACCTTGAGATTAGCTCAATTTTGTCCATTCAATAATGAACGCAGTATTATGTAATACTGATAATTGTGTTATACACATCTGTAAAAAAAAAAAATGTTTATTATGTCTATATTAGTATTTGTTAAATAATCGAACCGTTTCTGTTACCAAACTCTGTACTTCCTGATAGTATTAACAGACAGCAGCTTCAATAATAACATAAATAATATACGTGTAAAATAATACCACCTTGATAATGTTATGAAAAACCAATTTATTTGTGCGATTAATTTCCGTCCCTGAAATTAAAAGTTATAGAATGTTAATACTTTATATTAGAATAAGATATACGAAGAAGTACCTTACATGTGATAAGAGGTGCCAAACCGAGGCTCAAGATTGTGACGATTATGATGGCACAATCGTTACACCTTCGTTTAAAAAACTGGTGGAAAAAAATTAAAATAATAGGTACCTTAGTGTCAGAATAGTCTTTGTACAATACTAAACCAAAATAGCATTGTGAATGCTATAATCTCAAATTAGAAAATAAATATTTTTGAAATCAAATGCTAGAAATAGAGAAAAAAAAATCTACTGCATTTTATCTCCACTGCTTAATTCGACTTGCATTGCATCTGAATTTACTCAATCTCAATCTGGAAAATAAAAACCAAAACTGGTGATTAGTTTTTGAATGTATGAATTGAATAATTTCTATTTAGCATCAGAATAATAATATCTAGAATACTTAACACCCCGCACTGAATACAATATGAAAAATTGCAATGAAAGCATATTGAACTGTATTTTCTAGATAATTGATATGCAAATATTTTGCAATTTGTGATTCCTGATGTGACCACAAGTGTCTCCTAGTCCACCCCGTTGTTGAAAGGCCCAAAAGAAAATATGTCGTCTCTAATTAGACTTACGCGGAATTCTGTGTAAGTATCGATGACATTCAACTAAGTGATTTCTGCAGTTTTGTGAACATTTGTCTTGTAAAGATCATAATTGCTAATACATCTGTAATATAATGGAAAGTTGCGACGGTAGCTGTATATAAAAAAAACATTGTATATAAAAAGATGAACTTCATTTCTTCAAAAATGTTCTGAGACCCTTATAAATAGTAAATATTGTCCAATAACAGGGAAATCATGCTATTTAAAAAACTTTATAGCCGGCGGCGGTAGTTTTGTAATAAAAATATGGGTACTAAAATGCCCAAAATTTATGTTTAATGTTATTTATGTGCCCAAATATTTTTTTTTTTAAATTCGTATATTACTATCACTTTCCTTATCAATATTAAAACCTTAAAGGTGATGGGATGTCTAGACTGTGTTTTTAAAAACAATAAGTTACATTTTTAATCGTGATAAAATTATTTTTAAGTACTTAGAGTACGTAATTTTTTATAAAAGCTAAATAAAATTTTAATCAGTTCTTAACTAAATCTGATATGACAACCTGTTTTTTTTTTTTTTTTTTTTTTTTTTTTTTATTTTTTACTCTTGTTACCTTCCGTTGAACCTTCAACAAATTGTAACAAAACTATTATTTGTATGTATTATAACTGTTATGCATTCTGCTCGACTGGAGATGATATACTATAGTATATATATATAATAGAAAAATATAATAATAATCTGGGTGACCTGTGTAGCGCGGCTAAATGGTATATTCACACAGACGATTACCGGCGCAAACGATTTAGTGGACCTTTGCGCCTGTAGTCGGTGACCACTGCCTGTATTCGCTGAATACAGACAGATGTCACACCAGCACGCACCCTCACGAATACACTATCTTAACGGGTGTCCTTACCTCACGTATGATGATTGAAGGCAAAAATTGATGATGCATCATCGGCAACTATTTGGATGGGCCGTAATGCCCGTCTGCGAGTCTGCTGTGACTGACGAAACAAACAGCTGATGGGGCTTCCTCGCCGCGTCTCGCTGTTCGCTTGCCGTCGAAGATGAAGGATGTGACATACCTGCCTACGTCTTTTGTTGTCGTTTTTAAGGCAAATAAATATATAAATCAGTTTCAAAATTGTTTTATTAAGTACTGCGCCCGATTTACTTACAGTTTTTTTTTTGTTGATGGATATCGTTCACATCAGGCCTGTGGCCAATGCATCATTCATATTCGACTGAACTGTCGGTGGCCTTTTAAGTGAGCAGCCTCAGCTACACTAGAGTTGATCATGTACGGTATAATTGAACGTCGTAATACCCCACATTATGTAAAAAATTCGTCACAAAAAGTACACTGTACACATACTATCACAAAAAGGTGTATATAGTTTTGTATTGGAAAGCTGCCTAAAACTTCACTGACACTTGTAGCTAATAATTTTCCCACATCAGAAACATTATTTTGTACACACTCACACAAATTAAATTTGAAAAGTAATAGAGATAATTTGTACAAGGCCATAGCTTAGAAAGAAACATACTAAATAGTTAGTAATGAACAAGTTCAACATATTAGGTCTACCCGCTTGAAATACAAGGTTTCCTAGTTAAGGCAAATGATTAAATTTTTTACTGTATTCCAACAAACATAAATTGCATTTATGATTTACTAGCGGCCACCCGGGTTTTCACCCGTGTGGTTCCCGTTCCCGTGGGAATATCAGGATTAAAAGCATTCTATGTTTTAATCTATCTACTTACCATATGTGTGCCAAATTTCAACCAAATCCGTTCAGTAGTTTTTGGCGTGATTGAGGAAAAAACATCCAAACCCACAAAACTTTCACATTTATAATATTAGTAGGATAATTGCATTGCAATTATGATTCATTTATAGATAATAAAATGTAAGGATTCTGTTATTCCATTTTTAGTTGAAATTTCTATCAGCATGCCAGCAGCTAGCTATTTCAGCAGCTAAGCTATTTCACATAATAGGTGTGTGAAGTATCAGGTATGAGCTATTTGCTGTATAACTCAATATCTGGTTCCATTAAGTTATTAAGTTTTAGCATTTATAGCTAACTCTGTCAGTTTTGTAAACTATAAATTTATCTTAGTACCGATGGTACACTATAATACCGTTGAAATTAACTCAACACCAAGGATATCATGATGTCAAAATTCATACCTGATGAGCAACGCTGTTGTCAGGGCTGCTCTTGCAGCTCCAGCACGGCGGCCGCCTGCCTGGAAGGTGGATGGTGGCGATTCAGCGGACGACGGAGTCACCCGATTAGTGCTCGGCAGCGGTTCCAACAACGTGGCAACCTTTGAGGGTAGTCTGCTTTTTTACAATGTCGCGTCGTCAACGGCTTTTTGAGTTGCTGCAGTAGCGTTGTTTGACGTATCTGTGCGTTGAAATAGTCCAGTATGACTATCTCGAGTGCAATAGATATTTAATTGTGTCTTAAACACAATGCTTTGACAGAAAGTACCCAGTATGGTAAATTCGCATCAGACAAATAAATAAACTGACAGAAAGTACCCAGTATGGTAAGTTCGCATCAGATAAATAAAAAACTGACAGAAAATACCCAGTATGGTAAGTTCGCATCAGATAAATAGCAGACAATTATGCTGTTTAACCAAGTAAACGGCATTTAAAAGTGTTCCTCCGTCTTGACTTCTTCTTCTTGTCCTCTTCCGTCTTGAAAACTTTTTTCTTTCTTCACGAAGTAAATGCTTAACTATAATTTAATTTTCACTGTAAAAATATAATTCTAAAGAAGTCTCACTTTGAGACTGTATACGTGCGTCCGTGGCGAAGCACGAAAAGCGAATGAAGTGGTTGGCGGGTAGCAGTGACAGGGCGAACTTGGACCGGAAATGTCAAAATATCTGTCAATTTTAAGTCAAAAACCTTCTCTTTTTAGGTTTTTTAGGTTATTGCTTTAAAATAACGTGCTAAGTGGTGATACATGCAAGCGGTACTACATGTGTTAATATACTAATATCGAGGACGAATCTGAAGTATAATTTACAGTTCTTGGGCTTACTAGATACCAAAAGGTGTTTCAAACTCAGATATTATTTTACTTTGTTTTATCGCTTTCTATAAGCAATAATTTTACTTACATTCGTTTAACTCACCCACTTGTTAAACCTCTATTATTTAAGAGACCGGCGGACAGTGAACTCCCTATACAAATGTAATATCAAAATGTTTTTCAATATTATCTTGTGATGTTATTTGGATTAAGACAGCATTTTTCTAGGGTTCTATAAAATAAAATAAAAAATCCAAAATTCTGATCCAATTCAAAATAAACTGTAAATCACATTAATTTTTAATTGTTTTGGTAATTTGGATTTTTCATTGAATAGAATCCTAGACAAATACTTTCTTAATCCGAATAACATCACTGGAAGAGTTAATAATGCCCAAATCACAAATAATTTTTTGGTATTACGTTTGTATAGGAAGTTCACTGTCCGCCGGTCTCTTAAGAAACAGTTATATAAAGCACAACAATATTCAAGAGCTTGCCCAAAATTAATTAAAACTATGAACATGTACCACAAAGTTTCTTTTCACTCGAGAGTTTACAATACATTATATTACAACAATGTAAACTGCTAAATTATACCATACTTCCGGTTTCCACATATAAACCTTATTACTGGCGAAATAAAATCAGTGACTGAAACTTTAAAAACCATTTCCATTGTAAAAAAAAAACATTGATTTAATTTCTTAGTTTCTGTTTAGCCGTCTTGGCTTGTGCTAATCAATTGTGCACAGCGCTACCCCCCTCCCTGTCTGCTTTAGAAGCGGGTGGGGGGAGGGGAGACTATCTTTGAATCCAGATAATTGATAGATAAAGATCTATAGGCGGGAACGGGTTCTGAGCGCGGAAGGTACGTAGCTGTCTATGGAAAAACAGGAAATGGGCATGACATTTAATTGAAATAAGAAGTTGGCAGGTTCAGTATTACATTAACGATTATATAAACGCATTAATTGTAACTTGTAAGTACCTATTGTATTGATATCGAAACGAAACGCAAGCACGACGAATGATAAATCATTAGTCATGTTCCAACTTTGGTCATTTTAACACCTTGGTAATTAGACTCCAAAAAGATAAATATGTCATTTTGCAAATTTGGTCATTTAAGCACCTTGGTCATTAAGCTCCGAAAAGATTAGTAATTTTTTCAAACATTTTTTTCAAGAAACATTGGGCTATACTATAGCCGCTATAACTTAAACTCATTAGACAGTTCTGCAGTTTTATCATAGTAGTGAAAACTTAAATAGATAAAATGGAGTTTAAAGCTTCAAATTAGAACAGTCAAAGACAAAAAAAATCGTATCAAATCAGCGGAAACTACGTACCAAAGTGCGATCAAGAGTGAGTTGCCGTTCCGGCAAAGAAATTGAATTACCACGTCTATGATTTCCAAGTGGCGTAGATAGCACCCAACGCAGACACACCATTCATCAGATACGCAGACAGACCGACCTCCGCACACCAGAGCTAATGACGAGAATCGAGACTTGAGAAACGTTCCGTAAATTGAATCGTATTAGTTTGAAATATTAAGCTAGATAACTCATTTGAGGCAGACTTCATAGAAAACTATTAATTGTAACTTTGCAGTCAAAATTACAAATTGTTGGTTGAATACACAGCCTCTTTTTCACTGAAATAACCCAACCTAGTTAGTTAAATTACAAAAAAAAAACAATACAAACTTTACTAAAAAGTCTGCTACGACTACGACTGCTACAAGCGCTACGGAAAATCGTAGCTAACTAACGAGTTTTGCTCCGAATGAGTTCAAAGGAAATACGTTTTTTAATTTATTTATTAATGGTTTGTCAACAATTGCAACAATAAAACTTACTTTCTAATTACACAAATTAATGGTGATCTAATTGCACAATCTATTATAGACAAACACAACATTCACTAAATGCTAATGGCACTTAAAATCTACATACAATAACGTACACAGAATAATCACAACTAGAAATAGTAATCCAACTACGTGTCCTGGTGCAGAATTATAAACAGTCTACGATTCTTTGCATAGGGATAAGAAATATCATAGTTAGAACTGACCCGATTGTATCTTCTATACAGGCGTGGGATTGGTGAGTTTCGACCGAAATTGGTTCTGCGCGGTGGGATCTCAAAAAGCTTCCCAACCGCATGACGAGGATAGCGAAAAGGAATTTTGAGATTAATTAGGCCTAGTAGTTGAGGACAAGCTATCTATTATTCTATTATTACGTTTTTGATAATAATTAAATCCTTAAAATTGTCACACAATCTGTCCAGATAGATTAACACGTAACTTTACGGGCAACTGACGTTTACAATTTAATCCAACTCGTACAAAGGAGGGTTAAGTAATTATGAATTGTTAATTTTTGTGCTAGTCCCTGGCTAATTACCCTCTAATTACAGTTGGGACAGATCTTTTTTTAGGCATTTATTTTGTCATTATTGTTTTATATTTTATATCCAGGACTTTTGTTACAATAATTTGGAAAGATTTGTGTTATCGTTATACTCATTATCATCTCGTTAACACTAAGCAAGATTTAAACGTTCTGAATCCTATAATTGTCTGAAAACGTATCGTATAGTCAGAAGTATCAAATATATTAAATGTCTATTCGTATATAAGAAGGCTGAACAATTAATCTTCTAACACCGTGACTGTTATCTTAAGCTAGGGTTGTCGACTAACTTACAGTTAATTTAATTATTGTGATTATTACTACTACTTAAAACTATAAAGAACTTACGACACTAAGATACATGATACTTATAAACTTTTATCAGATTATCTGTGAAGAGGAACGAACTAACACTTTCTCCTCAACAGTTTCATTACCCTATAGTTGGTTTGTTTATAATATTTTTCGATAACTACGGAGCCACCCCTAATAAAAGCCTAACTCAGTCGAAGCCTGCCATTAACACGTATTTATTCAGCACTTAAAAGTCGTAAATTGCTTTAAGCCGACGCGTCAGCTTAACGGCGTTAAGGTGCGGCAACGGAAAACAATGCGATTGCTTACAGGTACCCAAAATAATTATAGACGAAATAATTATAAAAGAAATTCAATATTATTTTAGAGGACTTGCGTGGTGCAGAGGTCAACATGCCGGACTACCACGCATGAGGTCCCTGGTTCGATTTCCGGCCAGGCAGAAATTGAAATAATGATTTTTTTATTTCTGTGACGGGTCTGGGTGTGATTACCGGTCTTGCCAGTTCTTCTCGTTACAAGGTTCTTAGGGTTTGCGAACCGATGGCGTAGCTTCTATGACATTCACAAGTGCTTGTAACAGCCTAGACTGAATAAATGATTTTGAATTTTGAATTTTTTGTATTATGTATAATAAGTACCTATTTAAGTAATAGTAATGCCAGTTGGGAAGCACCTATATACAAGCTTTGCTTAGTTTGGGGCTAGAGGGTGCTGTTTGAAGTTGTCTAAGCATATTCAAAAGATAAGGGAAATGTGTTTATCTCTATTCGTGATATTCTTCATTGAACAGAAATTTAGCTTTGAAATTAGGTAACATTATTAGAAAATTATAATAAGTAAATCCGTAACTTTCAGTGTTTATAATCACGCATTATACTTTTGATTTTGATACAAAAAAAAATGATGCATGTTCCCTATTATCCAATCCGTCCAAACTAAAAGATATGTGACTTTTCACTCTTGTTACTGATCTGACCGGAAGTGAAACTGGTACTCAAACCGAAGAACTTGCGAAGCCTTGTATCCCCTAATTAACCCAATTAACTAAATTCTGCTAAGTCCGGGGAAAGAAAGGACAAAAGGTCAAGATGCTTCCTGTAATGTTAATGGAAAAATTTGCAAGGGGAAGTCTATGGTCCCTTGATGTGGGTACCATAGCTTTTACGAAAAAAACCTCATGGATTAAGCTTTTCCTTTAGATGTTCATTGAGAAAATTCATTGATCAGAATGAAGTCTTACTGTACAATTTCTACCAAAATATCAGATAAAGGGTCACAGATGAAGTATGAAAATTACAGAATTTGTCACATAAAGTATAATAATTACTGCGGATTAATTAGAAAAAAGATATAAATTACAATTTCCTTAGTCTTGATAATATTAATTTTCTCTAAAAACTTAAAACTACAAGTCTTCGAGAATTCTCAATGAGTTTAGAACGTTCCTTGTTAATAAACTTTTTCTAGCTTGTCTAGGAGTTGATAACTAGTACAGAAAGAAGCACTATGACTGCAGTTGGCAAGTTGCACAACTGGCGCACGCAGACAACTTTGGCCAACTCGGGAGCTAGTGTAAGGCTACAATTTTAGTAAAAATATTATCAAAAAGACAGTAGCTAGTAGGGTTACCTTTCTTGGAGGATAGGGCGGCTCTTCGCCGACTGCAAAGAGTCGTTGCCTCCCGTATAATACGGGAATACCGCACGGTGTCGGGGACGGCAGCATGCGCCCTCGCTGGTACATTACCCTGGGAGCTAGCAGCTCAGGTGCTTTCTGAAGGTGTACAGGTGGAGGAGAGTAATCACAGCAAATGGCGAAAGCCAGGCCCCTGAAGAAAAATTGCGAGTCCGGCGCAATGCGGAGGAGCGGATGCTCCAAGATTGGGAACTCCAGTTGCAAACCCCGATTGCGGGGCATAGGACTGTTCAGGCTATTCGCCCAGTCCTAAGGCGGTGGCGGGATAGGAAGCATGGCTCCCTGACATACAGGATGCCACAGGTACTTACCGAGCACGTTTGCTTCGGTAAGTATTTGTATCGAATACGGAGAGAGGCTGCTCTGGTGTGCCACGACTGCGGTGCACCTGTCGACACCACGGAGCACACTTTTTCAGAGTGTCCGACGTGGTCGTCACAGTGGAGAGAACTAATGGCGATCATTGGAGTGGACCTCTCGCTTCCCAGCGTGGCAGTCGCCATGCTGGGTGGTGACAGGTCGTGGCAGGCGGTGGTCTCCTTCTGTGAGGACGTGATGTCACAGAAGGACGGCCAGGAAGAAGGAGGAGATGCTATGCGCACCTCATTTCTCCCTAGTTTATGTCAGGGGACGAGTGCCACTCGGTGGTCCTCCAAGAGCCGGGCTCGTTCGGGCGTCAACACCAGGACCACACGGTGCGTGATATCACGGTCCCGTAGGTCTTGCGTGTTAGGTGGTGTGAGAAGCAGTAGGGGGTTTAGTGGGTAGGGCCTTGGCGGCGAGTCCCACATACCTTCGGGATGCATTAACCGCATTCCCCCTACTATAAAAAAAAGGGTTACCTTTCTTGATAAACCTTTTCCAAAAAAAGGCTTTATTTGATACAAGTTGATTAAAACGTGTTTGCTTGTTTTTTATTATAAACTATGATACTATATGTCAATTAACAAAGCTAATAATAGGAAAAATCAAATACATTTTTCTGGATCTAGCTAATTTCCCATTATACTCAAGCATGGCATTTTCTCCTGATTTCTGAAATCAGCTTCTTTCATATGGCTCGCATACTTTAGAATCGACAGCCTTGGAATACTTTTTAATTAACCATTTCGAAGAAACCGGAAAGTTTTATATTACTTAGCTGTGTGCAGAGGTTTTTGTAATATTTAAGTTAATTTAGAACCGTCTAAGTTCTGTGCCTATAATTAGGCCCAGTCTTCAAGTGATCCTGTCTGGCAGTGCAGGGATTGTGTAAGTTGCCGAAACGCCAGTCACCACCAACCGGGTGATTAATGGTGAGGCTCGCTTCACCTTGCAAATTCGTGAATCATTGTAGGCAAAAAGTTGCGCGTCTTGGTCGCAGTGTATGCGAGAACAGTGTGAGATGCTCCGCGTAACGGTTTAACAGCAATCAGCCCCCTGATTTTGTAACTTTGTTTCAATCAACTCTGACTAACAGTGCATGGAGATCCTCTTTTAAGTATAGAGTATATACTTGTACTAAAAGATCTCGCTTCTCCTCAAAGTTTACAAATACGTTTATGTTACAAAATAATTATACCAATAAATGCTAATTACTATTACAAAAAGAAAACAGAAAAAAAAGAAAACATTTAGTGACAGTAATCGACTGCGGTATGGTGTATGTGTGTGTGTGTGTGTGTGTGTGTGTGTGTGTGTGTGTGTGTGTGTGTGTGTGTGTGTGTGTGTGTGTGTGTGTGTGTGTCTTGTGTGTGTATGTAAATGTGTGTGTGTGTGTGTGTGTGTGTGTGTGCGTTTGTAAGTATGTGTGTGTGTATGTGTATGTGTGTGTAAAATCGATACCTACATTAAATTTGCATAGGAAATTTTTACAGTATCAGCTGCCGCCGAAAAGCAAAATTAAATTTCCCATAGACGATCATGTTCTATCGAGTACTTTTACATGCGTTTTTTCTTGATAGACGTTCGTGCCAGAAGTACTGAGTAAATGCGGGTGCTCTAAGCTGATTGAAATTGTTGGTTTACTGTCAGTTGCATGTTTTTTTAATGAGCCTAATGCATGGAGTACAAAGATATTCAAAATTAATTCAAAAAAGGAAATTTAGCATGCAAAAATTCAGCATATTTCATCTCTGTTAGTTACAACTCAAAGTAAATGAAATGTTCAGGAAAAAAAAATTCTGGTCGTTAAAATAATGTTATATACTGGCATTAACTTTACTTCAAGTTCACACAGTCGTAACGCTGATGTCATTAAAATGATTAATGGAAAAATCGATATTAAGCGATTGTATTGTTATTCAAGGCCATTTGGGATAGAATATGTTACAATTACAATAGTATGTATTATACAGGGTGTTTAGTAATAGCCTTTTAAAGCCGAATATGGTAGATAGGACCATGCATATCATACAACGACAGAAAATTATTATAAACCCTGAAAACTGCCACATAGTTGAGAAATTTTGTTTTTATATTTGTAATGGAAAAATACGAAATGACAACCCTAATACTGATAAGTATAGACTACTAGCGGCCGCCCGCGGTTTCACCCGCGTGGTTCCCGTTACCGTGGGAATATCAGGATAAAAAGTATTCTTTGTTTTAATCCAGGCTATCTGCTATCTGTGTGCCAAATTTCAACCAAATCCGTTCAGTAGTTTTTGCGTGATGAGGAACAAACATCTAAACATCCAAACCCACAAACTTTGACATTTATAATATTCGTAGGATTGTTTTTAATAATCAATCCCGTCAATGCGGCAAAGGAAAACACAATTTCAGTCTAGGGTTGCCACTATACAATTTATCTTAAAAGAAATAATCTTTTTTTAAATGTGGTGGAATAGCGTTTATAATAATTTTCGGGGGTTATATATACATGATACCCTGCTTATCATATTTAGATATAAGGCTATTACCTAACACCCTCTAAGCCGAAATGAGATTAGGATGGCGTACGTATATAAATCGACAAGTTACAGAACTCGTGATGAAAATAACGTTTCTTTTGAACCATCAGAGAGCTATGAATAGAGTGAAGCGTTATTCTAATTACATAAAATTCCTATTGTACGGAATATGTACCCCACTTTCTGTCGCTAAATCGTCAAAATGCGTCATTAGACTCGTAACAAGAAGCCGGAATTTGATCAGCTCTATTATAATAAAACAGAGTAAAACGGCGTGTCATTACCGCGAGCGTGTTAGCATAGCGCGTCCCGAACAGCGTGAAAGTCGCGCGTCACGTCGCGCCGCCTGCTATCCGTCACGGTGTTTATCGTGCGCTATAATGTACGCGCGCTAATTGGACGCCCCCCCTCCTGACACAAAGGCGTGGCATTTTTTACGATAAGCCTTTTTGTTTGCGCTGATACTTTTTATTTGGGACAAATTTGAGAAAGTGGATTAATCAAACATAACTTATGTGCCTTGAATTTTGCGTCTTCGGCATTTTAATAATAACATACACATTATTATTGTAACAATATTTATAATTGATTATTAAGATAATAAAAGCGTGAATATCTACTCCCAATCAAACATGTCAAAGGCATCAGTATTTTAAAGAAAAAGTTAGTACTAAAATCACATTCCATTAATAATACAACATTAACAAGACATTTAATTAATACATTAAAAACACAGTAAAAAGACAGCTCTTGCTCTTTAGAATTATTCTCTAACTCTACGTTTGCTGCAGCAAAACCTTTTCTAAAATATAAAGGTGTTTTCACTGCAGATTTTGGGCAGTGCAACACGTGAGTGGTAATCCTGCCACGTTTGTCACGTCGCCGGTAATCCTTAGGGGCTAATTGGCGGGTTTTCTGCCCCTAATAATATGTCGCCGTGATTAGGACGCCCGTAAACTGGTGTTGGTGGTGCCAGATAATGGCATTCATAATTCACACGGGTTATATGTTAGTTGTAAATGGTGATTGTGGTTACGAAAACGTTGGTAAGGACAAAATGTTACCAGTATCTTAATTAAAGATAAAATCAAATGTAATAAGTGTTTTTCGCTAGCAGAATAAACTTTGTAGAAAATATTTTGCTTAATTAAGTAATAGTGAAATAACAAAATGAGTTTTTATCATCCCTATGACTGAGTTTAAATTTAACAAAAGATCTTTTATGTTTATATGTCTTCAAATATTATTTTATGTAAGCAAGATATAATATTTGTATTTATCCGTTACAGTAGTGATCGATCAAGCGGACAAAACTTCACACTTTCATCAATATATAATTATCAACAAACTTTGAAAGAACTCTTTTAGTTTTTCTTCTTAGGAAACTTTCTAGACGGCTTTGATCGCAACAAAATATTCCAATGATGAGGGTGTTATAACAGGGTTGAAGTAATAACTCTCGATTCGGGTCCAAAGTAGATTTTTACTTATCTTCTCCCTCAAAAAAACATACTTTATTGATTTTTGTCTATGGAAGTATTGACCAATATTAAATTAATAATGATAAAAATAACAAAGAATTAGAAATAGTGCGGCCACTGACAATCAGATCAAAATAAATACTATTCTTCTAACTAGATTACTTATTATTTGTGAGTATGCTAGTAAATAGAAAATTTTTGAACCCGGGAGCCGAGACCTCAGAAAGACTTGGAGGTCGTTTAATAATACATACATACAATTTGCTTTTATTATTCAAGTGAAGAGCGTTTCTTACGATTTGCAGATTTGCTTAGTAAAGCGGGATTGTGGTACCGTTATGTTTTCAATAATATTGACACGTCGCTCCCTAAAATGCGATACGAGCATAACACTCATTTATTATTCTTGCCCTGAGTGTGTTTGCTTTGCAGGGATTCGATTACGTGCCACAATTCTGTTTATTTGCTCTATATATCATTTCACCCCGATACCCTGTACATTTGAGTTTCACAGTTTGTCTGTTTGTATTTATCATAACTCGGTTTTAATTGTGTCCTAAATATGATTTACTTTCGATAGTTCAAAGTTATTGATTGCACTTTTAAGACAGCATTTCAAAAAAATTAGCGTTTTTCCAAAGAAGTTAGAGAGAGAATAAAATAATAAATTATCAGGTTTTTAAAACGAAGACAATCTGTTCAGTTGGAATTTTAAAATTGCTTGTCAGAGGTATTTTTCACAAAAGTTTCAGCTGTAAAAAAGAAGAATAAGACTCATATTTATTTTTTCACTTATTGTTAAGGAGTGCACTATATAGGTAGAGAGAACATTTAAAAAAATGTTTTTAATCACAGAGAAAATAAAATATTAAAGAATGCTCAAATCGGTACACTTTGACATGTTTTTTTTTATTGGTATTTAAAGATTCTAAAGTATTTTTTTTAGGAAAAATGGAACGTAACGTGATGCTTATCTACACCAATGGTGTGTCAATTATATTTCTTTTGTTTTTATTAGGCTTAATAGTTTTTTCAATGCAGATATTCTATGTGCTTATTTCCATTAGCATTTAGTTGCCCGATTAAGCGATAAAATGAATATTTAGACAATTTTACTGCATGCGTGTCGCGTGATAAACGAACCCGGAGAGTGTCACGTACATTTTTTCATTTAGATTTCTTATCCTGTTGAATTACGGTGCAATAAAAATTTTGAGCGAATACTTTTTTATTTTTAGATGTAAAAGACAAAAAAGACAAAAGGCCAGAGAAGAATCGAGAGTCTGTATTTTTACTACATAGCATAAAAACATCGCAACATAAATATATTTTTATTACACTGTATTTTCACGTGAAAGAGGACGTGAAAAGGTTATACCAGCGAGAAAGAAAAACAAAAACTACATTATAGAGACGACAGAAAAACTTCACTCCACGTGTCAGGAGAAAACTAATAACCCTCGAATGGTCGCGATATTATATCGTGATGTATAGCACGCGTGTTGGCGTCACGCGCCCGGCGTTTGTCACGTCCTTGGTAATCTGCCGTACAACGCCTCCGACAATTGAAACGAAAATGAAACTAAACTCACTATGAGTTGTCTGCAGTAGTTCGTTTGAAAATTTATTTATTGAAAATAAAAATATCTCCTAAATATAATTATTCAATAAGATCTCTTCAACGTTTCTAACTACGTATTTTTCATTTTATTTCTGGACATACTCGTGTTTCTCCAAACAAACTGTTGTTTTGAAACTTCAATTTCAACTACTATCAGGATATACCTACACTTCTAGGCTTCCGCGCGTACAGTTCATTAGAAATAAAACAATTTTTTCTTCTCGGAGTGGCCTCCCCATTTTTGAACTGGTGGTAGATTTGATAACTATATCGTGTTTTCTAATTAATTTTAATCAATTCAATATTAATTATTAAAATCAGAACGCAGCTATAAAATAATTTAATAAACTTGAATGCATTTTTATAAGGTTCCAAGCGAGTAATTTCATAAAAATATGAGCAGCTTTTTTGCTTCAGTCATCCCGTGACCACGACACCTGGAAAGGTGTTGAAACGTCGGGAAACCCAAAAAACCAACAAATCAAAACTAAATAACTCAAAAGAAACATCTGAATTAACCAATTTATGCGCTGTAATCCGTAAAAAGTGTTTTGTTTCTAATGAACTCTACGCGCAAAAGCCTTAGAAGTGTATATATATCATTGCGTTTCGAACTTTGACAATTATCTCCTAAATAAGATTATTTAATAAGATCTCTTCAACGCTTCTAACCATGTATTTTTCATTTTATTTGATTCTCCAAACAACGGTTGTTTTGAAACTTCAATTTCAACGACTATCAGGATATTGTTGATATTACATAACAGTCAATAAAACTATAGAAATTGTAATAAAACTAGTCAATAAAAAGTTGCTCTGAGTAAATATTACCTACGATTAACCATTTTATTAGTTTTGTACGATATTCAATTCATATTGACGCTAAAAACATTTTATATTAAACAAACTGTTCTAGACACGCACTTAAACTCGAGTTTCAACAAGATTTTTATTGACTCGTAGCTTCTCAGACGGGACTTGAACCCACCATCCCTTAGGGATCCGACACAATGCTCTAACCTATATTATATACCTTTCTAGTATTTATTTAATATAATATGCAAATAATGAATGATATAAATCTTTAAAAAAAGAGAAGACTTCATGAAATGATGAAAAACACAATTCATTCCCAACTATCTACCAATATAAATGCATAAAGTTTCGTGATAACTCATAACGAGGCAAAGTACTGCAAATCCTAGCTTTAATGACGTCTCTCGTGGATATACAACGTGTTACAATATTAACTCCTAATGCCGAAAAAAATCAGCTTTTTTTAATACAAAAATTAATAATGAAAATATCAAAATATATGGAAAAGCTGATTTTTTTTCGCAGTTTCAGAGTTGGTCCCAGAGTAAAAGTTGTTCAGTTTGATGGTCCCGATCTACCATATTCGGCATTTGGGGTTATTTTGTAAAATGTTGTGTAGCGGAGAAATGCCACAAGAAGATTACGCGTAGAGGATCAGTTGAGGTCCGTTACGCGCGCCGAATACTGTTTGCCAAATTAGTGGCCCTCGCGATTGTTCAACGTCAGCTGTGCGCTTGATCTTGTACTTAAGGCTCCTAGAGCCCTTAAGTGGCTCCTTCATCTTAATTTAATTTAATATGTTTTATATAAATTTAATTAATTAATTTAATCCTTACTAATATTATAAATGCGAAAGTCCGTTTGTTTGTTTGTTTGTTACGCCTTCACTTTTTAACTACTGAACCGATCATCATGAAATTTTGCATACACGTTGTCAGGAGTACAGAGAAGGACGTAGGATACCTTTCATCCCGAAAAAAAAAATATGTTCTCGAGGGATCATCATCATCATCATCATCATATCAGCCGCACGACACCCACTGCTGGGTATAGGCCTCCCCCAAGGATTTCCACGACGATCGGTCCTGTGCTTCCCACATCCAGTGGCTTCCGGCAACCTTCACCAGATCGTCGGTCCACCTTGTCGGGGGCCTACCCACGGAGCGTCGTCCGGTGCGCGGTCGCCATTCAAGAACCTTTCCGCCCCAACGGCCATCGGTTCTTCTCGCTATGTGTCCAGCCCACTGCCACTTTAGCTGAGCAATCCTTCGAGCGATGTCGGTTACTTTAGTTCGCCTGCGGATCTCCTCATTTCTGATTCGATCACGCAGGGAAACGCCGAGCATGGCTCTCTCCATTGCACGCTGGGTGACCTTGAGCCTCCTTATGAGACCCATAGTTAGCGACCACGTTTCACTGCCGTAAGTCATCACTGGCAACACACACTGGTCATAGACTTTCGTCTTGAGACACTGCGGTAAATCGGACACGAAGATTTTTCGGAGCTTCCCGAATGCTGCCCATCCGAGTTGGATTCGACGAGAGATCTCCTTCTCAAAGTTGGACCTACCTAACTGGACTGCCTGTCCTAGGTATATATAATGGTCAACAACTTCAAGTGTAGTGTTCCCAACATGAACTGGAGCGGGCACAACATGAGAATTCGACATGATTTTCGTCTTATCCATGTTCATTTTAAGACCCACTCTTTGGGAAGCACTACGGAGATCTTCGAGCATTGTGTTCAGGTCCTCCAAGGTCTCAGCCATAAGAACTATATCATCGGCAAAACGAAGGTGTGTTAGGTACTGGCCATTAATGTTGATGCCGAGTCCTTTCCAGTCTAAGAGTTTAAAGATATCCTCCAATGCAGCTGTGAACAGTTTCGGAGAAATAACATCTCCCTGTCTCACACCTCGCTGCAGTTGGATAGGATTTGTTCTCTGGTTCTGTACTCGGACCGACATGGTGGCATTTTTGTATAAATACCTCAACACCTCGATATACCTGTAGTCCACTTGGCACCTTTGGAGAGACTGCAGCACCGCCCAGGTTTCAATCGAATCAAAGGCTTTCTCATAATCCACGAACGCCAAGCAAAGTGGCAGATTATACTCTTCGGTCTTCTGTATGACCTGCCGCAGCGTATGGATGTGGTCTATGGTGCTAAAGCCTTTTCGGAACCCGGCTTGTTCGGGAGGTTGGAAGTCGTCGAACTTGCGAGCGAGACGGTTCGTAAGGACTCTCGAAAACAGCTTATAGACATGACTCAGAAGCGAGATGGGTCTATAGTTCTTTAAGAGGGACTTGTCACCCTTTTTAAAGAACAAAATCACCTCACTTATGTTCCATGTCTTCGGCGTTCTGCCCTCGACGATGACGGAATTGAAAAGCTTCTGGAGGACTTTAAGTATCGGCTTACCGCCCGCTCTCAGAAGTTCTGTAGTGATTCCGTCGTCACCCGCCGCCTTGTTGTTTTTCAGCTGTTTGAGAGCTATACTAATCTCGTACATGCTGACGTCCGGGATATCTTGGGTATAGTGTCGGGTAAGCTTGGCTCTGGGGTCTTTAGCCTTGCTTTCAACAGGTGTCTGCGTGGAATATAACTGCCCATAGAAACTCTCGATCTCCCTCAGGATTTCAGGTTTCGCTGAGATGATGCATCCGTCGTCAGTTTTCAGCTTCGTCATCTGGCTTTGCCCAATAGACAGATCTCTCGCGAACACTTTGGAGCCTTTGTTCCGCTCGATAGCCTCTTTAATACGATTCGTATTAAATTGGCGAAGGTCGCTCGTCAAAGACTTAGATATCTGTCTATTAAGCTGCCGATAACGATTAGCATCTACTGAACTCTGGAGCCTCATTTCACGTCTCTGATCCATGAGTAGGAGTGTGTGGTCGGAGAGTTTCTTTAGCTTGGGACGGCGGGTCTTGAAGAACTTGGACCCTACCGTACGGACAGTATCCACTACCATATAGCAAAAAACTTTCCACGCAGACGAAGTCGCGGGCGAAAGCTAGTTTTATATAAATTGCTCGCTAAGTATCGGAAATTCACATGTACAGATTGTTGTTAAGGTTCTATAGTTTATCTACAAACAATAATGTCAGTAAAATACAATACGTTGTAGTAGTAGAAAGCAAAAGTGCCTAAAGTGGCCACATTTTGCTCTCTTGGCTACTATTACTACTACTATAAGGGCTATTACTACTACATTAAGATGAGGGCAAAACTTTGAGGTATATAGGACCTTAATAAGGCTAAATAGGATTTACCATTGAAAAATTGGAAGACTGATTCATAATAAACATACGTTAGAGGAAATAGAATATTATACGCAACATAATATTTCCATTAATCTGTTATAAGTATAAGAATCTGGCAACTTTATTGTCACCACTCCACTATAATCTTATTTGTTTGATATCTACCTATATAGTACTTACTTATGAAAATAATTATAGTATAAGTGGCAAAAAGTTTCTTGCTTTTTTATACATTTTATTTTTCCAAGGTCGTCCGTCACTACTTCTATTTTTCCATCACAAAACAAAGTTACACCAGGTAATTCTATAAATAGAACGTTGAACCACAGGGCAAAGAAAAATCTCCTGTTTGAACCGCGTCTAGCAAAATGGCGGCGAATACTACATCTCGCGCCATCGCTAAACTCGCAAATCATTCCCGCTTTCTTTTATTCTTGATTAATGCCTCCGAATGGGAGCCATATTTGTCGGCGCTTTTTAATTCCGCTACGCCATTTTTTTCGTCAAAGCTTTTCCGCAATACGGTGTGGAGTGCTGTTGGGAAGATATAAGTATATCTTAAATATGACGGAACCGAGTGATTTTTGAGAGGGTAGATAAAATGTCAATCATAACCTGAAATAAACGCGGAAGAAATTGTTTGTTTGTCAATCAATGCGATGTTTCATTTAGATATCGAAGGTACGGTTTAATAAAAAATCGCTTTGTATTTAATTTTTCTTGCTGTAATTGTCTTTCATTAAATGAAACAGTCATCTAAAAATGTATTTACTTACCTGATTGCTTAATAACTAGAAACGGCTATGCTTAACCAACATATTGCTGTTTATGAATTAGAGACCCAATATTTAACACTCGGTGTAGGTATTTAAATTAAAATGTACTTAATCGTCTGTCATTTCTAGCGTCTGAGTTTCATACTTATCTTCAGCGAACTAAAATTTATGGAAGTGTAATTGCAAACAAATATTGCTTAAAAAATGGCACCACGGGGCCGAAAAAGTACAACCCGCTCAGCTTTAGTCGGGCCAGCCACGCACCCGGTGACTGACGTCAGTGTTCTTTTCAATAAATTGCAGCTTGTATTGTAAAGAAAAGATAGAAAGAGAGAGTTTATTAGAAATGATGTCCTTTATAGTCAAATGGTGTAAAAGAGGCAAAGAAGGCAGTAAAAAGATGCAGAAAAAACGTATCTTATTTTTTCGTTTAAGTACAGAAAATATCTATGAGTATAGAAATTATGGTCTCTTATAAGCTTAGGGTTCTGTATGCTCTAAGCTAATAAGCAACCAGTATTCAAACGCTTTGTGCTGCATAATTAAATGTTAGCGTTTTTAGCATTATCCACTTAGTTGTAATTTTTTCATGTGGTGCCATTTTTTGAGCAGAATGCTTATTCCATAGATTTAGTTCGCTGCTTATCTTAGTGTAAGAGAACAACAGTTCATTCCACTATTTTCTGTTTCAATAAATTTCCATACTGACGTACACAATTAAACCCTTTCATGATTATTCGTAACAATGATTCCGACAATATCAAGTTGCATCAATGTCTAACAATGTCGTAACGAGATCATGTAACACGTACTATCGTAAACAAGCAAGCCGTATCAACATGGCAAGTAAACCAGATTATCCTGTCGTATCCTATGTTCTTGTGTTGAGTGCATCATTAAGCTGACGTTCAGCGTTTACGTCACGTGATCGCAGGCATTAATTACTGCTCTAGCAGTGACGTACTAGGCGCTGTCACGCTTACGTGTACGATGGCGTGTGTGGGGTCTGCGTGCTGTCGTGGCGGTTTCGGTAATGGCGAAAACAGATGGTTCACTTCAGCTTTTCAATTTGGATTAAGCAAAAAATTGAATCATGTAAACAGAATTATCGTTCTACGCCTTTCAACCTTCGAACAACGCGGCTTTCGTGCCCCGTTACTCGAAGCTTTTAACCAAAGAGAATTAATTTTGATAAACCGTGTATTTCAGTCATTATTGTTTCAAGTTTTTCAGACATAAAAGTATTTCTTCACTTTTACGCAAATAGTTTTTAGTTTTTATTTTACACAATAGGTTTTTATCGCTTACAATAGTTCTATGTAAAAATATACTTCTTTAAGTTATACTAATGATAACATAGAAAAATTGAAAATTTAAGTTATAAAAGTGATTATAGGATCCACTCTGAAAGAGCAACTAGCATTGTCTATTACTTACATAGTTATTAATAATGAAACTTAGTTGTGAATCAACTTTAATTTTATCATTAAAAGAGAAAAAAAAAATGTTTTACAGTTCATTTTAAATAAAATTTTGAGTATAAGCCAAAAGAAGTTTGTTAAAATTACAAAAGCTGAAAGATCCGTCGAGCTCCTTTCTTGGCAACCATTCTGTTAATTTGTGAGCTAGTTACGAGTATCCCAGTAGCTGCATACAGTTTGCATAAGAATGAACAAATAAAAATAACCAACTTGACAGGAATGCTCACTGAGCATTTGAGTTATTTTTAACGAGTAGAAGGCTTTAATTAATTATTTAAGTAACTCTTTTCATACATATTCCGAAAGCAACGTTGTTTAGGAAATTCGTCATTAAGAGCTTAATACCTGATTCAAACAAAACAGTACGGAAAATGTACTCTAGATAGTTTAAAAAAAAAACCGGTCAAGAGCGAGTCGGACTCGCGCACGAAGGGTTCCGTACCAAAAAACGGCAAAAAAAATACGTTTGTTGTATGGGAGCCCCCCTTAAATATGAATTTTATTCTGTTTTTAGTATTTGTTGTTATAGCGGTAACAAAAATACATCATCTGTGAAAATTTCAACTGTCTACCTGTTGTCGTTATTAATATTGAGCAAAAAACGGAAAAAAATCACGTTTCTTGTATGGGAGCCCGCCTTAAATATTAATTTTATTCTTTTTTTAGTATTTGTTGTTATAGCGGCAACAGAAATACATCATCTGTGAAAATTACAACTCTCTAGCTATCACGGTTCATGAGATACAGCCTGGTGACAGACAGACAGACAGACACAGGGACAGCGGAGTCTTAGTAATAGGGTCCCGTTTTTACCCTTTGGGTACGGAACCCTAAAAAACGCCAATGTAGGTAACGTTCTAGATTGAGTTTTATACCAGATTTTGTCATCATAATGTTGTAGTAAGTAATAATTATCTTTAAGTAATTTGGGTAAAGACATTACTATTGTCTAAGGTTTATGTGATAAAGCCAAAGAAAGTGGGGAAAAATTGTTCCCAACTCGTGTTAACTGGGAAATAATGAGGGTGATTGTAGGTGGCGAGTGGCGTGACGAGTCGCATCCGTCATTCCGGGACGATTCGGACGAGCCGGCGATACGAAATACCCACAGAACAAAGAAAAAATTTTCCCCCCCAGTAGAAGTCGCAAGTAGGCGGGACCCGTGTAACCTCAAGTGAGCGTAGCTCCGCATACTTCTGAATTTTGCTACGTCAGTCGTGTGAGCGAACGCCAAACGAAAACATCTTCAAAAAACATATAAAAATGCCGAGTTGCATTATATAAAAGATCAAAAACAATATCCACATATATCATTTAGCAAACGGGTGCATAAAATATCAGAGGGAAGCTTTATTTAATTTATTTTGATTTTAATTAAAAATTCAACGGAGTTTTTCCTTTTAAATTTCAAAACAATAAATATCCACCTTTATGCGATATACACTTATGATCCATATTCCAATGCGCTATTTGACATATTCTTGAAGTTTCATAAACATTAAAAATATAGACTAGCGGAAATGTTACTCAATAGGGGAGACCGAGAAAAGTTGTGACTGTGAAGAGTTGTAAAGTATTAGAGTCTGGCCAACGAGTCATGTCATCTCAAACCCGCGGCAAATGACAACACTCGCCGCCGGAAGCGCAAAAAGAACAACAGCGTAAATATACCAATTAAAACGTTTAGCGTTTAGAAAAATGATTTTCAAACGTCTGAGTAAAATCATAGTTTAAGAACTTATCAGGACTCTAACTGAATTCAAGAAAATCTGTATAAAAATAATATTTTTTTAAAAACTTAAATGACCCATTCAGTTATTATAAGCCAACCTTATATGCCAAATAAGTATGTATCAATCAACCACATAGAAATCAACTGTCATATCAAAGAGAATATAAAATATAATAATCACTATATTTTTGATCTATGACAGTCATAGCCAAAATGACTTCCAAGTATAACCCAGTAAGGTGTAAGAGTCTATTTTCAGTAGG
Organism: Agriphila geniculea; assembly: GCA_943789525.1. NCBI lineage: Eukaryota > Metazoa > Arthropoda > Insecta > Lepidoptera > Crambidae > Agriphila > Agriphila geniculea. The sequence continues at coordinate 1,251,244 of OX038876.1, forward strand.
TACTGATACTGAATGGGCATCAAAATTCAGTTTAACTCGAACGGATTATATCCGAGCTCAGAAGAAGTTATTTAATTCAACTGTTTTGCTACGACGGATTTAAAATACAAAATGAAAGGACATCAGGCAGAGTCCCATAGAAAAAACCAAAGAATGTATAACGTTTCTGTTTTTTTTTTTCAAATGTAGGCATGTAATTAGTAAGTCATAGAAAATATTCAGATTTTTACGAAGATTTATGTTTTAAGAGTTATTTGCGTTTGAAAGTTTTTTTTTGGTAACCCCGACACTAAATAGCAACACCAGTTTCACGACAATACGTTTCGTTAGCTGCTATAGTGATACAGATTAGCACCACAATGTACGAGTTGAAACCATATCAAACGGAAAATCTGTGCATATGTCGCACGTAACAAAACGCTTTTGACAATTGAGTTGACTGACATCCGGCAGACTTTTTTTTGCACAATCACTTGTGCCACAGAACAAATATACTCAGGGGACTCATTGCCTAAATTTAAGTTCAGTATCTTTAAATTATTAGAATCTAATAATCAATAATAATAGTGTAAATTAATAGCTTTCAATTTTTTTTCTTTCATTTAATTATTTATTTTTTAAATTTATTTTAGCATGTACTTGACACAATTAATGTTTTAAGTGTTGTAAACGCCTGTAATAGGTATATAAATAAGTATTGTGCTCTATTGTATAACTGATATCAACAATATTAAATATATATACTGTTGGTGTACCTTTTCCATAAATAAATATGCGAAATTCGAATTTTCATTTTTGAACATATTAATCGATATCCGATACATTTATTTTATGTGGAATTCTAAATTTTGAATTTCATATATTTGTTGCCTAGTAACACTAAGAAATGTCAGGATTTCACCGAATTATGAAAAAGTGTTTAACGAATATTTTGATCTGAAACTATTAGGATAAGTTAAGTGAAAAATGTCAACCAACCTGGTCTCCCTTATCTCGTAAAATTTTCTTAACGTACTTTATGTCATAACAAATAAGGTGGTAAATCGCATTATTAAAATTTGCTTGCGCCATCTAGCGGCTGAGTAACAGCGTTATAAATATACGAATTATTTAATTTGGTACCAAGTGCTATGGTAATACGATTGAATCTAAATAAATAAACATTGTGATTTATGACCTTTTGGATATTATACATTTTTAATTTTTATCCAATTACATGTTCACAAAGTATGTGTGCGTGGCATGTAAGTATTAAAAGCGGGGCTTGGCTTCGATTTTTAATGTGTTAGTTTGGTTACACTGGTTTTCATACTAAATTGAGCTCATACTACTTCTAACTACTTCTATGTTCTGTGGAAATACCTGAGGGCTTTACATGAAAAACCGGACAAGTGCCGGTTTCGTACTAATATTTTTGAGATATGACTACAAAATTACTATTTGCAGATAAGTCTCTTTCCTAGACCAATTTCAGGCAAACCTAAGCAAAATTTTCTGTATTTAGGTCAACGGAGAAATACCCCATAGTGTTGGTTTATTGACAGTCGAAATATTTTACGACCATTTAAGGTAATTTTGACTTTAGCATTTGATAATAGGGAACATGCATAAATCACCGATTTTGATAAATTTGAGCTTGGTCGCTGCGGACACGTATAAAAACATGATGGAGCAGAAAAATAAATAAATAAAATAATTATTTTAGTTTTATCACACAGGGGAAAATAACGATTTTTTTTATTTTCGTATATAATGCACTTAACAGTCGGATAGAATATCGAATAAGAAATAATATTTTGTACTACATATATGTACTTAAACGCAATATTTAGGAAGATATTTGAGATTTGATAAATTCTTGGCTAACTGCGCCTGAAACGTGACATGAGTGACGTCACAAATGTTAACCTTTTTGTATAGAGCGTTTTCGGCGGGAGCTGATGCGTGCTAACTTCAAGTGACTATATCACGAGAAAAAAACGCATGAGAAAAGTTTTGATATTACAGTTGATTTTCTCACGCATTATACTTTTGATTTTGATACAAAGAAAAAATTATGCATGTTCCCTATTTTCAACATGTATTGTGTCTCCACGTTTTTCTGAGAAAAAGGATTTTTTCTGAGAAATGGACGGACAACCAAAAGATACTATCGGTGCCGTTTGCTCTTATGAGGTAACGTATCTTAAAGGGAATCGAGGTATCAATCAAAGAACTTTTTGAAATTCGTTCCTGAAATAAAAACGATACGGAACGATTGTCGTCCGATTATCGTGATTCGGTGTTATTTTATGTCCTAAAAAAATTGGGTGACGAAAATATTCACGACAACATCTTTTACACACATTTTTCAACATTTAGCTAATGAAAGTTTTTCAAGAGTATTATGAAAAGTAGATGTTATAAAAAGTAGAGAAGCGCTTATGGCGGAACTTGACAGAGTGATCGTACTCGATCACGTTTGTTAAGCAACGCTCGGTCTGGTCAGGTGTCGGATGGGTGACCGTTAAAGTGGCATTACGACTGAGCAATTCCGTGCTTCGGAGGGTACGTTAAACCGTCGGTCCCGGCTGTTGTCATCTAATAACAGTCGTTAAGCCAATTTAGAGGCCTACAGGCAGCTTGATAAACTTTAACACCAGAGGTGGCCACTAATCCTCATATCGATAAGATAAGGTATCCACTAATCCTCGATTAGAAGAAGAAGATAAAAAGTAGAGGTGCCAGAAACGTACTGACATGACCTTTAGCAGCATAAAAATGAGTTTCGTCAGATTCAAGTTCTTTGATTGCCGTTCCATTTCATGGATTTTGCGAATGTTTGATTTGCTCGGAAAGTTTTGTATCGAATTGGTAAGACGTCCGCCTGTTCCGGCTTATTAGAAGGTAAAGGCATGTTAAAATTAGTATCACAAAAAATTTCATTGCTGGTTTCGTAAAATTAGTTAAGTTTTCGTGTTTTCATACAAGAAACAGAAAAAGTTACACTTGCGGTGATTTAAAATTTGAAACGGTTTTTGATGCCTAATCGTTGTTATTTACAACATAGCCTTAGCAACCGTTTCAAGACGATTCAAATGCTTTTAATTAAGTTTACCTATTAAATTAAAAAATATTTTGAATTAAATTTTAAGGTAATGAACCATGCACACTGACCGATAGATCGCCGCCGTAGAATGGATGTATAACGAAGGTTTCGTTGCCGATGTGGATTACGCCGGAGACGCCGTTGCATGTGTGGAAGGCGGCCGAAGCGCCCGGGTAGTCCTTCACGGTGCCGTGGTAGTAGCAGTGTTCGATTTCCTGTTGACAAAAAAAAGATTTAATCACTATTGTGGGAATAACATGGGTCGATTTTCCGAAAGATTTCCTGGGCACCTATTTATGAATCCTTCGGCGGTTATGTATTCTGTGGTCAAACGCTCTTTACAAACTTATCTGACTCGGTGATAGAGCATCGCTGTCGTCTGTAACCTAGGTAACAATATGTAACAACACTCAGCGTCCCTGCTGACGGGCGATTAATCGCTGAGCAATTTTTTGTCGCTGAGAATAGAACATACGGAGTTCTATATGTAAACGCCCACTAGCTACTTTTTGTAGCTGCGATAAACGCGGCGTTAATCGCGGCGATAATCGCGGCGCTTTTTGTCGCTGCTAAGTAAGGCCTTTATCGTGTCATTTCGTAGGCGATTACCACCGCGATTAACGCCGCGATTATCGCAGCTACAAAAAGTCGCCCGTGAGCGGTGACTGGGTCGTAAAGTCGCCCGTGGTAGTTCTAGTTTTGGCCACCGGGTCAGTTAAGTTTCTAAATAAAGCTTCACGCTCCGAAGGATTCAAAAAATAGGGCCCTGAGTCGATTTTAGGCGACTAGCGCCTTTTTTATCGACAATCACTTCGCCACCTTATTTAAATTAGCCCAATGTGTAAACGCCCTCTAAGATTCCATTGTGACATAGCAAAAATGTATCTGGGTTCTATGTATGAAAAGAAAAAGTTTGTAAATGCTGAACTCAATTGTGAAGATTTGTTAATAGCATAGTATTTAATTATAAATTCTATTCAAAGATGTTATTTGACTTTAAGGCTTAACGCCGACGAGCGATTAATCGCTGAGCGATTATTTGTCACCCAGAATAGAACAATATGGAGTTCAATACGTAAACGGTTACGAGCTCCTTTTTGTAGCTGCGATAAACGCGGCGTTAATCGCGGCGATAATCGCGGCGATAATTGCGGCGCTTTTTTGTCGATAGCTAAGTAAAACCTTTCTCATGTCATTTCGCGGGCGATTATTGCCGCGATTAACGCCGCGATTATTGCGGCTACAAAAAAGCGCTCGTCGGCGGGAATGCTTAATTTTCCATGAAATAAATTAATGAATGTCAAAGTCTTCTCACTTTGATGAAACAGCACTGGCTTACAGAGATAATTATAAAAAAAAGTATTAGATAAAAACAATCGATTTGCAAACAAATGCAGTGGGCATCCTTAAACATGTGACAATCATTTTTATGATAAAAAAAAATAGTACTTCATAAAGGTTACAGTATACAGGGTGTCCCAAAACTTTGCCACACGAAGAGAAAGTACATATACCTTAAATATTGAAAATAGGAAATTTTGCTGAAAAAGACTTCATTATGTTTTTAAAAATGATTGGATCTTCTTCTAAGTGCCAATGAACTTTTATACTTCCAAGCAATATTAATAACTGGCACAGAAAAAAAACGGAAAAATTCAATATGTAATATGGCGGTAGCAATTTCGTGCTCCGCAAGATATCCTAATTTGTCATTGACGAGTATCGTCCTCTGAAGGGGGAGATATTATGTGGGGCCACGAAACCAGCGTGACACGAGCGGAAGACGACGTGGATTTTGTGCGAAAATAAATGGAGATTATTAATTGCCTCTCCCTTGTTTAATACGACGCTCATGGCGGAATTTGATAAACTGATCGTACCCGATCACGTTTGTTAAGCAACGCTCGGTCCCGCCAGGTGTCGGATGGGTGTCCGTTGAGTGGCATTACAACTGAGCGGTTCCGTGCTTCAGAGGGCACGTAAAACCGTCGGTCCTGGCTGATGTCACCTGATAACAGTCGTTAAACCAAGTCAGAGCTTCACAGGTGGCTTGATAAACTCTAACGCCAGAGGTGCCCACTAAAACCTCATTAGATAAGAAGAAGAAGAATACGATGCTTTGAAAGATGAGATTTTTTACATTCATTCGAGGATGGTTAATCTAAATTTTATTCTAAAAGACACAAAACCATACATTAACCAAAACCAAACATATTTTCATTTAACTTCAAAATAAAAAAACATGAAGCGCAAATAGTAACCATATATGTATAGCGTATTATCTCCGTTGTTCTAAAGATATATAATTCGCCCACAAAAAGAAAACAAGCAATAACTGAACCTTCGCTATTGAGCAAAAACGCAACATTTATTATTATAGAACCTTCGTGGTAAAGTGTCCTGTACATACAGCTGGTTCTTATGGTGTCGTCACTTCTTCAATATTTTGTCAAGTCTGGGAGTTTAAACTGTCATTGTTTCTGATTTGGATATAATAAATAAAGCTTTAGCTACTCACTTTGGAATGTATGTAATGTGGTCCAATATTGATTAAGGCGGTTGTATGACCGAAAGTGGCGCCCTTAGAGGTTTTTATTTAATAAATTATTATTAGAAAAAGATTTTAATAATGTTTTACTTGGAGTTTTTAGGGCCTAGCGTCTAGTATTTTTACAAGGTAATCACTACATGCACTCGTAGTCATTGGTAGAAGTAGATAGCAAATGTATCAAAAATGGCCACTTATACCAGTTTTGCTATCTACTTCTAGCAGTTACTACAAGGAAATGTAACGATACCGTCTAAAAATACTAGATTGTGAGCCTTAAAAACTCCACGTAAAACATTATTAAAATTGTGTATTAGAATTTATAATATGAAATAACATTCACCGCGGCGCCTCTTTTGCTCAGGGGCCACCTTAAGAAAATACTTTAATAAGAGACCCTCTGTTTTAATGGCCGCATAGGAAAGCCTTGACAGCAATTAGGGCTGGTTCTTTTTGCTGCGTACTGCGAATCACCAAAAGGTTCCGGACGACGGGTAGGAAACCGAAAGGCTTCTTTCATTCGCCCATTTTTCTTTTCAATGTTGAAATCTGCTTGAGGTTCAATAAATTCATTCAAAAGAACTAACGGTGATGGCCTAAAATCTATGAAGGGCGAAGGGTTGATAGTAAAAAAGTTGATAAGGTTTGAGATAGATATACTAGTATATAATATGATCATAATAATAATAAGAGTTTTTTTCAGACCTGTCATTGGACCTGTCCCCAGATTTTGTAATTTTGTTGCAAACAACACTGACAGAAATCGCAGTTACATTAGCGCTTTAGTAAGAACCAATGTGACAACTATCTCACTTAAAGCAGCACTGTAACTGCGGTTCCAATCGATTTCAATTGAAAATTGTTAGCAACAAAGTTACGTATTTAATCAGGGGCTGCACCATAATGTTAGTAACAATTTTCTTTCGAACTAGGGTTAGTTCACAATAAATTTAAACAATTCAACACTGATGCGACGCGACGCGACACGCTTCCTGATATACAAGGTCATTTTGTATTCACCATCCAAATTTTGAGGATGTGTTCAGTCCATGAAACGGAACAACTTTCTCTATGGAACATATGGTCAAATATATAAAATAAAAATCGACTTTCCATACAAATCAAAGAGATCACGTGATCAATTTAGTATGGGATGACCAAAATTTTTTGGCGAAACTTGACACATGTTTCTTATAGAAAGTTGTTTAGTTTCATGAACTGGAAACATCCTTAAAATTTGGATGGTAAGTTCAAAATGACCCGATATAGATATAAGTAAGTTTTTTGGGTTCCATACCATCCAAAATAGTAAAAAAGAAACCCTTACGGTGTGACTCAGTCTGTCTGTCTGTCTGTCTGTCACAGTTGGATATCTCGAGAACTACTAATGGTGTCAATTTGAAATTTGGAATTGTTTAAGATGACGTTTGCCCAAATATTTAGTAAATAAGAAATAAATAAAAAAATAAATACCTTATTTACAACAGGGACTGAAAAGGGGTATTAAAAATTTGAAGTTGGGCTACTAGGGCATGTGGAGTATCATATGAAAGAGCATCGTTTGCACGTTTTCAATATTTTTTTAGGCCGCATAGTTTTCAACTTATGATGAAAAATGTAAAAAAAATACCGTTCCCCCCCTTATCTTCGAAGTTTGCAAAGAGAATAAAATCTGAAATAATTCTATATGATAGCAGTTTATATAAAGATTACAGGAATAATAAAACGATGTCTCAATAGAGCACACACACTTTTTTAGAAATTATCAATTTTCTAAAAAAGTAATATTAGTTCCACTATCGATCAAGCGATGGCGCTGACCTAAAACTGCAATACTTATTTTATTATTCAACTCTGCAGTGTGGTTTGATGGTGCAATTATGATGGTACGGAACCCTCGGTGCGCGAGTCCGACTCGCTTTTGACCGGGTTTTTTTAACTGGTCCAACTATTTAAATTTGAGTATCGTTTAGGGATCAATGAGTGAAATGGACTAAAGGAAAAAATGGACCAAAAATACCGATACTTAGAACGATGACAAACAATTTACTAAAAGCTTTTTATTAAACGTACAGTCTACTTTGTTACCCCCTATTTATTAAACTTTGTATTTGAGAATCGACTTTAAAAGGCAAGGAAAACAATCTTTGTTTAACTTTACATAATTAGAAATACAAAAATTAACCATGTAATAAACATGTCCCAACTCTTAATTATGTCTTTTAAGTATTTTTCTCCCCAACGTAACGATGATGAAATAATTATGAAAGCGCTTGTTAAAATATTCCCTTTCTCAATATTTACATTAATTGATTTCCACTCTCCTTCCAATTAACTCACAAATTGATTGATAATAAAAATGTCTTGTTAATGAAAAACGTGACGTTTCAGAAATGAGGAACAGGCTCGATTATTTGTGATAACGAATATATTGCCGAGGAGATATTAAAAAAAAAACTTATTTAGCCAAGACTAGACCAAAATAGGCTACAAAAATAAATAAATAACGTTGGATTTCTAGGTCATTTTTAGATTGATTACAAATACAAAAAAATTGTAAAAAGTGTTTAATTGTAACCATGATGGTTTGGTTGTAACCATGTGCAAAGGCGATTGGGCATATTTGTCCTGCTTGATGAAAGTTCGCGTACAGAAACCAAACTAGTTTTAAATAGAAGAATTCAATCCTACGTTTCAGAATATGTATTATTATTTTATGTACCGACCGGCAGAAAAAAGTTATTTCACATTATGTGTATGTGGGAATATGTTTAATGTTATTAAACTTTTGTTACTCAAACAAAAGTTTTTACTTTGACCATTATTAAAATGTGTGGTACAGGTATAATAAACGTTTGTATTGTCTTTATTTTATTATTTTATTTGTTATTGAAATGCTATGATATAATCATAAAAAATGAAACATGTCCTGCAATAAATAATAATGCGACCCATACCACTGAGTAAAAGATACATTTATCTACATACCTAGGCCTATTTCGTTTGTGTACGCCATAGGTCAAATGTTCGAACAAAATGCCCAATGACCTTTTCAATTAATAAAACATCAAAGATACAAAAAGTTGTCACGACCTTACAAGATTATTCACCGATCTAATTTAACTGGGTGAAATTTATAAAGAAATAAAAATGAAAACGGATCGTGAAACAGCACAGCCGCTGTCACCGAGCACCATGATAAATTCCTGCCACGTCGAAATTGTTGAGACTTAAATTTATTACGGGATTTTTCCCGGGGTAATATTACTCGTACAGCTCGATTAATCCTGTCGTTTTGATGAGGGCAAGTCAGGCCTGTCGTTGCCTAAATTATCCAGGACATGCTTTGATTTGATGATCCACTGATGAAATTCGCCGAAAGCGTCGCATGGGTATTGCGAGAGAGCAATGAGTTTTACAGGTCAAACACAGACAATAAAACATTGTCGATGGTGTTGTATTGTAATTCAAGGATCAGCAGACTAGTTCCGGCTCCACACATTGGCCCAAACCTTGGCCAATTTATCGTTCGTTGATGCTTTTGAAAGAACCTCTTTGAAGCGTTTGTTACAAAACCGGCAACGTACGATGAATTGGCCAAGGTTTAGGCCAATGTGTGGAGCCGGCCTAGGATTAATATACCAGAAAAAAATCAACTCACACATAGAATCTCAGACCAATTATGCTACCAAGTCAAAAGTGGTAGTAGCATTAATATGAAAAAGTACCACTAATCATGATCCTAGGAATTACTTTCAGAGTTACAAAAACAGTTGAGGCTGTAATTATAGACACTTAGGTCTAAATACGTTCAATTATAATTAGCTAAAAGAAAAACTTAGTTTCGTTTACGTATGAAATTATGAGTACAATGCACATTTCAAACTAAAACCTAACGACAGTTTTATGAATAAGACTGAAAAAAATGGCAGTGCAAAATGATTGCCCCTCAAGGTGTTTCTTTAATTTCTTCACGAAGTGCCGCCAGTGCGGGGGTAATTCATAACGGGAGCTTGAATGCCTGAAAAATGAAACAGTGAAGAGTATTTTGTGATGAAATTCATCTTTAACTTGCTGCCAGTTAACGTCAAGCGAGGCAGCAGTAGGGTAAGTAAAAAAAATAATGTAACGTTTCATTGGTTTGATACTTACTAAAGTCAGCACTTCATCATCAGCACGACATCCACTGCTAGGCCTCCCCCATAGATCTCCACGACGATCGGTCCTGCACAATCCGCATCCAGCAGCTTCCCGCGACCTACACCAGATCGTCGGTCCAACTTGTCGGGGGCCTACCCACGGAGCGTCGTCCAGTACGCGGTCGTCATTCAAGAACCTTTCCGCACCAACAACGGCCATCGGTTCTTCTCGCTATGTATCCCGTCCAGTGCCAGTTCAGCTGAGCAATCCTTCGAGCGATGTCGGTTACTTTAGTTCTCGTACAGATCTCCTCATTTCTGATTAGATCACGCAGGGAAACACCGAGCATGGCTCTCTATCTACATCGCACGCTGGGTAACCTTGAGCCTCCTTATGAGACCTATGGGTCTCATCATCTAGCTATGGCTAGCGACCACGTTTTACTGGCAACACACACTGGTCATAGACCGAGAGGATAGTCTTAAGACACTGAGGTAAGTCATCACTTATCTTGAGGAAATTATAAAAACCACTTTAATAATCTGGCCATTCGTGTCTAAATAACAGTTACAGTTGATGTGTATTATTATATATTTATATATATTATATATTTACATGTATGTATATATCTATTTAGGTTAATTTAAGTTTAGTTAATATTTAAGCATTTAGAATAATTACATTTCTCATGCCATTTTGCACCCCCTGTATTCCTCTTCTGTCAATCTCACCATACCGTAGGTTGTCTGGACGAGATCGCTCTTAGCGATAAGACCGCCCTGTTTTGACACTAAGTTTTATTGTTATTTCTTTGTTATATGTTACTGTGGTGTTGAAATAAAGCATTATCTTATCTTATCTTAAATAATTAATAAAAAATACTGGGTAAGCCAAAAGATTATTTCCAACCAATACTTCCAAAGCTATTTCATAAAAAAACAAACATACAGACGAACAGAGAACCTCCTCCGTTTTTTAAGTCGGTTAATAAATAGAGTTTCAAGCCTCAAGAAAAATAACCATCCCAACAAATAGAAAACAATAGGTAGCGATGTTTTCTGAAACAATGATCATACATCATCTGGTGGCGTAATTATTTTCAGAAGACACATTATTACGGCAACTTTAAAAGCTCGTGAAAAGCTTCGGTGAGCGATAGTAGGTTACTCCTTCTTTGTCGCGCACGCGCCATCAATCATCCCGAGACACTATCTTGCTGATATAATTTCGTTATGAATGGGACAATGGGGCGGTGACGTTTTCAGGAAACGTTAAAAAAGTATATGATTGAGCGATAGGTGCTGGGACACGTTTAGCCAGTTTGTGTGAGAAAAGTTGCGGGAAAATTTGACGATAGGGAAACTATGCTGTCGCATAAAGAAATGGTTGTATTTATTATGTGTCCGAAGTGAGCTTACAACATTTATTAACACATACACATTTGGTCCGAAGGCAATTGACATCATTAAGACATCATTGTTACTAACAAAATATGGAATTTAATTCTGAAATAAATGATAAAAATAATAAAAAAAAAATTGTTTAGGTAGACACTGGAAGTAGATTCATGTGCAATCAAGTGGACATACAAAAAAGTAAAATCATCAGTTTTAATGACTAAGGTAAAAAAAAAAATAAGTAACGATATATTTTTTAAATCAATTGAATCCGGCTCTGCCTCATATCATGTGATATTTTCACAATATCACGTTACACGCATGATCCAACGCTGAACGCACAAGGGCTAAAAAAACAGATTTTTTCTTCCTTTCGGGGATCGAACGCATCAAGCATCCCGCCCATACTAATTTAAACAAGGTGGCGGGAAAATTCAATCCAATCTAAACTTCCTTCAATCTAATCTGAATTTCCTCACCTTTCCCCTCCCCCCGCCACGCCGCCTCCATCCGAGCAATTTATTTCCCTCGTTCGCAGATTCGGATCTTGCCTATGCTGTAAACACTTTTGAGTCATGTGCTCGCGTTCTATTTTCAAACTTTTCGGAATAGGTTTGCGTTATTTAAATTTCGAATAGACACGCTCTTTTTAAATTATGTTTACAAAAAAGGTTTTTATTTATATTTTTTGTTGTTGAAAGTTGTTAAGAAGCAATGCTTAAAAAACAGTGTGTGTTCATTCAATAAAGAATTAACCGTTTTTTTATGGAAAATAATACTATCAGATGTAACTTGTGATAATAAAATAGTTACCTACAGTTTCTAACATCGCTCGATGCCAATTTCATTACAATCTCCACGTGTATTCAAAAATACAGTGAATTCTCGTAAAAAACGGTAAACTCCAATCACTCAGTCTCAAATACATGACGTCGCTTTGATCATCTGTAGGTACGTTTCTTGAAAACAATATTAATAATTTCATAGAAGAGTAAATATGCATCATGGAGTATTTACACGAGCGATTTATCGGGCAACCTGCTAGGCGACTTTAGTCGAATAGGGCTTTTTATCGACAACCACTTGACTTGTAAAATCGAATCGCAAACCCAATTTTGATTGCGACGACAATGATGCAAATGATTTTATTACACAAGCGATTGGCGATAAGCCCTAGTTGACTAAAGACGCCTAGTAAGTTGCCCGGATAATCGGCCCATGTAAATGCCCCATAAGAGACTGGATTAAAAATTATTAGCACAGACATTGAAAAATTAGACCAATTAGAGATTTTCGAAAAAAAAACGAAGCGTTTTATCTGTCTTAACTGTCAAAATCCATTCTTTTGACAGTTAAACTGATAAATCGCTATTATCATATTGCGTTCCGGTGGTCATGCTAGGGGGGCAGGACTTAATCAGTCCCCGTAACATGAAAAAGTCGTGAAAACGTATTGAATTCGTATTGCGTACAAATGTCCAAGTTTTTATGGAATAGGTATAGTAAGGGAACATGTATCCAATACAAAAAAAATACATTGGTGCTTGATACGAATTCGATTCGCAAACGCTACTTTTTCGTACGGTACAAACTCCAAAAATTTGTCTACGACTACGCTATAATAATTGATATGTTCCCGGGTAAATAACATGAGTTGGAAGGTACAAACAGAACCCGGGATTGCGCTGCGTTCCCGAATGTAATCCTACAATCGAATCGGTTGAGACGCAGACGGGAAGATATTTTCAATTTAAACCTCCGTTTCGTTACATCGTAGCTAAGCCTTTTATTGTATGATGATTTCTACCTGCTAAATTGAAATATTTTTTTACATATCCTGCAAAACTCAACCTTAGGGCTTCTATGTACCAGATTTTTTTAAATAACTTTTCCTATTTAGCGAATGTTTTCGTGTATTTTCCATAATCTCAATTTCGATCTTAAAAAATCTTTTGCTAAGTATTTAATTAATCCTCATTCGATGAAAACCAAGTTTTACAAAATAATCTTTGTTTTAAACTAAGACTATCCGTGCGTTCTCAAAGCGATCCGTTTTAAAGGACCGTTTATAACGGATCCGTTTTTACTAGATGCAGTGTTCACACCGCATTTACAGGACAGTTTTAACGGATCCGTAGCTACTGGATACAGTATTTTTACTGGATCCGATACACTGTGTTGTGTGTGAACACGCTCATACATACATATACCATCGCCGAATAAAAATTTATCCGATATAACGGACCTGTGCTGTGAACCGGATCGCTGTGCTGTGTGAACGGTCACTTAGGGTGCTTAAGGTGCGCAAGTAACCCGCGCCTCAACGTGCGCAAGCGACATGCACTGTGTAGAAGCACCCTTAGATGTCAAATATCATGTCATCTTGTTTTCTTGTCACATGATAATTCAGTTTTGCTTCGGTTGACGTTTATCCTTTCCCATCGGAAATATACAGGAAATGTACTCCTTTACAGGATTTGCGGACCATCGGTTAAATTTCTTTTGAAAGAGCCCATTCTTAGGAAATGGATAAAGCCTTTACTCGAGGAAAAATAAGTTTACAAACAGAAGAGTCACTAGCGATAATATTTTTTGATAAATTGGAAATTATTTTGAGGGTGGAAATCTACGCAGATAAAGTCGCGGACGGTCGCTTGTTATGGATCAAATAATACCAACATTATTTGTTCATCAAGTGTTAACTAGTGAACTTGTAATCTTTAATTATTTATTACTAAAGAACACTACTTTATAACCAGCTCTACTTTTTTAGTGCCAAAAATAATAAAAAAATAAGGCGTCATTGCTCTTTCTACGCAAACTAGCGCCAAAAACAAAAATTATAGGTAGATATGGTTTTTTCCATTCCATTCCATTTGATCTATAGATCTGACGTTACCCCGGGACTAGAAGACTATTCTGTCCGATTTTTTTCATAGAAATTTACTCACTAGTATAAATTGGGAATAGTTTTTTCCAAATCAGTTCCATGTAATGTTTGTCATGAATTTTTGACAATTTCATCAAGTGGCCAGTTAGAAAACTAGATACTAAATGTTCTATAGAACAATTGAGAATATTTTTCCTTTTTTTTTGTCCCGGTGACGTCAGTTCTATAGAACAAAATGGGAACTACCCAACTTATAGCCCTTACTCATCTTGTAATAAGAGTCATATTAGACAAAAAGATGGCACACGTTTTTCAGGGTGACTGTAAAAGAGTAAATAATAAGTATTCACCTACTGCTGTATGAAAACATTTCTATTATTGAGCTTGACAAGTAATCTCCTCCATAGAAGCCAGACACATGATTTCTCTTTGATATACAATGTGATTTACCTTTTAAAAGAAAATGATATAAATATTCCATTTACAACCACATTTAATAGAAAATCCTTTTACTGATTTTTTTCGCTTTCATCTCTGGATTCGATTTTTGTTTTTATGACAAGATGTCTCTGATGTTTTGGAAATTTATTTCAATATAACACATTTTTTTTATTATTACCACAGAACAGTACTGTAAATATATGGTTGCATTTATTTATATCAAAAAGTAAATGTATCAGACGACTTTTGGCCCGTAATTGACAACATTTTTAAAATTTTTGTCCTTTGTTTTTATTTAGTATTTAGAAATTACTGATGAAAACAAGAGACAAGTATTTTTTTCTTTTCCAAAATTTTTATTTTTTGTCATTATAATATTAATTTGAATCTTAGTCATTCTTAAAGAGCGTAAATGCAGTTTATAGGATTTCTGGCTGATTTTCCTTTGCCCATATGGATAAAAAATACACATTGACGTCAACCTGTCAACCTTCAACACAACATTCAAAACAAATTGAGCAAAAGTGAAAAATATTTTGATAGGTACTTGACACAGACTTTGACATACATTGTAACCTTGACAGCGACAGTTTTCACTTCAACGACAATCACACAATTTTTTTACGCAAAGGAGTGTAATTTTTATTATTCCTATATCTCGATGCTACAGGGTTTTTTCCACGTAATTCATTAAATAATTGATCAAAAACCCCGAAAAATATGTACGGTGTCAGAAATTGAAAATTCGCGAAATGGTTTTCGATTTAAGGTACCTTGTAAAAAATGAAAACATGTCAATTATGGGTACGTATCAGAATGTCTAAAGTTAAAATGTCTAAAGTTAAAATGGCAAAGTTCAAAATGTCAAAAATCAAAATGCAAATGGTTTAAAATGTCAAAAATAATTATGTATAAATTCATAATAGCAAAATTCAAAATGTCAAACGGTTCAAACATCAAACTAGTTAAAATATCAATGGTCCATAAGTCAAAGGTTTACAATGATTTGAAAACAACAATTCGCCTTTTTTTTCATTTATCGCCTTGCAAAATTTTGTGAGCAATTAATTCTTTGTAGTTTCTAGTAATTGCGTTACAATTTTTAAATTGTAACATGGAGGAGGGTATACTTACGTTTTCAAGATTTGTGATTATTTACCTAAGATGTAACATTATTACACTATTGTGTAAAAAAAAATATTTTTTTACTATTATAATATACTTACTGTGATTATTTAGGTACTTAGATGTAAAGCTTTTATATTATGATGTAAATATAAATGATGATTTTCTTACCTCTTTATCATATTTGTTTTCTATTGTTTTCTACAGTTACTTACCTGCGGACTTGACAAGAACTATGGTGGTACCTATTATAAAGAATAAAACGGGCGATGCTTCCGACATTTCTAATTATAGGCCAATTTCACTAGCTACGATTATGGCTAAAGTATTGGACAGTCTGCTTGACAAAATATTGGCTGATCACATTGAATTAAATGACAACCAGTTTGGTTTTAGACCAGGTCTATCGACTGAAAGTGCCATCTTGTCCTTTAAGCAGAATGTTCACTACTACACATCTAGGAAGACCCCGTATTTGCTACTTTTTTAGACTTGTCTAGGGCTTTTGACGAAGTAAATTATGATAAGTTATGGCAAAAGCTGTCTTGTGAGACTGACGTACCTCAGGAGATTGTAGCAATATTTAAGTTTTGGTATGGTAGTCAGACAAATACTGTTAAGTGGGCTGGATGTCATTCTGATGAGTTCGGGCTACAATGTGGTGTGAGACAGGGTGGTTTAAGTTCCCCTCGATTGTTTAACCTTTATATTAACCAGCTGATAGGTCGACTCAACGGCGCCAACGTCGGCTGTTACATAGACGGCGTTTGTACGAATAATATCAGTTACGCTGATGATATGGTTCTGTTGAGTCCATCTATCGGTGGGTTAAGGAAGCTCCTGTCAATATGTGAGTGTTACGCAGTGGATCATGGACTTAAGTACAACACCAGTAAAAGTGAGTGGATTCTGTTTAAGTCAGGTACGCTTAACTATACTAATCTTCCCGAAATAACACTTTGCGGGAAGCATCTGAAGCGGGTTCAGAGTTTTAAGTACTTGGGCCACTGGGTCACAGAAGACTCTGATGATAATTTGGACATCGAGAGGGAGCGTAGGTCGCTGGCTGTTCGCTGCAATATGTTGGCCCGCAGATTTACACGGTGTACCAGGCCAGTCAAAGTAACGCTTTTTAAAGCATACCGCCAATCTTTTTATACGTGCAGTCTGTGGGTTACCAACACGCGGCGGGCATTCAGCGATCTAAGAGTCCAATACAATAATGCCTTGAGGGTGCTGTTGGGGCTGCCGTGGCGATGCAGCGCCTCCAACATGTTTGCAGAAGCTCATGTTGACGGCTTCCATGCGATAGTGAGGAAACGGTGCGCCTCCGCGCTATCTCGGTTGCGTGGCAGCAATAACAGCATCCTTAAGGTATTTGTTGACAGATGGGACATGCCTCTGATCCAAAGATGGGTTCATGCTCACACTGTGACAAACACGATGCTTTAATATTTATGTAATATTTTGATTTAATTTAATTTGATTGAATTTAATTTGATTCTTATTATACATGCTATTGATTTGTATTAATTAATGTAATTTACTAACACTAGTCTTAAGATATTGTTACTAACATTTATTTGGGCCTTGCCTGAAATAAATTATTTGAATTGAAATTGAATTATTTTAAGGGTATGATTTTATCAATTACCTAATAAATGCGTGTTTTCAGTGACCTAGTTAATAATATTTGTTCTAAAATAGTAGATCTCTCACCTAAATTGAATCACCAAATAATGTTAAACGATTACCTAAATATGAATTAAGAATTACTTGGAAATAATATCAATTATCAAAATAATAAAAGTGTCACTGAAATTGAATCACCAAACAATATCAAAATGGTTTTAAAAACTCCGTTATAAAAACTCCGCCCCTATTAGGAATTTTTCTATTAATTAGGTAACAGATCTATAATTTCAATAATTGAACAAATTAATCGATGCTAATAGTTAGATGATTAGATTTATAGTGATAGGTTTATTATTTTAGGTAGGTGTATTATTCCTGCCCGTAACTTATTTTTTAGAGCATAGATCTTAGGTATATTCAGGCTATAGAAAAATGTTATCAAACTATAATTTAAGATACATACTTACATTAATCTGATGATTTATACTTTAGAGACAGTTTTGGTAAATATGATAACTAATATATTTCTTGGGGATAGATATTATTATTAGGGTATTGCAGATTAGTGACACATCTAAACTTAGGTGACAGAAAATTTTGTTCCCTTTTATTTTCAGTTTTGCTATAGTATGTACCTGTGCGAATCAAGTTCGCATACGTACACACTATGGCAAACTATTTTCAGTACAGAATAATATTTTTTTTACTGCAGGTTCGCGAACCTAAGTGAGTACCAGTGGCGAAGGGTCTATACAAGCTGATTCCAATCGGCTTACCTTTCAGAAATCCCACCCCACCCGTTCACTATGCAGATCACAGCATTTTTGTAGAACGGCTTACCTTCGCCATAGTTTCAGCCCTCGCCACTGGTGAGTACCCACCTTAACGTGCACCTATTGTCCTCCAGTTTTTTGTGTACATTTCTTTGATTCATTGCAATATATCAATTGGATGCACTCGCCGAGATCACCAGTCACGACTCTCGTGGTGGCTACCACGAGACGCGGAGCGCACGCCGCTCGACCAATGCACCGCGCCCGTGTTGTGCACGCGCTGACGTTGTCGTAATCAAGTTGTTATTATTTTTTAACTCATTCAAATCACACTTTCTCAACTTCAATTTTGGTAGACTGCTACACTTATCACCAAACATTAAAGCAGGAGAATAAGCGATCCCCTCCATGAAAAAAGACTCCGGCAAACAGTGAGCTTTCCATACAAACGTAATACATAATTATCTGTGGTAGGTAATACCAAAATGATTTGCGATTAGAACATATTTAATCCTCACCACTGAGGAGGAGAATTTTCAAAGTCCCCCTTGACTATGGCTATGCTGAAACGTCAAGAAAATCCAAAATCAAACCAAATACTAACTAATTATCAAACTACTTTTAATAAAACCGCAAGAAAACCGCGCTAGTATCCGTTACTCCGGCGAACCGTGAGCTTCCCATACAAAGTATTAACATAACACCAAAATGATTCGCAATTTAACCATAATTAACTTTTTTTGTGATGTTATATATTGGATAAAGACAGACATTATTTATCTAGTAATATTTAACTAAATAAAAAATCCAAAATACCAAACCAAACAAATATTATTGCGATTTACAGTTTTGTATTAAAAAATGTAATTGGAATTTATTATGAATTGGTAATTTGAATATTAGACATTTTAAGTTTTGATCATTTGAACTTAGACATTTTAATTTAGGACTATCTGACCGTTTGACATTTTCGTTTTTGACATTTTGAACGTTTTACATTTTAATCGTTAGACATTCAAATTTTTGACATTTTGAACTTTGCCATTTTAAGTTTAGACATTCTAACTTTAGACATTCTGATACGTACCCGTCAATTATATCAGCGGGTTTTGTAGTACCTAAATTAAAATGGACTTGGAGTTTGATTAATATTAAATTATTTGAAACTTTGGACAACAATATTTTTAATTATTATTCGTCAACACAAGATTCTTAAACAAAATTTGGTCAAAGAGAACTCTTAAGTAACATTTATTTTAACTTAAAAGCAGTGGGTCGTTTATAGGTGGGTGGGTAGAATAAGAAGAATCCCACCCCAAAGAGCCCACTGGTTTTAACAGATTTCAATTTGGGTCAAAACTTATGTAAACACGGTTCGAGCCAAAACTACGGTCTAACGAATGTTTGTTCCGGGCCCGACAAATAAATTTCATTGAAAACTTTCGCGCTGATTTTAATTACTTGATGTAAGCCAATTTCGATTGAACATTAAAAAACCTTCATTTACATTTCCACGACTTTTCATAACTGAAGAAATAAGCAACTAGGAATAAGTATGCGTTTAAAGGGATCCAGCACTGCCTCGTTAACACTTGGTAAAATATTATTTTCTATTTAGTCTGTGTTACATTTATTATAAGCTCATTTCAAACTACGCTATAATATAAAAAAAAACTGGCTAAGTGTGAGTCGGATTCGCGCACGAAGGGTTCCGCAAAAAAATCACCCCCTCCAAGTATGGGAGCCCCCCTTAAATATTTATTTTATTTTAGTTTAATTATTTATTTTTAAAGTCAATATACAACTAAATATTCTGTGAATATTTCACTGTAGTCGCTTGAAATATTTACAGAATATTTACTTGTTGTCGTTATTAATATTAAGCAAAGAAAGGCAAAAAAATCAGTTTGTTGTATGAGAGATATATTATTTATTTTATTCTGCTTTTAGTATTTGTTGTTATAGCGGCAACAGAAATGCATTATCTGTGAAAATTTCAACTGTCTAGCTATCACGGTTCATGAAAAGCAGGTACAGCCTGGTGACAGAGCGACAGACAGACAGCGGAGTCTTAGTAATAGCCCGTTTGTACCCTTTGGGTACGGAACCCTAAAAAGCATAATATTTCATAGCACAACATTATCGCTCACCGTACATTTTATATAGAACACGTTCAAACTTAGCTATATTATTGGCTTATACGCTAGAAAATTGAACGATGCGCTGTACAATAAAGCAGAACAGAATAAGCGTAGTCTGAAATGCGCATTAAGCTTTCGTTTTTAGGGTTCCGTAGCCAAAATGGCAAAAAACGGAACCCTTATAGATTCGTCATGTCTGTCTGTCTGTCTGTCTGTCCGTCCGTATGTCACAGCCACTTTATTCCAAAAGTATTAAGACTACATAGTTGAAACTTAGTAGGTAGGTGTATTCTGTAAACCGCTTTACGATTTTTACACAAAAATAAAAAAAATTAAGATTAAGGGGGGGGGGGGGCTACCCATACATGGAACTGAAACTGGTATTTTTTTTTTCATCAAACCAATACTTGTGGGGTGTTTATAGATAGGTCTTTAAAAATGACATTGAGGTTTCTAAGACTATTTTTTTTCAAAGTCAACCGTTTGAAAGATATATGCCGCCAAAGTGGTAAAATGTGTGTCGCCCCCCCTTTAACTTTTAAAGTAAGAGGGTGAAAAATCTAAAAAAATATAAGCTATAGATCTTAATAAACACTTTCAACGAAAATTAGTTTGAACGAGATACAGTAATAAGTTTTTGAGATATAGTACATTTTCCAAAACCGCAAATTTAACTTTGTCGTTCATACAAACACTGTGAAAAACAAAGTTATTTTTTTAGACGAAAAATGATAGCGGTATTAAAATATGGTATGGTATAATGTACCTACGAAACCCTACTGCGCGTGGCCCGACACGCACTTGGCCGGTTTTTTTAAGAAAATAAAACGTATTGCAGTGGAGCAATATAAGCTAGTGCATCTCTATCTCTCACAGGTTTAAATCGTTTTACCGTGAATTTAGAATCGAGATTACTCAATTTCAACTCGGCGAAATCGATTCACGAGATATCGACATGACCTGGGCCGAATGTCGCCGAAACTTGCCTAATTCATCAATCGCACAATTAAAGTGTTGAGTTGGTTTTAATTGAGTTTTGAGAATTCTCCAGGAGAGTCTGCAGATTAAGATTGTAAGTGACAGCGGCTCTGATAAACCTTTTATCGGAAGCTCGGTTTTATAATCGCTTGAGTTCGCGTGCTTTGACGGATTTATGAACTCAGTTCCGGTGGATGGGTGGGATTAAAAGATACGTTATCTTATTAGTTTATCAGTTTAATCCCAAAATGATAACTACAAAAAAATAGAATGTGTTAAAAATTATAAGGGCATTATTATACGATACCAAAACAAAAGAATACGAACCTGAGTCAACAATGTCAACTCAACAAAAAAGTACAATAATTATTAGTGATGGGATTCGAATAAAAAAATATTCGAGACGATTCGAATTACCCGTAAGTAGTTTGAATCGCCGATTCGAATCAATAACAATAGCGTTTTAGTAAAAATGGTGAAAATACTAAATTTGGTTATAGTACATTATGATATAAGTGCGGTAATTATCAAAGCGCACGTATGTCATACGACGTTTTATAACATACTAGCGGCCGCCCGCGACTTCGTCTGCGTGGATAGTATTTTGTCTATCCCTCGGGCACAATTATTTTTTTCGGGATAAATTTTACCCTATGTCCTTTTCTGTACCCCTGACAACGTGTGTGCAAAATTTCATGATGATCGGTTCAGTAGTTAAGACGTGAAGGAGTAACAAACAAACAAATAAACAAACAAACAAACGGACTTTCGCATTTATAATATTATAGTATAGTAAGGATTTGCGAGGAAATAAATAAAACCTTTGCTTGTCTTCCATAATATGATGAAATTTTGATACGCTTGTAAGTAGTTTGTGTTTTTGTTACAGATAAAATGGTTGTTATATATTGTCAAAATTAATTAAATTAAATAATTAAATGTATATTTATTATATTTTATCTCCCAAAGTTAATTTTATTCATAAAATGTTGACCTCTTTTCTGATATAAAACTCTTTGCTAAGATTTAAAAAAGTACCGTTCGTTTTAGACAAAGCATCTTGATAAACCGTGCGGTAATGTAAAGTAAAACGCATGGTTTATCAAGGAAACCGTGAGTTTTACTTTACATTACTGCACAAGTTCGTAATGAGTTACAATACGATATTGAAATTGGTGTAATAAGAGACCCTTTACGAGCAAATATGTTATAATATAAAAGAAATTAAAACTGTCTTATCAGTAATTCTCAGCCCATAAGTTAGAATTTAAACGAACGTAAACGAAAACAAATTCTAACGGTGATTCGAATCAGCCAACCAATTCGAATCAGGTGATGATTCGAATCAGCATAAATATTCGTTTGAATCGAGCTTGGCTTGACATGATTCGAATCATCCCAATCAATTGTGATTCGAATCCCATCACTAAAATTATATCAATTACGCCACGCGTGCGTATAGTCATGACGAGCAATCCTACAGAAAATTAATATTATCTCTCGTTACAGAAACATTCTTTCTTTAGGTAAGTATCCATGATTCAGTACGGTGGGTATTATGAAATAAAGTTACCATTAGCGTGTAAAGTTGATCTTGCCAAAAACAGGAGCTCGTACGGCTAATTGAAATTAAACAACGCCAGGGCGGAGCACAAGTGGCATCGTAATTTGGTTACAGCGCCGTATCGAGGGTACAGTAATGAGATATTTTAATTACTTATCTGCTAAGTATTTCTGAGAGAGTTGCACTTGGTATCTAATTGATTACAATGTGAATGCTTCTTCATAAAGAAGTTTAAGTTGTAATTAAATTAAATTTAAAAACAGAGGTGTGTTTTGACCGCCTCTGTGGTCTAGTGGTTCGCCCACCCGTGGAAGACGCAGGGGTCCCGCGTTCGATTCCCAGGGGGGGTACAATTTGTTCAACAATTAAAAATTGTTGTTTCGGCAGTTAGAGGCAAGATAGCCAGTTCTTTAGGGATGAGGATTCCGGGTGTAGTGCACTTCCACCTTCGGCCTTATCGTCACTTAGTCAAGTGAGCTGAAGGCCAAGCACTAACTCGTTGTGTAAAAAAATGTGTTACATGTCTCAAACATTTGCCTCCTATAATTTGTACACGAGACCTTTTCTGCCATTGAGCGGTTGTCGGCACGTACCATAGGCAACAGCGTCTCTTAACCACTGCTAAGGTTAAAATCGCTTGCACGCCGCGCCCGCTGTTACATACGTTTAGTTCGTGCAGGGGCGATACGCGCGCACACGAATTTTGTTGCAAACTGGTTAAGCGACGCTGTTGCCCATAGTACCTAATCATATTTATCAATTCCTATTTATAATTTTAGTTTCAGGTATCAGGTATTTTATCCACTCACCTGAATACACCTAGTATACAGGGTGGAAAAAGAGGTAATTACTGAACGGAAACGCCTTTTAATTTAAAAAATAAGTAAAACAGCATTCAATGATTTTTTGAAAAAATAAAAACAATTATTAGATACAAAATTTTTTTTAATTAAACTACATTTTTTTACTTTCTTGCTTTTGAGTAAAGATACTATGCTATTTAGAAGAAATTGACCCTTATTTTATAGGTGATCAAACGAACTTCCAAGTGAAGTTCGATCACTATTATATGAATTCGCTTCATTCGAAGATATAAATACCACAATGTAGTTTCTTTTCATCTTACTGGCAACTCGCACTTTTAGAGGGTATCACTGTATATTTTTTTTTTAACGCTCCCTGCTCGACCGCGCCCATCGTCGCGTTCGTTCATTTATTTTAGAGTTCATTAACAAAATTTACTAGGGGGTTTGGGCAGGGAGGGTTCTTATATCTTCGAATGAAGCGAATTCATATAATAGTGATCGAACTTCACTTGGAAGTTCGTTTGATCACCTATTATATTTCATTCGCTTCATTCTTCAGATATAAATACCACAATGTAGATATTTAGAGTAAGGAATTTTGTTAATGGTTAAATATGCTTTTATGAATAAAAGAAGTATTTAATGATTTCATAATATATTTTCTTTTTTAATCATCATAATTACAATTCTGTAATAATCACCAGATACAATTTAAATCATAAGTTGTTATAATTTCAGAAAAAAAGGTATTTAGTCAATTACAAATTGGGTTGTCCTATTAATCAACATTGTAACCAAGTTTAACTTAACAATAATTTAACTTTTATTGGGTAAACATACAGCAGCGGCGAAGTTATTTTCTTGGGCCAATGGTCTATTGTAAAATCTAGCGAAAGTCTGGGACCTGTGTGTCCAGCCAGCGGTTTTACGTATAATGTCAAGCGAGACGCCGGCTGTGTGCGCTGCGGATGTCGCAGCGTGACGAGTGCTGTGTGCGCTAAACTGTGCCACATCCACGCCGCTTTCAGCCAGCACCTGCTTTATCCACCGACTAATAGTCTGTGCGCTTGCCGCGCGGTAGGGTTGTTTAGTTGTTAATATAAAGTTTTTTATGGAATTAGGTCTAATGGATTCGGTGGCTGATATATAGGCTCTTATGGTAGTAGCCGGACAAATATTTAAGTTTTCAGTGAAATACGGTAGGGACAGTATCGGTTAATCTCGATTGACCGATGAAGTTTTAATTAAATCTTTAATCATAATTTGAATGCCGTTTACATTTTGTACGATATCGTCTAATTTGATGAATGACAAGGTTTGAGCTCTATGAGCAGTACTTAAAGCGAGTATAATAATCATTTTCTTGGTTAATTTTTGAAGATCCAGATCTTCATTGGGCACCCATTTAGAAACATAGTTTAACACAAGTTGGGGGTCCCAAGTGAAACCATATTTTGGTAAAGAAGGTCTTAATCTAAAGGCCCCTTTTAGCAGCCTTTTGATTTGTTGATCAGAGCCGAGATCGTTTCCTAAAAGTAGGCAAAGTGCGGAACGGTGACTATTTAAACTGCCATAGGCCTGACCATGGTTATACTGTTCAGTTAAAAAAGCCATTACATTGGATATGGAATGTGTATAGGGATCAATAGAATGATTATCGCAATATGACCACCAGAGCTTGTAAGTAACATTATATTGAGTTAGGGTATTTTTGGCTAGTGAAGCTATCATGATGTCTAACGAGGCGGCCGGTGCGTTTCGCTTGACAAACGCCTCCCGGAGAGCATGGCTACACCCAGGGTAAGGTCGGTGAAGTGGTGATTCCTGGAATGAGATATGGACATATCCGTATTTGCCTCTAAAAAAAGTATGTCTGATATAAGCATAGCTTTAAGTAGTGGAAACCAGGGTTGCGACTGCCAATATGGGAATACTAAAATACCCTCAACTTTATCACTATTAATCTTTTGCAGACATTTAAGAATTAATGTTATGGGTGGAAACGCATAGAAGAAATCTTTCCACGGTATAGTAAACGCGTCTACGGTTAGTGCTTCCGGGTCTGGCTTCCATGAGATATATTTTTTACATTTAGCATTGGTACGAGAAGCGAATAAGTCTATATTAGGTTTTCCAAAGAAATTCACTATTTTCTGGAAAGCATTATTATTTAGTGACCATTCGATATCGGGATTTGTTTTCCTCGATTCTTCGTCAGCTTCTTTATTATCTTTAGTATTGATGTAAGAAGGGGTAAGCCAAATATTTCGCTTTTCGCACCATTGCCAAATTTCGCGGGCTAAGTTATTAAGGTGAGGGTACTGTATCCCTCCCATTCGCTTTATGTAGCTTAAAGCTGTAGTATTATCGATCCGTAACAAAATGTTAATATCATTATAATTGCGAGCGAAACATTTCAGTCCAAAAAATACTGCTAAAAGTTCTAAATAGTTAATGTGTTGTAATTTTTCACTATCTTTCCATTTTCCATTTGCCCGTTTGCCGTTGCAAAATGCGCCCCAGCCAGACCGAGAAGCATCAGTAAAAATTTCTAACTCGTAATTTTCTGAATTAAGTGGCTTAAGTGTCGGTGAATATTCTCGATCCACCATCTCAAATCGGGCAAAATCACATTCGATGGTCTAAATTTAATTTCATAATTTTGATAATTTTTAAGCGCAAGGTATTTTTGTCGTTCCAAACATTTAGTGTATAACCACCCATACCGTACAGCGGGACAAGCTGCTGTTAACACGCCTAAAAAGTGGCAAAATTCCCTTATTGTGATGGACGGTAGGTTATAATATTTTTTTGCGAGTGTTTCTATATAAACACGTTTTTCAAAAGGTAAGGACATCGTCATATTGACGGAATCAAAATGAAAACCGAGGAATTTAATGTTTTGTAATGGGCACAATGAACTCTTCTCATAATTAACCACTAACCCCAAACAATGTAATAATTTTAAAGTCGTCTCGACGTTTTTCTTACACTCCTGATAGGTTAATCCTAGACATAATATGTCATCTAAATAAATAACGGATAAAAAACCGCGACTGCGAAGGTATAAAATGACCTCTTTCATAATTTTTGTAAATGTTCGGGGCGCCGAAGATAGTCCGTAAGGTAATGCATTAAATTCGTATATTTTATTTTCAAAATTGAACCGTAAAAGTTTTTTCTGATCATCATTCATCGGTACAAGAAGATATGATTCTTTTAAATCTATAGAAGCCATATACATAAATGGTTGAATAAGTTTAGAAACCGTACTGAAGTCTTCCATTTTAAAATGTTCGTGTTGAACAAACTTGTTAAATGGCTTTAAATTTAAAATAAATCTATATGTTCCATTTGACTTCATCGTCAAAAAAACTTTCGATATGAATTGATTTGAACACGGTTGGCATTCTGAAATTGCGCCCAAAAATTGTAATTTTTCGATTTCTTTCGATACTAAGTGTATTTCATGATGAGAAAATGAATTACGTGGTACCCCACGTTGCGTTATGTCCTTACATAAAGGAATTCTATACCCATTACAAATCCAATTAAGAACAACCTTGTTGTTAGTGATGGAAGCCCAACACTCGGAAAAATATTTTAGTCTAGCCGCGTGTACCTGTATCAGTGCCGCTGGGCACGTTTGCCGGAGTAGGCCGCCGCCGGCCGGGCAGGCGCCGCCGCCGGCGCTGGCGGCGCGGGCGCCGCTTGGGCTGGCGCCGCGTTGGCGGGCGGCCACCGCCGATACTGCGACATCGGAGCGCGGCGCGTCCCCCCTCGGCCCCCTCTGCTCGTTAGAGGGTAACGAGGGGGGCCCTGCCAGTTTTCCGAATATCTGGGCTTTATTGTGGATGAGGTTGACGCCTGCGCAGTTGTTTTAGGAAAAACAGACTTTTTTATTTGGTGGCCTTGCCTTTCGATAGTTTGAGAGGATTTAATTTTGTCGGACAAATTGGCGCCAAAAAGGGTTTCATCCCTATCCTGAGTCTCAATTATTGTCAAAAAGGATTTTTGGAGACAGGGGACTTACATTATAGTTTCACTATAATGTAAGTCGGTCAATAACCGACAACCGTCAGAAAGGACTTTAATAGCGTTGACTTTGTCGTCACTACTGAGTAATATTGTGATGGCTTTGCTTATGGCTGTAATACCATGGCCTAACTGGTCCTGTTTCGTTTGTATACTCTTATCTCGATTTCGAACTACTTCGACCACTGCTGCTGATATTTCGAAATTCAAAGTTGGTGCTTTAAGCAATTTACAATTTTCTGGGATTGGGTAGTCATTTAAAAGTTTCGTCCTACAGTCTTTTAATAAACCTTTTTTAAGAATCGGTAGCCACCGCTGTGCGAGGCTAGTGTGAATGTTTTCACCAAAGGTCGGAGTGTCTACGACGGCTTCGCCCAACGCAGACAACAGTGCAGGGTCGAGGTCAAGTGAATCGGCTGGCTGGGTTTGTGGCACCGAAGGTTCTTCAGGTGTGAGTACGGGTCCCGAAGCCGGATCACCTCCCACGTCAGCAGGGTTTTCATCGCCAGCGATGTTCACGGGCTCCGGTTCCGGCGCCGGCACCGTCGTTGGACCGGTGTATTCTTCGTGTGTACCGACATCTATGTAAATGAAAATTCTAGCATGTAAATTACGTGCTTTAGAAAGTTACGTAACGTAACAAGAATAATTTGTACCCACTTGATTGACTTTTGTCAAACTTACGGGTTTTTTGAGCATCATGCTACCCCCCAAACATGGGTAAAGTTAGATTTTTTTTTTGTTATCACATAATAATTAAATCTACGGTAGCTTAGAGATGCTTAGTTTTCGAAATTATGTCGGTAGTAAATGCACTTAATTACCTTCGTTTGCTTCGGCATCTGAAGATGAAGAATAAACCAAGTGACGTCGTCGTCTTTTCGGCTTTTCTTTTAACTTTCTTATTTTTTCTTCATAATACTCCACAGTTTTACGTTTAGGCATGATCAACGATCAATTAGTCGTAGAAATAATGTAACTTTTTTAGGTCGTGCGTCGGTTGCCGCGCAAAAGAAAAGAATGAACGAACGCGACGATGGGCGCGGTCGAGCAGGGAGCGTTAAAAAAAAAAATATACAGTGATACCCTCTAAAAGTGCGAGTTGCCAGTAAGATGAAAAGAAACTACATTGTGGTATTTATATCTTCGAATGAAGCGAATGAAATATAATTGACCCTATCGATAGGTATCATAATAGTACAGGTGATATTTCTTCGGATTTTAGCTCGTTCGATTCCTGTCGATCGATTAATCAGAAATCTTTGAATGCAGTTTGACTTGTTAAAAAAATAGTACATTACAGCCGAGAACGGGAAGCAAGTAGCCTCCAGTACAAGGTTTGTATAATACTTTACTCACGAAATGAGAGGAAATAAAATTTTCTTAGTAAAAATGTGATATTTTAATTGGTTCGTGTGGCCATGTTAAATGACCAGTCATGCAACCATAAAGTGTTATAAAAATAATGCTAGCTGATAAGGTCTACCGATTTCAAATAAGTGTTGAATTCATTGCCGCACTGATTTTCAAATTTAGAATGTGATGAACGGAAATGATCACTGACTTCTATTTGAAACGCCACTAGCGTGCATATAAAGAACTAATTTTGACGTACAATATGAAAATAGTTGCCGTGATGGTCTCTCCAGACTTAAAACTTTAGTACCATGTCCCGCACGCTATGCTCACGCTACGTGCTACAGCGCCAAAATGGCGGAAATCAAATAGGCACAGAAACAGTTTGACATAAGCCTGTCCAGTGTAAATATATGCAGGTCAGTGAAAATGATGAACGCCCCGCATTCCTTTTTCAAATAGAATAATAACATTTCAGAGCATAAGTGGGTAAAGAATATTAATTCCTTTCAGTTATTGCCATCATCATTATTTAGGGTGCTTTCCCTCTATTTACCGTAATTTTTCCCCACCCTGTATAGATTAAAACGCCGAAAGGTCTACGCTACATAATCAGGCGGTATATCTTGTTACTTTGAAGGTCCCAAGGACCACTAGTTTCCACAGGTTAACACACAACCCGTATTGGTAATAATTCAATAGATAAGTTTCCAGGCCACTGCATTTGGTTAAATTGAACAGATTCTACGACGAAAAGGTCAAGTTAATATAAAAAAATAGGTACTTAAATTAAGACTTCATATTTTTTTTATTTTTCCCTGTAATCTTAATACATAAAATCGTAAACTGAATGACTGACTGACTGACTGATCTATCAACGCACAGCCCAAACCGCTGGACCTAGAGACTTGAAATTTTGCACACAGATACCTCATACAGTGTAGGCATCCACTAAGGAAGGATTTTTAAAAATTATATCCCTAAGAGGGTGAAATAAGGGATGAAAGTTTGTATGAAAGTCCCTCAGTTTTGAAGCTAGGATTTTCAAATTTTGTGTTTAGGCTGAAGATTGAAAATTAATAAATACGGGTCTCAGCGTTTTTCAAAATTCTACCCCCGAAGGGGTGAAAAGTGGTATGAAGTTGTGTATGGAAAAAAATCCTTCATTTTCGAAGTAAAAAATCACTTAATTTATAGTAAAGGCTTATGAAATAAAATCTAACGCAACGTATATTGATATTGTTAGTACTTCAACCCCTATGGAGATGAAATAGGGGTGAAATGTGTAAATAAACCTAAAAATAGAGATGGATGTCGTTATTGGGGTTTTCTGGTATGACGATTGCGAAAATGACATTTATTTTGAAGTCCAACACGGTGGACATGATTTAACCCCCTAAAAGGGTGAAAATGGGGTTCAAATTTTGTATGGAAAAAGAATATAAAATAGACATTACAACTTTAAACTTCGTAGGAGTACGTCTAAAAATAAATAGTCAAACATATATTTTGTGGTTTTGAAAATCAACCCCTTTGGGGGGTAAATGGGGTAAGTACACATAAAAATCGATATGGATGTCGTTCTTGAGATTTTATGGGATGGTGATTGCGAAAATTACATTTATTTTAAAGTCCAACACGATGTACATGATTTAACCCCTAAAAGGGTGAAAATGATCAAATTTCGCATGGAAAACTTATGGAAAAATAATATAAAATAGACATTATAACTTTAAACTTCGTAGGAGCACGTCTTAAAATAAATAGGCAAACATATATTTTGTGATTTTGAAAATCAACCCCTTATGTGGTAAATGGGGTAAGTAATCATAAAATACTATATATGGATGACGTTCTTGAGGTTTTATGGGATGGTGATTGCGAAAATGACATTCATTTTGAAGTCCAACTCGGGGGACATGCATGATTCAGCCCCAGGGGACGGGGAGAAAGGGAACGGGAACGGGAACTGGACGGAGCGGAAGAGAACGGGAACGGGAATGGAACGGGCGGGAATGGGAACGGGAACGGGAGCGGGACGGGAACCGGACGAGACGGGAACCGAACGGGACGGGAACGGTACGGGACGGGGATGGGAACGGGAACGGGGACAGGATGGGACGGGACGACAACGGGAGTGAGAACGAGAGCGGGAACGGGAACGGAACGGGATGGGATGGGACGGGAACGGAATGAGAGCGGGGACGAGAACGGAGCGGGACGGGACGGGGATGGGAACGGGAATGGGAATGGAAACGGGACGGGTCGGGACGGGAACGGGACGGGACGGCAACGGGATGAGACGACAACGGAACGGGACGGTAACGGGAACGAGAACGGGAGCGGGACGAAACGGGAACGGGAATGGGAACGACCAGTCGTTTTTACGCGATTAGGCGGGTCCCACCGAGCGAGCGAGCCTGGTGCGACAAACGCCTTGCGTCTCGCGTCTTGGCAAACGTCTTGCCTCGCGAGGCAGCGCGCTTGGTGGTGACCCGCCTAATCGCGTAAAAACGGCTGGTCGGATCCCGGTTGAAGGTTCCCTAAAGATTTTCTCTAATATCTACGCGGACGAAGTCGCGGGCGGAAGCTAGTCGTAGTATAAGACGATATTACTTGCCATAGTTCAAGGTCAACGGGAAGTACCCTTTAAATTTTGATTCTCTTGAGAGTGTCGCAATATGCGTTTTTTGCGACATAAACGACCGTATCTGTTTTTACGTTAACTTAGAAGTTAGGTTTTTTCACAGTTTCAAGAGACTGTAGACTTGAGTATATGGTTTTAATTTCAACTCGATACCTCCGCCAGCATTCCCGAGATAAAGGGTTTTGAATTTGATAGACAGACAGACAACAAAGTCCTATAAAATAACCATATAAGTGTATACCTATACGACTACACAAACGTATACACGTATATATGTTACGGCTAATACCCGAAGTGCGGCTAAACCTAGTTTTAGCCGGCTAAAACGAGGTGTAGCCGATAGCTGTTGGTTAAAACTAGGTGTAGTCTATTTGCTCGCGGCTAATACTAGGTGTAGCCGGCTAAAACTAGATATAGCA
This sequence comes from Agriphila geniculea, assembly GCA_943789525.1. Taxonomy (NCBI): domain Eukaryota; kingdom Metazoa; phylum Arthropoda; class Insecta; order Lepidoptera; family Crambidae; genus Agriphila; species Agriphila geniculea. Next base: position 1,283,227 of record OX038876.1, read on the forward strand.
TGGGGAATTAAGATGGTTATTTCAATTGTCTGTTAAAAAAAATAACCTCGAAATTTAAGGCTCACGGTACGCTGCACTTCGCGCTCGCCTTAAATTGCTAACCTATTTTCGGGACCTACAGGAGTACTTAAAGCAGATCGGTTCACCTAGTTTTAGCCAACAGCTATCGGCTACACCTAGTTTTAGCCGGCTAAAACTAGGTTTAGCCGCACTTCGGGTATTAGCCGTAACATATACACAATACTATTAGAATATTAATACATATAAAGGGTTCCGTTTGTTTCCTTCTGAGGTACGGATAACTAAAAAAAGAAATTCAATTTTCGCGTTGGTTAGTTTTTTTAGTTGATATTGTATTTATAGAAAACTCGATCGTGTAGGTATTTGTAAAAATCACGTTTTTTTAGAATATTATGACCCTGTGGGAATAACTAAGTCTTATCCGCAATGCCAAGATTTTTCTCTGGGGAACTACATGGGCATGTACTTCATTTATTATTGTTATGTTAAGGTGGCACCCTGAGCGAAAGTGGCGCCGCGGTGAATTTTATTTAATATTATCATTCTTATACACAATTTTAATAATGTTTTACGTGTAGGTTTTAGGGCTCACAGTCTAGTATTTTTAGACGGTATCGTTACATTCCCTCGTAGTCACTGCTAGAAGTAGATAGCAAAACTGCTAAAAGTGGCCGTTTTTGACACACTTGCTATCTATTTTTATGAATGACTACGAGGGCAAGTAGTAATACCTTCTAAAAATACTAGACTATGGGCCCCAAAAACTCCACATTATTAAAATCTTTTTCTATTAATAACTTATTAAATAAAAACCTCTGAGGGCGCCACTTTCGGTCATACAACCGCCTTAAGTTTATAAGGCACAGTAAAAGTAGATTTTTCTGTCTAGTATCAGCAAAATGGGACATGCTTCGGAATTCCATCACTGCATAAAAGTCGGTTTATTCGTTTGAGACGTGCAATACCAAAGTGTAGTGCAGAAACGTGTAAAGAAAATAATGTGTTTTGTATCTTTACGCTTGCCAATACGTATATTATTATAGTATACCCTAAGTCAAAGACCGAAATCGGTCTTTGAGCGAAACAAACGCTCGCAATGCATTCTGGTCACTGCCAAAATGCCACAACGCGAAATTCGTGTCATGGCTCTTATAAAAACGCGTTGTGGTACTCATAAAAATACCACAACGCGAAATTCGCGTCGTGCAAACGACCACAACGCGTTGTGGAAATGAAGAAAAGCCATGACGCGTTCTGAGCACTAGTTGGTGCAACCATAACACAACGGACAGGTCTTAATTGTCGGAACGCGTACACCGATACTTTAAAACATCGGTAAACTGGTTAATTTATTTCCTATCAATTTCGAAGCGTTATACGTATAATTATAAAAACTCTTAAAGTTCCTAATAATTTTAAGTAAGTTAATTGTAGTTTCTGATGACTAATGCTTTGTGTTCACCACCAATTACTAGCCTTATTAGGTGGATTTGGAAAAAAATATATAATAATAAACTTAAATTACCAATGAATAATACAATTTGTTACAATTAGGTATATGTTTATTTATTTATAAAAAGTGTTTGTCAAAATAGTTCTAAAGTTTCCTTATAATGATTGATAATTTGTAGTCACCAATTTTTTTTAAATACAGTTACAACAAATTATGTCCTTTTATTTAAATGACACGATTTATTTAAATTTTCCGTTTACCTACCTAGTAAACTTAATAAAGTACAAAAATATTTCTTAAAGATATCTATCAAAAAAATTGAAACTTGTAGAACCCACACACAGGTATTACAAATCAGTGTGCGTCATATTCACTTTTATCATGGTTCCATACGCGTCATGGCTTTTCTTCATTTCCACAACAAGTTGTGGTCGTTTGGTATGTTGACCACGACGCGAATTTCGCTTTGTGGTATTTCTATGATTACCACAACGCGTTCTGAGCGTTTTAGAGCCATGACACGCATTTCGCGTTGTGGCATTTTGGCAGTGACCAGAACGCGTTGTGAGCGTTCTAAACTACACTTGTATTTTCCGCATTTTAATAGAGAATCTTCCGGAACTTTCCAGTGGAAGACCGAGTGCAGTTAATCTTGTCGGTGCATCTGTCCCGGGGCTTGGACCATTAAAAGTTTCGGTATAAATCCGCGAGGAGACGCCGCAGTGCACATCCGGTACCACAGAGTAAGAAAAAATCAGATAATTTGTGAGTTGAGATTTTTTAACAGAAACGGGTAAGTCTTCATTTCATCCGATCGTTAAGTAAAAAAAAAACCGGCCAAGTGCGAGTCGGACTCGCGCACGAAGGGTTCCGTACCAAAAAACGGCAAAAAAAATATACGTTTGTTGTATGGGAGCCCCCCTTTAATATTAATTTTATTATGTTTTTAGTATTTGTTGTTATAGCGGCAATAAAAATACATCATCAGTGAAAATTTCAACTATCTACCTGTTGTCGTTATTAATATCGAGCAAAAAACGGCAAAAAAAAACACGTTTGTTGTATGGGAGCCCCCCTTAAATATTATTTTATTCTGTTTTTAGTATTTGTTGTTATAGCGGCAACAGAAATACATCATCTGTGATAATTTCAACTTTCTAGCTATCACGGTTCATGAGATACAGCCTGGTGACAGACAGACAGACAGGACAGCGGAGTCTTAGTAATAGGGTCCCGTTTTTACCCTTTGGGTACGGAACCCTAAAAACATTTTTATCAGATGCGGCCGTGCGCCTGATCTTGGTACATATAGTCGGCAACAAAAGTAGCTTAACATTTGAGTGCTCAACAGAATCTAACAGTTTGAAACATTAATCAAAAAAACCGGCCAAGTGCGTGTCGGGCCACGCGCAGTAGGGTTCCGTAGGTACATTATACCATACCATATTTTAATACCACTATCATTTTTCGTCTGAAAAAATAACTTTGTTTTTCACAGTGTTTGTATGAATGACAAAGTTATATTTGCGGTTTTGGAAAATGTACTATATCTCAAAAACTAATTACTGTATCTCATTCAAACCAATTTTCGTTGAAAGTGTTTATTAAGATCTATAGCTTATATTTTTTTTAGATTTTTCACCCTCTTACTTTAAAAGTTAAAGGGGGGGGGACACACATTTTACCACTTTGGCGGCATATATCTTTCAAACGGTTGACTTTGAAAAAAATTGGTCTTAAAAACCTCAATGTTATTTTTAAAGACCTATCTATAGACACCCCACAAGTATTGGTTTGATGAAAAAAAATATTTTCAGTTTCAGTTCCATGTATGGGGAGCCCCCCCTTAATCTTTCATTTTTTATATTTTTATGTTTAAATCGTAAAGCGGTTCACAGAATACACCTACCTACTAAGTTTCAACTATGTAGTCCTAATACTTTTGGAATAAAGTGGCTGTGACATACGGACGGACAGACAGACAGACAGACAGACAGACAGACAGACAGACAGACAGACAGACAGACAGACAGACAGACAGACAGACAGACAGACAGACATGACGAATCTATAAGGGTTCCGTTTTTTGCCATTTTGGCTACGGAACCCTAAAAATGTGCTATGACGAAGTACTAAAATGACTGCGCCTGTACGAAAGATAAATAAAGGCCATATCGTCAGATAAATCAACAGCGTATCATCAAAATCGAATTGATTTAGAAAATTGTCAAAATTTTCTGACCGGGCCTTCAACCCGAATCTAAGACTATACTCGCTTTTCAAACAAACATTGAATATCCAATATTAGATTAGAATGACAAATATTCGGCATACCACTAGGAACTACTTATACCTAAATTCATTAGTTAAACTTTAGTTCTGTTTGAACTAAGTTCGATTCCCAGTTGAGAAGTACGCATCTAGTTTCTCGGTTTCACTTTAAAACTCAAACAAGAAAATTCTTACTTACCTACCCCTAGGGAAAAGGAAAATTTTATTACTATTTTACGTAAAAGATTTGAATTAAGCTTTTTATTACCAGGGGATATTGAAGTAAATTGAAAACGAAGCCTTAGAAAAAGTAATTCGACTAAACCATTTCATTTGGTATAAGACCTCGGTTAAAAACCTAATTTTGTAAACATTACCGTAGTAAATTACAACGATCGTTTGGTGTTCATTGCGTCGCCAATTTAAATCTAAAAAATAAACTACTCATAGACACCACAATATACGCGAATCACCGTAGTAAATTACAAAACGTAGGCTTGTCAATTCCATAGAATATAAATGGCTATGGCTATATATAAATATTTAAGATACATATATATTATAGTATTATAGTATCTTAAACATTGTCTAATGCTTATTTTAAGCGGCCCTTATAGCCGTCAATTAGCGCCGCCAATTTATTTATTTTTCACTTCTCATGCTCGTAAAGTTCGTCTTTATGTTGGGTATAGGCTGCATAAAATCGCTTTTTATGCTCTAGTGCATTAAGTAAAATCTTCGTCTAAGTCTCAGACTTTAAGACAAAGGTCGTCAGGTAAACAGCCACACACGCAATTTAACTTCGTTAAATTAACTTGTTATTTCATTGTTTTTTTCATTTTTTTTGTGTTATACTTAATACATTTTTATTTTTGAAAATGGGTATCTATTTTATTGAAAGACCTTGATAAAAAAATTTTTTTATTCAATTTTTGGATATGGGTATCAAATGAAAGGCCTTGATGAGCACATTCCAAAATTATATTTTTTTAATAAAAAAAATGAGTTTTTTATTTTATTTTTGAATATGGGTATCAAATGAAAGGCCTTGATTGATGAAATATATATTTTTGGAATGTCCTCATCAAGGCCTTTCATTTGATACCCATGTTCAAAAATTGGAAAAAAAAATGGTATTTTCTTTATTTTTTGTGACAAAATATCTATTTTTGGAATGTGCTCATTCCAAAAATAGATATTTTGTCACTTGAATTCGGTGTTGGTTTACGCACGATCTAACTCCTGAGGATGCTCCGGGTCGGGGCGAAACACGTGTAGAGTAGCCTAATTGGTGAAGGTGCAAGGTGTGGTACTGTCTTGCTAAATGCAGGTTTGTGCACTGATATTTTGTGTGTGCATGTGCATAATTTTGCGGGCGGGCGGGCGGTGCATCTTGCATATATTGTTTGCGGAAGTAAGCTACATATATTTCTTTTTTCAAAAAAAAAAATTTATTTCAATTTTTGAATATGGGTATCAAATGAAAGGTCTTAATGAGCACATTCCAAAAATATAGAATTTGTTACTAAAATTTAAGAATTTTTTTTTTTAGATTTTTACATTATTGTTGTTTAATTTCCTCACAATCGAAGTGAAAAGCAGAGTGTATAACTCGTACATAAAACCCATTTACCCTCGACTTGACTATCCACCCTCGCCTGCGGCTCGCGTGGATATATACGTCTCGGGTAAAATGATGCGTTTTATGCACTTGTTGTACAATCTACTATTTATTGTACGTAAACGTCATATTTAAAAAAGGAAACAACCATCTTATATTTTTTGAATAACTCTTCAACACTTTTCATTCTTTCTGTAAGTTTTAAAATCCACTTAAACCAATAGTGGCCGCCGTCGTTGCAAATGCATTTTCAAACTAGTACAAAGAATGAAAAATATTAACGAATTATCAAAAAAATATAAGACAATTTAAGAGGACATGGTTGTTTAGTTTTTTTTAAATATTTACTTGATTTACGAGTAATAAAAATAAATGTATTGGCGGCGCTAGTGGACCTATATAAGCGCCTTAAAGGGGCTTAAAGGGGCTGGGATACATTTTTATAGTAAGCATTTTCGAAAATATTGACAAAATTAACATTTTTTACAATTTTTTTTCTATCGAGAAAAGTTTTAACTATCATCTTTCTGTCAATCACTCAACTGAGTACTATAATCTATTGTAATATAAATCTACTTTCTACATTATTTTTTGAGATCTATAAATCGATTACACTGTGTAAAATTGTTTCTCAAAAAATTCATTAGGCCATTTGAATAGGGAGCAGGTTCAAAATTAACGTGGTCTCTATAAAATGTCTCAGTTTTAAACCAGCCTTTCTATTGTCTAATTTTAAAATCTGTCGCAATCGCTTTCAGGATCTTAGTTTTGGCATAAATAAAAACTTACCAAAGAAATGCAGCAATGTGTCACATCCACCTGTCAAATGAAAGCGATTGCGATAGATTTTGAAGTTAGACAATTAGGCCCATGGTGCACTCTTGGATGAATTAACGGTGCACTCAAACTACTAAACCTGCTTAAGTTTGACAAGACACTGTGTAACTAATTTACCTACTCATTCATTGCAACGATCATTAGTAATGTGGTTACATTGTACGTATTCTTATTAAATAAAAAGTTGGTACTTACAGTTCTGATGTCACTTTCGGCACCGTTTGCTAAGTACTGTGTTTGTTTGAGGTTAGGCGCCAGAAGTTGCCTGCAGACAAACATAATAATAAATAAATAATATTCCTGAAACATAAGCAAATGTCATACCCACGTCAAATCATCGTTCTCTAACATATTTTACAGTTTACATAACAATTGTTGTAGTTAAAATTTCAAACTTGAATCGGAAAACACTCGTTCAACGCTTTTAACTGTTCAAATGAAATAAAAATGAGTAAGCAAGCCAGTGTTAACGATGTGATTTATCAGCTTTTCAGTTCAGAATAAAAAGTTTTCCATTTGCATTCAAAAGTTTTAAAATGAGTCACAAAAATAAGATACATCAAATTAGTCCCTAACAAAGTTAGGTTTATGAAAAGAACGGTTCAAAATAAAATACTGCGTCGTCGTCTATTCTATTTAAAAAAAAACCGGTCAAGAGCGAGTCGGACTCGCGAAAACTATGCGGTCTAAAAAAAAATTATTAAAAATGTGCAAACGGCGCTCTTTCATATGATACCCCACATGCCGTAGTAGCCCCACTTCAAATTTTTAAGACCCCCTTTCAGACCCTGCTGTAAAAAAGATATTTATTTTTTTATTTATTTCTTATTTGCAAAATAGTTGGGCAAATGTCATCTTAAACTATTCCAAATTTCATGTTGATACCATTAGTAGTTCTCGAGATATCCAGCAATGACAGACAGATAGACAGACAGACTGAGTCACACCATAAGGGTTCCTTTTTTACCATTTTGGTACGGAACCCTAAAAATAACATTTTAGATTATTTAAACTTCAAACACTTTTGGACATTCTTTATAAGTTGAATTTATTCTAAAAGACGGATTTAAAAGTGTGTTCAAGTGGGACAGGTTAGACGTAGAAAATCACTTTTTTTAGAAGAATTATTTAAAGAAATAAAATATATTAACTTTTCTGTTCAAAATTATTGCTGGGATACGATTTTTACATTACCACGATAATTATCAGACATAATTAACGGACCGCGCCTGCGAGTGTATGCTACACGCTACACAGCTACGTGCGGCCGAGTTGAAAGGCAGCGTTTATGTGCGTGCTCATGAGATACATTGAGTGATGACGTTTTGAAGCCATTGTTTGATACGAAATACTAAAATATTTGATCTAAAATATTTTATATAAAATTGGCTGAAGGTCACTAAAATATTTGATGTTTCTTTGGACAAAAATTAGGAAATAACGAGTAAAATAAGATTTCATATTTTTTTTGTATGTGACCTTCAATAACTTTGTAGCTATTAGTTTCTCAGATATAGTCAATAGGACAAAAATGATCCTGATGATGGGCGGAATGCGTGGACTTCAGTTTCGTTGAGGGTCTTGTGACACCCGTTATAGGAAAATTTAGTTTACGTAAGGAAACACTATGATTCATTTGCTAAGAACATAATCATCCCTAAACTGGTGATACAAGAAATCAAGATAAACTTGCCGTTCCAATATTCAGGCTTGCAAAAACTAGAGGTACATTTATGGAGAAAGGCACAGGTTTTTTTAATAAAGTTCCACAACAAGTGATTGATCTTCTTATGCATGAATTATAAAACCATGTTAAAAAGGGAGACGAATATCTAAAAGACCAAAATGCGTGGAATTGATGTAAAATGTAACACATAACTTGCTAGTGTAAAAACTTTGTTGTTATATAACTGTTATACTGTATTTGGTAACGATATATTTAAGTTTGTAAATATCTTTACTTATTTTTATTATATAGGTATTAAAGCTATAAGTTTCTTACACCCGTTATTCTTTTGAGTTAAAAAGTCTGGAATGGTTGCCGGCGTGGTAGGAAAATCTAGGCAATTCAAAAGTGCTTAATTTAAAAAAAACTGCTTTACAACTTACGCTAGCAATTCATCAATATCTCGTAAATACTTGTTTCGTAAATACTTGTTTACACAATTTACAAGTGTTACGTAAAGATGAAGTGACGCATAATTTATGTTTTAATTATAATGTGTTAAGTCAAAAAATAAATATCATTTTGGGGGGCAAACCATGAACAAACATTTGAAGGAGCGATGCAAAATTTTCAGTTGTTTGATTACCTTTGAACAACAGGCGTATCTTATTATTCAAACATTATGAAACAAAATTCTTACCAGCTCCAGCCTTAATGAACTTTGATCGCTATTCACAATTTAATTTATGCTCACAGACACAATAACCGTTTAATTAAAACAACCCAAGTGGAGCCGAATACGTTGTTTGTTTTCGTAAAAACCGGATGCTTCTGTCAATACAATATCACTTGGCAACTCTCGAATTTGAAAATGGAACGCTTTTGTGTTCTAAAGCTTTCGTTTTTAATTTACAGACCAAAGTAAAAGGACGTCATATTAATATCCTTCATCAATCTCAATGAGTTTAGGGGCTCTATTTTTGAATCCTTCGGCTGGCGTCGGGCGCTCTATATTACTAATTTTCATTCGAAATTTAGATTTCGAATGAAAAATCCATTACATATCCATTACATATAATCTGCCATATTAGAAATTTCTTAAAAATGGGAGTTCACTATAAGAATGTTCTGCTGGAGGTAAATTTTGGTATCATTCAATAGAAGATGATAAGTTTAGAGTTTAAGTTTAACTTAGGTTCAACATAGCAAAATTCGTATTTCTGAATCGCTCGCTCGTTGGTCATGGTCAGCCATTTGCCAGTCATGTCTTTGGTTAGAGGTTTTGGTGTGACATTTAGTTGGCAATTGTGACATTACGCCGCATGCGACTTAAGTCACAAGAACGATTTCAAAGAAATGATTGAAAAATAGAACCATGAATTTTTTTAAATGACTATAAATTTTTCAGTAGTAAAACTTATGAAACATACAATGCGATTATTTTAACAATATTTATTTTCGTTATTAAATTTTTGTATGAGAGTTGGTCCCATAGTAAAAGTTATTCAGTTTGATGGTCCCTCTACTCTTTATAATCTACCATATTTGACTTTATAATTCTATCCAAACACCTTTTGTACTTTCAATAATGTTAACTGCCTACTGTCAGTCGAACCGTGCGTTTATTTGTTAACCTTCCAAAAATGCAAGTATGTAAAAATATGCAGGACCGTTTTCCAAGACAAATATTTACGTTTACCCCGAAATGTTACCGCTTAAAATATGTTCTACTTTCGAATGCACAAAAACACAAACAAGATTAAAAAAATGTAGGTCCGTTCAAAATTGTTTTCCCCGATTCCGAAGTTCGTTGATTACTTTAATTTGGGAGTAAACAGTTCCGTTATAATTTGTTAGCTCGTAACGAAAGTTTACTGTTTTCGGGGAGAAATTTTCGAACGTTTATTGCCGATTTTCGAGGTGATCACTGGTTTTCCCTGTCTTCGGAGTTCTTTCAAGGATTCTGGTGCCGTAACGTAAGATATTATGAGTCACAAACGATTCTAAAAAGATAAGAAAATAATAAGTAGCTGTTTAAGCCATTTTAACTTTTAATTCTTAAAAGGCTTTCACCGATAAAATTTTGCGGTGCTTATATTCGATCGCAATAATAATAATGCATGGTTTAATTGCTAGGAAATTACCATTACACAAAAACTAATAAAATAAAAGCTTAATCAAACAAAATATGTTTCTAGCCATTGGCGGAATAAGAACATTGTTAATTAGTGTCCTTAATCAAATATTAGGTTTATCTGATTTATAAATCCCACAAGTAAACACAAAGCATTTACATTTGGTTAGAAATATATTATGAAATTTCTAAAACAATAGTGAACAATATGCATTTGCGAGCGAAGAGTCCATTATTCAGTATCACAGACGTACCATTCATCAAACTCATCAATAGTATCTAAACAATAGAGTTAGTTTGTTGCACTAGTACGATATTTACTAACTAAAATGATAAATTAAACTGCTGATGGACTGGTGACTAGACAATACGAGTGAATTAAGACTATTATTAGTCCATTACTTTATGAACACAGTATTTTAACTGTGTTTGGATTCAGTCTGTCTGATACTGTGTCAATACCTGAAACATATTATACTTTGAATAATGTGAGAACATTTGTAGCTTTGAATGGGTTCTTAGAATTGCCAAAATAATGAACACTTTATACACACAAATACGACACGTCTTTTATATTTGGTTTAGGTTTGTAGTTCGATTAGACAACATTTTATTAATGAATGTAATATTACGCAGTCATTGAGCTGAGAAATCCATAAAATTGTCCATAGTAGCTATCTCTAAAACGGATAAAAATGATGAAGAGCTCTAGTAGGGAAGTATCCCATTATGTATTATTGATTTATGCAGAGAGAAATTGCTACTTATAAAAGCATCTTTTGATTGAAGCGTGATATTTTTACAGTTCCTGGGAACTACAGACCTTAGTATTTGATATGTATGACTTGATACCTCCACGCGTTCCTGAAAAAATGGTTTTGACATACAGACAGACAGATAATTAAATTCTATTTAAGCATTATTTTTTCCATTTGAGATAACCCTAAAAAATTTAAAAGGGGCCGAATGGGAATATCATCACGCCCCAAAACACAAACCGAGCATACTGCAGCAATAAATTCGTTAAAAACATATTAATCTGTATTTATCACAGAATTAACGAATTAATGTACACGCTAAATGTGAATTTATTTCTCGAGCAGCAAAATGAGTTTTCGCATGAAAAGTTGTTGAGCGGACATAATTGGTCTGTCAGAAACATGGTGGAAGTTTATATTGCTTCTAATAGGGATTTCGTTTAAAATTGCTTTTTTGAGCTGTGAATTATGATAAAAGAAGGCATCGATTACATAGCATCATTCTTATTATATATTTTATTTATAAAAGGTACAGTATTTTTAAAGACGTATTGTTTTTTGTCTTCTTATTACATTGTAATATAAAAAATGCAGTGCAACATTCTGGGTCAAATTCTGGGAAAAGGGAAACATAGAATATCTCTTTTCTATCAGGTAAATGTATCAAGACTTAACAAGAAGATGCTGGTCGAAACGATAACTGTCAGTGTTATAGACATCTTATAGTCAGCAGTACGCTGCGAGTCGTGAATCACACTCGAATGCACGCACATGTACGCAAACACGCGGCACTCTCCGGCACATTGAACAGTCACTGTCTTTGTGAATATCACAGATCAGTTGGTGCTGGTTGCTATTAAGGTGTGTTTCGGGCTTCAAATAAAGGACATTCACCTTTCTTTGAAGCCCGATAGGAATAAAGTCAATCAAATCGAAAAGCATTAATTCATTCACAAGTGTTCGTGACAACCCAGACTGACTAGCCTGTTACAAATACTTGTGAATGTCAAAGAAGCTACACCATCGGTTCACAAGGCAAGCGGAAGACCTTGTAACGAGAAGAACCGACAAGAAACTCGTCTAGGGCTACTTTTTTTCTTATTTCATTAAAAATAAGTGCTATATAATTAGATAGGTACGCTTAAAAGATACTGCTGCTGCAGCTGCGTTTTAATAATAAATAATAATAATAAAGTAGCCTGTTAGTAGCGTAGCCTTTTCGGCAGAAAATATTGCATATCAGTGCAAATGTTTCTGAATCTTCAACACGATCCTTATATACATTTTATATCCTCCAACCTCCTCATCCCATTTAAGACCTCATCTAAATTAAGAAGATTAAATAATCTCAATTAAGTCTAGGCGCGAAGCAGATCACGTTACGTCGTGCGTAGTACACCTTTATGCGTATATTCATAAGTGTGTACCTGAATCCATGTTAATTTGACTCTCAGGTCACCTCTTAATATGATAATCAAGCCATTAACAGTTCAAATACAAGGCTTTTAATGAGAATGCGCAGGAACGACGGTGTTACTCCCGAGATTCATGGGTGCAGTAGAGTGGCGAATATTTTGATGAAAAATGTCGAGAGATTTTTGTGTTTTATGTACTTCTCAAGCAGCAAGAGAATGCCGAGTATCGCACAATTTTGTGTGCAATTTCATACAATTTCTTTACCTACGTGCACTGCTCAAACGGGTAACTGAATCAATGAAGACTGTGATAAGAGTATGATTCTTTTAAGTGCCCATAGTAGTTCAAATCTTGAAGGTGTGTGAAGATGCATCGATAAAGTATGGGTCGCAATCATTCAAAACCAAGACATGATTAGTAAACCATCAGCCAAAAGAAACGATGTCTTTCTAGCACCTCTATACCTTCTTACTTTTGTACAAGATCAAAAAGACCCTATATTAGCAATGTCAGAGCATTTAGACAGGCTCGGGTCAAATATTAATATCGTCGTCGAGCTTTTGTTTGTCAAACACGCTGTCCCTGTGTCCCAATTGTAAATGAGAGTGCGGCGGCGTGTTTACCGCTGACGAGAGATGTGTCTGCTACCGCTCACAACTCAGGACAAGGGATTTTTGCTCTGCACCAAGTTTGTTGGCTTCTGAATAATGATCCGGGATTTGCATACGTCGTGCGTACTGAACTTTGTTAATACTTTATCAGTTTTGAAATTAGCTGGATATGCTGAACTATGTGTCATAGAGGCTTAGACTTGATATTTTTAGGGTTCCATATTCAAAGGGTAAAAACGGGACCCTATTGCTAAGACTCCAATGTCCGTATGTCTGTCTATCACCAGGCTGTATCTCATGAACCGTGATAGCTAGACAGTTGAAATTTTCACACATGATGTATTTCTGTTGCCGCTATAACTTACTAAAACAGAATAAAATAAATATTAAAGGGGGCTCCCATACAACAAACAAGATTTTTTTGAGTCCGACTCACACATACGTTCTTTTTTAGCTGACAAGAGCTAAAAAAGTCTGGAACGGGTGGTAGGAAAATATAAAAGATTCAAAAGTACTTAATAATTAAGTTTATTTAAATAAAGCTTATTTGACTTTGACTTTGATTTGGCCGGTTTTGTACATTATACTTGTAGCGTAGCATAGTATATTTTACATATTCAAAATTATCTACCTATAAAATGAAAAATGTAATGAATGAATGAAAATGACTCACATAACACGTTTATTCATGAGTAGGTAGATAGAACAACAGCTGAGCATATTTCGCGTTTAAATCGAATTTGGGTTCCACAGCATACAGGTATGTTTACTAAAAACCACGTTGATGTTGACACGAGCTAATTAAGATTCAACCAAAGCGCAGTTAATTTGGAATGAGGTGCCGATACATCTCGACTTGGTTCCAATAAACCAATATTATTATAGGTATTTTGGCAATCGCCCTCGAACCTACTGCCTATCTATGATTCAAATGTAAATAGAAAATCTTATGTTTTATAAATACCAAAAGATATTAAAGTTATTCAGTATTTGGGCACTTCGAAGGGCAAATCAAGCTCGGAGTCAACACGTCCCAAAGAAACTCGTTTCGCCATTTCAGTACTATTTTTCTCATCATTGATTCAATCTTAACCCTAGAAAGATAACCTACGTCACAGAGGCGCCCGCGCGGCAAACTTACTGCTGTTTCTTTTCATCAAGGATGTGTATTAGTTTGACCTTCATAGCCAACTCAATCGCCGGTCTACTCTATCACAGGACAGCTGTTTCCACGCGGTAATTACTATAGTTTCAGAGTTATGAACAATTAATTTGTGGCGAGCATAAGAGTGACGTGTGTGTAGATTTTAATTTTCTACTATTAGTTACTTTTTAGACTAATTAATTCATAAATGAATAGATTTAAACAAAAAGTACATTTTTTGTGATAATTTACGCGATAGTCTCCCATTATTATTTTTGTTAAGTTTTTAAAGAAGTCTAGTGGATTGTGTTTAAGTTACTTAAAATAATAAAATATAATTATATTAATAAAAACATTTTATTTTAAAACTACCCCTAATCTTTAAATAAGTAAAATGAGTTTTAAAAATACCTATAAATAGCATAAATACCAAGCATTAAAAAAGCGTGCGCTTCTGAAGCGTATGGTTATCTTTTACGCACTTTGTAAGGTTATTTTTCTAGGGTTAATAAGTTACTAATTATGATTAGTGGTTAAATTGTTGCACTAGGTACGTTTATTGAACGATCTGGGTTAGGTTAAAACTGTGACCAACAAAAAAAAAAACGAACCAGTGGGACAAATCACATTAGGATGAGCTTTTCCCTAACTCACAAGTGTGTCGAATAAAAGATAGAGCTATGAATAAATACTAAGGACTGATTCAACTTCAAACGTTTCCCATTAACATTTTAACCCCTTCTACCCGTAACAGCTGTTAAGGCAGTTTTCACAATACCCAAAGTGCAGTTAAATTTTGCTCGAATTTCAGCTAAAGCTAAAGGGTATTCGGAAAATTCGCACCAAAAAGACGTCAAAAACGTCACGTAGCGGACGGCTCAGACGTGGACCGAGTTTCAGCCGGTATTTGTAAATGACAGAATTTGTAAAGCTCAAAGTTGGATTTGAACGCGATTCAGTTTGAAAATTTAAAATGTTAATGCTGGCCTCGAATAGCTATGGCTCGTATTAGATTTTTTTGGTTTGCCCTGCGGTGTAACTTAGGAAAAAGTTTTTATGCAACGTGGTAAAAAAAGGAGTAGGTAAGTAAATAATTGTAGTTTTGGTTAAGATTTGATACCTTTAAAATTTTAATGCATCTCTCCAAATAATAATAGTAAGCCTATGAAAATTGCAAAGATGTTTGTACAATGTTTCTAGGCGACATGGCTAGCGTCAGTCAATTTTGTCAGTCACCACCAGTCATGAATATATTCAAAGGGAACATTAATCGGCAATGCCTAATGTTGATTGGTCTTATAGTAATGACTGATGGAATTTACTGACGCTCAGTCGCTCATGACCATCCAATGATACTTATGTTTACCTAAACCAAACGATACGCGTCATCAAAACATTTTCAGATTGCATTGAAACTCCCGTTCGCGGCGGAGTGCGGCACCGCGGAACGTGTCACGCCACCACCAGAATTCAATTTCGGTGGGGATCTAACCGCAAAACGCACTGGCATTAAACAGAGCTCTTACATAGAAATGTAAAATAAAGTTGAATATAATGTTACGGCTAATACCCAAAGTACGCTTACCCCTAGTTCTGTCCTGCTAAAACTAGAATAGCCGCACTTCGGGAATTAGCCGTGACATATATACCTCATACGACCATCCATCATCAGCCTTAAAATTGGATTACTCATTCTGGATTAAGTTTTATATTGAGTTTAATATCCATTTGTTTATTGATATTGCAGTCCAATTACAAACTCTTTTTTACATTGAAAATTAATTTTCATATTGAATGTTTCTGTGGATATTGCAGTTTATTTAAATACTTTAACGGATTCTGGTGTTCAATTTTAATGCCTTATGTTTTTAACATAGCACTTTTTGGAAGCTTATTATACTATCTCTGTTCTCCTGTCTGTACTTTATCTTATTCGGCAAGTCGTCAGCCCCAGCTTAGGTAGCTGGTGACAAGTTAATTTATGTTGAAACTAAGTAAACGTTTACTTAGCTCCCTGTTTGTCAACGCTCCGATTTATTATAAAGATGTTGGGTCCGTATTATGTCACGTCAGCTACCACCTGATACAATGTAGACAACCCTATATTACAAACAATTTGTAAGGGGATTACCTATTGTGTCAAAAAATAAATAAATTTAAAAAATATTAAAAACACGACTGTTTCAAGGTGTTTCAAGGTGTCATTGCAGTCGGGGGACCTCTTTAATTGAAAATTGTTCCACAAAACGGTCCCCCGACTGCAATGACACCTTGTTATTTATCTTTTTAGTTCGTTTTTGGCAGGGCAGTCGTGTTTTTAATATTTTTTAAATTTATTTATTTTATTTCACACCTTTTTGTGACAAATGATATAGGTAGTTTTGAAATGTGCTCATTGTGGCCTTTTATTTGATGCCCATAATTGAAGAAAAAAAATTTTTTTTCACATTTGAAAATACAGACGCCATATTGCCTTTTTTTTTAAATATAGCCAGTGTCACTTGGAATGCTGTAAGGATTCTAACGATACCCCATTTATCCAAATTAGTTTAGACATTTAAAAGTTATGGTGGAATAAAGAAACTCACATACCCACAAACATACATGAACCCTAAACACATATACACTCTTTTTGCTTTGGGCAGTCGTGTAAAAATGATTGTTTCATGAAATAAAACATTTTTTAACGGATACTAGCTAGGTTTTATCGAAAAGTACTTTGGTAATTAGTTGGTGTATGGTTTGATTTTTTTTTATTTTCTTGACGTTTCGGCACCTTTGCAGCTGCCGTGGTCTCGGAGGACAGAATTTTGAATAAATACATCACACCATTCATGACACATTCATTCAGTAACGTTTATTTATCAAAACCGTCTAATGGTTGTAGTAATCTGATCTACAAAAAACCTTGAAGTCTTTGTTTAGACATAAGAGTCTCTTTGATTAAATAGTCTGATGAAGCTCGCGTAAAAAAGTCTTTAGTTAGTTTTTGTTAGTTCTGATTTCCGACACGAAATTTATCTTCTCAACAATAGAATAAAATGGAAGGCCTTCTTTTGTTCCACGTACCCATATAGCTAATTGTTCTTTTTGTTTGATTGTATATCTCGTGCTTAGTCGACAGCTGATGTTTTGTTTTACGCTTTGTTCTTTTTAGAGCAGAGAGGTGAAACAGTTGGCTGAAGTTGATTACCTACTATATTGTATATTTTTTCTTTATATAACCTTTTCTCTTTGTGAGATTGGTTTGTTGAATTCTAAGAATTGTTTTTGCAGCTCGATTTTTATAAAACCAATTAGGGTAAAAATTCTTCTAATCTGACAGTAAATTCACCGACAGTATGACATCTGGGCCCTATTTCACCAAGTCGACATTTGTCAGTGACATATGTCGGTTAATTTTACAATTGTCATTACTTTAATTAGGGACAAGTATGTTGTGAAACAGCGATATTTTTTACAAGTCGACATATTTGTAGATTTGTCAGTAATTCTTGATATGAGATTGGAGCTGAGTCAAGTTTGCGTGACAATTGTAGACTTGTAAAAAATATCCCCTGTTTCACAACACAAATTGTCCCCTATTAAAATGAGGAAAGTACTGTAAAAATTGCCGACTTATGTCACTGACAAATGTCAATTTGGTGAAATAGGGGCCTGATTGTTCTTATAGCAACGTAATAACTGTTACTGATAAAAGTATCTTTTTTTGGTACAAGAAGAGTAAAAGGCAGATTTGCGTTTTAATAATGTTGAACTCGTTATTTACGCATTCAAATTTATTGCACCATTATATCTTTCATTCATATAAAGCTATATAATTCATATTTTTCACATATTTTTTTATCCCCCAACCACAGTAAAAAGTTACAACTTAAAATCCGTGTAACAAGGGGTTGTAACAAATAACGGTTATTCCGCCTTGTAAAATTAACGGTCGTTTGTCCAGCCATTTTTAACCGTTCGTCGAGATGTTCGCAGATAACGAGAGTTTTATTATACCGTCGAAGTTCAGCCCCGTAATAGAGCAGTAAACCTGAAAATGTTGCGTGCCTTTTAAAAATTAACGACTGAATTGCAAAATATTATGCATGCTTTATAGAGCATTGAAGCTGACGTCGCATTGCAATATGAGACGTTAACGCTCGGTACCGTTACATTCGGTAATAACCCTTTTATGACAGAAAATTATGAACGAAAAGAAGAGTGAGAGAAACGAATAGCTTGCTAATCTCTCTGTATGAAATATACAGGGAGAAAAAAGCAGCCCATGACGAGTTTCTTGCCGGTTCTTCTCGTTACAAGGTCTCCCGCTTAGGGTTTGCGAACCGATGGCGTAGCTTCTATGACATTCACAAGTGCTTGTAACAGCCTAGACTGAATAAATTATTTTGAATTTTGAATTTTTGAATTTTGAAATATATTTCTCACAATCTACAAGATTATAATATTATTCTAGATAATAATACAGCTTTCGTTTATTTAAGGCCGAACAAAAAAAAGTTGTTGACAATATTGATATGGTTTTTTACATTATGTATTTTTATACAATAATGTTTTGATATAGTTGCCTATACTTGCCAGAGGAGCTCGGTGGCGCAGTGGTTTAGCGCCTGGCCCAGCGATTGCGTAAGTTCAGCAACGTTCGCAAGGGTCGGTCATGGGATGGGTGAGCAAAAATTTACTATCGCGAACTCCTCCGTGCTTCGGAAGGCACGTTAAGCCGTTGGTCCCGGCTGCATTTGCAGTCGTTAATACCCACCAATCCGAATTGGGCCCGCGTGGTGGGTTATGGCCCGTCCTCCTTATCCACCCATAAGCAAGGCCTGTGTCCCAGCAGTGGGGACATCAAAAATGACTGATGGACATACTTGCCTACATTTTATCCCGAAGTTCTCAGGGGACCGGGAAATCTAAAATTAGGCACAGCAAAGGTGGCCGGGTTTATCGACTATGTGTAAATTAACAAACTCAGGGTGTAAGATCAGCAAGATATACATATCGCAAGTAACAGAAAATTATAAACGCATAATATTGTTGTGTGCGCACGTTGAAAACCGCACGAAACTTTCATTCCATGCGTGAAAACACGAGATCTCGCATGAACGTACAATCTGTGCCGGCGCTCATTACGACACAGTGACGTAATTAAAAACAGATTAAAAACACTAACGAGCTGCACTCTCCATGGGAGTATCCGAGATCCAAATGTTAATTTAACTTCCAGTTAAACGTTGTAGTTAGAACATACTTACTGGGAACCCTAGTTTATGCATAGTAGCGAGGGATATAAACTTATCTAGACAAGAAGCGGCTAATTAATTATCATCATTTAGAAAACCGGCTTTTTGTTTTTACTCATTTATTTATCTTGAGATACCCCATTTCAACTTTGGGTATGCATTACAATGTCGAAAATTCATAATACATACGACCGAAATATCGACGCATAAAACACCAATTTTCAAAATACCGAACATACTAACTGTCGAACTGTCGATAGTTCGCAATCTCGAAAGTTTAAAACCCCGAAAGATAAAATGTCGATACCTATAACTTTATCTACACAAACACATTCATGAAAGTAGGTGTTGCGTTGTTAATTTATTTTACTCAAAAATGCTTGTACAATGGTCATCATTTTGTCAAAATCCACCAATTAAGTTTGAAATAGTTTTTTTTCTGGCGCTTCGCCGGCCGCTGCCGCGGCACGCTCGCTTCGCTCGCTCGGCTCGCGCTTTGGGTTCATGTCAACGTAACATGCTCGTCGCTACGCTCCTCGCACCTATCTCATGTTCTGTCTACGGTTTTTAAGTCCCAGTAGACTAATTTAGACTCATTTTCGGCAGCTAAGTATGCTATAAAGCATTTCAGGCGAAGCCGAAAGACACCTCCACAACCAATTCGGTATTAAGTAGTTCGGGGTATAGAGCTTAGGTATATTATAACCTTCGGTTTTTTAAGCTTCGGGATTTAGTATTTTCGGTAAAATGTCCATTCGTAATTTTAAACGTACGGCCAAACAACCATTCGAGCTTTTGATTTTCGGTCTTTCGTCCATAGGTCTTGTAAAATTCGATCTTCTCTACTTCGGCATTGTAATGCATACCCTTCAACTTTTCACTCTAAGATCCGTTGTTCGAGTCCTGGTTCATTTTGTTCTTTAAGTTAAATTTACTCAATATTGTAAAAACAGGTATTAATAGTTAATATCAGAGTGGAATAGCTTTCTCAACAAAAGTCATTATGATTATACACCTACCTAACCTATGGTTGGTGGTAGGGCTTATTTCAAGTCCGCCTGGCTAGCTACTACCATCTTACCTAAGTTGGACACCAAAACAGCATTTTAAAAATTGTGTTGTTCCGGCAGTTAGAGATATACGAGTATGATAGCCAGTTCCTCAGTGTTGAGTATTCTGGATGTAGTGCGCTTCCACCTTCGGCCTTATCGTCACTTAACATCAGGTGAGGTGAAGGCCAAGCACTATCCTGATGTGCTTAAAAAACCTATAGGTAAAATCAAAATTGTGATGAAAGAATCATCATTTTGTGAACCATAATATAAAATTGTAGATTCCATTCTTAGTAGGTAATCAAAGTCATGAACTGTACCCGTGTATGGTGATGGAGCCCTGCAAACTTGTTTATGATTTGCGTTTGACCGATTTTTGCGTACAAAGTCTCTGTGTAGTCGACGAGTTTGTTCGCAGTAAACATTATTAAAACGGGAAGAGTACTCTTGTTCTTTACGCTCACAGAGCATTTCAGTTTGCGAATCAAAGTGCATAATATTTAGTACAGTTTTGTTTTTGTTTGTATGGAAGTACAGTTATTTTAAGTCATAAGTCATAACATAATTGTCACTTTCCTTTTAGATTGCATCGGACTAATACATAAATCATTTTATTTTAAAAGTTATTGTTTGATGAATATTAATCCTATATTCAATTTCCCATTTGAACACAACAGTAGATTTCATGCATGAAATAATTATTTCTGTAATTCCCATTTGAACACAACATTAGATTTCGTGCATTAAAAAATAGTTATTTCTGTAACACTTAACAAAGTTTAACAATTTGACTCGTTATCGATAACATTTTCAAAATGATTCATAGTTTTACAGAACTCTTGTCTGGTCTTAGTGCCATAGTCTCTTCAGATTTCACGAAGATTAAGTTACTCAGAGAAACCGGATCGTAACAGGGCCTGCCGTGTATTGAATCGGATAATTCCAGAGCTGCAGAGCCAAGCGATCTTGAAAGCCAACAAAGTTGCCTGTTACCTCATTGCCAACTCAAAGGCGAGCTTTGAATTAGTGGGAAATAGATCTCGCTAGACGGTATAGGATGCCTATTTGAGCTTAGACAGATTGATTGCATTGTTTGAAACGGTGAACATTAAGGGCCTATGTAAAAAAATCACTTTTTGATGTAATGCCATGGGTCGCGCAAAGATCCTAAAGATCTAGAATTAAGATATATATTTTTTTATATCTTTCTCCAGACAATTATTGAACCAGAAACACGATTCAGTGATTTTGGCTCGATACATTTTAATTTCGAAAATACCTCTAACCCCTCGTTTTCACCAAGAAACATGTAAAATACGAGTCTCATACAAAACTTGTAGAATACTTGTTGTAAACAAGTATTTGTTTTATACAGGTATTGCAACAGTCTCAAACATTCTCTTCGTTCACACTGTGTAACCTGCAAGCTCAACGGCGGCGTTTACACTGTTGTTGTGTCGTATTCAAGTTGGCACAACAAGTATAAAACATGAGATCATGAACATGTAGGCAATTACAAGTATATAACAAGTTTTGTATACAACATGTTTTATACATGTATATGAATGAGAACAAAAATCAAAACAATTGCATAAAACATGTATTATACATGTATTATATACCTTGGTAAAAACGAGGGGTTATAAATCCTTAAGTTCGAAATTATTTAGAAACAACATTAGGTATTCAATTCAAAATTGCTTTAAATAATGAGTATCAGCAATATTCAAAATCGTGTAGAAGAATTTTTCTTTGATCGCTATAGTTGTTTACTACGAAATGATTTCGTGTTTTTAGGGTTCCGTACCAAAATGGTAAAAAAGGAACCCTTATGGTGTGACTCAGTCTGTCTGTCTGTCTGTCTGTCTGTCTGTCTGTCTGTCTGTCTGTCTGTCTGTCACAGCTGGATATCTCGAGAACTACTAATGGTATCAACTTGAAATTTGGAATAGTTTAAGATGACATTTGCCCAACTATTTTGCAAATAAGAAAGAAATAAAAAAAATAATATTTTTTTTACAACAGGGACTGAAAAGGGGTCTTAAAAATTTGAAGTGAGGTGACTAGGGCGTGTGGGGTATCATATGAAAGAGCGCTGTTTGCACATTTTAAAACATTTTTTTCTTTTTTCTTAGGCCGCATAGTTTTCGACTTATGATGAAAAATGTAAAAAAAAATACCGTTCCCCCCCCCTTATCTCCGAAGTTTGCAAAGAGAAAAATCTGAAATAATTCTATGTGATAGTAGTTTACGTAAAGATTACAGGAAAAATAAAACGAGGTCTCAATATAACACACTTTTTTAGAAATTCAAAAAACAAACAATATTTTTTTCAGTTTCACTACCCGTCAACAGATGGCGGTGACCTAAGAATGCTGACTTGCGAATTAAAATAGTTCCACTATCGGTCAAGAGATGGCGCAACCTAATACTACAGTAATAATTGGTGACTGGTTCTTATATAAATTACCTACTATTTGCCGTACGAATAAACGAAGAATAAGTTCCTACTTAGTAATATAAACAGTTTGCAATGTGGAGCGGCTGAAACGTTTTTCAGTCACCATAAGCAACTGTGGTTAAGATTTGTAAATTAACTGTCCGCCTGTTCGCCCTTCCACCTGTCTGCCGTTTATCCTACTTTTTTAAAGACTGTACTAAAGTAACATATCCAAATATATTTATGATTGTACGGAACCCTCGGTGCGCGAGTCCGACTCGCTCTTGACCGGTTTTTTTTTTCGCCTAATCTGCCAAATCAGTCTCGCTCCGGCGCGCGACGTTTTCTCATTGCTATCTCGACTTATGCTTTATATTTACATAACCCCTTAAATGAGACCTACTGAAGATTATCAATGAAAAAAAAAACTAAATTATCAAATAAAAACAGGCTAAGTGCGCGTCGAGCGACGCTCTGTAAAGATCTTATTAAAAGGTCATATTTGCAGTCGTATGCACTCATTTTGTATGATGTGAACTACAAATTAGTTTTTAACTTCGGTTGTATTATTTTATTTTGGGAACTTAATTTGTCTCGGTGCCCGTTTTAGTTTTCATTGAGAGTATTAACTAAATAGCAGTATTCCTAACTTTTTTTCAGGTTTTTATCTGTTTTATTTAAAAAACTTCCTGGAATACTTTGCAGAACACTTTGGAGCTGGGAAACAAAACTCAATATAAAAAAGTTATTAGTGAAACATCATAATTCAAATATTCATTCATATATGTAACAAATTTCATGAAACTCGGTTCAAAACTGTAGTTTAATACTGTGTGTGACAGACTGAGTCGAAAGGACGGACGGACTGAATGATCTTATGAAATTTCCTTGTTTTACTACAGAATACTAAAAAATCTGATAACATGTGCATGTTAGAGATTCACTAGACACAAAGTAATAAGTACCTATAACAGTTTGGTTTTGACAGTACCAGATAATTATTACAAATAAACGTGCGAAATAGCAACATTTGATTCCAACAACTTCCTTAGTACAATCATCTGCAATTTGAAAATACAACACATACCGTACAGATAAAATCCGTTATCATGCCATGAAAAAAAATGACGGAAAAGCAATAACGATAATGCGGAGCAGCGCTAAAAATTCACCCTAATCACAATACATAAGCCAGCACGTGCGGCCAACAAACAAGACCCCTGAGCTTTCACTCATCAGAAAGTGCCTGTACCGGTAAATGCTTCGGTTGCAGGTCAGCATTGCTGGTCAACGATTACCTACGTATCTTAAAGCGAATCTCGGAGTGTCCCCGGGGAAATCTGACTCTGTCTTCGGACCCACAACGAATTTAATCAGAACGGATAGGTGTACGAGATTTTTGTATGTGAACTATACATCCAGCAAACATTACTTAAATAGTATCACACATAAAAATAGAATAGACCTGTTATCACATTCATCTAATTTGTAAATTAATATAAACATATTCATTTGAAAACTCGTGATAACCAGTCACATGAAAAGCGAAACTAAACCTACGCAAATCCTATTGTTAAGTATAATTTTAATTTCAGAAACTTTTAATATAATTACAATATGCTTTTAGAGAAAGTTTTGAATATTGCCATAATCAAATTAAAGTTCAAACTGAAACAAATGTTTGAAAATATTATAAAACTTCAATTTCAGTTACCAGAGCTCAAATTATACAACGAGCATTTTATGTCGATGATATCATTACCGTGCCGTGTTTTAAAGAAAATACCATTCTGTTTTTTTATATAAAGGCCAAGTGTGTCCTCAAAATCAAATGCCTGTAAAAAGCTGTAAGCATTACGTGGGTTTCAGAAGCATTTCTTGCGTTAGACGCAACGTGTGCACGCTTCATTAACGACATCACTGACGAACATTTATTTACAGTGGAAGCAATGTGCGGAATTGTGGGTAATGGGGTAAACGTAACAGAAGCCTTAAATAGGGGAGGTAATCGCTGACTTGAATGTGTGTTACATCATGGGAAAGACAAGAAAGAAGAAATTTTGAATGTACCAGTTTCTTGTCTAATTTTTAAATTTGAGATTTTTGCATTCATAATGGTATTTTTATACAATACTAAATAATCTGTACAGTACAGTTTCTGTTACCTATAGTTTAGAAATTTATTTACCTAAAGCAAATTAGTGTGACGGTATGATTGTTTTTTTACGAGGGCAGATTAATAAGTTTCCGAAACGACTAAGAAAAACTTTGATAATCTATTTAAAATAACTCGTATTCCTCATCGTAGTGTAGTAACCACACTACGACGTCAAAAGCAGTTCAGAATTACTATCTTATTTCGAAGTCAGCTAAACTTTTCTTTATACTTCGATGGATTTAGTCCAGCGCTTCTCCAATGCCGTTACACCAGTTAGAAAATATTTTTTTCCAAATCCTCGAAATACTCATCAATGGCAACAATGATTTCATCATTTGATAAAAATCTTTGGCCACCAAAGAAGTTGCACGGGGCCAGATCTGGAGAAGGATGAATTCGAACCGCAATTCATGGAGTTTGGGCGACCGCAACCATTGACGTGTGAACAGGCGCGTTGTCATGGTAGAACAATTTTTTTTTCACAACAGAGTAAGTTCTAGGTTCTCTCGTTGACATTCCATCAGTTCGTCTAAATTCAAATTTGGTGTTCTAAGTTCGAAAAGGTGTCAGAATTTAATGTGATTCTTTTTTGAGTATCTTTTTTTGAAGCTTGTCATATCAATCTGCCTTCGTATCCAGGCGCGGTCGCAGCCCGAAATTTTGGGGGGAGGTCACTAATAATAATACAATTACTTTTTTGTAATTTTAGAAGCTTTTTCTATGTGACATGTACGATTTTGGGGGGGGGGGGGGGGGGTCATGTCCCCTGTGACCCCCCCTCCCCCTGGGACCGCGCCTGTTCGTATCTCAGGTTGCTCAAAGGTAGGTAAAAATAGAATAGCATCAGAACTATTCTATTCGTTTGTAAACCCAAATCAATATTGTTGTGGTTCCAGCGGGCTTTCATCAAATGCGTAAATCCGGCAGAACCACATTTAAGTTCAAGAGCACAGTGCAATTGACAAGATTTTACCCTTTTTCGATTAAATGGACAGACGAAGCTACAATGCCTCAAAAAAATATCACCCAACAGTTGGGTGACCAAAACACGCACACATTGTAAGTAGTGTGACCCGGTCATAGTTTTTATTACAATATTTTTTGGACGTGATGATGCTAAAAACGTACGAAAAAGTTGGTGTTATGCGTATTTGGTATTTTGCGTAGGTAAATCAAAGTTGGGATTTTGCGTAAATCAAAGTTGGTGTTTTACTAAGTTGGTATTTTGCGTAAGTGGTATTTTGCGTTTATGGCGTATTGCGTAAAGGTGGTATTTTGCGTATGTGATATTATGCGTCTAAAGGACGCACACAACCTAAAAAGTTGGCCTGTTTTATTTAGTACGCCAAATCACTACAGATTGCATTGTTCTTTTTTAGTATCCGCGTCAACTTTTGCCTTGCGTCTGCCCCAACTTGGCCGCTACAAAATTTAATCCCGCGGTACGATCCGATTTCGTGGGTCATTGGGCCCGCGCCCTACGCACCTGCGGATAGTTGGGAATCAATGCTGCTGCGGTCCAAGGCTTTGGCGCGTCTAATCAATGAGTGCGAAACTATTTTGAGGGCAATTGGAGCGGAAAATGCCCAGCTGTTGATATTGGGAAGGTAGGAAAACATCAAAAACAGAATTAGATACTTGTTAAAATATTTATAATTCAAACAAATTTCGTATTATTTTAAATATAAAAAGACGACGATCTAAAGACGTTGTACAATTTTTTTTCTCTTGGTAAATATTTTTGACCTAGCGAGCGCCAAGCGTCTTTGAAGCTGAAGCTTGGGCAAAAATTATTTTGAATATCCGGCGGATGTCGGTCTGTATATTTGTACATTTGTTGATCAGATCATCATTGTGTATAGCGATCTGAATCTACTCCATTCAGTCCCTAAATGGCCATCATCAGATCACAGCACTGTACATCCCTGGCAGAAAACCAAGGCTTCAAAGTTACCTCGTTTGTATGAAAATAACAACTATATACCTAGACAAAGTTGATGTGTACATATACAGGGTGGATTTTTAAAACGGTACATTAAGGCCTGCCCTTAATGTACCGTTCTTTAAGGCCAAAATGCTAATCAAAATGCTCTTTAAGGCCAACTGAAATTTGAGTACAGAAACTACAATAAGTGACAACACCGGCTTCACACGCAAGCACAATCTTCTACAACATTAGATCTAAAAAAAACAGTTTCTGTACTCAAAATTCAGTTATCCTCAAAGAGTATTTTGATCACAGTAAGAAATAGGATCGTTTGGCAATAAAAAATATTTCGAGTTGATTTATCGTTTTTCAGTACAAAATGTATGGAAAAAGTTTTTGGCGTTTTCTGTCGTTTCTAGTACTCATACCTTAAATGATCGTCTTTTAATCCCCACACGAAATAGGATCGATTGGCATAAAAAATTTTTTTTTGGTATTTCAGAATTTTTTTTGCTAACGGTTATTTTTTTCCAAAATCTGTGAATGCAGTTCAGAATATCTTAAAAAGTTATGGATGGTCTCCTAGGAACGTTTTCCTGTAACTATAACGGTTAAGGTACCTGCCCTTAATGTACCGTTTTAAAAATCCACCCTGTATTTTGAAAAATATTCAAAATTATAAGCGCTATCTAGGTGCGATTATACCAAATACCTACTTAATATACCAAACAGCACGTACCTACCTACTATGTGCTTAGAAAACCTCGTGGCGACATCTATTAGTTTTTAAACAACTTACAATTTGAGTTACTTTTTCACGCGAGGTCTACAGTTCACTGACCCATTACTTTTATATTTTTGTAATATCCTGAGTCTGTCACTACATTTTTATGCGATAGCTTTATCTGCCATTAATATCTTATAATAGATTAATTGCGTAAATTCAAGAGAAAAGTCAACACGTGGAAGAGAAATAAGTTGCCGATAAATATAAATAAGGATAACAAACCGTCCCTTTATCTCCGGTTCATCGGATCCTAAGCCCACGTTCTCACAGAAATAGCTGCCAGATTATTATATTGTCGTCTGTTTGTGTTCCTAACACAAGGATAATTAATAATTTTACTAACAACTCATACTTACATTAAAAACTAAGTATAAAGCCTGATCATACAGCCTAAAAGACAAATAGACTAGAGGGCAAAATGACTAGCGACAAAAAAAACACTGCAGTGCCTACTATTAATTTTAATTCTTTTTGTTTGAATGTACAATACTTTGCATGTGATGTTTTACCATATTAGCTCATCCACACACGGTATCGTAGCGTAAGCGCGTCGTACGAGAGCAATACGAGCACGTAAATGTTCAAAGAAGTCCGCACACGAAGCGGTGTTGCAGCGTATCGTATGAGATTTTAAAGCCACGTATTCACTAGGGGACAAAGTCGCTCGACATGTCGCAAGAAGTCGCAGGACATTTACGTGCGACTGTCCAGCGACAATGTCCGCCGACATTTTGCTCGTCCACATACCGAAGTTGTGGTCTCGATGTAAGTACACTACTGCCATAGTCGCGGATGTCGATGAACACAGAGCAACACGCGTCTACACTACGGAAATGCTGTCGGGCAACTGTCGAGAGGCACGAAGTCGCGCAAGGTCGACGCTCACCGAGCGTCGACATGCGACATGTCCTACGACACGTAAATGTCGCCGGCGATGTCGGGCGATGTCTCCCGCGACGTCGCCCGACACGTAGATTTCGTGTCGGGCGACAAGGTCGCGGGACAAATGTCCCCTAGTGAATACGAGGCATTATTGTCAATACGATAGTCGTAGCGTACTGACGTAAAAAAGCAAGCGTAGAAAAAACTTTCTCTACATTTGGTGATGAATTTCTGTCAACGTGACGCTCTAGTTTATATTCTGGAACGATATCTACCGTCTACGCGACGATTCGTGTGTAGAACTCTGCTTGTCTCATACTCCTTGCGTCTTGATGATACGCTTACGAGACGAGTACGCTTACGACCCGTGTGCGAAGGGGTTAGCTTACTGTAAATATTGTTCGATAATTTCTTACCCAATTGGTCACTTATATGATCTCGAGTTTTTTCGTGCTTCGGAAGGCACGTAAGGCCATTGGTTTCGGCTGTATTTGCAGTTGTTAACACCCACTAATCCGAATTGGGCCCGCGTGGTGAGTTATCTGTCCGTCCGTCCTCCTTATCGGTGGATAAGTCTTATCTGTGTAAGAGTATTTTTAATGTCCCCAGCAGTGGGGACATTAAAAATTGCTGATGTCGAAAGCAATAGGTGATTTACGGTAGCGGTATTTTTGACGAGCCACTCACACAACTCGCTTATTCCAAAATGGCGGATAAAAAACAAAAATAAATATCACATGAATATTGTAATACAAATAATGGCTAATTAAAACTTCACCGAATCCTCCACAATGATTGACCTACAAAACCTCAGGCTCATATTATTCCCCCTGTCCCTTTTCCCCAAACGGAGTCACCTACATCCGTCCCTTTCGTATTGTGCTCAGCTCACTCGTTTCAAAGTTATTTGGAACTTTTAATTGCCAACTGGAATAGCTATGAAGCTTGATATTACAATAAAGGTAGATACGAAAATATTAAAACAACCTATTTATTTAAAGCTACGTGTTTACATTGTTTGTATGGCAGGATGATGTGGGTTGCTGGTAGTTAAAACGAATTTAGACAAAAATTAATTTATCAATATTATACTCTATATATTGCTTTGAAATTCTAATGATAATGTTAGCGAAATTGAGTAAGGTAATAGGATAACCAAGATGTTTATACCAATATTGAATGCAATTAATTTATGCTAAAATTAAGAAATTATAATTATTATTATAATATTACAATAACCTAGGTTTTCAATGAAAAAAATAATTTGTGGACTAATCTTTTCAGATTTTTTAAGGTTTTTCTAATCAAACTTAACAATATTCAAATTAAAACAATTTCAATGTTGATCTTGAACAAAACCGTTTGAATTAAAGAAAAAAAGAAAATATGCCTAAATTATGCGACATTATTATAAAACAGGAGGAGGAGGAGGAGCGCAGTGGTTTAGCGCCTGGACCAGCGATTGCGGAGGTTAAGCAACGTTCGCAAGGTTCGGTCATGGGATGGGTGACCAAAAATTTATTATCTCGAGCTCCTCCGTGCTTCGGAAGGCACGTTAAGACGTTGGTCCCGGCTGCATTTGCAGTCGTTAACACCCACCAATCCGCATTGGGCCCGCGTGGTGGGTTATGGCCCGTCCTCCTTATCCACCCATAAGGAAGGCCTGTGCCCCAGCAGTGGGGACATTAAAATGGCTGATGGACATTATAAAACAGATCGAAAGTGAGCGGCAATTATGTAAATAAGTCGCGATAAAACGCGATTGTATCGGTTATCGCGCGATTGAAACGTCCAATTGTGTTGTACGACTGGAAAATGAAATTAATGGCCTTATTTGCATTTAGACTTTGGACCTGCCTGACTTGGGAATAAAATAAATATTTGTTCAATTAGAGCACAGTTATTTTTTGCTGCGAGTGCTAGCTTTAAAACACGAACTAACAAAGTAGTCTAGAATAGAATCATGAACGTAGCAAGTGATTTTTTACACGACTGCCCAAAGCAAAAAGAGTGTATATGTGTTTAGGGTTTATGTATGTTTGTGGGTATGTGAGTTTCTTTATTCCACCATAACTAAAAAGTTACCCAAGTAACAAAAGTTTCTATAACCAAGGGGTTTTATCACCAAACAGTGATATAGTAGGCCTTAAATGGTAACCGTTGTGACTGCTTGTGCTATAAATGTTTTCCACAGAGCGTTTTGGTTCTATAATATTAAAGAGCATTTAAGTTCTATGGTGCAGTTCTTAGAACACTTACAGGACATACAAAAGAATCTTTAAAGTGTTGCACTGTAATAGATATGAAAAAAGCAATTATAGTACTATTTAGTACTATAGACGACTTTATTGTCACTTTTATGTATCTATTTTGCACTAATATTGCGTCAAAATATCTTTTACAGTACTAGTATTATAGCAGTATCGAAAACACTATTACAGAATCAATCTGCACTATAAAAGTACCTTGCACAACCATTATGTCACGGTTTAGCTTCTTAAATGCTCCCTCAACATCGCTATGGGGCTAGTTCTGTAAAAGTCATGAAAACTCTTCTATGGTACTAAATAGTATCATAGGGACTTCTGGTGCAGTTGCTAAATAACTTAAACTTTTTGTGTTACTGCTACCTGACTAAAGCGTGCGATAAAAGCACTAAAATGAATAATTAATGCACTAATCCGTTTTCGATAAAAATATGGCCGCTGTTTATGCCATGATAGCACATAAGTAGCACGGCTGGAGCCAATGTGTACTATAGCAGCCATAGTCGGGACGAGTCCTTATTTTATTAATTTAAATTTAATTAAATCACGAAAATTATGAGGGCGCAGTGTCAAATTTGAAATCAGCACAGTGATTTTATCGATACAATTATTTTCGCAAGTGCAAGTTACGGTGGAGTTACGGTCAATGGTCGATCAAAGGTGATGTTTTGTAGAATGTCCTTTGTATTACAAATTGTAATAGCGAATGACATTTTGTTTTCTTGGGGAACACTCACGATGACATGAGCACAGCACAAACAAACTGGCGAACAATAGTGTGATAAAAAGATCAAAATAGCACTATAAACATGTTTTGGTTTTCATGTATAGAGCTGATTTATTACCGTGAGAGGCTTTATGTAATGTTTATAGGATTAATCAGTGATAAAACTAGGGCCTATTTGGGGTTCTGTAAAAGTTTACAATACCATTATAGTGCTTATCCTGAAACTAATTAGCACGTCCCAAAGCGTTCTCAGGACTTTTATAGTACCAAATTTTGTTACTTGGGTAATATGGCGACTGTATGACGCCATTTTCAAATGTGAAAATAATTTTTTTTCTTCAATTATTACAATATGGGCATCAAATAAAAGGCCTTAATGAGAACATTTCAAAAATAATTTGTCACTAAAATGTGTGAAATAAAAATAAATAAATATAAAAAAATTAAAAACATGACTGCCCTGCTAAAAACAAACTAAAAAGTTAAATAACAAGTGTCATTGCAGTCAGGGGACCTTTTCGATTAAAAATTGTTCCACAAAACGGTCCCCCGACTGCAATGACACTTGTTATTTAACTTTTTAGTTTGTTTTTAGCAGAGCAGTCGTGTTTTTAATTTTTTTTAATTTTATATAGACTACTGATCACAGTGAATGATTTAAAAGCACGAGACTTAAAAAAAATCGTATGAAACATAAAACTCGTCATCTCTACAAGCGATAAAATTCGCAGCAAAATAGCTTTTGCTACAAGCGTGAGGAAAAGTGATGCGAAACACACGCTTACAGCAAAACGCGAATTTACTCCTAGTTTTCGTGCAACAAAGTGCCCTTTTCGTGCTGGAGAGGTGAAAAATGTATTTTTATAAAATCATAATCGAAGCTTTAGTTGGGATACAACTAAAAGATTTTACATCATTAAAAAACTTATTTTTTCTAAAAAAATAATAAATTTGATTTTAATAACGTGTCCACTTTTTGATTACGTCGTTTAATCACCAATAATCATAATGAAACATCGAACTATCTTCAAATTGCTTATTGTTTCGCTTAAACTAGATAATTATCTAAGTTTTACCATGTGGAATGCGTACCTACTTATTAAGTGCTTAGTAAATATTGTAAATTGTTTCTATCGGTGTGGACCTGTAATTGGCTTTCAAGTGTTATTTAAGCTTCCTAATGTATTAAATTTAGCTGTTGGTCTTCCGAATAAATAAAATAAAAAATAAAATCTGTAGTTTAGTTGAACTTTAGTAGTAAATGTCTTGTATGTATTACTTAATGCCTCCACACTTTTACAAAATACACTTCAGTCATGTAAAACAACGCAAAAGCAAAATGGCCGCATGATACGCAAAGATATTGCTTTAAAAGCAAATAATTCAGCTTAAAATATTGAGCATCAATTTCGGCGAGCGTATGCTCAGCGCCCGGTGCTATCGGCTCGTGTTCCCCGCTATCGTCATAATGACCAATTGAAACGGAGCTTAAAGCAAAACGAGCAGCTTAATTAACAAGCGCAAAACAATTACAAGCTATTATTTCTGCGATGGAGTGCAATTTGTGTCGTTTATTGTATATGCTTTTTGATTCACTACGGGCTATTTAAACTTCATCAAATCTGATGTTAAGTGACCTTATGGCCGAATGTGGAAGCATACTTTACGCGGAATTCTCAACATTGAATAATTGGCTATCTTACTCCTTACTGCCGGAAAACAATGCAAACGTTGTTGTACTGGCGTCAGAATGGTGATAGCTGATCAGGGGCCGTACCGGCTAACGCATCGAACTTCGATAAGTCTGCCGAGCTTAAGACAAATAAATCGAAATAAGCAATTTCGTATTGTACTATTTGCCGAAGTTATTTAGATAATATCGATGTTCTTGTGACATCATGAATTGGGGTTCGTAATTTTGGCCTGATTGAGGCCCGATTTATATGTTTTAATTTGAAGCCGGGCAGACTTATCGAAGTTCGATGCGTTAGACGGTACGGCCCCTGATCAGCTATCACCATTCTGACGCCATTACAACAACGGCTACCGCAACGGCCAAAGTGGCGAACCCCAATTCATGATGTCACACGAACATCGATACCGAACTATCGAACGAATCTATATCGAACTTTATAAAAATAGGCATTAAGTGACATTTATTCGTTACTATCAATCATGTTTGTAAGGTACTATTTTATTTTAATTTGTTGACATAAGAAATAATTAAATTAGGTAATTGACATTGTAATTTTGTATGCCCTAGAAGGCCAAACATGTAAGGACAACGATAAACCCTGACAACTACATATTTTTTTGTACACTCATGTTTGACAAGTAATAAATGATTATTGATTATTTATATCTTCCAAATAACTTCGACTAATAGTACAATACGAAATTCCTTACTTTGATTTCTCTGTTTTAAGTTGAAGCTCGGCAAACCCGCCGAAGTTCGAAAAGTTAGCCGGTACGGCCCCAAGCGTGCTTAAAAACATGCTACCGTGAGTACAAATTGTGTCCCTCCCTCTTGGGAATCCGAGACTCCTACGTCTTTACGGGTGGGCGGACCACTAGATCATAGAGGCGGTAGATGCTTGAAGCTAGCAATTACTTAATATTTGGCAAATTACAAAAAAATAAGTTAAGATACCTACCTTCTTCTTTTATCCCTCGGTATGCATTTT
The DNA here is from genome assembly GCA_943789525.1 of Agriphila geniculea. Lineage (NCBI taxonomy): Eukaryota > Metazoa > Arthropoda > Insecta > Lepidoptera > Crambidae > Agriphila > Agriphila geniculea. The sequence continues at coordinate 1,317,326 of OX038876.1, forward strand.
TTATAGAAAGTCACTGCATTCATAGTAATGTAAGCCCCTATTTGTCTGAGATACAGGTTATAAACCTAGTTCAGGCGCTCTGTATTTTAGCTTTTTGTACCTGTAGATATAGATACGATGTATGATTATTTCAAGAAAGATTTATTATTACTATTATAATAAATCTTTATCCTTGTAACCGAGTTAAAACTAGATTAAACTAAAACCACTCATTATTTTCCATAATTATGCAGAACATCGTGAGAGTAACCTTGTGTTTAACGATTTAGTAAATAGTCCGCGAGTACGTCACCGATCCATCAATACAATTCGAAAATGATTAATCCAGCCATCATTTAACAATGCAGTGTAACTGGATATAATGCAATTATTCATCCATTTGTGTCACGGGCTGTCATCGCGACGGAAAAATGCTCTTCATCCATTAATGCGATGTAATAAAATGATTTATTTGTCTGTCCGGACGATCGTTACAATTTCGTTTTTAAGGCTCTGATGCTTGAAATGTAGGAAATTGGTATTTTCAAATGTTTTGTTTTTAAATTTTTATCACTAAGTACTTAGTGGATGCTACTAGATATTTCTAGATACTGGTAGTTTGGTAGATTGCAAAGCGATGACATTAGCTTTTCAATCAGAATTCAAATTATATCACAGTTTCTGTAGTCAACTCACACTAAGAAAATAATTTTAGACTGTATGTTTTGTGATTGGGTATTTGTTAGTAGATTACCAAGGGATAATACAGAATCATTCTCACTAGTTCCAGTGGATATCTCTCCCATGGAACTGCTGATACTTTTGATTCTCAATATTCGTTCTCACTAGTTCCATTGCCAATGGAACTAGTCAGAATAAAACATACCAGTAGTTCCATGGTACAGATATCCACTGGAACTAGTGAGAATGTTGTAGCGTCATTTGTGTGACCGAGGACCGGAGGAAAGTGATTTATCCGTAGACTTCAATACAACATAAAAACGTCTTTGGATCTACCCTAGATTATCTGTTTATAAAAAATAACCAAAACCTTTTTTGTTAAACTGTTAAAAAATACTTTGTGGTCGAATATTTTTTTATCTTTGATTTATTTAAATGGCAATTTGGTTTTTGAATTTATGATTTGGACACTTTTCTTCATTATTATATTAGAATAAAATTAAAAAAACCGGCCAAGTGCGTGTCGGGAGTGCGTGTCGGGCCACGCGCAGTAGGGTTCCTTAGTTACCATATAAGTACCATACCTTATTTAATGCCACTATAATTTTTTGATAGCAAAAATAACTTTCTTTTTTACAGTGTTTGTATGAATGACAAAGTTATATTTGCGGTTTAGGAAAATGTACTATATCTCAAAAACTGATTACTATATCTTGTTCAAACCAATGTTCCTTGACCTATTTACAGACACACCGCACGTATTGGTTTGATGAAAAAAAAAATTTCAGTTTCAGTTCCATGTATGGGGAGCCCCCTTTAATCTTTTTTTATACCTTCGGAATAAAGTGGCTGTGACATACGGACGGACAGACGGACAAACAGACAGACATGACGAGTCTATAAGGGTTCCGTTTTTTGCCATTTGGCTACGGAACCTTAAAAATGAAGTCCTTCCCAATGCCTGATTTATTCGACCATTTCTTATTTATTTTGATGCTTTCACTTCGGGAATAAAGTTCGAAATGGTCTGAATATATTTCAGAATGGGCAGCTTAAATCGCTACAGCGCTGGATTGCCACAAAATGTAAATCTTGTGCGCACCATTATTTACACAAACACTCCGATTGGAACAACGTCACAGATAAGAGAATAGCAGTATCATTCTGTGACACGTTTCTCAAATTTTTTAGGGTTCCGTACCAAAATGGTAAAAAAGGAACCCTCATGGCGTGACTCAGTCTGTCTGTCTGTCGGTCACAGCTGGATATCTCAAGAACTACTAATGATATCAACTTCAAATTTGGAATAGTTTAAGATGACATTTGCTCAACTATTTTGCAAATAAGAAAGAAATAAAAAATAAATATCTTTTTTACAACAGGGACTGAAAAGGGGTCTTAAAAATTTAAAGTGGGGCTACTAAGGCATGTAGGGCATATGAAAGAGCGCCGTTTGCACGTTTTCAATCATTTTTCTTTTTTTTTAGACCGCATAGTTTTCGTCTTATGATAAAAAATGTAAAAAAATAACCCTTCCCCCCCCTTATCTCCGAAGTTTGCAAAGAAAAAAATCTGAAACGACTCTATGTGATAGCAGCTTATATAAAAATTACATGAAAAATAAAACGGTGTCTCAATATAGCATACTTTTTTTGAAATTATCAAATTTCTAAAAAAGTTAACATTAGTTCCACTATCGGACAAGAAGTGGCGCTGACCTAAAACTGCAATAATAATTTTATTTTTCTACTCTGCTGTGTATTTATTATGATGGTACGGAACCCTCGATGCGCGAGTCCGACTCGCTCTTGACCGGTTTTATTTAAAGAGTCAGATCAAAATGGTCAGATAAAAAGTATCACAGCAGACTAATATTATGAAAACATGAAAACATCAAAACAACAAACCATTAAAACATTAAACTGAGTAAATTTTTGGATTGGATAAAATAACATTTTTGCACTATACAGTGTGTCCCAAAACTTTGCCACATAGAGGGAAAGTACCTTAAATATTGAATAAAGTAAATTTTACTGAAAGTAGCTAGACTTCATTTTGATTTTAAAAATAATTAGAACTGCATTCAAAGATTTTTGAAAAATCGCCTATAAAAAATATTTGTTTTTTACGATACCGATCGAAAGAGTTACTCATTAGGCTTATTTATTCTTAAACTAGGGGCCGCCCGCGACTTCGTCTGCGTGGAAAGGTTTTTTTGCTATCCCTCGGGAACAGTACTTTTTTTCTGGATGAAAGGTACCCTATGTCCTTCTCTGTACCCCTGACAACGTGTATGCAAAATTTCATGATGATCGGTTCAGTAGTTAGGACGTGAAGGCGTAACAAACAAACAAACGGACTTTGACATTTATAATATTAGTAAGGATTATATTTCATTCGCTTCATTCTTCAGATATAAATACCACAATGTAGTTTCTTTTCATCTTACTGGCAACTCGCACTTTTAGAGGGTATCACTGTATATATTTTTTTTAACGCTCCCTGCTCGACCGCGCCCATCGTCGCGTTCGTTCATTCTTTTCTTTTGCGCGGCAACCGACGCACGACCTAAAAAAAGTTACATTATTTCTACGACTAATTGATCGTTGATCATGCCTAAACGTAAAACTGTGGAGTATTATGAAGAAAAAATAAGAAAGTTAAAAGAAAAGCCGAAAAGACGACGACGTCACTTGGTTTATTCTTCATCTTCAGATGCCGAAGCAAACGAAGGTAATTAAGTGCATTTACTACCGACATAATTTCGAAAACTAAGCATCTCTAAGCTACCGTCGATTTAATTATTATGTGATAACAAAAAAAAAAAATCTAACTTTACCCATGTTTGGGGGGTAGCATGATGCTCAAAAAACCCGTAAGTTTGACAAAAGTCAATCAAGTGGGTACAAATTATTCTTGTTACGTTACGTAACTTTCTAAAGCACGTAATTTACATGCTAGAATTTTCATTTACATAGATGTCGGTACACACGAAGAATACACCGGTCCAACGACGGCGCCGGCGCCGGAACCGGAGCCCGTGAACATCGCTGGCGATGAAAACCCTGCTGACGTGGGAGGTGATCCGGCTTCGGGACCCGTACTCACACCTGAGGAACCTTCGGTGCCACAAACCCAGCCAGCCGATTCACTTGACCTCGACCCTGCACTGTTGTCTGCGTTGGGCGAAGCCGTCGTAGACACTCCGACCTTTGGTGAAAACATTCACACTAGCCTCGCACAGCGGTGGCTACCGATTCTTAAAAAAGGTTTATTAAAAGACTGTAGGACGAAACTTTTAAATGACTACCCAATCCCAGAAAATTGTAAATTGCTTAAAGCACCAACTTTGAATTTCGAAATATCAGCAGCAGTGGTCGAAGTAGTTCGAAATCGAGACAAGAGTATACAAACGAAACAGGACCAGTTAGGCCATGGTATTACAGCCATAAGCAAAGCCATCACAATATTACTCAGTAGTGACGACAAAGTCACTACGCTACGCTATTAAAGTTCTTTCTGACGGTTGTCGGTTATTGACCGACTTACATTATAGTGAAACTGAACTTAGAACCAAACTCATAACACCCTGTCTCCAAAAATCCTTTTTGACAATAATTGAGACTCAGGATAGGGATGAAACCCTTTTTGGCGCTAATTTGTCCGACAAAATTAAATCCTCTCAAACTATCGAAAGGCAAGGCCACCAAATAAAAAAGTCTGTTTTTCCTAAAACAACTGCGCAGGCGTCAACCTCATCCACAATAAAGCCCAGATATTCGGAAAACTGGCAGGGCCCCCCTCGTTACCCCCTAACGACCAGAGGGGGCCGAGGGGGGACGCGCCGCGCTCCGATGTCGCAGTATCGGCGGTGGCCGCCCGCCAACGCGGCGCCAGCCCAAGCGGCGCCCGCGCCGCCAGCGCCGGCGGCGGCGCCTGCCCGGCTGGCGGCGGCCTACTCCGGCAAACGTGCCCAGCGGCACTGATACAGGTACACGCGGCTAGACGAAAATATTTTTCCGAGTGTTGGGCTTCCATCACTAACAACAAGGTTGTTCTTAATTGGATTTGTAATGGGTATAGAATTCCTTTATGTAAGGACATAACGCAACGTGGGGTACCACGTAATTCATTTTCTCATCATGAAATACACTTAGTATCGAAAGAAATCGAAAAATTACAATTTTTGGGCGCAATTTCAGAATGCCAACCGTGTTCAAATCAATTCATATCGAAAGTTTTTTTGACGATGAAGTCAAATGGAACATATAGATTTATTTTAAATTTAAAGCCATTTAACAAGTTTGTTCAACACGAACATTTTAAAATGGAAGACTTCAGAACGGTTTCTAAACTTATTCAACCGTTTATGTATATGGCTTCTATAGATTTAAAAGAATCATATCTTCTTGTACCGATGAATGATGATCAGAAAAAACTTATACGGTTCAATTTTGAAAATAAAATATACGAATTTAATGCATTACCTTACGGACTATCTTCGGCGCCCCGAACATTTACAAAAATTATGAAAGAGGTCATGTTATACCTTCGCAGTCGCGGTTTTTTATCCGTTATTTATTTAGATGACATATTATGTCTAGGATTAACCTATCAGGAGTGTAAGAAAAACGTCGAGACGACTTTAAAATTATTACATTGTTTGGGGTTAGTGGTTAATTATGAGAAGAGTTCATTGTGCCCATTACAAAACATTAAATTCCTCGGTTTTCATTTTGATTCCGTCAATATGACGATGTCCTTACCTTTTGAAAAAAGTGTTTATATAGAAACACTCGCAAAAAAAATATTATAACCTACAGTCCATCACAATAAGGGAATTTTGCCACTTTTTAGGCGTGTTAACAGCAGCTTGTCCCGCTGTACGGTATGGGTGGTTATACACTAAATGTTTGGAACGACAAAAATACCTTGCGCTTAAAAATTATCAAAATTATGAAATTAAATTTAGACCATCGAATGTGATTTTGCCCGATTTGAGATGGTGGATCGAGAATATTCACACGACACTTAAGCCACTTAATTCAGAAAATTACGAGTTAGAAATTTTTACTGATGCTTCTCGGTCTGGCTGGGGCGCATTTTGCAACGGCAAACGGGCAAATGGAAAATGGAAAGATAGTGAAAAATTACAACACATTAACTATTTAGAACTTTTAGCAGTATTTTTTGGACTGAAATGTTTCGCTCGCAATTATAATGATATTAACATTTTGTTACGGATCGATAATACTACAGCTTTAAGCTACATAAAGCGAATGGGAGGGATACAGTACCCTCACCTTAATAACTTAGCCCGCGAAATTTGGCAATGGTGCGAAAAGCGAAATATTTGGCTTACCCCTTCTTACATCAATACTAAAGATAATAAAGAAGCTGACGAAGAATCGAGGAAAACAAATCCCGATATCGAATGGTCACTAAATAATAATGCTTTCCAGAAAATAGTGAATTTCTTTGGAAAACCTAATATAGACTTATTCGCTTCTCGTACCAATGCTAAATGTAAAAAATATATCTCATGGAAGCCAGACCCGGAAGCACTAACCGTAGACGCGTTTACTATACCGTGGAAAGATTTCTTTTATGCGTTTCCACCCATAACATTAATTCTTAAATGTCTGCAAAAGATTAATAGTGATAAAGTTGAGGGTATTTTAGTATTCCCATATTGGCAGTCGCAACCCTGGTTTCCACTACTTAAAGCTATGCTTATATCAGACATACTTTTTTTAGAGGCAAATACGGATATGTCCATATCTCATTCCAGGAATCACCACTTCACCGACCTTACCCTGGGTGTAGCCAAGCTCTCCGGGAGGCGTTTGTCAAGCGAAACGCACCGGCCGCCTCGTTAGACATCATGATAGCTTCACTAGCCAAAAATACCCTAACTCAATATAATGTTACTTACAAGCTCTGGTGGTCATATTGCGATAATCATTCTATTGATCCCTATACACATTCCATATCCAATGTAATGGCTTTTTTAACTGAACAGTTTAACCATGGTCAGGCCTATGGCAGTTTGAATAGCCACCGTTCCGCACTTTGCCTACTTTTAGGAAACGATCTCGGCTCTGATCAACAAATCAAAAGGCTGCTAAAAGGGGCCTTTAGATTAAGACCTTCCTTACCAAAATATGGTTTCACTTGGGACCCCCAACTTGTGTTAAACTATGTTTCTAAATGGGTGCCCAATGAAGATCTGGATCTTCAAAAATTAACCAAGAAAATGATTATTATACTCGCTTTAAGTACTGCTCATAGAGCTCAAACCTTGTCATTAATCAAATTAGACGATATCGTACAAAATGTAAACGGCATTCAAATTATGATTAAAGATTTAATTAAAACTTCATCGGTCAATCGAGATCAACCGATACTGTCCCTACCGTATTTCACTGAAAACTTAAATATTTGACCGGCTACTACCATAAGAGCCTATATATCAGCCACCGAATCCATTAGACCTAATTCCATAAAAAACTTTATATTAACAACTAAACAACCCTACCGCGCGGCAAGCGCACAGACTATTAGTCGGTGGATAAAGCAGGTGCTGGCTGAAAGCGGCGTGGATGTGGCACAGTTTAGCGCACACAGCACTCGTCACGCTGCGACATCCGCAGCGCACACAGCCGGCGTCTCGCTTGACATTATACGTAAAACCGCTGGCTGGACACACAGGTCCCAGACTTTTGCTAGGTTTTACAATAGGCCATTGGCCCAAGAAAATAACTTCGCCGCTGCTGTATGTTTACCCAATAAAAGTTAAATTATTGTTAAGTTAAACTTGGTTACAATGTTGATTAATAGGACAACCCAATTTGTAATTGACTAAATACCTTTTTTTCTGAAATTATAACAACTTATGATTTAAATTGTATCTGGTGATTATTACGGAATTGTAATTATGATGATTATAAAAGAAAATATATTATGAAATCATTAAATACTTCTTTTATTCATAAAAGCATATTTAACCATTAACAAAATTCCTTACTCTAAATATCTACATTGTGGTATTTATATCTGAAGAATGAAGCGAATGAAATATAATAGGTGATCAAACGAACTTCCAAGTGAAGTTCGATCACTATTATATGAATTCGCTTCATTCGAAGATATAAGAACCCTCCCTGCCCAAACCCCCTAGTAAATTTTGTTAATGAACTCTAAAATAAATGAACGAACGCGACGATGGGCGCGGTCGAGCAGGGAGCGTTAAAAAAAATATATACAGTGATACCCTCTAAAAGTGCGAGTTGCCAGTAAGATGAAAAGAAACTACATTGTGGTATTTATATCTTCGAATGAAGCGAATTCATATAATAGTGATCGAACTTCACTTGGAAGTTCGTTTGATCACCTATAATACAGCATCTTAAACAAAAGGAAGACCGTGAAATTTAATATAAATTTAAATTTAAAAACTACGTATTGGTATGAATTTGTATGGTTATCGTATGCGATTTTTTTTTAAATCTTTTAATGCAGTTCCAATTATTTTTAAAAAACAAAATGATTTCTTCTTGCAGTACAATTTCCTGTCTTCAATATTAAGGTAGTTTTCCTCCATGTGGCAAAGTTTTGGGACAACCTGTATATTATCTTCAGTCCATGTTTTATATCTGCCAGAATCAGTAAATATAGTTTTCCTTACTTAATATAATAAATGCGAAAGTCCGTTTGTTTGTTTGTTTGTTTGTAACGCCTTCACGTCTTAACTACTGAACCGATCATCATGAAATTTTGCATACACGTTGTCAGGAGTACAGAGAAGGACATAGGGCACCTTTCATCCCGAAAATAGTATTGTTCCCGATAGCAAAAAACCTTTCCACGCAGACGAAGTCGCGGGCGGCCGCTAGTATATTTTTAAGTCATGAGGTCATGACAAACGTAAACCATTGAAGTGATATTACTCTAGAAGTGGTAAAAAATTGAAAACCTTCAGTTGTAACGTGTTTTACTATGTTATCAGTTTAGAATCAAATATATTTTTCTTCTTTCTTTCCCTCGCATCTATGAAAATGTAAACGATATTTACTAGAGTAAATATATCTTAGGAAAACTCTTTTGACTACCTACTTATATTTTCTTCTCGTTTGTACAAAGTAATTTATGTCATGACCAACCTCTCCTAAATAAGTGCGTAGACTAATGAAAATACGGTATATGCCTTTGATCTCTATTTTACCGCATCAAAGGTAATGTAATAACAAGATTTTCAATTAATTAGTATATACTCGTAGTATTGTTAGTGAAGATAATACAACGTTTTGAGCAAAAAAATCGAGTTATTTTTTACTACTAACTACAATAATCTTGTTACCGTCAATACAACTTTTTTGGCAAACGTTATTCACTTCACTCCAATGCGTTTCTTCCACTTGTACAATTTAATTTGTTTTCGTTGATTCTACCTACGCTCCGATTTATTTAATTTTCCGTCTGGGCGGATTTCAATACGGGCGAATTTTTCTAACCTACTGCTTTCTAATAGACTGTGTATGTATTGGGTCGGTATTGTTTTTCAATCGGCCTTCTCGCTGAAGGCTGACAAGGTGACGTCACAGCGTCGACATGGCCGCCGTGAAATCGATGGCAGAAGAGTAAATAACTGAGTAGAGGTGAAACTTTATACAATCGTATTGCTCTCTGAGCATAGTCCAAGCAAGTAGACAACGCAATGTAATAATATGAAAAAGTAATAGTTTAATTACAGATTGTAAGTCTAAGAAAATAATAAGCATACTATCAATCGGAAGTTAAATAGAAACGTGTTAGATAAACGCATAAAGTGAAGGCTTTTAATTTATCACTATCAGAATATGAGTCTGTTGAGTTAAATATCGAATGTAAGCCCAGTAGTTTGCCAAAGCTGATATGCGGCAAAAGCTTAACCACATTGCGCTACCCATTAGCTTAGGTACAAGTAATGACATTATTTTATCACTGCGTGATTGGAAAGTGACGTAGATTTAGTCCCTACACTCAGCGGAATTGTTTAAACCTTCGTTTCTGGTCTATTCTTTGCCTGCCTCTGCTGTACGTCGTACCTAGTTCTATGAGAATTTGCGTTTTGCCCTTGTTTTTAACGGGTAAGTGGAGGAAAACAATCGAGATGAATATGACGTACCTAACACCAGATATTGCGCCACTTTAGATGCTATATTTTCATTTAAAAGGAAAAAATACAATAAATACCTAAGCAGATAACTTACGGTTGTCAGTAGTAAGTGCACAGAATACATTTATAGTATTTACAAGTACATCTGGTTCTTCAAAAAAATGCTAATAGGTCTGACGTATTTACTATACATTATTCTGTTCCACAAACTCATAAAAAGCGCCTGCAACATTTTTTCAGCATTAATTACCCTCCTTTTACGCGGGAAAACGACATCCAGGCACACCGTACAAATATGGCGTCGCGTCGTTTTAAAATGTCGTCCGAATTTAGCGACACATCTCGCCGAGTGGCACACCGCTAGCAATTACTGGGCTCGAAATTTTCAAAGAGAGACCACATTTATGCTGGCCACGTCCGCACCTCGCGGCGAACGCGTGATCAAAACGTACGGCACAAGAATGTCATTGAACATTCAATAGAATTGGAGCTACTAAAACATGTACAGGTATCGGGTTGTTTTGAAGCATTTTTCAAAGTGGGTATATAGAGTTTATATTAATTTGGACAACATAACATACCACTGTGGCAAGTAAGAAAAATGGCAACACAATGACTTCACACTCAGTAAAACGACGAGACGAGTGTTCGGGTTTTGAACCCCGAGATGGTCTTTATGTATGTTTCTTTCAGATTATGGTTATTTGACTATAGATGTGGCAGGATAATTTGGTTGATTTAGTACCACCGAGACGGTCAAACGGTTTGATTCAAACACGTTACGGTTTGGTTTGACTCAAACCATTTTGATCGTTTACAAAGGTAGTTTGAACGGTTTGTCAAAAATTTACGGGTTAGAAGACGTTTGATGAAATTTCATATTTTTGTTGTGTTTGACGCGCCGTTTGATTGTGTTCGAACGCGTTTGAATAAACTTAGTTTTGCGTTGGATTTAATAGCGCGAGTTTGTGTTAATTAAGAACTATTAGTTTGTCTATAATAATAGACTTATTTATTATTAATAAATAATAAATCTTTTCCTAACTCTGAAAAATCTTATAATACTTCTATGATAGCTTCTAACACTTTCTGTAGATGTTCGTGTGTGAAACGGTACCTATCTTAGTTTTTACCATTCATTGGACCAATTTTTTTCTTTTTTTTATACAGGACATTAACGTTATAAACATGAGAGAATCGGGGTCCTTGTTCAAGGGCATCTTGTCTGCGTGAAAGTCTAATTACGACAGCGTACCGAACCAAACTGCGCAGTGCCGTTTGATAGATCCTTCAAACTGACATCAAACTGTTTGATCAAACACGTAAAGTTGGAATCAAACTGTTTGACCGTCTCGGGGGCCCTTAAATCGTCCACCAGTCGACGCAATGGCGGCCATTACACACGTCAATCTGGTGTGATCTGATCAAAACCACAGATTGATGGAATTTGATGCGGTTGGTTTGCGACGTTACACGGTCAATCCAGCGAGATCTGGATCGCAGTAGATCTTGGTAGATTGACAATCTACCACGATCCACGGTGGTCTTTGGCAGGGTTGCCCACTTTTTGCATTAATTTTCGCGTGATATCGATCGATGACCCGAGTGGTGCAGTATTCAACATGCCAGTCTACCACGCAAGAGATCCCGGGTTCGATGACCGGACGGAATTGAAATGAAATATTTTAATTTCTGTGACAGGTCTGCGTATAATAAGTACCTATCTATTGCGAAAAGTAAGTACCTACCTAGTAAAATCAGTTGTCTAGGGTTAGATGGCGCAGTGTGTGTAAAATCAAATATCGATATTTATAATACTATATTACTAAGCTATGAACTATCTGAGTGCCAAATTTCATCCAAATCAGTTCAGGAGGAGAAAAGCAGGAGGTTGTTTTTCTGTTCGTCTATATGTTATTTTAGGCTATTTTTCAAATGTCCACCCGGATGTAGTCGCGAGCGGAAGCTAGTTAAAAATAAATATGGGCTATATTTTTTATAAATTTCTCAAAAGTATTTTACCCTAGGGTACCTTCGACCAGGATAAAAAGTATCTTATAATTTAATCCAGGCTACAAACTGTGTGTTAAACTCCATTCAAATCAGTTCAGCCTTGAAAACAACATACAGACGAATAGAGAAACAAACTCCTGCTTTTTTGAAGTCGGTTAAAAATATTAGATCGCAGTATATTGTGCTAGATTGTCAGTCTACCGTGGTAGATTGACAATCTACCACGGTAGACTGACAATCTACCACAATCTACCGCGATCCGATGCAAGCAGATTGTGGTAGATTGACAATCTAACCGACTTCACAAAAGGAGGAGGTTCTCTGTTCGTCTTTATAACTGTTTTTTTTTTATGAGATTTTTCAAATGTCCACGCAGATGTAGTCGCGGGCGGAAGCTAGGTAGTTAAAAATAAATGTGGACTTATATTTTTTTTATAAATTTTCTGAAAGTAAGTACTTTCTACATATTAATTTCAATGTTAAAAAAACTAAAAATACCTAAGGATACCTTTGACCGAGATAAAAAGTAGGTATCCTATGTTTTAATCTAGGCTAATAAACTGTGCCCTAAATTTCATCTTAATCAGTTCAGCTTTAAAAAAAAACATGTATCGGATAGCAGTAGATTGCGATGAGCAGACTGCAAGTTCTCTATTCGTTTGTATGTTTGTTTTTTAATCATTTTTCGAATGTCCACCCACGCGGATGTAGTCGCGGGCGGAAGTTAAAAATAAATATGTACTACATTTTTATAAATATTCCAAAAGTAAGTACTATACTGTTTAAATGTTTTGAAAATAATACTATTACCTCGAAAATAAGGTGCCAACCCTAAGCCAGACCGCGCCAGATTGACGTAGATTGACAATCCAGCACAATCTGATCACGCCAGATCGCGCCAGACCGCGCCAGATTGAAACAGATCACGAACAACGTTACACAATCAATCTCTGTCAATCTGGCGCGGTCTGGCGCGATCTGGCGTGATCAGATTGTGTGTGTAATGGGTGCCAAACTCTAACTTGGCGCTAGATAGTGTAGACCTGCCATTTTGTTGTATGCTATCAATTATTGGATGTTGGAAGCGAATTTTTGTAATATCAATTTATCTTCTAACACATTTTGGTTCTCTTTTTTTCAATTCGAGTTTTCATTTGTTTACTGTCCAACTTCCATAATCATTTACATTTACATAATCATTACTATTAACAATTTTAGATATATTGAAAAATAACCGGGAAAATAATGATCATACGTATTATATTTAAATCTATAGCAGCGCCACCAAACGAAATATTTTTTCTGTCATCCGGCCCACAGAGGAAATAATCACTAATCCGGCCATTGTAAGTACCATCAATTTTGCGCAGTGGATAGTCATCATGATATATAAAGGGAATGGTATATTCAGGCAATGTAGAAACATTTTTCTATCTCCACTGCTGGGCTCTCCTTTATAAACAACTAGAGTTAAGTAATCTAATTGTCCACTCACTTCAATGGTGTAAACACGTCATATAAAATTGCGCAACCCAAATAAAACCTAATAAAATTCTTTTTTCCGCCAATTGTTATTCAAAGGGTTACTTTTTCAACGAATCTCATTAAAAGGCGGGGGCTCATCTTGTAAAGATAAGGAGCGGGGCTATTTGGAGTCCCCTCATTCCGCCGCAGCCTCTTCCACGAATAAATTACGAACCGATGATAATGTCTTTTTTACTTATTAATTTCGTTGGGAGATGCTAAAAAGTGCCAGTATGTAATCCCCAATTTAAATGTTTCTCGTCTTTATTTTTAACCTTGTTATTTGCAGTTGTTAAGGCGGTTGTATGACCGAAAGTGGCGCCCTCAGAGGATTTTATTTAATAAGTTGTTAATAGAAAAAGATTTTAATAATGTTTATCGTGGAGATTTTAGGGCCCATGGTCTAGTATTTTTAGAAGGTATCACTACATGCCCTCGTAGTCATTCGTAGAAGTAGATAGCAAATGTGTCAAAAACGGCCACTTTTAGCAGTTTTTCTATCTACTTCTAGCAGTGACTACTAGGGAAGTAACGATACCGTCCGAATTCTAATACACAATTATTAAAATTGTGTATTAGAATTATCATATTAAATAAAATTTACCGCGGCGCCACTTTCGCTCAGGGTACCACCTTAAGCAGAAACTTTTTTAATGAATTACGTATCAAGATATTAGATAAAATAAAACAAACGTGGTTCCGTTACCACGGCAGCTGCAAAGTGGTGCCGAAACGTCGGGAAAACTAAATACCAACTAATTACCAATAAAAACGCGGTTTTATTGAAAGTACTTTGGTAATAAGTTGGTATTTAGTTTGTTTTTTTATTTTCCCGACGTTTCGGAGCTATCTATGGAAATATCCCTACTTCTTGAACTTTTCTTGAAAAACTTTAATTTCATAAATTCTAAAATGTCTCCATTTGTATTGTATCCAATTGAAATGTACGTTTATAAATGAACACATTTTATACTAATTCCTGTTTTCTTATTGTTTACTTTGTTACTTTCTCTACATTGTTTACTTTCTTGGAAGAAAATCCTAATTAAACAAAAAAACCACTTTATTATAAAAACAAATCACTGTCGAAAGCAAGCAGCGCAACATCTGTTTATGTATCACGGAATTTATGCGACAAACCACTTATGAGAACAGTGCTGAACCGGCGAAAGAGTAACGGCACTGAACGCTGAGACTCGTGCTGAGAAACGCGGCGATAAGGCACCATTTATTTATTGCTTCCTGTGCATGTACTGTCCTGGAAGTGCTGTATTTCGGGGGTGACGGCTGGCAAATGTTCAGTGGAGAACTATTAAATCAGTTTGTTGCCATGATTTTCTTATAAGTAAGTACATGTGTAAGAAAATCATGACAACTTTGAGTAGTAATAAAATTTATTTGAAATAATAAAGGCCTTTTACTCGTATTTTTATGGAACTAACCGGGTTAAGCAATACATCAAATGTTATGCCTAACTTTAATAAAATTAATGATGTAATTGAATTTAAGAATATTTCTATGAAATAAATGCCCATGATAAGAAACAATGCTCAAGTATACATTTACACGGTAATTTTGAAGTCGTTTTAATTAACCTAAGACGGAGTTCTACCAATCGAACTAAACATTTTTGGCAAAGAAACATGGATCGAAAAACGACACAAAAACCGGCCAAGTGCGTGTCGGGCCACGCGCCATAGGGTTCCGTAGTTACCTTATACCATACCATATTAAATACCACCTATCATTTTTCGTTTGCAAAAATAACTTTGTTTTTCACAGTGTTGGTATGAATGACAAAGTTATATTTGCGGTTTTGGAAAATGTGCTATATCTCAAAAACTAATTACTATATCGCGTTCAAACCAATTTTGGTTGAAAGTGTTTATTAAGATCTACAGCATATATTTTTTTTAGATTTTTCACTCTCTTATTTCAAAAGTTAAAGGGGGGGGACACACATTTTACCACTTTGGCGGTGAATATCTTTCAAACGGTTGACTTTGAGAAAAAGTTGTATTAGAAACCTAAATGTCATTTTTAAAGACCTATCTATAGACACTCAACACGTGTTGGTTTGAAGAAAAAAAAATTTTTCAGTTTCAGTTCCATGTATGGGGAGCCCCCCCTTAATCTTTTATTTTTCTTATTTTTGTATTAAATTCGTTAAGCGGTTAACAGAATACATCTACCTACCAAGTTTCAACTGTGTAGTCTTAACACTTTCGGAATAAAGTGGCTGTGACATACGGACAGACAGACAGACAGACAGACAGACAGACAGACAGACAGACAGACAGACAGACAGACATGACGAAACTATAAGGGTTCCGTTTTTTGCCATTTAGGCTACGGAACCCTAAAAATGGGTCCCCCATACTAACTAGACAGCTAAAATATTGTATTAGTATGGGAAAGTATTTTTTGTCGTTTTTCGAACCATGTTTCTGTTGCAAAAATGTTAAGTTTTATTGGTAGAACACACACTTGAGTTAATTAAAATTACTACAAAATAACGGTGTATATTGTCGAAAGACCAACATCTAATCTTTCAATGCCCACCCATCCACCTCTTAGTCCTCCCAAGGGTCGCTCAACTTTCCCGTTCGTCAGCCTCTTCAGCACAGCTGCTGCCGCTAATTCAATCTACAATCCACTCAAACTTCACGAACCTTTCGTTTCTAACTTTAAAAGATCCGCTAAATTACAGGCTTCTCAAGCCTTTGAAAACTAGAGGAGGTGCTCCGGCATCGTTACCTAACTTCCCTTCTTGTTAGGGGATTACTCAAATCTCACTTGTTAAATTTATACTTGAATTGATGGCAATGAGCTTTTCAGTTCTATTGTGCCCGAACAAAGTGCTCCACTGATTTTCCAATCCGTAGCAGAAATTCTAAGCCCTTCGCTTCGGAACGGTCCCGTGTTGTGGGCCAAGTGATGAGTGAAGTTAATTAGGGCGCAAATTATATGTATGACTTCACACAATTTCATGCAATTTGATAGCATTACAATGGATTATAAGCTTGTAAAAGGTATGAGAGAAGAAACCGGTATGTTACGGGTGACAAATTTCATGATAAAAGTTGCCTCATTAAGAGTTTATTGCTTAAAGTTGTCAATAAACATTTTGTTCATGTCATTTGAGTGACATTTTGTATTGGGGTAAAAGTGAAACTTAACAATGATTGTTTACCTCCTACTTATTAATGAATTCTATTTTTGTTTTAGTGTATTTTTAGTAATACAAATTGCATTTGGATCAATTTTATTTTATTTTATAAATAATTTACTAATTAATTAACTATATTGTTATATAAATCATTTGATATTTTTTTGTAGATTTTAGTTACTTCTGATTTCCTGTAAAACTGACAAGTTACACCCATTCTTCTTGTTAGCTACAAAAGTCTTAAGTGGGTGGTCGAAAAATATTGACAATTCAAAAGCACTTTATTTTTAAATTTATTTTATAAAGATTATTTTGTCTTTTAGTTAATAAATGAAGAAAGCTAGTCGCTAATCTCCCTTCTTCTTCTTATCGAATGAGGATTAGTGGCCACCTCTGGTGTCAGAGTTTATCAATGCCTGTAAGGCCTCTAACTTGGCTTAACGACTGTTATCAGATGACAACAGCCGGGTTTAACGTACCCTCCGAAGCACGGAAGCGCTCAGTTGTAATGCCACTTTAAGGGTCACCCATCCGACACCTGACCGGACCGAGCGTTGCTTAACAAACATGATCGAGTACGATCAGTCTGTCAAGTTCCGCCATGAGCGCTTCGCTAATCTCCCTTAACTTGCGCCAGCCGCCCTCGCATGTTCGCTCGCACGCTCCGCTTGGCGACAACTTCATTAAAAGCGCGCGCAAACAAACGAAACGCGCCCGCCGGTAAACACGCCAGCGCACTCTTTGTCCACCAATCACACTCGTGTTGCTCCATACTCCCATATTTGCAAGGATATTTCGAAAACAAAAGGATAATATGACATTAAAAAACTATCTCGACCAAATGAGGATGTATACCAATGAAATGATACAACTATTAGTTTTGGAATAAAGCTTTTGAGGAAGTGAAGCAACCTTATGGGGTATTTACATAGGTGACTAAAGCGTGTGGCTAAAATCGACTGTGTAAATGTCAATTCGCCCTAGGCCGCAGGTGACAACAAAATTATCTAATCCGGTGGCCAAAACTGGAACTACATTATTTATTTTATTACATATTATTACCTAGGTTGTGCCATCAACTACATAGACGACAGTGACGCCACTTGACCTGCAATTCAATTTTGGAAGCGACTTGCTAGGTGACTAAAGTCGACCGTCACATTTGACTAAAATCGACTAATGTAAACAGCTCATTCTATACATATTAATGTTGTCATATATCACACTTGCTTGTAAGCTTTTAATCGCCTAAATAGACCATTTGAGCAGTAAATGAGCTGCTATGCTCATTCAGTATGTAGTATCAGGATGATGATGCAGGGAAAGGTCAATAGTACATTAGAAATATTGCAAAAAATATTACGGGAAATTAAATATTATAAACTAGTGCATAAAGTTGCATGCTGACCGCCACTTTGTGCAACGGTAGCGATCCTACCTTCTGCGCCAAAGGTCCTGGATTCAAATCCTGGTAGGGGCTAATTTTAATGTGATGAGCATAAGCATTTTTAGGGTTCCGTAGCCTAAATGGCAAAAAACGGAACCCTTATAGATTCGTCATGTCTGTCTGTCTGTCTGTCTGTCCGTATGTCAAGGCACATTATTCCGAAAGTATTAAGACTACACAGTTGAAACTTGGTAGGTAGATGTATTCTGTTAACCGCTTAACGAATTTAATACAAAAATAAGAAAAATAAAAGATTAACGGGGGCTCTCCATACATGGAACGGAAACTGAAAAAAAATTTTTTCTTCAAACCAACACGTGTTGGGTGTCTATAGATAGGTCTTTAAAAATGACATTGAGGTTTCTAAGACAACTTTTTCTCAAAGTCAACCGTTTGAAAGATATACACCGCCAAATTGGTAAAATGTGTGTCCCCCCCCTTTAACTTTTGAAATAAGAGAGTGAAAAATGTAAAAAAAAAATGTGCTGTAGATCTTAATAAAAACTTTCAACCAAAATTGGTTTGAACGAGATATAGTAATTAGTTTTTGAGATATAGCACATTTTCCAAAACCGCAAATATAACTTTGTCATTCATACCAACACTGTGAAAAACAAAGTTATTTTTGCAGACGAAAAATGATAGGTGATATTAAATATGGTATAGTATAAGGTAACTACGGAACCCTACGGCGCGTGGCCCGACACGCACTTGGCCGGTTTTTTTCTCGAGTCATGGTCATTTATATACTTATTTAAATACCAAGCGCTTATCAGAAAACATTCGTACTAACAATAATCACAACTTATTTTGAATACTAAAGTCATTTTATTAATAATTTCAGAACGTAATAGAAAATTATCTTAAGAGCAAACGTAAACATAAAGTTACAGCTCAATAAACAAAGTGTATAACCACGTAACAATCAAAATAATTTCCCCGTTATAATAAGGAAAATGTACGAATTATACCATGGGTAGACAAAATGTAATACAATAAATTATTTATTATCGCCAAAAGAAGATAATCTATTAGTCGGGTATGAAACGTTGACGTTGCCAATATGTATGTTACGAGAATAGTCGGCAGTATTTTGTAAAATGATAGAAATCAGACCGGTTTATTTGTATCTAAATTACTAGAAAAATTAGTACTTAAGGTAAAATGATGAAATCACCTTAAAATTAGCCATATCTTATTGTTTTATCAGTTTGGTTCATTTACATCAGAGGTTCCCAAACTTCTTTTTCTCATAGACCACTTTAAAAAATTTCCTAGATCCGGTGGACCTAGGAAAGGACCCCTGCAGCTACTACATTACTACCTTATTTCCAAAACTCGAAAAAAGTATATATTTTATACCTATGGAAATCTGCGTTGTTGTGGCTGATTTTAATCGACTACGGGTATCCAACAGTTTTCGAAAAAAGGTGAGATTTTATTGCTTTGATTAAGCTGTTAGTGGATGTTATTAAGCTAAGTTTCAAGGTCAGTAAAAAAAAGAGTTGTAAGTATTTATTAAAATACAAAAATTACACTTTTAATTATTATTGTTAAAATAGTCTTAATATTTAGTTATTGTTATAACAGTTGCAAACTTGCAATATAATCACAATTTAACATTAATCATATCATTTCTACAAATGGTAATCACAAGAAAGTTATAATTTTAATGGCAGGGATGTACTCGGTGAATTGACAGCAAATTATCAATATTTGCCTATATTTATAGGAGAAGTGAAGTCAAGGCACCAAATAAATGTTTATGGACCCCCGTTTACGAATTGTGGACCCCTGTCAAGCTCCCGTGGTCCCCTGGGGGTCCACCTGGACCACTTTGGGAATCAATGATTTACATCAAAGATCGATTAGAAGTAATTAAAGTTAATGATTACCCATTTTCAGAAATCACTAAGATTTTTAATAGGCTTTATAAATTACAAAATAAACAACACTTCTATTTTACCATAACAGTAAAAATTTCCGCGACGTGTAAATTGTCCAACCAAATACCAGAACACAGAATATCCGCAGATATTCACAGCATTTCTAACAAATCTGACAAACTAAACTATTCAAAAACAGTTTTTGGGCCATAAACGAAATGTAAGGCTACCGGGCCACCATAAACGAATAATTTATGGAAGTTGGACGTGAGAGCGGGACGGCTGTGAGAAATAAAAGTGATATATAAATAGGAGAGGGACAGATACATCATCGTGAGCTACGGAGTAGTCGCACGTGATTTTTGGGCATTGTTGAGGATTTTTCTCGAATAACGGTATCCATTTTTAGGGTTCCGTACCAAAATGGTAAAAAGGAACCCTTATGGTGTAACTCAGTCTGTCTGTCTGTCTGTCACAGCTGGATATCTCGAGAACTACTAATGGTATCAACCTGAAATGTGGAACAGTTTAGGATGACATTTGCCCAACTGTTTTGCAAATAAGAAATAAATAAAAAAAAATATCTTTTTTACAACAGGGACTGAAAAGGGGTCTTAAAAATTTGAAGTGGGGCTACTAAGGCATGTGGGGTATCATATGAAAGAGCGCCGTTAGCACGTTTTCAATCAATTTTTTTATTTTTGTTTTAGGCCACATAGTTTTCGACTTATGATGAAAAATGTAAAAAAAATACCGTTCCCCCCCTTATTTCCGAAGTTTGCAAAGACAAAAATCTGAAATAATTCTATGTGATAGCAGTTTATATAAAGATTACAGGAAAAATAAAACAATGTCTCAGTATAGCACACTTTTTTAGAAATTATCAAATTTCTAAAAAAGTTAACATTAGTTCCATTATAGGTCAAGAGATGGCGCTGACCCAAAACTGGAATACTAATTTTATTATTATACTCTGCAGTGTGGTTTGATGGTGCAATTATGATGGTACGGAACCCTCGGTGCGCGAGTCCGACTCGCTCTTGACAGGTTCTATTATTATATTTAAAATAATCTTTTCTACTCTTGCAATAAAAGAGCATTTGTGATTCACAGTGAATTGTCAGTAATTTCTGTTTAATTTTCACCTACAAACAAGCATTGGCATGGAAACAAACTTATTAAATTCGCATGAATAAGTAAATGCTATTTTAGTCAGTTGTCTATTCCGAACATCATTTTAAGCACTGATGTATACCTCAGTGATTTTAAGCTGCAAATACCATGATATACCTACTTTTAGAAATATGTAATACCACATAATATTTTTAAATTTTTTACTTCATTATCGCTAACATTTTTGCTCTTGGCTATCGTAACATTTGGTACTATGGGCAACAGCGTCACTTAACCAGTTTGCAACAAAATTCGTGTGCGCGTGTTATATCTTTTTAGTTTTTTTATAACATTAGCACTATATTTTTAGTTGTTTAAGTAAAATTTAAATTTCTTGATTCAGGAAGTTGATTCGGTTATGATTCAAGTGAAAAATCATTGTTAAAACGCCATTTACACTATTTATTTATAACAATATTAATTTGGTATATAATTATTGTTTTTCGATATATTTTCATTCCTGTAATTACTTAAATTACGTAAAGAGTACTCTAGTTGACTAATTATGTACACGTGTTCTGTGCTGACAGCTCGATGACGTTCACTTGTTTTGTCACTGAGATAAAAGAAAGAACCCAGCATTTGGTGGGTCACTTTTTAAGTTTGGAGCACCACGGGATTTAGGTTAAGTAAATTCTTCATTGTTATTGTGTTATTTTGAATTAATTGTTTTGTGTGTAACTTAATTGTTGTTCAAAGGCTATCCGCTGTTAATTTTCATTCCCAATTTTATGATTACTCTAATTAATTGTAGTAATAATAAGTAAAGTACATTATTAGACAGATTTCTTTTGCATTTGCTTGGTAACTACTCGTAGTATCATAGTTTAATAAAGAGATTAACTGATAACTTTTAAGTTTATATTGTTGTAGTTTGTAACGATTTAATTGTAAATATCTGATTGATAAAGCTGACGAGTTTCTTTCGCCTGTTCTTCTCTCAGCTAAAAAAAGATGTCCGAACAGGTGGTAGGTTAAAAGAAATTGGACGATTCAATTAAATAAACTTTGCTTTATTTAAATCGATTTATTTTGTTTTAATTCTCTCCATGTTTCTGACTATTTCTGACACGCGCGTATCGCCCCTGCACGAACTAAACGTATGTGACAGCGGGCGCGGCGTGCAAGCGATTTTGACCTTAGCAGTGGTTAAGCGACGCTGTTGCCCATGGTACCTATATAGTTCATTTACTGAATAGTTTGTATACTTAACAACTTCTGAAGCAAGTTACTAAAAATCAGAAAAATATGCAAATCGTTTCTAAAACATATTTTTCATTACAGTTGCTCGAAAAATTAATGTGTGCTTTCAAAGACAGTACAGTGTGTAAGTAGAAATTTGATTTTGTCGCACGCCGTACGTTTTCGTTTAAGGTTTAATTTAATTTCTATTACAACTTCCGTAGGTTCCTATAATGTTTTCTCACAAATGTATTAAAAAAACTCGTTGTAAAGATTAATCATAAACTACTAATGTACTTACGTGTTAAGCTCGAGGTCCAGTCTAAACTTATGATTGAAGGCTTTGATGAGAAGTGAAGTACGGTGAAAGTGTTTGCCAGTCTGAAACAAGAAAAAAAACATAATTTAATCGCTATAATCGCTTTTATCGTTCCTTATTATCCCTGTTAGATCTGACAAGTTTCTTGCGCCTGTTTTCTTTATCAGTTAGAAAATTCTGGAACGGGTGGTGGGAAAATTACATACAAAGACAGAACACATAATAAACATAATAACACAATTAACAGAACAACAGCACATAAAAGGCGACCTTATTGCAAGATAGCAATATCTTCCAGGCAAACTAAAAGTGCATCCAACTGATACGCGTCTTAACATTTATAAACGATACTAAATAATATACTAGAAAAAATACGACTCGCACCAGATCAATACTCAGACGGGAATCGAACCCGCGACCTTTGGATATCCGGTCCAATGCTCTGACCGCTGTATTTTTTTTCGCTGCATTTTTTCTAGTATATTTTTTCTAGTATATTATTTAGTATTGTTTAAAAATAGCATTGTAAATGCAAAAATCTCAAATTTAAAAATTTATAAAGTAATCATTCGTCCAATAATCCAAATCGCTTGCTGGTATCGTGGGTACAAAATAGTAAAACCATATTCAAAATCATTACGTCTTTTATTTTTGGCGCTGGAATCTAGGAAGTCCTTGCTAATTGCTACATTACTTCATATAGACTGGGGTGGGCTAATATTAACAAGGCTGATTGTTTGTAAGGCTAGGGTGGGCTAATATTGCCTACAAGGCAGGGGTGGGCTGATATTGCCTGAAAATCTGGGTGGGCTAATATTGCTTGTAAGGCTGGTGTGGGCGAATATTGCCTGTAAGGCTGGAGTGAGCTAATATTTCCTACAAGGCTGGGTTTCTTTTTATTTTTTATTCTTCTACCTCTAACAATAGTCAGAGCCTTTTTTTCACAATTCTTGTTTTTGCTACTCTTTCATACCAGATCTCGCTTTTATTCCTCTCGTACTTTCATACAGCATACTACACATTCATTAAATAATAAAAACAATTTTTTGTTTATTTTCCCATCACAAATAATGGACTTAAGTGGTAATTAGAAGCTACACATGGAAGGTTACTAAATTTGTGATGGACTGGTGCCCGAAGTAGGTTTCAGAAAAGAAACCCGTGACACAGGTCACCAGGCCCACCCACAGACAATAGTTTTACCGTATGCAGTATGTAACTTGATACTAACACCTAGTACAAGACGGTAAACAAACTAGTAATATAATAAGTCTATGAACAAAAGTAAATTATAATTACAGGTAGGTAGGTATGAAACTTGATCAAAATAATGTAAACTAAACTATAGTAGATACCCCAAAGCTAAGATATATAATGTGTGAGTGAAAAAAAATGTGTGTGTAGGTGAGTGTGTGTTTGTGTTTGTATGGGTGGTGTGTGCATGTGTCTGCGTGTGTGCGTGAATATCTGTGGGAGCGAGAGATATATACCGGCACGAAATCCAATCCAATCCAATCATTCGTCATCTTGTATTCCTTAACAGCTGGGTTTGCTGCCTATTCTAACTTCTATTTGCTATCTATCTCTTTATTCCTATTTTTATGGGGGTTCTGAGGGAACACAACACGCAATATTTATTTACATTTTTTCAACACATTTATCTTATCTCTACTTTATAACATATTTTCCTTGAATCTACTTACATTTATGCAATTTCTAATAACACTTTTAGTCTAGCACATTCTTAATTCTTACAATATTTACAAGGCTGGGGTTGGCTGATATTGCCTGTAAGGCTGGGGTGGGCGGATATTGCCTGTAAGGCTGGAGTGGGCGGATATTGCCTGTAAGGCTGGGGTGGGCTGATATTACCTGTAAGGCTGAGGTAGGCTGATATTGCCTGTAAGGCTAGGGTGGGCTGATATTGTTTGTAATTCTGGGGTGGGCTCTTATTTCCTACAAGGCTGGGGTGGACTGATATTGCCTGTAAGGCTGGGGTGGGCTGATATTGCCTGTAATGCTGGGGTGGGCTGATATTGCCTGTAGAAAATGTCTATGTTTGCGTCTTTTGTCTATTTCATTTTGTTGTAGGTACTATAATAGTTACTACATAGTGTGGTGCCTTTGTGAATCTCGTTACCATTTCCTTGTTTCAGAATAAAGTCCATTGAATATTTTATCAAAATACTTCCCCGAATATTTATTCGAGTCAAAAATGCGATGGTATATACCTGCATAAATTAGTTTTTTTATTTTATATTTTAATAAATAGAGAAGCAAATGCCACATAAAAATAAAGCCAAAACGAATGAAGCAAAACAACAATTATATTCTTCTAAGTGCGCTGCTTTTGTTTCCGATATATCGCTAAACATTTTGGTAATAGAACAGCTATTAAAAGTTTAATATAAAAGATAAGCCTTTATTTACGGAGCGTAATGAAAATTTCCTGATCGTCTATAAATTTCCGCGCACCAGAAAATTGGGAACAAACTAGTCTATAGAATCTGTTAATGGGAAGTAAGCCGTGACAAGGGTTTAATAAATCACCAATTCATATTGAAAAGGGTAGCTTAATATGTTTCGATATTTTCTGGGATATTGTTGTAAACAGAAGGGTTGATATGGAAATTCATATGTTGTTATTTTAAATAATTCGGTGGCGGTTATCATGTTGAAATCATTTTCGCCAATGATACTTTTAGGATTCCGTACCTGAAGGGGTATAACGGAGCCATATTGCTGTCACTCATGTGTCCGTCTGTCCCTCTGTCCATCCGGCGGCTGATATTCGTAAGCTCTAGCGGCTTTATATACAGGGTGTCCTAAACTTTGCCACATGGAGAGAAAGGAAATGTGAATGAAAGGAGACTTCATTTTGTTTTAAAAAGGAAATGGAATTGCATTGAAAGATTTAAAACAAATCGCATACGATTCGATACAAATTTATACAATCCGTAATAATTAAAATTTAAATGTAAAATATTGTATATGTAATAACCCTTTCGATTGGTATCGTAAAATTTTTTAAGTGGTTCATTTTTGGTGAGTTCGCTATCGCTACTTAGTTAAGGTAGGAGATTTTTCAAAAACCTTGGAATGCAGTTCCAATCATTTTTAAAATCTAAATGACTTCTTTCAACAAAATTTTGCACTGTAAAATATAGTTAATCATAACTATAGAAAGGAAAAGTGCTTATTATCAAGTCGCAAGACCCGAAGCAGTTTTAATAAATTAAAATATAAACGAGTATGTTTCAAATTCAAAATATCATAGTACCAAAAAGTCATCGATAACCAGTGAACTAAAATCTATGGAACAAGCATTGCGCTCAAAAATGGTACCACGTGAAAAGTACAACTAAGTGGATGGAGCTAAAAATGCTGGCATTTAATTAAGCAGCATGAAGCGTCTGAGCAGAACTGGTTGCTTATTAGAGACCATAATTTATATACTCACAGATATTTTCTATACTTAAACGAAAAATTATGATACGTTATTTCTGCATATTTTTACTGCCATCTATTTAATTTATTAAATTATTATTGTCTGATTTTTAATTAACGAGCTATGACAATAAATGTACCATCTCCTATCAGAGCACTCGTTAAGACGATTCAAACAAGCCCAAACTCCATAGGGTAGCATGGTTTTATTAAAGAGTTCCTATGACCTTCTTCTGGCTCCATCATTAGATCCTTGGACACTATTTCCCATTAGAGTACTCGTCAAGACGATTCAAACGAGCCCAAAGTCGATGGGGTTGATGGTTTCATCATACAGCTCCTGTGGCCTTTTTCCGGCTCCACCATCAGACCCTGGAAACTATTTCCCAACAAAATACGCGTCAAGACGATTCAAACGAGCCCAAACTCGATGGGGTTGCACGGTTTCAATATTGCGTTCCTATGGCATTGTCTTCCAGTTTCATCATCAGACCCTGGACCTCACTCTTGACGTCATCGAAATGCATGTTCCATGTTGTCACCGTTAAATGTTTTCGCTGCTCTGTGTTGTCGCTCTGTTGAGTGTTTTCGCCATAGACATAGAAAAATTTTCGCTGCGCTCAAGAAGACCAACAAAGCGTGGAAAAGAGAAGTTAACATCATACGGACACGGTCTATGTAAAAAAGAGACAAAGGATCAAGTGACATGTGCCAACATTTTTCACAGTAAGAGCCCCTAGCGTCCCGCCTAGCAAATGAACAATCACATTTTGTTTAAAATATTTGTTAATCTTAATTAGAATTTAAAATAAAGGTATCGTGGAGCCGTGGTGTCTTGTGCTCTAAGTAATGTGATATGACAAAAAGAAACAATCCAAGTAATCACACTTTTCACAGGTAAATAAGATATTGCCACAAATTTCTCTAAAACCAAATTTCTCTACATTTATTCGTTTATCGACGAAGAAAACAGTATGGAACATAGTTTATTAATTTCCTTTGCCATATATAGTCATATTTTATGAATCTAAGTATTTTTTTTTCGTATCTCATATAAAATGTATGCATTCGTTTTCGGATCACCTGTTTATTGACATTGTTGTTCTTTGACATTCTATTTCTATGGTTTTCGCAGTTCCGTGTTTTCGCAATTCCGTGTCATCGCTGTTGGCTGTTTCGCCGTAGTATGTATCGACATTCAGTGGTTGAGTCTTTGACTAGACAGGACGTCATTTCTAATAAACTTTCTCTTTCTCTCTTTTCTCTACAATGTAATTATTGTAAAGAACGTTAACGTCAGTCACCGGGCGCGTGGCTGACACGAATAAAGCTGAAAGGGTTGTACTTTTTCGGCCCCGTGGTGCCATTTTTTAAGCAATATTTGTTTGCAATTACACTTCCATAGAATTTAGTTTGCTGTAGATAAACTATATGTAACGTTATTAGGCGGGGTCAGTGGCGTCGTGTAACACAATCAAAAATTCCTAGCGACCGCCAGAGGGCGCACATCCGATTATTGCGGCCATCGCTGAAATTCAATCAAGCGCCGCTCGGGGCAACCTGCAACGGTATATTAGCTTAAAAATTTGGTAAGCTTTTAAATAAATAGGTAGCTATTTTATTTTCAGTGATGCTGACAGCGTTTGACAATTGAAATCCTGAATGAAAGGTTTTTGAAAGGTTTTTGTACCTTTAGAACATGTTTTACAGGTGCGGATACCACCTGTCAATTGGTTATTTTTTTGTTTTATTATCTTTCAGAAAACCTCTGAAATTCTTTCAGGTATTAAAAATAGAAGTTTTAATCAATCAAAAGGTTGTTTTGTATCACGTAACCGGACTTATGCTGAACTTTTTAAAGGGATGAATAGGAAAACTACAAATACATAGTAAATAATTATGTATTGTAAAACCGCCTTCAAATTTAATCTAAGTTCAGAAAACACTTTATTAACAATGATTTCATCAATTACAGTAAATAGTTTCAAGTGAACTGAAACTACTAAAACACTTTATTAATACAAGTTACAATAGTTCGCCTGCCTGATTAACAAAGTTCCAACAGTAATCCTTTTGAAACAACTATGTTGCTTTTATTAAATAGAACATTCTCGAAGGAATAAATCAAAGTTTGCAATCAGGTAAGAGATTGTCGTAAAAATACGACGGTAACTAGGAGATTATTTTTGACGAAGTTTATGAAAGAAGTAATGAGAACAATCAAGTTAAGGGTGGACGTTTTATCCAGGTGGATCATTTACTCCCAAATTATGACAAATAAAGCGGCGCTGTGAAAATATCAACAAAGAAAAGGCTTCTTCTTTCCAAATAGCTATAAGTACTCAATGTTGTGTAACCATTATAAACCTACATTGAAGTCCTAAAAATGTGTGTTTATATAGAACTAGCGGACGCCCACGACTTCATCTGCGTGGAGAGTTATACCTCTATCCCTCGGGAACTGTACCTTTTTCCAAATGAAAGGTACCCTATATCTTTTTCTGTACCCCTGACAACGTGTATGCAAATTTTCATGATGATCGGTTGGGTAGTTACGATGTGAAGGCGTAACAAACAAACAAACGGACTTTCGCATTTATTATACTAGTAAGGATGACCAAAAAAAGTTTTTGAAGTGAAAACTTCTTTAGCGGCGTTGTAGGCTTTTTTGTAATAGGGAAAAATGCTAAACTCGCGTCAGTAAGAATCACGTGGCTGATCGAAAATGCGTAAGACGTATGTGACGGATGGAGAGTAGACAGCTGGCGGCGGATGTATCCCCCTCTCTTTCTACGGGGCGCGTTGAAAATGGCGGCGCGTCATTTTAAGACGTCATGTAAACACTTGGGTCACCAGCAACGCGCTAATTTTAAAAATGGAACGAATAGCAGCGATCTCTTCGGTGAAACCATAGACTTATTTATACTCTGTGACTATACGGGTCTTGAACGCGCTAGCGTAAAGATCGGACGTGTTAGAAAATAATTAAATATAATAATTAATCGCTAAGCTAAAATTGTGACCTCGTTTCGCCAATACGGTAGTAACATAAACTGTGGCATTAGTCATGACAAAATGAGTGAGTGAGTGTTTTCAAGACAATTAAAATACAATGTCAAGTCCATTTAATAGAAGTGCTATGACCCCCTGCTCTCCACCACCAACGCCTCCACCGGGATCTACACCATCAAGACCGCACAGTCAGGAAGATGCAGCGAGCCACTCTGACGTTATCCCCACCCCGGAGATCCAGAGCTGGATGACGTCAATAGAGCAGTGTTTAAATGAGGTTTGCCATATATCTTCAGAAGGTAAGCTAAACTCAGAGCAGAGACTGCGTATCCATAACTTGTGCAGGAAAGTAAGCCATGGCTCAGCACAGATGGCGGTACAATATCAGTCACTTAAGCTAAAAACAGTCCAAGCACACCGCTCTATAAAAAAATCTCCAAGACCAACAAGATCTGTCTCAACAACTCCATGACATAAAGCAAAGAATTGAAAAGTCTGCTAATACTGACACGCGAACATCCTTTGCCGATATGGTTAAGAAAGGAAATAACTATATTAAGCCCGTTATAGTCAGCTCAGTGGCCATTTATCCTAACGACAAAAACAAGACGAGTGAGGACACCAAATCGCTGGTTCAGAAGATTATCTGCCCTGAACAGATGAAACTTCACGTCAGAGGCCTGCGCAAAACAAGGAACGGCGGTGTCATAATTAGCACAGATACCAAAGATGCCATTTTAAAACTGAAAGAATCGGAGTTATTGACTAATTCTGGCCTCAGCGTCGATGAGCCCTTCAAGCGTAAACCTAGAGTAGTGGTAATCGGTGTGCCCACATCTATGCAGGAAAAAGAAGTTTTTACCTGTTTGTACAATCAAAATCTGGCTGAGAAACTAACTAATTCAGACCTCGAATCCTTTTTAAGCACAATCAAATTAAGCCACAAGTCGGGCAAGAAAGATGCTGAGACCTGCAATTACATCATCGAAGTATCAGCAGTTATTCGCAAAGCCTTGGTTTCCAGTGAGAGAGTTTTTGTGAACTGGTCATCTTGTCCAGTACGTGACTTTACCCTGGTTACAAGATGTTATAAGTGCCAACAATACGGTCATGCGGCAAAGTCATGTAGGGAGCCAGATCACACCTGTGGACATTGCGGTGAAAAAGGGCATTCTATCCAAGACTGCTCTAAAAAAGCAAATCAAGCAAAGTGCGCTACCTGCATTCGGTTTAAAAAACCAAATAACCATAGTACAGGTTCTGTAGATTGCCCAGCGAAAATAATGGCAGAAAAAAGGTACATTAACTCTATAGATTATGGTGGCGCCTAAGAGCGCCAATATTATCTGATTATCTGTCCATTGTATAGTTTAGTTTCTTTTATTATTTTTAAACAACCTTATTAGCATAGTATAATTATGATTAATGATTTAATAGATGATATAGATAGCTTCTCGATATCTGAGTCGAGTCTATGCGAAGTCGAAAAGTGCAAACAATATCTTTCAGCTTACACTAACCCTTTAACTATACTAACACAAAATATACGTAGCATCTCTAAAAACTTTGACCAATTTAATATTTTTCAGCAAAGGCTTAAGATAGATTGTGATGTAATTGTTTTAACAGAATGTTGGAATAGTAAACAATATAATCTGCCACCAATAAAAGATTACAATATGTTTAAAAGTAATATATTAAACAACCAAAATGATGGCGTGGTTGTATATACCAAAAGCCACTTAGACGTCACTGTTGAAGAACCAAAGATTGATGACTGCAGCAGATTGCTGATAAAAATTGGTAAAGACTTTGCAGTTCTAGGTATATATAGATCTCCCTCATTTAAAAATATAAGTAATTTTATTCAATCCCTGGGTGATACGTTGCAAAACTTGTCGTCTTTCAAAAACATTATTTTAATTGGTGATATCAATATCAATATTATTCCCAGTCAAGAAAATGTTGATGCATCGGTCCATGATTACCTTAACCTATGTTCGTATCATGGTTTACTTCCTGCACATTTGCTATCAACCCATCAAAGTGGGTCGTGTTTAGACCACATCATGCTTAAATCAAAATTCTCCTCACTAGCTTTAGTTATGAATTCGTCACTAACTGATCACAGTGCTGCATTACTAACTCTTAACTGTAAATTACCTAAATTAAATAATAAGCGCACAATTAACAAGTTGAATATAAATAAACTCGAAGCTGACTTAGGTAATATTGACTTTGCCCCAGTTTACAATTCTGCTGATATGCAGTTTTGTATGTCATATGTAATCGAAAGTGTAGGTCAGGCATTGCTGAAAAATACAGTAAATATTTGTTTAAGTAACAAGAAATCTAATATAAAACCGTGGATCACACCCGGCCTTATTCGCTGCATGAAACACAGAGATAAATTGCATATGAAAGCAAAATGCAACCCAAACAATCTAGTGTTACAATTATCATACAAGCGTTATCGAAACTTTTGCAATAATCTTGTTAGAAAAGTTAAAATTACGTATGAGAAAGCATTAATTGAAAAGGCTGGTACAAATACTAAGAAAATCTGGGAACATGTTAAAAATGTAACATACTTGTCAAAGAGCAAAGAGTCCTCTTCGAGTTTATCACAAGCTCACCCGTCACAAATGGAATCTGCTAATGCCGCAAATAATTTCTTTGTAAATATTGGTAAGTGCCTGGCTGAAAAAATACAAGCTCAGCCATTGTCAAATAGTCACACCTCTACTAGCTGTAGTTCTTCACTCTCATCTTTTGTGCTGATGGATACGGACGAAACTGAGATAGAAAATATAATACTGAGTTTAAAAGACGATTGTGCTGTCGGATGGGACAATATTCCAGCCAAAATTATAAAAACTTTTAGGCACATTTTGATTCCTCCTCTAACTTTCATTTTTCGAAAATGCCTGTCAACAGGCATTTTCCCTAAGTGTCTGAAAAAAGCTATTGTTGTCCCTGTTCATAAATCCGGCGATAAAAAACAAGTTACGAATTATAGACCTATCTCTCTATTACCCATTCTATCTAAAATACTAGAAAAAAATCATAAATAAAAGGTTAATTGATTTTTTGGAGGAAAAATCAAGTCTATCGAAAGCGCAGTTTGGATTTAGACCAAAATTATCAACTGCTGATGCGGTTCATCAATTAACCAATCATATAGTGGAAAATCTAGATGAAGGTAGGCACACATTAGGAATCTTCCTAGACCTCGCCAAAGCTTTCGATTCCGGGTCCATCCCTATTCTGCTGCGCAAGCTTGAAAACATAGGTATAAGAGGCACTCAACTAAAATTATTTGAAAGTTATCTGGAGGATCGAACTCAGTGCGTGAGGATTGGCAATGT
Source organism: Agriphila geniculea (assembly GCA_943789525.1). Lineage (NCBI taxonomy): Eukaryota > Metazoa > Arthropoda > Insecta > Lepidoptera > Crambidae > Agriphila > Agriphila geniculea. The sequence continues at coordinate 1,349,683 of OX038876.1, forward strand.
TATCAGTAATGAGCAAAACAATACATCCTTCGGAGTTCCACAAGGAAGCATATTAGGGTCTACCCTTTTCCTGGTCTACATAAACGACCTCTGTAATGTAAATTTAGATCATGGTTACGTCATAACATATGCTGATGACACTGCTCTCCTTTTTTCAGCTGAGTCGGAAACAGAAGTATTCAGGTATGCGCAACACGGTTTTAACGTAGTTAATAAATGGCTTCAGGATAATTTACTAACACTCAATGCTGAAAAGACAAGCTTTATACAATTTTCGTTGCGCAAAACATCGCTAACACCAAATTTCTCAAAACTATACGCTCATTACTGCTCTGATCCATATGATAATAAATGTGTATGCACAGAAATTAAATCAACCGCCGAAACAAAATATTTAGGTGTCATATTAGATGAAACTCTCTCCTTTAAACGACATATAGAAACTCTAACGAGTAGAATACGTAAGATGATATTTGTGTTTAAAAAACTTCGTCATATTGCTGATGAGAAATTATGTAAACAAATTTATTTCGCGCTTTGTGAATCGTTACTGACCTATTGTATTTCTACATGGGGTGGAGCGAATAAGACTTTACTCTTATCTGCTGAAAGAGCCCAGAGAGCGATCCTCAAAGTATCGACTTTTCGTCCCTTCCTTTATCCTACAAAACTTCTTTATAAAAACTGTGGAGTATTAACAGTTAGACAACTCTTTATACTGAGCATAGTTCTGAAGCAGCACGCAGCCCTGCATTATAGCACTGAGATTACTAACAAAAGACGGAAAGATAAAGTTTGTACTATAAAAGGTGGAAATAATCTTGCTTTTACGAGAAAATTTTACAAGTTTCTAGGACCGTTTCTCTATAATAAATTAAGTGCTAAAACATCGATTTATCCACTTAATTTCATAAACTGCAAAAAGATCCTGAAAGACACTCTCCAAAAGATGACGTATGATGAGACAGAGGAGTAGTTTTAGTATAAGTATAATTAGTTGATTAGTTTATTCAGAAGTATTAATTCTATTAAAATATGTACTTAACTTTAATTATTTTCCATATTATGTAATACCATAATTATCTCTTCTATAGGCGCATATCGCCTGAAACACAGGATAACCTAGTTCAGGCACAAATAATTTTATATTACCTAAATAAAACTATATCAGTAATTTTTACGAGTAGGTATTCAGAATTCTAATATGTATTATTTAGTATTATGTAGGAACTAATTCCTTACTAAGTTGTTTATGCATAAGTACTAACCTAGTTTTAAAGCTGACATTGTCCATTGTTATAAATGTGAACAAATTGAAGTTGTGAATAAATGATTTATGATTTATGATAAGTTTAAATCGTAGAATGCGTGCATGTAGAAATTAAAAAGGCCACTGGCGCGAAATCTTTAGAGTTTTTCTCTAATTACAAACTGATTATTGAGTTGTGTGATTGCCGCTAATTTCAAAATATCAAAAATGCACAACGTTAATATTCAAGTTTTCACTTCTGCCGGCACTCCCGGAGTGCAACCCGATTTTTTTAGATTCTCCTCAACTCTGCTTTTTCTCTATAACTTGAAGCATTTCCTTCTTAAGCTTCGCTAAGTACATTTTATTCATCTCTCAAGCCTACGCGCTCACTAGACATGAAATAAAACACTTTTTAACGGATACTAGCGCGGTTTTATTGAAAATATTCTGGTAATTATTGGCAGTTGCAGCCTCAATACCACGGCAACTGCAAAGATACCGAAACGTCGGGAAAATACTTACTTATCCTTACTAATATTATAAATGCGAAAGTGCGTTTGTTTGTTTGTTTGTTACGCCTTCACGTCCTAACTACTGAACCGATCATCATAAAACTTTACATACACGTTGTCAGGGGTATAGAGAAGGACATGGGGTACCTTTCATCCCGAAAAAAAGTATTGTTCCCGAGGGATAGTAAAAAACCTTTCCACGCAGACGAAGTCGCGGGCGGCCGCTAGTAAAAAATTAAACCAAATACCAACTAATGACCAAAGTACTTTAAACCGCGCTAGTATCCGTTAAAAAGTATTTTATTTAAGAACATTTTATTTTATTATTTGTTAAAGCCATACACTATTACAAAAAATATAATTCAATATTATTTTTCTATAAGAAATTCATCATGTCGGACTAGTTACGGTAAAGGGCTTTAATGCTATGTTCTCAAGTACTGTAGTCAGTGGGTTTGACTATTTCTGACTATTACGACTATTAGATTAAACCCTTCTCGGCGGCCATCGGCCAAAATCGACAGTTTCGACCCCACTAAGCTAGTTATAGGACCGGTTATTGGTGTCCCATTGGAAGGACCCTTGGATCGACATACATTTGGAAATTTTAATGGGAAGGTTAAATAATCATAGTTACTTGAAATACAATAAAATAAAAGTTCGAAGACTAAAATAAAAATCTAAATTATTTTATGCAATTATCAATTATTCTTTAATTTCAGTAATCTTCTTATGTTTTTGGAAACTTTTAAATCATTGTCACTTTAAGCCTCTCCACTGACGGGCGATTAATCGCTGAGCGATTTTTTGTCGCTAAGAATAGAACATACGGAGTTCTATACGTAAACGCCCACGAGCTACTTTTTGTAGCTGCGATAAACGCGGCGTTAATCGCGGCGCTTTTTGTCGCTGGCTAAGTAAAACCTTTGTCATGTCATTTCGCGGGCGATTATCGCCGCGATTAACGCCGCGATTATCGCAGAAAGTCACCCGTGAGCGGTTAGCGTAAATTAATATCAACTGAAACTGTCAGCTTACTTTTATCTATACATACTTACCTACTACAAAGACTTAACCACCCTTTGAATTGTCGAATCCATTTTATCTGCCGACTAATATCGTCTATTTACTGAACATTACTTCCCTTATAACCAGATCCTTACAAATATTCACTGAGCAATGAGCAGGTGACAGTTTCAAAGCGATTAATTTTGTGGTCTCATTAAGACACTCTAACCGGCTGTAAAACGGAAAACTAGCTTACGAGACATCACTGTAGGGACAAACTCCAATAAATTATTCTGGTGCAGGCCCGGACTTAGGATTGAGGCGCATTTTATTTCCCACTTCAGCTCGAAACATCGCGCGAGACGATGCGCTGAATACATTTTAGATGTTAGTTGGTGGTAGAGGAGAGAGGGCACGACTGTGCACAAAGCGGGTAATTTCACAAATCGCAATTCGCATTTAAGGTACCTACCTAATTCGGCCCGGTGATGTCATGCTGGACTATAATTTCTTACGTGACATACATTGCTCCTACATTTAATGACAAAAACAAAAGCAAAGAGTATGTGGAATGTATGTTTGTGAAAATGATAATTAGAAAGCTCATCAGTTCTCTGAAAATATTTGAGATACAAAAAAATACTTACCTATGTCTCAGTATTTGACAATTTACTAAACGAGATATTCGACAAATATAAATATAAAATAAAGATAGTTTTAGCTGGTGATATAAATATCAACACATTAAATAGAAATAAAGTGACAGAAGATCTAAATGACTTAGTCCAGAACTATAATTTGACGCTGCATATAACAGTACCCACTCGAAAGAAGTCGTGTATAGATCATATTATAAGCAACATAGAAAATGCTTCAGCTTTAGTCTTACCACTCCATCTCTCTGATCATGAAACTGCACAATTATTGAGTTTTCCAGTGAAGAGTAAATATACAGGTCCTCGGTCTTACTCCGTTTACAGGAGAGACTATAGTTGTGAGAACATCTCAAAGTTCAAAGACTGTCTAAAAAGCATCTCTTGGTCAGACATTTATAACGAGACTGATTTGAATGATGGTTTCAATAAATTCCATGAACTGTTCACACTTTTTTACAAATTATGCTTTCCAAAAATAAAAATAAAGATAGACGTCTCTAAAAAAAAGAAGAGTAATTGGGTAACGAAAGGATTAAAGCTAAGTTGTAGAAATAAAAGGAAATTTCGATACATATATTATAAAAATAAAACACAATTAAACAAGGATAAATATTTAAGTTATTCGAAATTGCTAAAGAAATGTATTCATGCTTCTAAAAAAAATCAAACATTGACTTTATCCATAAAAGTGAAAATAAATGTAAAGCGTCTTGGCTTATAATAAAAAACGAATTGACTGATACGAAGCATTCTCTTAAACATATAAGTGAATTAAATGTAAATAATTCAACATTGACGGATCCTCTTAGCATAGCTACGGCATTCAATGATCATTTTGTAAATGTATCCAATGGTGAATCTCATAAAAACATAAAAAAAGATATGAAGCAACCCCAAATATTAAATTCTATGTTCTTAAAACCTCTTAGTGAAGCAGATGTAAGAAAAGAAGTAATGTCATTGAAAAACACCAAAGCCGAAGGTTATGATGAGGTTTGCACTAAGGTTTTAAAGGATTGTGTGAATGAATTCATTGCCATTTTGACTCACTTAATAAACTTATCGTTTTCTACTGGTATGTTTCCAGAACTGCTTAAACTTACATTAGTAAAACCATTGTTTAAAAAAGGAAATACCGAAGAAATTGATAATTATCGTCCTATTGCAAAAATATCAGTGTTTTCTAAAATATTTGAAAAGTGTATGCATGGGCAATTGGTTGATTTTTGTAATAAATTCCATTTATTAAATGAACATCAATACGGTTTCCAAAAACATAAATCAACCACTTTGGCGATGCATAAACTTATGGAAATTATTTTGACAGGTATTAACAACAAAAACTTGACAACTGGTATATTTGTTGACCTATCAAAAGCATTCGATCATGTCTCACACCAATTGCTTATAAGAAAACTTGAAATGATTGGTGTACGAGGTCATGCGTTAGAGTGGATAAAATCATACATTTGTAACAGAAAACAGTGTGTAGTTATCGAAAAACTTAGTGACAGAAATGAAGTTGTAGAGTATTTATCACAATATAAGCACAATCAATGTGGTGCCCCGCAAGGTAGCGTATTAGGCCCAATGTTGTTTATTATTTATGTTAATGACATCTTTAATTCGACCAGTTATCAATGCATCGCATTTGCTGATGATATTTCTGTAGTAGTAACTTCAAATAAAACAGTGACAGAACATGAAAATGACATAAATAATACTGTACATAACTTGATTCAGTTTCTTGACATGCACAATTTAAAAATTAATTTGACTAAAACTAAATACATACAATTTAATAAATATAAAAAAATAAATCTTGACATTAAGTATAAAGACATTAATATTGATGAAGTAAAGCAAATAAAGTTTCTGGGAATAATAATAGACAGTGACATAAATTGGAAAATGCATATAGACAATATTTGTGCCCGAATTAATAAATTTGTATACGCATTGAAGTGTGTCAGAACTGTAACGAACTTAAATACTGCTACTTACCATGCTTATGTGTGTTCAATTTTGCGATATGGGTTACTGATATGGGGCAATAGTTCTGATATTAACAGAGCTTTTATTGCTCAAAAAAAATGTTTAAGAGCATTATATGGTGTTCCACCACGGACTTCTTGCCGTTCTTTATTTGGTCAAATGCAGTTACCGACTTTAACATCGCTTTATATTTTTGATGTATGTGTATTTGTGATGCAAAATAAGCATTTGTTTAAAAGAGCATGTGATATCTATCCTAGAAATAGTAGAGATCCGAATAGGTTAGTATTTCAGGTAGCTCCAAAAACAATGCAGTACAGAAAAAGCTGTTTGACTATGTGCATAAAAATCTTTAATAAAATACCCAAGGAATTTAGAACCTTACATATTGATAATTTTAAAAGACACTTGGGTAAATGGTTAGGCTCATATACCCTGTATGACTTAAAAGAATTTTTTGACATTAGAGAATAAATTGTATATTGATTGTATTATATTAACAATGACATATAAAAATAAAGAAATTACTACTCACCTAAATTATAAATGTGAATATTTTGTATTAAAATTTTGCATGCTAATTAATTTGGCTAAACATGTCTAGTGCCTATTATTACTTATTAAATCTTTTGTATACCATGTTTATTTGCAAATAAAGATTATGATTATGATTATGATTTGACAATTAAAAAAAAAATGGCCGTACGATACCTTAAGTAGTTTATTAGCGTTTATTAAAAACAAAGACATACTTTTTTACCATGTTTTAAGCAAATAAATGATTTATGATTTAAAAAAGCGTATATAGTGTAAAAAAAGAAATTCGACCATTTAATCATCGTAACTGTTGAGAAATAAACAAATACTCGTAAAGTTTAAAACTAAAACAAGGTAGATAAGTTTTATTTTAAGCGCCTATTTATGAAGTCTAAGTTCATCCCCGATAATACTATAAACAAGTTCAAGACATGGAGTAATCGTTGTTAACGGAAAACTGAACTACCTACCACCGATGGCAATTCAATTTGATAATAAACAATAAGCAAGAAATCATGTATTTTTTTTCCTCCCGTAAAACTTTTTAATAAACAATAACTTTTAAGGATATAAAGAAAAAATATTTCTTAAATCTCTTGTTTTATTTCTTTTACTTGGCTGTTCAGAATTGGATGCCTTTGCTTTTGTAAACTAACAATTAGAACTGTCATAAGTTCGACTTGTGTCAAAAAGTGAGGTTAGTTTTGTTTTGTAAAAAAATGTATTGGAAACTTAACGAATAAATAAACTTTTAATATCGTTCCTTCATTAAAAGCAAGCAACATTATAGTTTGATTTGACAATCTTATAAGGATTTAATCAGAATGGCCCCGTGATCACGAGTCCCTAAAAGCTGAAATGGAAAAACAAAAATCAAACTAAAGTTGATCCTTAAAAAAAACTCTCTCGCTTAAATTTAAAAATGCTCTTCAATTTTCACCCGTAAAGTATATTTTATTGCAATAACAAATATGAAAATAATAACAGAAAATTAAAAATCTATACTAAATATTGTTTTTCACTATATTTGTGTACTAATATTTACGCGCTTACTGTACCTACACAGTAAACATTAAAAGGAGTGAATAAATTCACAATGTTTTTTCCAAGAATCTTTTGTAATTACTACATCTTTCGCATGAAACAAAATCAGATTTTCCAAGAAATGAATTTACAGCATAAGTAGGTATCTTGTTTCTTTTCTTTGATCACTGACAGTGCTGATGAAACGAAGAATAAATGTAATTTCTGAGCTTTATTTCAAACGCATTATTAATATTGCTGACGACAAAACCTGAAAATAATTACTAATTAAAATTGCTTGAAACAAAATATTTAATACAAACATTTTAAGTGCCATCAATGGGGTTGTCGTTAGAACTTTAATGCAAACAAAAATTAGCCAAATTCCACTAATAAGCCACGACATTACTTGACCATTCAGACCCACATTCCACAGTCTCCGCAGGGCCACTTGAAACAATAGTACTTATATCTATTCTGTGACAATAGACCTTTCACATAACCTGTCCACTAAAAATACAAGGAGACCGAAACTACGGTGGCTTTTGATCAATTAAAGAACAAACAAAAAAGTCAAGAAACTCAATTATGCTAGAGCATTTTTAACGTTTTATACTCTAAGTCTGTGGTTAATTAGTTTTTTTACGTATCCCTCCAAGAAAGACCTCATGCTCGCGTACCCTTTATTGCACCCCCCTCCCCCTCAGGAATGACATATACACATCAACTTTGTTTAGGGATACAGGTGCTATTTTCATACAAACGAGGTAACTTTGAAGCCTTGGTTTTCTGCCAGGGATGTACCGTGCTGTAATCTGATGATGGCCATCCAGGGACTGAATGGAGTAGATTCAGATCGCTATACACACCCAGCTGATCTGATCAGCATTCTAAAATCTTATATTCAGTATGGCTTAAGCAGCTTTGGTCGTACTTATAACTCTTATATTAATCAAATATTTAAACTACAGAGAAAAATCTTACGAACTATTGTGTCAGCAAAAGTTAAGCAGCAGTTTTATTACGACGATGATGGTCTTTTCAAATATTGTAAAGTTATACCGATCCAATCTCGGATCAAGTACGCCCTAATTAAAGAAAATTATTTTGACCCAAAATATCAAAATAAAGTGGCACGGCCTGTATGCACGCGATCCGCCGCTCGGAATCAGCTGAGTACGATGAGCCGAGCCAAGACGAACAATATCTGCGGCGAGCGCACCACAGCTTACCTGGTTCCTCGATTAATTAATGAACTACCTACTGAATTGCGGAATATCATCAACGCACAAAATATTAAAGTTAAACTAAAAAGTCACTTTTTAAAATAATTAAATGTCTTGTGTGTTTTAAATATAACACGTAATTTAGGTAAATAAATTATTACTTTAGTTAGTTGACGGATAAATTGTATGTGTTGTAATAATATGTAACATTATTTCTTTATTGTTATATTTTTATGCTTTTAATAAAGTAAGTATCGACTCTGTAGGCTCTAATAGCACTCACTATAAACCTCAGTGGTTTACGTTGTGCTTTTTAAATTTGTTTTTCTATGTATTTATGCTTAAACTGATAAATAAATAATAATAAAAAAATAAAAAAAAGGTTAATGGGTCAGAGTTCTCAGTTTGAGGATTTCCATACATTTTCATGCTATTTTCGCGGTTTTTTTTAAACATGTCCATTACGTTTTTAGAATGCTGGTCAGATCAGTTGGGTGTGTATAGCGATCTGAATCTCCTCCATTCACTCCCTGGATAGCCGTCATCAGATCACAGCACAGTACATCCCTGGCAGGAAACCAAGGCTTCAAAGTTACCTCGTTTGTATGAAAATAGCACCTGTATCCCTAGACAATGTTGATGTGTGTATTAAATAGGTTACTGATATAATATCACACCCCCGACACTATATACAACCGCACCATTATAAACAGATGACGTCACATTACGTTTTTGTACACGACGCGCAACTGTGTGTGTAAGTCTAGGGCTACCGTGCATTTTGTAGTTAACTTGAGCGCAGCGAAAATTTTTCTAAGTTTATGGTAGGTACTGTATGAGCAGCGTTCAATTCATTAATTCGAATTTTTTGGTAAATAAAGCTACGACGCATTGCTTTGAATATCAAAATAAGTTGACAGTTGACAAACACGACTAAAAAGTTACGACACATTGCTTTGAATATCAAAATAATTTGAGGTTGAACACGACTAAATTAGCACACGATTTGGCACACGAACTCGCGGGGTGGGGTGAGGTAATTGATTCTGGGGCGGGGCGGAAAATTTCCTTTCTGTACGGCATTACTTATATCTATTCTGTGATAATACCTTACTTAGGTAAGAAATTGTCCCACGATGATGCTACCTCGAGCCTCGAGTACCCCTTTGGGAACGCGTACCACTAATTGGGAAACGCTGCTCTAAGTATTGGAAACGGTAATAATAATTATTAAACATAAGTAATAGGTCCTACTACTTAGTTACTTACTCATTTTTTTCTAGTGTTAATAATATTATCAAAAAGCCGACGATTGTAAAAGTAATTAAATTAGTTAAAATTCAAAAACCATGACTAAGGAAATAAGTTTAGGTATAACCACAGAATAGATCATTCTAGTCAATATAGATCAAACCGATAGTTGCCGACCTCATTTTCAAAATCTTAAAATTCTTACATTGCCGTGCTTATACATATTGGAAATATGTAAATTTGTAAGGAAAAATATGAATTTATTTACAAAACGTGATGATATGCAAATTAAATATTCTCTAAGACATAAACATAAATTATTGATCCCAACTGCGCGCCTTCATTTATGTTCATCAAGTACTTATAACATGTCTGTTAGGATTTACAATAAATTACCGGAAAATTTAAGAGGTGAAAAAAACGATAACAAATTTACAAACCAATTAAAAAAATTACTAATTTCAAAAAGCTATTACAATATTGAAGAATACTTCAGTGATAAAATACACATACCTATATTATGCGGCAATGACAATAAATAGGTGTCTTTGTATACGCTTTACAAAAGCCTCAAAATCTAGTTCATATTATTTTATTATGGAAAATTCGTCCTCTTGTCTTCTCTTCCTTCCCAATATTGCGATACCCAACAGGGTCCATAACTTGTACTTTGTTTTTAGTTGTAACATCTTTATAACATTATGGTTGCAATAAATATATTGAATTGAATTGAATATAGATATAAGTACTACCGTACAGAAAGGAAACTCTCCGCCCCGCCCCACAATCAATTACCTCACCGCGCCCCGCGAGTTCGTGGGCCAGTTCGTATGCTCATTCAATAGCCCTAGACTTCACGCACACAGTTGCGCGTGTGCAAAAACGTCACTGTGTAGCGTCTGTGTAATAGGTAGTTGAAACGCGGCGTTTGTATGGAGTGCCCGGTGTGTGGTATAACCTTCATACAATAATGAATGTCACTAGCACAGTAACCATGAACGTCCGGAACATCCCTTATTGTAAACAAAAAAGGACAATTCGTTTCACCACCAAATAACTCACAGACAAGGCCCCCCACTTAGATCGGCGATTCTTAAAATCGGACAGCATCGCAAATACTCGGAGGGTCAAAATATATCGCTTCGCAACCACACAGTAAACAATTGTCTGAAATGCCAAGGAAATTCCGCACCAGAAAAACAAACAGCACTGGGGAATCTTCACAAGTACAACCAGCATATTTGGCGCACACTTAGCGATAAAATATTGCTCTCTTACTAATGCATACAGGGTACACTGTCGGCCGAAATATACGGGATACAAACACGAGTGTTTTGTAAGGAGATAAAAATAAATAGGCCTTTCAACAAGATGTTTTTTTATTCAATTTGTAAAAAGGTTTTTAAACATTTCAAACAATTTTGCTTAAAATGTTATGCTGTCATGTACTACAGCTGCTGAATCTTGAATTATTCAAATAATAGTGCACTCTTCATAAACTTAAAAGCTTTATAAAATTTCTTTGCTTTTTAAAAGCTCATCTTCGCGAACGCGGTGTTCATCGAAAAAAAAAACAATTTTAATAATGTAAAGTTGCGTTGAGTTCTTCGATCATTGATCGTAGGTTGAGTTACTAATTGTTTATAAGGCGTTGATCGCCTTATAATACTTATGTAGGTACTTCTAATGCCTCAGTTAGGTTTCGAGTAGATCACTTGCTTATATATATACTTATATGAGGTGTGTAATTTGTGAAAAATCATCGAGATTTATTTAAGTCCCTGTATGATGTTCCGCGCACTTACAGCTGTAGGCGCCCAAATAGGTTGATCGCCCCTGCGATGAGCACAGCCATGCGATCACGGAACTGTTATGCAATGTCTGTAAAAATATACAACAGTCTACCAGGCGATCTAAAAGAATTGCTGCTGACTCAGTTTAGATATAAGCTTAAAAACTGGTTGGTCGAAAATTGTTTTTATACTTTGGACGGATATTTTGACAGAAAGAAATGACATTTAATTTTGTAATTTTTATTAACTTATTATTTTATTATAATCTATGATTGATTTTTGCATGCCCTGCCAGAATGTGTTTCGCACTCTATACCACATTCTAGCGAAATAAATGTTCTTAATCTTATTCAATATTTGGAAAGATATTATGTTAGAATAATTACATAAGGTCCAACCCGTATCGAATTCAAATTAATTTTTTGTATTGAACGAGCGTTGTTCAGCGCTACCTACCGTAAGGGAATTAAGATTTCCAATACAAATACGTGACGAAGTACGGGTACGGGGCTAAAAAATGATAGATAAAACCACAACCTAGGACGTTGGAGCAGCTTTAATTCCTGTCATTTTGTGTCTCCGTAATTTCCCATTGCAACCAAATTGCAATTCCCGAGCGCGATGTATCATCTCGCGCGCCCGTGGTCGACGTTTTAGAACACAATAACGCTTCTCACTTCAATTGAAGCCTTGTCTTCAACAAAAAGTACATTAAATATCTTATTGCACTTCAGTTTTCGAATGTTAAGGACATTAAAAAAAACTGATTTAGTAGTTTTATTACTCAACTGATTTAACTGTCTTCCTACTTGTTAATACATTATTAGGATATGTAGCAATTTTCCATAGAACAAACAATAACATTGGTCAAGGACTATGTCGCATTCAATTTTGATTACCAAACCTGATAAAAAGTACCCATGTAAACAAACATAACTTATAATTTATTAAGAAAAAGCTATAATTTTTATGAAATCTTAAAATTATAAAACAATTTTGTTGCTAGCCCATTTATCTTGGCCTGAATCGTATTGTTTGTTTTAAGTAAAATGTTTTCTATGTCCATCGCACGTGAGATTTGTGTGTTTTCCTCTCCAGATACACGCCACTCCAGGGGAGAGATTTTTTCAGTTAATCTCTTTCTTATTCGTCTTTAGTTTATTTGCGATACAACAACGAGGTAATGGGTTATTACTACATAATGTTTATCATACACAGTGAGTCTTGATTCCAGAGAATGTTTAGTTTTCTTGTACTTAGTTATATTTATTTAGCGCGACTATGGAAGACATCATCATCATCATATCAGCCGCATGACACCCACTGCTCTGCTGGGTATAGGCCTCCCCCAAGAATCTCAACGATGATCGGTCCTTCGCTGCCTGCATCCAGTGGCTTCCCGCGACCTACCCACGGAGCGTCGTCCGGTGCGCGGTCGCTATTCAAGAAACCTCTCCGCCCCAACGGCCATCGGTTCTTCTCGCTATGTGTCCAGCCCACAAGGAAGGTCATACTATACTATAATATTATACTTGGTCACACTCTCTCATACGGAAAGCCTAACACATAGCTAAAGTGCAATGATCCTTAATTAGATTCTATTCGGCAGTAATTCGGTAATCATTCGGCAACTCCCGAACTTTTCACGGCTGGACTACGCTGAAACTTTCGTACCACGTGCTTTGGTTCTTAATTCGATGCAATAAAGCCGATTTCCACTTGGCTTGTCGGCGCTCGCTGGCCGAATAGCTCGTAACTCAAATTTAGTGATAGGGTTGTCACCGACAATGATAAGAGCGAAAGTTTATGAATTTCTGGCGAAATTGGGCCTTGAATGATGATGAAGTGATATTTGAGATCTTTTTGCTCATTTCTCTTATTTTTCTTTGATTTGGTAACAGCTTTTACGTAGAGCATAAAAACGGTCTCGAGGTTAACATATAGTCTGATGTGCCGTCGTATGTACCTACAAAAAAGACAGAATTCTTAATCACTACATAGTATTAAAAAAGTCGCTTTCTCTGTCCCTATCAATGTATGCTTAAATCTTTAAAACTACGCAACGGATTTTGATGCGGTTTTTTTTTAACAGATAGAGTTATTCAAGAGGAAGGTTTATATGTGTAATACATTGTATCAAATTCCACACTACACCGAAGCGAAGCGAGAGCGGGTCGCTATTTTAAATAAAATCAGTTTCAAACTTCATAAATTTATGACAGAAAATTAGGAGAACTAAAAGGACTGTTTTTGTCCGTTTAGTCTTATTTAATTTTATACAGAAATTAGTAGAATTAAAAGGACCTTTTTGACCGTATGGTTCTACTAGTAAAACTGAACGATAGAACTATACGGATACAATGGAAATAACAAAACAACTGCAATTTTAATTTACAGACAGGGATCTTGTAAAGGAAAACAATGCCTTTAATTTCAAAACAATGCGCTTCAAATCGAAGCATAGAAATATCTACCGATGTGTAAAAGTGAGTTTCCATGGACACCCTAACCTAGGGTGTTCAAATGGGGGTATCAAGTGGAAAGAAGGGATACTATAATTAACCACTTAATATTACTGTATTAAAATTTTATTTCCTTGCATCTGTCTCTTTACAGTTTTGAAAAGTAAAGTTTTCTTTATCAAAACTACAAGAGCCCTCACGTACTAACCGTTTCAGTTAGATGGAAAATCACGTTTATTGAGTTAGTGTAAATTCAAGATGTGTTCCATCTATTTAAGTGAGCTATCTCATTTTTATCTTCCTATCTAGAGCAACTCAAGTATTGCTTCACCCGGTGCGCAGCTTTGTGGCTGAGAAATGCATTCTATTAGTTGAGGCAACCCTGCCACATATTCGATCTATTTCGATTTCGAGATTCGATACATCTTTACACGGTTTCACGACCATTTCTCTTTGTTCAAATGCGATCTCTTATTGCTGCTGTTTCGGAATAGAATGCGCGCTCTATTCGCGAAATGAGAACCGGTTGTACGGTAACCGGGTGATGCTTGGTTTGCATTCAGTTTTTACTATGAAAATTGGAATCGAGAATTGAATGTTATTTTCCAAATTTGGTTTCAGAGAAGTAAAGACAATTGATTATGAAAGCTGCAATCTAATTTCAATGTTTCAATAAATTGAGTTTTTTTTACCTATTTTTTTATGAAAAGAAAGAAATAGAACTTTTATTACTTAAGTTTGACATCAAAGGAAAAAAGACAACTCTAACATTATTAGTAAGAGCGCCGAGCGTGTGTTTTTTTCCAACTGTGAGTCAATTTTTTTATAATTATTAATTTAGGTGAAATTCACCTCTCATGCTTACGCGCTCACTAGACATGAAATAAAACACTTTTTAAAGGATACTAGCGCGGTTTTATTGAAAGTATTTTGGGACGGTAAAATAAAAAATCAAACCAAATACCAGCTAATTACCAAAGTACTTTCAATAAAACCGCGCTAGTATCCATTAAAAGTTGTTTTATTTTACACTGAGGTATAGGTATTAGGTGATTTCATCGAAATAAAATATTCACAGATAACACGTCGTTTTATTACTTTGATAGCTTTTAGAACGGATTGTTTTGAATTTTTTGATGTTTGCACCTATCCAACTACCGTAATCACACACAGGTGAAAATACTGACATTTTTATCTCTGTGACCGAGTATCTGCAAGTGAATGTAATATTTGAAACTTTGTATTTTGTTTTCGTAAAGTCCCACCACTGCATCGATGGAAGTTAATTGAACCAAAATGAATATATCGAATCACAGTTTTCCCGGGTTGAAACCGCTCTCTCAGATTTAAGGAGACCACAATGTACATTTTAATTTTATATTCATTAAGCGGCGGTTGACCAGTCGTTCAGTTATGCGCCCAATATATTCAATTTCATGCGATTTTCAATTTGAATTCAATGCCGCGTCGCGTTGTGGTCGGGATTTGAGTTAAATTGTAACTTTTTCAGAAAAAGAATTGGTTAACACAATCAAAAAGTTTAAAGAGACCCCCTTCGGACCATTTCGTAGCTAGATTTCGTAGAAGGCTTTAATACGGGAATAAAAAATCCCACCAAACCAAAGTAATATTTATTACCTCTATAATAATAGTCCAGTCAAATTAGCAAAAAGAATGGAAGTAATTCGTGTAGTTGTAATTTTTTATGGAATCATTAGAAGACATCATGAATATAAATTTCCTCTGAGTTTGCACCGTTCCTGTTATGTACGGAACATCGTTTAATGTTAGATATTAACATTAAAGTCCCAATATTTTTTAAAATATAAACCTACAATAACAGTTTCTTTGCATGTTTTGGAACAATTTTAATTACCTATCATTGCATACCTAGCTTGCTTAAATCAGATAAAATGTTACCAAGATAATTGGCAAACCTTAACCTAGGAGACGCCACCTTTGTGACTTCATAGGTACTTGTTCCATGGAACAAGTACCTATGACGTCATGACGTCGAACAAAAACATGGAAAGAAACTATTATGGTAGGTATTATTTTAAAAACTATTGGGACTGTAATGTTAATACTTAACATTAAACTATGTTCCGTTCATAACCGGAATGGTGTAAACTCAGAGGAAACTTATATTCATGTCTTCTAATGATTCCAAAAACTTTCTTTTTGCAAATTAGACCTAATTTGACTATACTATAATAACACAAAAAAGACATCGTACTAACTCGCATAACATTGACAAACTCCTAACGAATCCAAGCATAAAAATCATTTGACGTTGACTTAACCATTTCGATTCGTTTCGCGAAATTCACTTTGCAATTCCTTCCAGATTGAAAAAAACGCGTATAAGCCCAGTCGAAAAAAGTTCATAGCCACTCAAATTTAACGCTCAAAATCCATCGACACGTGAAACGGTACACGCAAAAAAGTCGCAAGACATACGGAGCAGGTGTGTTCAAACATGGGCGCACCCGAGCATTCGATACTCGACGTGTTCGCTCGAATAGTCCCGCCCTTATTGGAAAAATATAGGAGAATCGGTACGATGTATCGATCCTGCTCATTCGGCGGGAAAAGCAGAATCGAGATCTCGAGTTATCTTGTTTCGTCTGCGGTTGGATTTAAAATTTCATGTTCTTTGTGAATTAGTGCATTGTTTAAGCATGGAAATAAGCGCAGTATAATGAATAGAAGTTGATTTGTAGGTTTTTTCGTAGCAGGTTTTTTTAAAGCAATTTATTATTTGCCCGAATACAAAGATTTAAATAATCTTTGCCCGAATAGCAGACATTTACGTAGACTCAGTAAAAACCGTATGAGTTATAAATGGATAAAGGCATGTAGGCATTATTTTTTATTTATTACAATTATGTTTAAAAAATGTCATGCGTTTTAAAATGTACCTGTTGTGTACTTATAAAACAGGTAGTAAAAATGGCATTGGCTATCAATGTAATAAAGATAGTAGCTGATTTAAGGCCCCTATAGCCCTAAAATTGGCGCGCTCATCTTAATAATGCTCACTAAGTACATAATGTATCGAAAATTCACATCTACAGATTGAAGCTAAGGTTCAAAGTTTATTTACAAACAATACATCATCATCATCATTATCATATCAGCCGCACGACACCCACTGCTGGGTATAGGCCTCCCCCAAGGATTTCCACGACGATCGGTCCTGCGCTTCCCACATCCAGTGGCTTCCGGCAACCTTCACCAGATCGTCGGTCCACCTTGTCGGGGGCCTACCCACGGAGCGTCGTCCGGTGCGCGGTCGCCATTCAAGAACCTTTCCGCCCCAACGGCCATCGGTTCTTCTCGCTATGTGTCCAGCCCACTGCCACTTTAGCTGAGCAAACCTTCGAGCGATGTGGGTTACTTTAGTTCGCCTGCGGATCTCTTCATTTCTGATTCGATCACGCAGGGAAACGCCGAGCATGGCTCTCTCCATTGCACGCTGGGTGACCTTGAGCCTCCTTATGAGACCCATAGTTAGCGACCACGTTTCACTGCCGTAAGTCATCACTGGCAACACACACTGGTCATAGACTTTCGTCTTGAGACACTGAGGTAAATCGGACACGAAGATTTTTCGGAGCTTCCCGAATGCTGCCCACCTGAGTTGGATTCAACGAGAGATCTCCTTCTCAAAGTTGGACATACCTAACTGGACTGCCTGCCCTAGGTATTAACAAACAATACATAACCTCAGTAAAATATAGTTCGTTGTAGTATAGTAGGCAAAAAGAGAAAAAAAAGTGGCCACTTAAGGCACCTTTTCTATTACTACAACAAACTATATTGTTTGTAAATAAACTATAGAACCTTAGCTTCAATTTGTATATATATGCGAATTTTCGATACATTAAAATTAGCGAGCAATAAATTTAATTATGATGAGAGCGCCACTTGACTTTTACTTGAGGGCTATAGGAGCCTAAAGCTCAATAATAAAATAATGAGAGTAAAGTGAAATAAATCTTTCTTCTTATCCTCGGTACAGGACATTTTAAATTCAGTACAAGGTCGTGTTTGTACAGGACAGGTCGTGTTGTTTGGAGACCTGTTCCGATACATTACTCATAGCCTTGTTTGATCTGTCGTTTGCGGTGACACAAATTCTTTGTCTTCTGCTAAATCAACATTTGTATAGGTTTTGGTTACTTTGAAGTATCTGCTGAAAGACATTTGGTACTCGCTGCTAAATGGTGGAGAATGGACTGACTTTGTGGTCGAGCCGTTGCATATGTATCCTTATTTCTCTCGGGTTCGATTGACGAAGGTGAATAAAATATAGAAAATAACAAATCTTAAGCTATTTAGGACCAATATAAAGAATGAAAGTAGGTAATATTTTTTTAAATAAGGCATATATTTACTAACGGTGGACTTTCAGTTAAGTAAAAGTAGAAAAAAAGAAAAAAACATTGTTGGTAAAAAACATTCGAAGAAATTGTAGTAAAAAGAGTGGGTAAAACATTTTTTTATATTTACAAGATGTTTATTGATTCGTTTCATGTTAATTTTAGTGTTTATTCTTGCGAATGTGACTTATCAATTCGACACAGAACAAGTCGGCCGCGTGTTCCGCTCCGGTGGGCCGCACCTCGTGATATTTTCTCCCGAGCGAATTCCCAAGTAAATCTAACTTGAGTTTTTTCACTTGACTATTTATTTCATTAGTGACGTAAATACATTGTCAATACTTTACACTTCGTTGCAACTCGTAGCGTGATCTACGAGCATCGTAGCATACTACGGCGTCGTAGCGGCTACGAGCCAAGTCTATATTTGCCTTGTAGTCGTTTTTTTTGAAATGAATGAAGATCGTGAGATTGAAATGAAATACAAGGGTTTAAAAAATATAGCTTACACATTTTTTTCGCAGAAATTCTACTGCAAAGTTATAAAAATTCACTCAACTATTCAGCGCCCGCGGCGAAGCGGAGTTTTGAATCGAGACCTCATTCTCACACGTAATCGATTAAAAATGCAAAACAGCTCAATCGGAATGTCCGATAAAAAAGCGCTCCGTTTTATAATTACACGCCCGCGATGCATTCAAATAACCCGGCTAGGGTGGTATCGGCCCATAAATCTAAATAACAAACATTGTTATTTTAAAAAGGTGAAAGGACAAACAAAAGAGTGCTATTTTTCAGACAGATTTTTATAGGGTTGAAACAAATAATAAATATAACCTTTTCGGTTAGCGTTGGGGTGAAAATGAGCTTTAAGTGAGAGGAAATGAGATTGAGTATCGTTTAGATGGTAGGGTAAACGGTCCAGTAGTGGTACACGGGGTCGGCGTGATTTAGTGACGGTGGGGAGGATGAAAAATCGTCGGCAACAGCGCACAAATCATCGGAACGCCTAGCCGAGTGACGGACAGACAGCAATTTAGTGCCGATACAAGTTAGATGTGTTCGCTACATTTAGTTGGAAGCAAAGTGGATAGTCAGAATTTGCAAATACACTGTCATAAAATAGTTTCAGTCGCAATATTTCAAATTTTGGGCTGAAAAAGAGCCTTTTGTTTTTTCGCTATATACTAAATATTTATGTTGTTAAGAAATATATAGTAAGTACCGTCTATTGATGTTGATAAGAAATATATAGTAAATATCTATTTTCACTTATTGCATATAGTGTTTTTAATTTAGGGCAATGAAATACCATGAAAATATTAAGGGATTGTGACCATAATTCAATCAATTATTTGCACATTGCGGACGGGAACGCGAAAGGAATGGGAAATGAAATTTTGACGCGTGCCGTTTCAATATCGTTTTAATACTCTCATCAATATGTAATGATACGTCAATTTGTTGCATTAGATCACTTGATATTAAATACCAGTTTCATGTTGCTGCCGAAGGGGAACGATGAATTATTTGATGACAATTTATTATTGTTGTGTCTGTGACCTTCGTGCGTGGGTAAAGTAATCTATGAGTGTGCTAAGTATCTACTGTCGTTATTTCTTATTACCATAACATAACAATCTAATTAAGTAATAACTAGTCGCTACTATTCCGTTGAAAAAACAGGAATAAGTGTTTTCACTAAAGATTTTCTTATTATTCTATGGTATAACTATTTTCGAGTGTTTGCAATGTTCATTGAGTAGGAATAAATAAATGACGTGGATGTAAAGCTAACCAAATTTTATTTTACGTTACATTGATTTAAATCCAAAAAAATGCGAGCAATTTTTTATACAGGTTCCCGCAGAGGGGTGGTCCCACTCATTGATTACAAGCAACTTTTTCTATGGGGCCAACTCTGATATCACGAAAAAAAAACAGCTTGTTCATACAAAAACGCAATACCTACTCGACCTTAAAGTATGGAACAGCAGAAGTGATTAAAATTTCACGATGTAAAAAATATTGATTACAATAATATAGTGATGTAAGATATGGAAACGAAGCTTGGCAAATAAAAGATTCTTATTATTTTCCCAAAGATTTAGGAATTGTAAGAAGGCAAATTGTATGATAAAGTTTCTCCAGCACAAACTCAAATAATTTACCACAAATTACCCCTTCAACCAGAACAAAAAACATACGCATCTAATGCCGAACTCTTCCCAACATATTCCCGAGAGAATCCCCTTCATAGAAGATATCATAATAAGTAACAATAATCTGCTACCATGAACATTATTAATCGTTATTGAGATTACTGTGACGACCTCAACGTCCATCAATAAGCCCCCCCTTTGGGTAAAAGAGAGGGGGTAAACAATAATATTTGTTAAGACGAATGGTAATGGAATTCTAGGGAGGCTCAGTTCTACTTTTAGTATGGTCAGCAAAAAATCTGGACGAGAATATATGGATGTTTGATTAATGGAATGAAATTCGTGTTTGGGAGGATGACTTTGGAGTAAGGGAAGTCTGATTTATATTATGAGGTTTTTGGTTTTCTTGGTAAGATTCTTATGCTTACTACACTATTTACAATGTAAAAGGCTAAGAGGTTACAACTGAAAGAAATATTTTATTAATTGCCTATCAATAATATGCTTCAGCGTTGCAGGCGAATTTCTGATGATAATTAGTTATGTAAACTACAGTTTTTGAAGTGAAAACTTCTTTAGCGGCGTTGTACGCTTTTTTGTAATGGGGAAAAAATGCTAAACTCGCGTCAGTAAGAATCACGTGGCTGATCGAAAATGCGTAAGACGGATGTGACGGACGGAGAGTAGACAGCTGGCGGCGGAAGTATCCCCCTCTCTTTCTACGGGGCGCGTTGTAAAATGGCGGTGCGTCATTTTAAGACATAAACACTTGTGTCACCAGCAATGCGCTAATTTTAAAAATGGAACGAATAGCAGCGATCTTTCGGTGAAATCATAGACTTATTTAAACTCTGTGACTATAAGTTTAAATCGTAGAATGCGTGCATGTAGAAATTAAAAAGGCCACTGGCGCGAAATCTTAAGAATTTTTGTTCAAAGTCAAAGTCAAATAAGCTTTATTCAAATAAACTTAATTATTAAGTACTTTTGAATCGTCTTTATTTTCCTACCACCCGTTCCAGACTTTTTTAGTTGACAAGAAGAACGGGCGCAAGAAACTTATCAGCTGTAACAGCCATAAGTAACGATATTTACAAACTTGAATATATCGTTACCAGATAATTACAACAGGGTTATTGGCAACAACATAGACTTATTATATTATTTCAACAAAGTACTTATAGTAGCAAGTTATGTGTTACATCATTTCCACGCATTTAGATCTTTAAGATAATTGTCTACTTTATAATAACCTTTACCCATGAGCGAATTTTTAAGATGGTTTTTAAATTCATGCAAAGGAAGATCAATCACTTGTTGTGGAACTTTATTAATAAAGGCTATGCCTTTCCCCATACATGAACCTCTACTTTTTGCAAGCCTAAATCTTGGAACGGCAAGTTTATCTTTATTTCTTGTATTAAACTGGTGAATATTGCTGTTCTTAGCAAATGAATCATAGCGTTTCCTTACATAAACTAAATTTTCATAAATGTATTGGCCTGCCAAAGTTAAAATATTTATTTCTTTGAACAATTCTCTCAAGGTATCTCTCCGCCGTAGATTGTATATGGCGCGAACAGCTCTTTTTTGGAGTACAAAAATATCTTCAATATTGGCAGCTGAGCCCCACAATAGCAGTCCATACGACATTACACTATGAAAATAACTAAAGTATACTAACCTTGCCGTTTCAATATCAGTTAAAAGCCTTATTTTCTTAACAGCGAATGCCGCTGAACTAAGTGTACTTGACAAGGCTTCTCTAGTTACAAACTGATTGAATTGTGTGGTTGTATAGTAATAGGGAAGAAATAATTTTAATCCTTTGCCGCTAATTTCAAAATATCAAAAATGCACAACGTTAATTTTCAAGTTTTCACTTCTGCCGGCAGTCCCGGAGTGCAACCCGATTTTTTTTTCATTATTTACAGCTGACTTTCCAGCGCAGGTGTTAAAAAATACATAGCTAATAGTAGTGAAACAATAATATTCAGTGACTGAAATTTTCAGTAAGTGCCTATACATTATTGTCTTATTTTAATTAATTTTCTAACGGTACTTCTATTTATCAAGGCATTTGACAAGTTTGGGTATTCTCGTTTCGTCATTAGAGCTTCATAAATAAACAATGAAACGAAGACTTGATAAAAGAAGGTCAAGGAGGATCAAAGGTTTGTTTTGTTGTCTGTTCGACTTTGATATGAACCATAATCTTGTAGATTGTTGAACCTGTCGAAAGATGTCGCTTTAGTAGTGATTCTATCATAAACAAATATAAAAATATTCTTGTGTGGGTATTCGCTGGGTGCGAAGGTATAATAATCGATCGTAGCGCTCATGGTGGCAAAAAGTAGAAATAATGAAGGCTCTGTATTCTGTTTGAAAACGATATTTAATTGATTACTAGCGATACAGGACCAATTATATATATGTTTATTATCACTTAATAAAATTATTAAAGTAGCTTTATTCTCTTGTTTTACAAAATCTACAACTAAAAAAGAAGTAAACAAACCCTGATATAACCAAAATAAAACACTCTTTTTGAATAGATCTTACTTGCCATATTTAACTTAAATTACCAAAAATGATTTCACAACACTTTGTCCACCCAAATCACAGTAATTTTGAAATTTACATTAATAACACAATATGTATAGTATTTTTTAATATTTTGTCACAATGCCGCCATTACATATCAAAACGTCAAAACGGTCAGGTCAGAGCCAACAAAGTTGCAACTCGCTAGGCGGCGCTAAAAGCGTGCACGGAGCCAATATTAGAAAGTATTTATTGCATGTATGTTTGCTCTGCATAGTCTTAGCTCAAAAGTAATGTGATTGCAGAGTATTCGAATAGTCTTGTTGCTTTGATTATATTCCAAATCTTTGAGATTTTCTTCAAATAAGCTCGACCGTTTGTTGGTGGAATTTTGATCTCCAATTTGACCAATTTTGCTGATCAAGTTGGTTTCCCCCTAATGGACATCTGGCCAAGTCAAGAGACTTGATACGATGTAGCTGAATAAAACTTATTTTGATTTAACTCTTAATTTAATATTATATTGAAAATATACAATTCAATGTGATACAAAATGTTGCCTTGGCTGATGGCTAACCGGTTAGTGAAAAAACACAGATTAGATGAACACCTTTTGAAACTCCATCAACGGCCATCTTTTCACAGAACATTATTTTTTTTTACATACATACAACATAGTTTTAGAATAAGAGCCGCAAACATACTCTTTGGCCGGAACATCAGTCTACGATCATCAAATAAGAATCCGAAATACACACCAAATAAAAAAAAAACATGTGAGGCTATAAGCATTTTTACCTTTGGTGGTGGTATTGAAAATGATTTGAAACAGATATGATTTCAGATAATAAAAATATATTGGTATCAATTATTAAGTTTAGTGATAATTAGCACGCTCCGTGAGTAGACCCCCGACAAAGTGGACCGACGATCTGGTGAAGGTCGCGGAAAGTTACTGGATGCGGGCAACGCTGAACCGATTGTCGTGGAGATCCTTGGGGGAGGCCTGTACCCAGCAGTGGGTGTCGTGTGGCTGATATGATGATAATGATTTAGCACTATTTGTGTAGTTGTTAAGTACCTATAGCAAGTATTTCGTTTTCTGTTTTCCTCATTTATAAACAAAACTTTAAAGCTGCCTCAAAGTACACACGTACTCGTAAAGCGAACACTCCCCATCTCAATTTATAATTTTTGGAATCTCATAAGCGCGTAAACGTAAACTCGCAACAACAACAAAATATATGCAAGTAATTCTTTATAAGCCTTTATGTATCATTAAGTCCCAGTGTTTATGATCAAGTACGAGGTTTGTTGTGAATTTATAATAACTTGCATGTTTATTTTGGAGCTGATCATAACTCCGTATTAGTAGGTATATGAACATCTATACAAAAAAAAATTGGGAGTTACAAGTCATGATAAAGTATGGCCGCATGGTGGAAACTAAACTGTAGGCTGTTCCTAACTAATATTGAGCTGGGCCAAACTGTCCTTACAAACCATTCCATACGGTAGCAGGTTAGATAGCGCTCTTTTCTTGGCTTTTTGTTCATATTTCTGTAAAGTTTATAAAATTTTCTTCAATTTCAGCCTAACTCGAGTAGTCTAGGTTCATTGGCTGCAGAAACATAGCTAGTCAAAGCTGGGCCTTTTTTCAAAATAAATGAAAAAAATCCCATCTTTGACTAACTGTGTCTCCGCTACCAATAGACCTAAACTACTTAAGTTAAGCTCAAATGTAGAAAATTTAATTAACTTTACAAAAATATGAACAAAAAAACCCGAAAAACGCTTCCGAACGAAACGGAAAACCCTTTTATTTCGC
Source organism: Agriphila geniculea (assembly GCA_943789525.1). Taxonomy (NCBI): domain Eukaryota; kingdom Metazoa; phylum Arthropoda; class Insecta; order Lepidoptera; family Crambidae; genus Agriphila; species Agriphila geniculea. Next base: position 1,374,317 of record OX038876.1, read on the forward strand.
AAAAAAATGCCTATTTTTGACTAGATGTGTCTCCGCAAACAATGGACTTAAACTACTTAGGTTATGCTCAAATTGTATAAAATATAGTAAACATTACAAAAATACATACCAAGTTAACCTGAAAAACGCTACTTTAAGGTAGTTTTTATTTAAATACTTAAATAAACTTGTTTCAACAAGTGCCAAGAGCCAAAATAATAATAATAACTTAGGAAATTTTGGTTATTGTGTAATTTTTCAGATACTACTTAATAAATTGCATTTTTATACCAGAAATTAATTACATATACATTATTGATTTACCTGAAAATGATACCACATTAATTTAACCCATTAGCTAAACCTGGACGGTTATAATTTTTAGAATAAAGCCGGAAAAAGAGCGAAAGAGCGCTATTTAACCCGCTGCCCCATATCGGTTCTACTATGCCCGTATGAAATGGTTTGTAAGGACAGTTCGGCTCAGTTTGGCCCAGCTCAATAATTAGTTAGGAACAGCTACAGATCAGTTTCCATCATGCATGCAAAATTCAATCACGACTTGTAACTCCCAACTTTATTTGTATAGTTCATACCTACAATATAGACGTAGTTTGTTTTATAAAATCGTTTCAAAAACATTTTCTTCTAAAACTGATGACAATCCAATAAAATCTTTATTTGGATTAAAAATCTAAAAATCTTATCAGATTTTAAAACATTGCATTTTAAAATGTGCATTTGATATCCATTCTTATTAGTATCGCTGCAGGATTCAATTTCAAAATGTCTTGTGCTAGACTTTGACGCCAATCGTAGGGGTGCCATGACACTAATTGGACGTGCTGACTCGTCCCTTTGATTTGCAGACAGAGGGATCCTATAAATACCTATCTGGGGCGAGACTGAATTATTTTAGAAGCTGGTAATTTGTTCAGAGTGTTTACCAATAGCACCTTAATGCTGATATTTGTTATCGAATACACGTTCTTTTGGAAGAAACGCACATGATGTGAATAATCATTGCTTTTTTTGTATATATCGCAGCTTTCCTACTATAGGAGCACATCTCAATATTTTGTGATTTCGAGTTTTTATAATATATGGGCACAAAATGTACCACTCTACATGATGCTCTTGACAGAAGAGTCAAAGTCTGCGGAGCCGCGAAAACTATTTGTGTCTCTTTCATATTTCCGAGTGAAGCGACTCGGTTTCGGATTTTTAAACGCGATTTCCCAACAATCATGTTTTTCAAATTGTGCCCCTATAGTATGAAAGCAGCGATATATTTTTTATACACGCTGAAATTTTAATCATTTGGTTCCCGCAGTGTGGTGGTTCCACTCAAGATTACAAACAACTTTTAGTATGGGGACAACTCTGTAATCGCGAAAAAAAATCTGCTGTTCCATACAAAAGCGCAGTACCTACTCGGTCTAAATGTATGGAACTGCTGATTATTTGTCGCGATATCAGAGTTGGCCCCATTGCTTGTAAGTATTTGATTGAATCAGGCGTCACTTGGCGGAAGTCCCAAACCATTTTGAAAAAAGAAATATATGTAGCTCACTTCCGCAAACAATATATGCAAGATGCACCGCCCGCCCGCCCGCAAAAATATGCACATGCACACCACAAAATATCAGTGCACAAACCTGCATTTAGCATGACAGCAACACACCTTGCACCTTCACCAATTAGGCTACTCAAGTGTAGCCTAATTTTTTCATTAAAATTCATTATTCTGGTTAAATATTAGTAAGTAGGTTCCAATATTTAAAAATTTGTTAAATCTTCGTTGAATTATTTTGTATGATTCACGAATGTATTTATGAGTATTTATTGACTGGTAGAGAATGTTTTTAGCATTAAGTCCGCCCTTGTACCATACTTTGCGTATTGTTGTACAATAAAGCAAAAAAAAAAAATGGGAAAAATTATTTTAGTATTATCTGCACCATTCCTTTTAAGAAATAAAAACATAAATCAAATCAATTCATTGTGTAAAACCATAGATTCACCATGCTTAGGTGAATAAGATAAGTATATATAATAAGATAAGTAATTTAGTAAATAAGAAGGTGAAATTTTAGAGTTCTATTTTAGACTCCGCTCTGAGGTTTTAAAAAATTGACTAACATTTACACTTTAGTGCTGTTTTACAGTGAAAAGATTACAAATTATTTTCTAAGCAAATGGTGCGGCTCGCCGTGGACTATCCATTTGGCAACATTATGACTTCGACTTCACTATTAAAGTGACATTTATGCTATTCATATGTTTCTTAATGAGGGATTTTCAAAATAACAAAAACAAAGTAGGCTCGATAGAAGGAGCGTTGATAAAATTGCCTGTCAACTGCAAAAAACGTAGGAAAAAATCAAGGAAATTCTTATAATTTCCTTGGGAAAAAGCCAATTTTGACAGTTCACTTGTCCACACGATCTAGTGAGGAAAAGAGTTACTATTTCTTATTTTTAAATGACACTTGGAAAATTCCTCATTTCTGAAGCACCGAAGTGGATGGCCGGCCCAGCGTTCTTAGCAGTATTTTAATAAAACAACTAGGTTAGGTATCTTGAAGGAACTTAAAAATTCTTGCAAATAAACATAAACTTCTTTAGCCCCTAGGATGTATAATCATACTTAATTAAAGTTCAACTACATTTGAATAATGAAGACAGCATGCAAATAAATGGTCCGTTCGCGTGCCGTGAGGTTACAGCGCGTCCATCTTGCCCGTCCCAGGACTTAATGGGACGGCTTTATATCAACCCTGGGACTGTTTTCGAGAAACTGGATAATCACAAGAGTATCCTAAAAATATTCATCAAATGAAGAAATTATAGAACTTGTTGAAATATCTAAGGTTTTATTCACCTCTCAAGTTCACGCGCTCACTAGACATGAAATATAACACTTTCGCGGTTACCACGGCAACTGAAAAGGTACTGAAACGTTTGGAAAATAAAAAGTCTAACCAAATACCATCTAATAACTAAAGTAATTTCAATAAAACCACGCCAGTATCCCTTAAAAAATGATTTATTTCATTTATTTAAAGTTTTAGTTATGCTGGTTCATAATGCAACAACTATTTGGAAATATTTTTTGCAATGAAATTATTACCAACTGGATTCTGAAATGTTATTAGTATCCTTAGCACGAATAGCTGTCAAGAAAAAAAAATTTCGCTTTACGGCGATAGATGTCACTGTACAAATTTCCCATACAAAATTACTCTATAGAATGTTTTCACGCGCGTTATTTTTTTCGATAGCTGTTCGTGCTATGGATACAGATCAGGTATAAGCTGAATATGAAACTCCGGCGATGACGTCTGACCAGATACCAATCAATTCCCCATTCCCAAGATCACACGGCCGTCTAATTGACAGGCAGCAGTGCACACTAGCGCCAATTACGCGGACTAGCGAAGCGCGCAGGAACCAGCCGGGCTCATTAAACAGACCGCCCTATGTCCCCGGGTGTAATCTCTCAGAAAATGGCCGGGCGTGATCGCGTCTACCGGCCGATTGTATGCGAAATATGGCGGGAATTTTGATACTAATGGCTACCGACCATGTTGAGGTAAACATGTTCCAAAAGTTTTCAAATTTTTACCACATCTTTCTTTTCTTATCGAATGAGGATTAGTGTGTTAAAGTTTATCAAGCCGTCTGAAAGGCCTCTAACTTGGCTTAACGACTGTTATCAGATGACAACAGCCGGGACCGACGGTTTAACGTGCCCTCAGAAGCACGGAAGCGCTCAGTTGTAATGCCACTTTAACGTCACCCATCCGACACCTCACCGGACTGAGCGTTGCTTAACAAACGTGATCGAGTACGATCAATCTGTCAAGTTCCACCATGAGCGCTTCAAATTTTTACATGATTGCATGTTAACATTTATCACATAGATCTAAATTAATAAATGGCTATCATCTTGATGAAAATCTAAAGCTTTGACTTTATCTTTGACAAGCAAATAGAATCAATAATAGAGCGGTGTAACATTCATATAGAAATCTAAATATTGCTATGTGATCTCTTTAAGTTAAATAAAGCTTTTCATGAGAATTTCTAATACTAATTTAAGTTCATCGTGCTCTGCCAATATTCCATTCAAAAACTGCTTTTTGTGAGACTTTGGATGAGATTTTCATTATTATCTTCGTTGCTAATGCATTCGACGCCTGCATTTCTATCCCGGCGGCTTCCGATATTAAAAGTATTGGAAAAAGCTAGGGTGTACAACTGAGCAATGTAATCAGGTTCTAAATGAAGGTTATCAGGATTATACTTGGGCAAGATTGTTTTTTGAAGAGAAGAGATTTAATAAGTAATTCTATATTGTTTACAAGCACTTACATTTCAGTGGGATAAATATTCAAAAATATTTTAGCAGATGCCTACCTATGTATCGCCACTGGCCGATCCGTCAAGTGATTTAAGCTGTGCGATGGTAAATGTATTACATAGGTATACATTTAGTTCTAATCTAATGAAAACAATTAAAAACTGAGTTGAATGACTTACAGATAAGGCAGCTTCATAAACAAATTCTGATTTTGTTTCTCCTTAAATGAGTAAGTGTGAAATTATACGCAATATTTACTTAACTTCGCGACTCGGTGTTACGTAACGCAAATAAATATGACTTTTAATGCATGCGAGTTGGAGTCATATATTTCAGATTTAATATTAAGGAGAGCATTACTTAAAAATCCGCGTGAAAGCTAATAAATTCGTGTGAACGGAGTAGCTTTATTCAGCCCCTTGCCAACGGCTACTTTATATGGAATCTTGGGTGAAATATACCCTGAGAGTGCAGTTTATGAAGCTGAGCAGATAAACCGAGCTTTTGACTTTGACTTATAATCCTTTATCGTGATTCATGTCGGATGCGAGGCTTTGAAGTGCCTTCGAGTGGAAAAAAGTAATTTTGGTCAGTTATGAATATAGTATTTTCTTTTGATGCTCATGAGTTTCTAGACCAGGCAAAGTTGCATTGTGAAAGCTTTTTACTCTCTGTATTATCGCTGGCAACTTTTGTTTCGAATTTGATGTAGGTTCTATACAGATCCATCGTCATAATAATTTTGAGAAAATAGAAAAAGTCTTTATTTTGTTGAATCACTGCTCAAACTGTGTTTACAGCCATTTAATGTTGAGAGGGTACATCTATACAATGAATATAAGTAACTCATATTTTTCAATTCGATCAATAGGATTACGAAAACATTTATGTCTCACAAATAACATAAAATACATTATCATCAGAGAAAATTGCGTTTCATACATAACAGAATATATCGATTCTTCGTAAACCCCAGCTGATTACGATTATTCACGTCATAGAGCATCGATGATTGAATTTCCTCTTTTTCTTGGGCCAGAAGAAAATAAAGGGAGAAATAATTACGTGGAAGGGCCTAAAGGGGGGTATAATTAAGGAAGGGGGATTAAGCCAGGATCATTTTCCTGGAGGTGTGCTTTTGTTAGCCTGGGAAGTCATGGCTTCATTCTATTTATAGTTGTTTGATTATCAGTAGTTTTTATATTATTTCCTACATGAATAAAGTTATAGGCAAAATAGTAGCATGAGATCTTTACATGCCTACCTACTGTATTGTTTCTATTTGAATTATTGATCATTGTTGATGTTTGTAGAGATGAAACGTACAAGAGGCTCAATAAAGCTTAAGCCGTGGTATTGGAAAAACTCTTGCCAAGCAAAATTAATCTTTATGTAAGCACAGATTTTATTTATGCGCTGCAATTGAATAATGTTTTTCCAAGAAAGATTTTGAAGATAATTCCAGTTTAGATATTCATCTGTTTCATAGTAAAGACGTTTCAATACTAGATAACCAAGAGGCAGCAGTGTGTGCACTGAAATGCGAAATCTTATTAAGTATGTAGGTATATAATATGTGTATAGACAGGTTATACAATCTACATGGCGTAGACAAAATTGCTTCGAGCGAGACACCCGGCTTAAACTGCCTCTGAGTAGAATACTAAGAGGCTTCTACGGACACTGCAGGTATTTATTACGTGAGGTACTGTTATTGTTAGGTGGCTTCGAAGATATTCAGACGTACGAGTATATTCATCTAAATACTTCAATCAAACTTATCACCGTTTGACAAAGTGTATGATATAATGCGTAGCATTTATGATAGTCATAAATATGCGCATAGTGCACGCGTGCTATCTAGATAAAATAATGTCTTTTACTTCGGCTGCAACCATTGAACATGTTGTTTTTTTTTTCAAGTTATAGTCCAATAAACTACTTATAAAAAATGACTCACTGACTGACTTAGTTTACATTTACAAGCAGAATTAATTACTGTCAGATGTAAAATTAATTCAACTAAGTAACCAAGTTGCGTATAAGTTCTGTAGTTCACACTTGAGCCGTTTAATGTAGCTTTTAAGGCTCTTGTAATTCCATTCAGAATAAGATCTAATGTTACTTGGTGTTAAATGATTAGGCTTATTCATGAAAATTACAAGAGTTGAATATGATTTTAAACAAAGTGAATAGAATGTCCGTTCATAGAAGCTGATAAAAATATAATGTACCTGGGACATTGGGGTAGTATGATGTTAAGGAAAGATTATTTATGACTTAAATATACACTCTCAACGTTAACAACATTTTCAATTTAGTAAGTATTAAATTGCATCAAAAGTTGTCACTATTCAAACCACCAATAACGAAAAACAAACTCACACTGTACCAGGGGAATTTCCACCATCTTAACACATCCATGGACTGAGATAAAGAGCCCAATTAACGGGCGGGTTTTGGACACGTCTCTAATTTGTCAGAAACGGTACAACCCGCAGGTTGACAAAGGCCCTCCCAGGAGGACTCAATCGGATTATATTTGTAACTATCTTTACCATCGGCTTTGCTCATGCGTATTTTCCCGTTTTTCCTCCTCTGTTCTTGTTTTATGGCTTTTTATTTCAGCGGTTTTTGTTTCTTGTCTTGAGATGGGATATTTGAGAATTGTTTCGTACTTATTTCAATAAAACGTCTTCACATAACCTCTTTTCTTTAATAACGGTCTAACCGCTTAACTCAGGCTTTCATTTCAATAATACTTTCGAATGCGTTTTGAGTGGGTGCTATTTAATTAGATTTGGTTTGTTTGACATTAATATTATTTTGTATTTTATAGTGCTTTGACATTCATCTTATAATTTGACATTTTTTTTTGTAATATGACATCATTAATAAATGTACTTTGACATGTTGCAATAATATTTAAATTTTTTGAGATACCTAATAATTTGTGAGATATTAAGATAAATACTTAGATTTGGCATTGTATGTACTTCAATTACTGTTATTTTAATTATTGCATGTCAGAAAGGCAGAATATGGCTGAACTTATTTGCTACCAATGTGAAATCTCTTACCACCTGTATTCGCAATAAACATATATTGATTTAATTTGATTTGATTAAGATGAATCACTAAATCCCTTGGATGTTTATCCTAAAAATATGGTCCATTTCTCTTTGTATTCTAAAAGGTTATTTCACATGTCCCAAGGTTATTACAACCAATTATTGATGAAAAACCTCATAACTCAAAAATTTAATCTCCCACTTTGCTCGACTTTATCATTCGTATAAATAACAGGGTGGCTGTATTTAGGGTCGGCCCTTTATATTATTTTAGAAAGGGTTATGACAGTACCCAAATACAATGGGGATATTACGAGACAACCTCTTGTAATGTTTATTATCTCAAAACTAATAAACTTTATGAGATTACTGCTATCTACTTGTATTCATGTTGTGTTGGTGAACGAAGTGATTGCTCATCAGGCAATTAATTGAGTATTCAATGATAACCTTTACGATTCAGTAAAAAGTTATATTGTAACAAGATGAAATCTTTGTGATAATTTTAATAGTTATTTTTATTTTCAGTGTCTTTTTTGATGGATAACGCTTTACACTGGGTTCTGACTGAGTTAAGTTTATATTTTCTATCAAATTGTGATATTTATACACATCAATTTTGTCTAGGGATACAGGTGTTATTTTCATACAAACGAGGTAACTTTGAAGCCTTGGTTTTCTGCCAGGGATGTACCGTGCTGTGATCTGATGATGGCCATCTAGGGAGTGAATGGAGGAGATTCAGGTCGTAATACACACCCAACTGATCTGATCAGCATTCTAAAAGATTAATGGGTCAGAGTTCTCAGTTTGAGGATTTCCATACATTTTCATGCTATTTTCGCGGTTTTTTTAAACATGTCTATTACGTTTTTAGAATGCTGGTCAGATCAGTTGGGTGTGTATAGCAATCTGCATCTCCTCCATTCATTCCCTGGATAGCCGTCATCAGATCACAGCACAGGACATCCCTGGCAGGAAACCAAGGCTTCAAAGTTACCTCGTTTGTATGAAAATAAGACCTGTATCCCTAGACAAAGTTGATGTGTGTATTTAAAAATACATTAGACATTGTTATTTGATAGTTCTTATATCGTAAAATAATTGGGGAAAGTTCATTGTTATTTTTCACAAAGTACAAACAATAACTGCGTGTTCTTGATCATTGTTTGTCGTTGTAGAATAAAACACGTGGATTTCAATATCGTAATGCATACATGGACAAAAACTCGATCTTAAAGCGATCACTAATAGCTTTTTGTAGAAAAACGTGCAACAGCTAACCCTCAGCCATACAAAACAATTTGCCCACACGGGCTAAATAGCTCAACAAGCTCTATAAATCTCTTGGTCCAACAGTCCGTTAGTTGCAACATTTTAATTAAGTTTCGTAGGTATAGCGCGTGACCAGCGTACTTACTTATCCAGTGGGTGAGAAACAGTGATACACCTACATGCAATTTTGAACCCTGATCCATAATCATATCTATTTAACACCAGTTTCAATGAAACGACTTCTAGGATAAAAAACAATGAGAAATTTGAATTTTGGCTTCATCCAGAGTGAAAACTAAACATTGCTTCTTGCTTTAAACAGGTTGTAAGGGAAATGATGCCGAAAAAAGGCAGGTGGCAGAGTTCCTAATTCTGGTTAAGATTAGATAGCATAAGAACTTTTTTTATACCAATTTTTAGGGTTCTTTAGCCTAATGGCAAAAAACGGCACCCTTATAAATATTTCAACTGCAACAGTGTGAAATCGAACGACTTTAATAAAAAACATTATTTTTTATTATTTCTCTAACTAAACTAATGTATTGAAAATAAATCTACTGATCGGCTGCGACCCTGGCTGCGGCAGTCTGAACCACAAGACTCATACAGATGCCGCCCTGAGTTTGATGTAAGTAATTTTGTATTTTAAAAATCTAATATTCTAGAAAGAAGTTTTTGAAGTGAAACTTCTTTAGCGGCGTTGTATGGGGAAAAAATGCTAAACTCGCGTCAGTAAGAATCACGTGACCTTGATCGAAAATTCGTAAGACGGATGGAGAGTGAACAGCCGGCGTGGTGAAAATGGCAGCGCGTCATTTCAAGACGTAAACACATAGCAACGCGCAAATTTTTTAATGCAATGTCAAAACTCTAGGTTTTCTGTCAAGCTATGGATAAGACTTTCGTACAATACTGTTCTGTATTCGTAAATTCAAATGCAGAGTAAATTCGTAAGACGGCAAAATTATTCCCTATAACCATTCCAAAATATCAAAAATGCACAACGTTAATATTCAAGATTTTACTTCTGCCGGTACTCCCGGAGTGCAACCCGATTTTTTTTTTACTTTTTACTTTAGTAAAGTAAAATCAGCATGTTTTATAACATGCAAATTTTCTGATGACAAACGAAAGTTACGGAATAATAAATATTATTTTGATAAATCTGCAAAACTGACCTTATTTACACCTAAATTAACATAAGTAATTCGTAAAAAATGTATTCAACTAGTTATGTACAGGTATTATTATTTTATATGAGACTTACCCTTGCGCGGGACCTGGTTCCTTGTTGATAGTCCGATCCGTAACCGCGGCCCTGTAACAAGAAACATGGATGGTTAAGTCATTGGGAAAAAGGTATCGTCGTTATTTGGGTGTTTCAACTATTATTATACATAGTGACATAACTACTTTGTTCGAATGCTTTACTCTACACGGTCTAACAACTCTTCATGATGTCCGATGTAGGGGCGGAACACGTGTAGAATAGTTGGTGGTGAAGTCAAGGTTATATGTATTTGCATTTTTATGCCATTTGTGCATTTTCTGTAAAGCTATTGCGTGGAACTAGTTAATTATTGTATTTTTGTAAACATTATTATGAACACAGAGCAAAGAAAAAAATGCATGTACTACAAACAAGTTAAAGATTAGCACTGAATATTTAACACTTGTTGCCTGAACATTGCTACCATCTGACTTTGTCTTTGAGTCATCAACATTTCATTAAGACCAGCGTAAAATTAATAAAGTGTTTTATTCAAATTCATCTAGAGAAATGCTTAAGCTAACTTGTTTGTTATCTCGTTACCAAGTTAAGTAATTTCTCGTGACCTAAGACTAACCTTCAATTAGAAAGATTACTTAGTGCCTAAACAAGCAACTCAATCGCCTGAAACAAGCCGTTAGGAGAACTAATGACAGTCACTTTACCATCGCTTATTCAAACTATAGTCCATTCCACGAAACGAGGTCCTAAAGAAAATCGGTCCGTCGCCCTTTGGTTAATGTGGGCGGCCTTCAATAGCCTATCTAGCTTATAGCCACAGAATATATAATAGTACTAACGTCTGTAACCTAGCTCTAGCAGCGCGCATTGACCATTGAGCTGCGTGTATTCTGTTCTTTGGGAGTTCGATTCGTGGAACGGAGTATAGTGGTGATGGATACTCGCTACGTACTCGGATAGCGCGTACCCTGGTACGCGTAGTCAATTACGCGTGTCCTGGAACGCCATGACCATACTTGCAGCTATGCGTATACACTTGGATCACGCGTGCCTCACGAACTGGCTCGTGCGCGGCCACACTGTCGGTTTTTGGTCGCGCCACCGACCGAACAGCCACCGTTAGTAGGTTTTTGGTCGCGCGTTAAAGGGGATGCGCACGACCGGGTACGCTATATTTGGACGGCAAAATAGATAGACATAGACACGCGTGTTCATCGAGTTTCAATAATGAAAATATTGTCCAATTGAAGAATTTCACCGGGTTATGTGGGATAGTCTATAATTTTATTAAAGTATACTAATTAAGGGCAGAACGCCGAGGACATGGAACATAAGTGAGGTGATTTTGTTCTTTAAAAAGGGTGACAAGTCCCTCTTAAAGAACTATAGACCCATCTCGCTTCTGAGTCATGTCTATAAGCTGTTTTCGAGAGTCCTTACGAACCGTCTCGCTCGCAAGTTCGACGACTTCCAACCTCCCGAACAAGCCGGGTTCCGAAAAGGCTTTAGCACCATAGACCACATCCATACGCTGCGGCAGGTCATACAGAAGACCGAAGAGTATAATCTGCCACTTTGCTTGGCGTTCGTGGATTATGAGAAAGCCTTTGATTCGATTGAAACCTGGGCGGTGCTGCAGTCTCTCCAAAGGTGCCAAGTGGACTACAGGTATATCGAGGTGTTGAGGTATTTATACAAAAATGCCACCATGTCGGTCCGAGTACAGAACCAGAGAACAAATCCTATCCAACTGCAGCGAGGTGTGAGACAGGGAGATGTTATTTCTCCGAAACTGTTCACAGCTGCGTTGGAGGATATCTTTAAACTCTTAGACTGGAAAGGACTCGGCATCAACATTAATGGCCAGTACCTAACACACCTTCGTTTTGCCGATGATATAGTTCTTATGGCTGAGACCTTAAATCATAAAATCATAAATTTTATTTTGCTAGAAACACGGTATTATACAATGTTGATGTTATACAATGTTGATGTTATAAAATAAAAAGTTCAACATATTTCGCTGAATATTTCAGCATGCAAAAATGATACAATAATTAATATAAGTACAAGGTAAAATGTCAGTAAAATTCAAATAATAAGAAATAAATGTCAATAAAAAATACTCAAGTTTTCAATCATCACATCACCACTAAAATGTCGGTAAAAATTCAAATAAAATGTCAATAAAATCTTAATATTAAGTAATAAATAACAATCAAATAAAAAATTATATCAAGGTAAAATAATTATTAAATCTACACTATTAAAATATCAATAATAATTCCAATAAAAAAAACACTTAATAATAAAAATACAATCAATCAAACCAGGTCGTAAATATTAATATTTGCCATCCAAGAATTCTTTAATTGTAAAAAAACACTTATCAATGAGACATTTTCTCAGTTTATTTTTAAAGTAATTGAGTGGCAATTCTCTTACTTCTTTGGGAATTCGGTTAAATACCCGTATAGCCATGAATGAACAATAAACATGGTAGAGATGACTTGAGAAATTTGGTACTAGTAGTTTGGTAGGGTCTCTCGATAAATGTTTCTTTTTAATACTGGCACGTTCAAACATTTCAGGATGCTTTCTGACAAAAACACCTATTTCCAAGACATAGAGCGAAGTCAAAGTTAACAAATTCAATTTTTTAAATAGTGGTCTACATGATTCCATGGGTCCGGCTCCACATATAGCTCTGACACATTTTTTCTGGACTATAAAAGCTTTATGAATATCGGTGGAGTTTCCCCACAGTAATAAACCATATCTTATTACTTAGCTCAGTAATAAGTACATACATAACCGTGATATGCTGCAATGGCAGTTTGTTCACCAGCTAATTTTTTTAATCTTTTTAGTGCAAATACAAATTTGTTAATTTTGGTGCAAACTAATTTTATGTGCTCTTTCCATTTGCAATGGTTATCAACAACTAAGCCTAAAAACATTGTTTCAGACACTTCCCTGATACTTTCACCATTGCAACTAATACTTAGAGGGTCACGTCTAACTCTATCATTAGAAAATTGCATAAACTTAGTTTTAGAAACGTTAACTTTTAATTCATTTCTATCAAGCCATTCCATCAAGAGGACCTGAACACAATGCTCGAAGATCTCCGTAGTGCTTCCCAAAGAGTGGGTCTTAAAATGAACATGGATAAGACGAAAATCATGTCGAATGCCCATGTTGTGCCCGCTCCAGTTCATGTTGGGAACACTACACTTGAAGTTGTTGACCATTATCTATACCTAGGACAGGCAGTCCAATTACGTAGGTCCAACTTTGAGAAGGAAATCTCTCGTCGAATCCAACTCGGATGGGCAGCATTCGGGAAGCTCCGAAAAATCTTCGTGTCCGATTTACCTCAGTGTCTCAAGACGAAAGTCTATGACCAGTGTGTGTTGCCAGTGATGACTTACGGCAGTGAAACGTGGTCGCTAACTATGGGTCTCATAAGGAGGCTCAAGGTCAACCAGCGTGCAATGGAGAGAGCCATGCTCGGCGTTTCCCTGCGTGATCGAATCAGAAATGAGGAGATCCGCAGGCGAACTAAAGTAACCGACATCGCTCGAAGGATTGCTCAGCTAAAGTGGCAGTGGGCTGGACACATAGCGAGAAGAACCGATGGCCGTTGGGGCGGAAAGGTTCTTGAATGGCGACCGCGCACCGGACGACGCTCCGTGGGTAGGCCCCCGACAAGGTGGACCGACGATCTGGTGAAGGTTGCCGGAAGCCACTGGATGTGGGAAGTGCAGGACCGATCGTCGTGGAAATCCTTGGGGAAGGTCTATACCCAGCAGTGGGTGTCGTGCGGCTGATATGATGATGATGATACTAATTAATTATTATCGAATTAACGATTTACGCCAAGATGCATGGAAGGCAATTTCAAATAATCTGAAAATTCAATTATTCATGGCAAATGACTAGGGGCTCGCGTAGCGCTCTGGATCGATTGACCTCGCGTTCAGGTTCGCGGCGGTCCGTACAGGAGCTGTACGCGTATCTAATGTACGCGTGGACAGTGTAACCCAACCATGCGTAATACAAAAACGCCCTTAGATTGAGAGCAAAAAAAATATCTAGAAAATTAAAGTAAAACAAACAACAAGTCGCCAATGAGATCGGCGAATTTTTTAGTACTTTTCACGTTTTCGCTGTAAGCCATAATTATTTCATCAATGTGAGGACATTAAATTCGAATGCAACATCTTTACACATTTTTTAGAAAATTTCGCCGGTCTCATTGACAACTCAGTAGCATATTTTTTTTTTATTTATTTATCAGTTTAAACATAAAAACATAGAAAAACAAATTTAAAAAGCACAACGTAAACCACTGAGGTTTATAGTGAGTGCTATTAGAGCCTACAGAGTCGATACTTACTTTATTAAAAGCATAAAAATATAACATTAAAGCATTGATTTCAAAAGGAAGGATGCGCCCATCCGAATGTGTTGCTTTATAATTCCTTCATACAAGCAAAATCAGCATCTTTTAGAACCTACTCGAACTACTGCCGTATTAGAGGTGGGCAAAAAAGATTACTGAAGTGAATGATTTAGTTCAATTGGAGTTAAGAACTAGATCACTCATCTTTAGGTCGCTAGAACTTTAAACTATTTTTTAAATATTTTTATCATGTTAATTATATCAGTTTTTCGATGGTATTAAGGCCATAAATAAAAAGTAAACATAATAAAATCTCAATCATGTTTATTTCAAATTAGATGTTTTTGTGCTTTTTCTCAGCTATACTAAACTAATATTATAAACTATAAATTATTTAATATAAAGAGATATATTATTAAATATAAAGAGGAAAGATTTGTCTATTATTTTGATTGATTGTAATGCATAAACTTAAAACTGATCAGATTTTAAAATTCTTTCACATATTGAAAGCTTTTATCAGCGAGTAACATTGGCAGTATTTTATTTAAAAAAAATAGAGATCCTTATGAAAATTGGAATAATGAAACGAACCCACAGTATATATTTTTTTTTTCTATAATAGTAATAATTATTGATTGGAAGATGATGACATTTTCGTATCACAATCCTTATCCAACTAAATAATGATATTGTCAAAATTGATTATTTACATGCAAATTTCTCTTAAAATTTAAGCATCAATATAGGTACCTACCTAAGGTTTTTTTTAAAGGTATGTATAAAAAACTTTTTATTATTATAAATGTGAAAGATGTTTGTTTGTTTGTTACGCCTCCACGTCTTAACTACTGAACCGATCATCATAAAAAATTACATACACATTGTCAGGGGTATAGAGAAAGACGGTACATTTCATCCCAAAAAAAGTATTTTTCCCGAGGGAAAGCAAAAATCTTTCCACGCAGACGGATTCGCGGGCGGCTACTAGTACTGCGTAATTATGGGAGGCAGGAGTTTCGTTTTCTGAGTTTAGTTTTTTTGTTATACGCGTGAATGCAGTAAATATTTCAATCTCAATTCGCGGTATTGCCATTGCTTTCAGCTTCCGTAGTCCAGCTTTTGAGATCTGTGTCATAAAAATTTGCATAGCATATTTTTGCGTTTTTAGGAGGCTTGAAATAGGGCTCTTTTCGTTATTTTGGAATAATGCGACTCCATATTTCTTTACACACTAGATCATTAGGCAATCTGTATTTATTTGAATTGAAATGTACTGTAGTGTAGATACTTAATAAAAATATTTTTGCAGCGAATATGTTTCATAGGAGACATTTCTGTACGTAGTGTTCGTAATCTATCCTTACCGTTTACTCTCGTTCTTGGAGTTAATTAGCTATGGAACTAAATGAACTAAAGATCTTATATGGACTCAAGTGAATTAGTTCCTTTGAGTCATGATGACCCATCTCTAGTGCCTCGAACAATAGCTAATAATATTGAAATCTTTTATACTTTATTAAAATTGTTAGACACGTAATAAAAATAATGTAAAGCTACTAACCGATGAAACGATATTCCATGAAACTTTTTAACCTTTGCATCATATTTTTTGCAATCTACAAATGCACAATTCGGCATTTTTATGTCATGTCAATCACCATCTGTCTACCATAGTCTCCCGCGGATGACTGAAACGCGTTGGCCCTAAAACTGTATTTTTAGGGCCAACCAACTAGCGTCATTTCATAGTGACTTTGACCGGGTCCTTACGCTAGTAATATAATAATATAATAAGTCTATGCATTAAAGAAATAATGTTACATATTACAATACATACAATTTATCCGTTAACTAACTAAAGTAATAATTTATTTACCTAAATTACGTGTTATATTTAAAACACAAGACATTTAATTATTTTAAAAAGTGACTTTTTAGTTTAACTTTAATATTTTGTGCGTTGATGATATTCCGCAATTCAGTAGGTAGTTCATTAATCAATCGAGGAACCAGGTAAGCTGTGGTGCGCTCGCCGCAGATATTGTTCGTCTTGGCTCGGCTCATCGTAATCAGCTGATTCCGAGCGGCGGATCGCGTGCGTGCATACAGGACGTGCCACTTTATTTTGATATTTTGTGTCAAAATATTTTTTTTTAATTAGGGCGTACTTGATCCGAGATTGGATCGGTATAACTTTACAATATTTGAAAAGACCATCATCGTCGTAATAAAAATGCTGCTTAACTTTTGCTGACACAATAGTTCGTAAGATTTTTCTCTGTAGTTTAAATATTTGATTAATATTAGAGTTATAAGTACGACCAAAGCTGCTTAAGCCATACTGAATATAAGATTCAGCCAGTGAGTTATACAGCATCATCTTAATTTTAAACGGAATTTGATCTTTGAGGATAATGATATTCGCATGGAATTGTCTGAGTTTATTGCATACGATTTATATATGAGCACCCCAATTCAACTTGCTATCTATCATTAATCCGAGATAAGTCTGAGTGGTGACGTTTTGTATGTCAGTACAATCACACTGGTTGATGTTAATTCTACTATGCATACAACTGTGGTCATGCGCAGTGATGTTTTTGTATGGAGAATATTTTAAGTATGGTGTTTTAACATGCAGCATCTTTGTTTTATCGGCATTAAGTACCAGTCCTGCATCGTGACACCACCTGGCAAGCGAATTAAGATCAGATTGTATGCGATCTGTAGCTTTCTGTGGGTTTTTATCTGCTGCCACCAAGCAGGTATCATCTGCGAACTGGTAGCAGGTGCAGGATTTTATGCAGTTTTCCAGGTCATTCACGTAAGATAAGAAGTGAAGAGGACCAAGCACTGAACCTTGAGCTGTACCCTCCGTGACAATTTTATGCTCGCTATACGCATTGTCTATCTTTACAGTGAACTTTCGGTTTTGTAGATAATTTTCACACCATCTTAAAAGTGGACCCCGTATGCCGCAGTTGTCATAATGTGTCAAAAGCCCTTGAAAAATCCACGAACAAGACAAGTACATTTTTTCTTTCGTCGAGGTGAGAGTTGACTTCGTCTGTAAATTTGGACAAGAGTTCGTTAGTCCCCTTGCCAGTTTGGAAACCAAACTGATTTTTACATATTACCTCGTGCTTTCTATAGAATTCGTGCACTTGGTCACCCACACACTTCTCAACTATCTTATCTATAGACGAAAGCAGAGTTATAGGTCAGTGCATTGGGCTGGAATCCCAAGGGTGCGGGTTTGAGTCCCGTCTGAGATGCCATGGTGATTAAATTTTTTCTAGTATTTTTCTTATATTAATTTTATTTATTTATTTATTATTTTATTTATTTAGGACAACAACAGCACAATCATAATAAAATTAACTATGAGGTAACTTACAAATTTATAAGGCCAATTATAGTTATCCGTGATATTACATGGTGAAATTTAGTTAAAAGCAGACATTTTTAAATTAAGTAAGTTTGAGAAAAAAAAATTCACATGACAAAAACAATCAATACTTAACCGACAAAAAATTTATACTTGGTGAGGTTGGTGATATAAGATACTTATATAAATATATGCAGGTACTAGAATCAATATATATATTAAATTAAAATAAATAATACATATGAAAAATATAGATAATACATACATACCTACATGGATAAACAAGCCCAGCACTACACCCAGCAGGAAGTGTTTACTAAGTGCAATGCCGAACCCGATAACCATGCGCAAAAACTATGCAACAAACGTACACATACTTGGAAGTTATTATGTTATATATTTTGTGTGTAAACTGCGTCACATTACCTTCAAAATTAGAGAATTTTTAACAAAAGAAAAAAAAAAGATGTTTATTGTGGCACTCCGTATGAATTTAAGAGAAAGAAAAAAGTTATTATTTAGCTATCAAGTATAACAGATTGAACATGCTTCTTAAAGGTCTGTTTCGAACCTGTGAAAGGATCAACATCGTTAAACACTTCATTATACGTTCTGACTAAGCGTGTGAGTATTGAATTTTGGCCGTAATTAGTCGAGTGAGAGGGTACACAGAACAGCGGTGTGTGTCGCGTTCGACGCGTCGGAGTGCACAACGATATGCAAGAGAGGAGATCGGGGCAATTGAGGCGACCACGTATCACGTCAAACAGAAAACTCGCATCAAGCAACTTCCGCCTTTCTTCTAAAGTAAGAAGACCATACATACGACAATTATCAATATATGAAATTGCGCTTTTGCGAAATTTGTAATTAAGATGTTTTAAGAATTTTTTTTGGATGCGCTCCAAACGATTTATGTGTATTGCATAGTTGGGCGACCAGATAGGGCTCGCATATTCTAAGATACACCTTACATAAGCAAAATACACAATTTTATAACTAATTAGATTATTAAAGGGTTGGCACGTACGCATAACAAATCCAAGACATCGGTAAGCCTTATCAGCAATGGAATCAATATGAGAAGTCATATTCATTTTTGAGTCAAGCATAACGCCAAGGTCCCGCACTTCGTTAACTCTTTCTATCACTTTACCATTCAAATTGTATGAGAATTGCAAGGGAATTGGTTTACGTGTAAAGCTTATACATTGACACTTGTTAAAACTAATCGAAATTTTATTTTGATTGTAGTAATTGTATAAATTATTCAAATCATGTTGAAGTGCTTCACAATCTTTCTGTGATCGAACAGAAATGTATATTTTTTTATCATCAGCGTATAATAAGTGATTCGATTTTTGAAAGCATGTATAAATGTCAAATATATAAGCATTGTAAAACAATGGACCCAAATGCGAGCCCTGTGGCACGCCCGACGGTATAGATATGTAATCTGATCTGTATCCACCCAGTGTCACAGCTTGGGAGCGATTTGTAAGGTAAGAGGATATCCAACGTAGCAAGTCGCCATGTATACCTAGCTTATAAAGTTTCTCCAGTAGTATAACATGGTCTACACGGTCGAATGCTTTTTCGAAATCCGTGTAGACCACGTCAACCTGGCCTCCATTTTCCATGTTTTTAATAACAAAGTTGGTAAAACAAGCTAGATTAGTAGTCGTCGACCGTCCTTTATAAAAACCATGTTGCTTGTCAGAAATACCGTGCGATATTAATGAATAAATATTATTGTACACAAGTTTCTCAAATAATTTAGCAAAAGTATTAAGTATTGATATACCTCGATAATTTTTAATGTTAGTCTTTTTACCTTTTTTATGTATGGGTATTATGTGAGCTTTTTTCCAAGCAGTTGGAAATACACTTTCTTTTAATGAACGTTGAAACAAAATGGTAACTGGTAATGCCAAACTATCAGCACACAGAGAGATAAAAAGTGGAGGCACCAAGTCACATCCGGGACCCTTTGATTTGTCTACAGACTCTAACAACTTTCGAACCATATCCAATGACACTTCAACGCTTGACAACCCATCCACGCTTATGTATCGAGAGTCAACAGAATCTGAATGAGTATTATTAAGGTCAGTGTTAGTATGTTCAGAAAAAACAGTTTTAAAATATTTGTTAAATGCAGAGCATATACTTTCACCATCGGTGAATGTCTCGTCATCAAGTGTGAATTGCTGAGGGTAGGCTGATCCACCTCTTTTTGATTTTACATATTTCCAAAAATTTTTTGGATTGTCTTTAATAAGACTCTCAATATTATCTGTGAAGCGTTGAAAGCACTGGTCCTCCACACGGTGCTGTCGTGACCGAAGTAATTTAAAGTCGTCGTAATCCCTAGGGTTACCGTGCAATTTCCATTTTTTATGAAATTTAAACTTTTCTTGTGTAATTTTAATTAATGCAGGGCTGTACCATACAGGATACGAACCTTTAGTTGATATTAAAGGAACAAATAAAGCGAAACATTCATAAATTTTAATGTAAAACATATTGACAGCATCGTCTACAGAACCATCGCTTAAAACGTCAACCCAGTCAACCTGTTTCAGAAATCTATTTATACTGGCGTAATCACCTTTGCGAAAATTAAAGCGCGGTTGAGGTTTTTCTTTTAATGGTATAAATTGTAGGTCGTGAATATCAATGGTAAAAGTGGGGTGAAAAGTGTCAAGTTTCGATAATGGAGAGGTCTCAGTGACAGTTAACTCTAAATTACTAAAACATAAATCAAGTACATTATTACAAGAATTTAAAATCCGATTAAATTGTTTAAAACCCAAAAAATACATTTCATCTACAAATGTTATAGCGGCCTGTTGAACATCAGTTTTACCAGTATGTAAGCATGAGTAACCGTCAGTAGACCAGGCCATACAGGGCAAATTAAAGTCGCCTACCAACAGGTAATTATCGGATGGGTACAGTTCACTAAATTGTACTATACAACGAGTTGCATTTTCAATTCGATGCGAAAGAGAATTTTCATCAGGTGGTATATAAATTAAGATAATATTTAAGTTACCAACTGTGCCCACTCTCCTCCCCGGCACCATTACGCAGAGCGATTCAAAAGTATCACTTACCCATTCATTCCTGATTGTGGCGCAGAGATTACGGCGAGCGCAGAGCATTACCCCACCACCAGATTTCTTACGTGTGGCGGCAAGATCACGATCACAGCGAAAAATATCGTACCTATCGTCGCAAGTTTCTGAGTCAAGAATGTCACTCTGTAACCAAGTTTCTGTTAATAATAACAAATCATAATCACTCCGAAGTATATTGTTAAATATGTTCAAACATTTTGTACGGAGTCCACGGACATTTTGATAATATATTTTTAAATCGGATCTATGTATGTTAGAAGCCATTGATAATAGGTAAAAATAGAAATATTTTTTTTGTGACGCAGTTTCATTAGGTTATTATAATATAAACTTGATTTATATGAAGTATTTGTGTTTAAATATGTGTACAATATTGCATTATGTTGAATTATATTCAGTAACAATATATAGAATATGGATATTATTGGGGCAAATAAATAATGAAATGAAAAATAAATATTATACATAAAAAATATAAATAAATTAGAAAAATATAGTATGAACTCACCATTTTTTTTACAACAAACATGTCTTATGAAATAGTAACTTATTATTAATGTGAAAATAGTATTCTGAATGACTAAAATCTAAAAATTAAATAACAACTATGGATACGTACGTCTTGGTTGTAGGTCTTCGTTCGTGAATAAAAAGGTAGTCCAATTGTGCGAAACTTATTTATTGCACAAGCACACGCGAAAGCACATAAAAAGCAAGACAGTTCACAGTTGTAGAAGGAGAAGAATATAGAATTACAACACGAATAGAAGAATGAAAATAGGACAATACTAAACAGTAGTTGAAAAGAAAAAGCGGAAGCAAAGATTAGGTTTAGGTATAATAATTTGCTAGCGAACGTGGTATCGCACCGCGCCTCGAGAACGAGTGAAGGCGAGCGCGGCGGGTGAGGCGTGCGGCGGGGGACCGCTGTCGAACCGGTCCAGCCGGCCGGCAACGAGCGCCCGCGCATACCACTCACAATAAAATTATCTATATGCACAAAAATGTGCACGGACAAATTTGTGCAGACACAAAAACAAAATGTTATGTTTACATTAAAGAAACAACAAATATAAAAGCTATTTAGTTTTAGATTTTATAAACAATGTAGTAAATATTTTAAAACATATTTTAGAACATTATTTAATTTATTTTATATAACTAAAAACATAAATTTAAATAAAATAAGTGGCTAAGTATTATAAAATTTTAATACAATAACTAAAGTTACGCCACATCACCCCCCTCCAGAGACCGTCCTACGGGCGATAATAATCTGGAAAATGGACTGTTCTTCCCGACCGTGTCTTTTTGTCTACACATTTTCCATCATTTTGAGGTATGTTGGTACTCACTGGAAGTTGATGCGTAGTGGTATTAGCGGTCTGATCTGACATTATATAAGCGGGTTTTAGGCGATCTATAGTTACTGTCACCAGTTTCCCGTTGATACTGACTTTAAAAACTTTTTCACCCCTCTTAATGACCTCATATGGTCCAGTATAAGCTGGTTGTAAAGAACCGCGTACAGTGTCGTCCCTTAGAAATACATGAGTGGCATTAGGTAAATCATTGTAAATGAAAACTGATCGCTTAGTGTGGCGAGACGCCGGCGTTGGTTGGAGATTTCTAGCAAAATTACGTAACCGCGCCGTGTATTCAGTCAAGTCTGTAGTGCCTTCACCACAGGTGACGAAAAACTCGCCTGGTAAACGCAAAGCTTCGCCGTATAACAACTCGGCTGAAGAGGCCTTGAGATCATCTTTAAATGCGCATCTTATGCCTAACAGAACTAATGGGAGAGCTTCCACCCAATTACTGTTTTCATGGCAGATAATAGCAGCCTTCAATTGCCTGTGGAATCTCTCCACTAGGCCATTGCACGCTGGATGATAAGCAGTGGTTCTTTTACGTCGAAAACCTGCAATGCGTGCTAGGGTCTCAAAAAGAGCTGATTCAAACTGGCGTCCACGGTCAGTAACGATATCCGTGGGACATCCGAACCTGGCTATCCAACCATACAAGAAACCTTTTGCGACTGTTTCGGCAGTAATATCTGGGAGTGGTATTACCTCAGGCCAACGAGTAAAACGGTCGACTGCCGTGAGGCAATAACGATATCCCTGAGAAACTGGGAGAGGACCAACCAAATCAATGTGAATATTCCTGAACCTTGCGGAGGGTAGCTTATAGGTTCCTAACGGAGATGAAACGTGCCTAGTAACCTTTGCTTTCTGACATGGAATGCACGATCGAACCCATTCTCGACAATCCTTTTTCATGTTGGGCCAAACGAAACGTTCAGACACTAGTTTAAATGTGGCATTAGTACCAGGATGGCTAAGAGAATGCAGACTATCAAAAATTTTTCTTCGTAGAACTGCTGGTATAAATGGTCTAAGTGTACCATCCCTGTCATCACAGTATAATTCTGACTGGCATCCAGGTATAGCTACTTTCCTCAATCGTAAAGATGACTCTGCATTTAATATCTCACTTCGCAGCTCAGCATCGTCTTCCTGGGCTTTGGCAAGACTGGTGAAGTCTACCGGCTGACTGATCTCGTCAATTCTCGACAGCGTATCTGCGACAATATTGTCCTTACCAGAGATGTGTCTTATATCTGTGGAGAATTGCGAGATATAGTCCAGGTGCCTAAACTGTCGAGGAGAACATTTATCTTTACGATTGTGGAAAGCAAAGCAGAGTGGTTTGTGGTCGGTATAAATAATAAAGTCCCTTGCCTCAACCATATGTCGGAAATATTTTATAGCCTCATATACGGCAAGGAGCTCCCGATCATATGGTGAGTATTTTTGCTGTGCTGGACTCAGTTTGCGGGAGAAAAATGCCAACGGCTGCCACGCGTCTTGGTCAAACTGTTGCAGGACAGCTCCCATTGCAGTATCTGACGAATCTGTGACAACCGCCAATTTGGTATCGCTACTTGGGTGTGCTAGCAGAGTTGCCTGACATAAACTTTGCTTGCAGGCGTCAAAGGCATCTTGCTCACTCTGAGTAAAATTAACCGGATGGGAACCTTTTACAGAACCACACAACAAGGCATTCAGTGGGGCTTGGAACTCAGCTGCCGATGGAATAAACCTACGGTAAAAATTTAGCATACCAAGGAATCTGCGAAGCTCTTTGACGGTTTTAGGGGTTGGAAAATTGGCAATAGCATTTACCTTCTCAGGTAAAGGTTTCGTACCCTGAGCGGATATATTGTAGCCCAAGAAACTGACCTCGGACACTCCAAACACACACTTTGCTACGTTAATGACCATGCCATAATTTTGAAGTCTTGTGAACACTTCACGCAGATGAGCCTCGTGTGTTACAGGATCTGGGGAGAATACCAAAAAATCGTCAATATACCCGTATACGAAAGAATCCAAGCCACGCAGCATTTCATCTACAAAACGCTGAAAAGATTGTGCTGCGTTGCGGAGTCCAAATGTCATATAGGGAAACTCAAATAACCCAAAGGGAGTGGTAATAGCAGTTTTTGGAATATCCGCAGGATTTACCGGGATTTGGTTAAAAGCTTTTTCAAGGTCAATGGTTGAAAACACAGTGCACCCTGAAATATTGTGCGCGAAATCCTGAATATGGCGGATAGGGTACCTGTCAGGTATTGTTCGAGCATTGAGCGCTCGGTAATCGCCACACGGTCGCCAACCATTATTCTTCTTTGGTGCTAGATGCAAAGGAGATGACCATGGTGAATCGGAAACCCTAGCGGTTCCATTTTGTAACATACCTGCAAACTCCTCCTTTGCGATCTTCAACTTATCTGGTGCCAATCTACGGGGAGTGGAAGAAACTGGCGGTCCGGGCGTGGTCTTAATGTGGTGCACGGTATTATGTTTAATAAATTTAGGTACACCAGCAGGGCGTGTTATATCAGGGAAATCCTTTAGAATTTCATGATATTTAGTATTACCTGTCACTATCTTGACTGACGAAATATTTTCGGAAGATGTCACAGGCAAAGCCGTGGTCGAGAGCCTAGTCTCGTTATCGACAAGACGTTGGTTTCTGCAATCAACCATCAAATTATAAAAACACAAAAAATCTACGCCTATTATTGCTTTGGTTACGTCGGCGACTATAAATCTCCAAGCAAAGTCGCGGCGCAGCCCTAAGTTTAGTACTAAGTGAACATACCCGTAGGTATTAATTGTTGTTCCGTTCGCCGCGCATAATGTGTAATCGGTTTTCGATCTACGCTGTTTTAGTTTGCTACGAGGGAAGACACAGAGATCGCTGCCAGTATCAACGAGAAACTGCATCTTAGACTTACCGTCAGTTACAAATAGGCGACCGGAACTAGGGCAATCGCTTGTCGCCATTATCGACCGCCCGCTTTGTTTTCCGATGGCTTAAAATCACACGGTTTAATGCACTTGTGTGCTTTATTAGCAAACTTCCAGTGATACCAACACATAGGATGTTTATTAAAATGGGAATTAGAACGGGTACGTGAATTAGACCGAGAGCGCGATGGTGTTCTGCTTCTGGAACTGGATCGACTTCTCTCGTGGAGTTTGACGTTCATCCGGTCCAGCTGTTTCCGTAATTCGGCTATTTCTCTTGCCATGGAATCCAATGATGAGCCCGGAGATGGAGCGCTGGCCGCAGCAACATGGGGAGACAATGGGGCTATCTCGCTTACTTTATCAGCCAGATCACCTAGCACTTCCAGGCTTTTCGATGGTTGCGCTGCTAACACCGTTTGGATATTGGTGGGTAATCTACTACTCCAAATGGTTCTCACGAAATCTTCCGGTACATTAGCTCCAGCTAAGCTTTGTAGGTGTCGAAGAAATTGAGAAGGCTTCCTATCTCCTAATTCTTCGTGCATCAGCAGTTGCTTAACTCTCTTTTCCTGCGATGCGGTAAATCTTTTGATGATTTCAGCCTTTAACTTTGCATATTTTTCATTTTCAGGCGGCGCAATTATTAGGTCCCTCACTTCTCTAGAATATTGATGTTCGAGGTTGCTTACTACGTAGTTGAATTTTGTAATGTCAGATGTAACTCCGGATAATGCAAATTGCCCTTCAATTTGCGCGAACCAAAATTCAGGGTCTTCCGGCCAAAACGGTGGGATTCGAACTCCAACTCGACATAATTCTTGATTGGCGGGTAGACTTGCGGTAGGCGCGACCGCCTTGCTCTGCGTTGTTCCAGCAGCTTCTTCTGGTGTTGTAGACATATTTTCGAAATTGTGTTCTTCTTCAGGTCACCAGTATGGATACGTACGTCTTGGTTGTAGGTCTTCGTTCGTGAATAAAAAGGTAGTCCAATTGTGCGAAACTTATTTATTGCACAAGCACACGCGAAAGCACATAAAAAGCAAGACAGTTCACAGTTGTAGAAGGAGAAGAATATAGAATTACAACACGAATAGAAGAATGAAAATAGGACAATACTAAACAGTAGTTGAAAAGAAAAAGCGGAAGCAAAGATTAGGTTTAGGTATAATAATTTGCTAGCGAACGTGGTATCGCACCGCGCCTCGAGAACGAGTGAAGGCGAGCGCGGCGGGTGAGGCGTGCGGCGGGGGACCGCTGTCGAACCGGTCCAGCCGGCCGGCAACGAGCGCCCGCGCATACCACTCACAATAAAATTATCTATATGCACAAAAATGTGCACGGACAAATTTGTACAGACACAAAAACAAAATGTTATGTTTACATTAAAGAAACAACAAATATAAAAGCTATTTAGTTTTAGATTTTATAAACAATGTAGTAAATATTTTAAAACATATTTTAGAACATTATTTAATTTATTTTATATAACTAAAAACATAAATTTAAATAAAATAAGTGGCTAAGTATTATAAAATTTTAATACAATAACTAAAGTTACGCCACACAACAATTAATTTCATGAAACTTAAATTATCTCCCGTTGATAATTTAGAAAAAAAAGAAAACATTACCGATCGAGAAAAAAATTCTACAAAATTTTTTTTCGAATGTCGAAAAGTGTCAAAATAGAAATTATGACAAAAGGCTGCAGTCAGGGTATAATGAAGTGACAACACAATTCTTAATTTTACATTTTAAAATGTAGGTAACAGGAACATTAGTGATTTTAAGGCACTATTTTATCTCACTAATGGTAAAAACAACACCACCAGCAATGATGAATCTCTATTTAATTACAAATGAATCCACTTGAGTCCTTAAACTCAACTAACTTTGCTCTAGATATCACCACCCGAGCGTAACCCGACCGTAACCACCACTAGTTAGTTTTGGTTACGTTACAGTTACAGTCTCACGTTATTACGTGTTGAGGGACTCGTAGGCGGAAAGTCGAAGACTTGCGGTTTTATAATACACTTACTTGCCTTATTAAGGGAACGCTCAACTCAACATTTCACGAAATCACGTTTGAAATTAGACGTTTCTAATGTTAGATAGCTCATTATCAACAAAATACGATTCACAAGTAAAATTATCATGTTTATGTTTTTTTATTTTTAGTTTTCAATGAATTCTAAAATTTTAACCACTGTCATGTGATGTGTGAGTTTTTAGGCTAACCAAGTCATTTTTCAGTGTCTTTTCGTGAATCATTACCGTTGTTGTTAAGGTTATAATAATATTCGAGTTACTTATGAACGAAAGAGAAGCTCAATGATGCAGATGATGCAGTGTTTCAGACCACGTTCAGACCATTCCAACCAATTAGGTGTAGAAGTTAAAACTAGGTCTAGCCTTCTTTGTGCTTCTACTAAGGGGGAGTAATTTATGGGGTATTAAGAAAGTTATTTCTGTTGTCTGATAAAAAAAAATATCAAGATTTAACCTATCTAACCTGACGTCCATTATTTGTACAATGGACGTCAGTGTATCTAACCTATGTTCGGTACCTACTGAGTAAAGCAGATCGGCCACACCTAGTTTTAGCCGGCTTAAAATAGCTGTTGCCGCACTTCGGGTATTAGCCGCGTGACATTTATATAATGCGTTTCAGGCTTATTAGTCGTAGCCGTGCCCCACCACTCACCTCTTTCATCAACTAATTGTAAATACGCATCGTCTCGCGCGATGTTCCCATAAGATTGAAACTTGTTGTAAGTACACAAACGTGCACAAACCGTAATTTATTCCGACTTTAGCACTTATAATCAAGCAATATTTTGTACTGAGAAAAACCGGCATAACAAAATTCATAAAACAAGACTAACGACTGCTATCACCGAGCAAACTAGCCAGTTAAATATTTTAACGGTTACAAGTTCAATAAACGACATCAACAAGTTTATGGTGGTAAACTTGACTCGGAGCGGCTGTAATACAATTTGCAGCAAGTTGCAAAACTTTGAGACAAAGCCTCTTAGTTCTTCGGAAGCAGCGGTTCATATTTTATGCAAGTACTTTCTAGTTTTTCTATATAAGAAAGTGTAGTGGCCGGTTATAAAGGACGGGAGTTCTTTAGATTTTCCAACTGTGTAAGTGATTAAGGAGAGGTGCATTAAATAATCATTTTGATGGACCCATTCTTCAAAAAAGGAAAAGGAACTCTTATAAGGATCATTGGATTGTCCTCTATCTGTCAAGACTTTTAACTTACAAAACGCGTAAAAGTTTCAATTTGAAATTATATTAAATACTAGCGGCCCGCCCCGGCTTCGCACGGGTGCAATGTAGTTACTAAATGTAAAACTGTGCTAATGTGGTGTCAGTGTAAAGTTATTAGTTAGGTATCACAACGTGCCCTAATAAAAGTCATGCTCTTCAAAAACTTGCGATACCCTACTGAACAACTTTATTTTGAATGTGGTTTGCTGTCGGTGAGAAAATTGTACATAAAACAAATTATTCTAAAAACACACAGGAGGTTACCTTTTGTTGAAAATAAAAAAAGAAGTAGAAGAAAAAAAAATATCGCTAAAGTTATTCAAACTCAAACTAAGTTTGCAAGATCGCAATATAGCTGTCGTTCTGCTCGGATATACAATTACGTCAACAAAAAACTAAACATTTATAAAAAAAAATGTAATGAATGTAAACAGGTTGTAAACACATGGTTAGAATCAATTACTTATGATGAAACAGAGATGCTTTTACAATGAATTAACACACACACACGCTGACGTACACACACACACACACACACACACACACACACACACACACACACACACACACACACACACACACATATTCACATACATACCCCTTTGTTCACAATGCTATGTAACTTAAGTAGTAATTAAGTAACATAGTTATGAAAATATGTGA
Organism: Agriphila geniculea; assembly: GCA_943789525.1. Classification (NCBI taxonomy): domain Eukaryota; kingdom Metazoa; phylum Arthropoda; class Insecta; order Lepidoptera; family Crambidae; genus Agriphila; species Agriphila geniculea. Next base: position 1,403,447 of record OX038876.1, read on the forward strand.
TAGAAGAGCGGAGTCATTTGGTACAGGCAATAATTGCTTAAAAGATGACTTCGGTCACTAACTATTGTATAAACATGCTTTTAAACGAAATAAACTTTATTATTATTATTATTATTATTTGTTTTTTTTATTTTATTTTTCTCAGCTTGCGCTGGTATTTAGTGTCATTTACGGGACAAGGCCAAGTAAATGAAACAATTGTTTGTGTATTATATGTCATCTAACTGGAGAAACTTATTATTATTATTATTATTATTAGATTATTATACTACAGGATACATATACCTAGGAGGACGACATATACCTATACCACGTACATACGCAAGGGGTGTTATAATATAATTGACGTGTGTGTGTCTGTCTATCTGAGGCAACCTAGCTCCCAAACTTATGGATCGATTTTAATGCGGTTTTTATGCATAGTTTAAGAGAAGCGTACAGACGGCGGGAAGCGACTTTGTTTTATACTATGTAGGTATAGCTTTTGCCCGTGGCTCCGCCCGCGTGGGAGTCGGTAATCGTTGTAAGTCTTCCCTTGGAAACCAATGACCGGGATGAAAAGAAGCCCGTGTTAAGTATTCCAGACTTTAATCTAAATCTGTGCCAAATTCCTCCTAAATCCGTTCAGACGTGATTGAGTATGATATGATTGAGTAGGTAACAAATCATGAACAACATCCAATCATCAAAACTTTCACGTTTATACAATTTTGTGATTATATAGGTAATAGCTGCACCCCGCGGTTTTACACACGCTGTCTGTCGATTCTGTAACCAAACTCGCATCTCACTTTACTTCGCGTGAATTTGTTATTAGACATTTGTTTACTAAATGAGCTATTTTACAAAAAAATTTGGTAGCCTGCGTAGCTATCTAAAATCTTTTGTGATAGAAAAAAAATATTATCATTATCCTATTTATGATTTGAAATTCCCGTGCAGTGAGATTCGAAGTGGGGTTCGAGTTTGGTTACAGAATCGACGCCCTGTTAACGATTCTGTATTAGGTAGGTAGGTACTTAATAAAATTTCTTAGCGGTAAGTAATTTAACAAAATAAGTATAATAATATTGTTACATTTAATACCTTATAGTTAAAAATTATAATATCTTCGCTTATAGTTATCTTCTTTAGAAATAAAAATGGATGTATGTTTATTTGTTTCCTTTGCACTCCTAAACCATTCATCTACATCTGATTAGATGTCTGCTTACTACTAAAAAGATTCCTGGCTAAAAAAACGTGACATTGCAACGCATGCCGGGCAAAAATTCATGCCGGGTGCAACTTGGTGCAACTAATGTTGTGCATTATTACATATCGAAACACTTCTCTATATACCACATTTCTTGTCAAATATTTGGCAGATTTTGCCACGTTTTATTTGACTAATATTTCGTAAAGTAGTGAAAATAGGGATAAAATCTTATACAACATGAAACGTCAGCTCGTGCGATGACAACTTTTTGCTTTCTCCGTGGTGAACCAACAAAAATAATAATTATACTCTCAGAGGAGGTGACAACTTGACAACTGACATTTATTTTTCTTAATCGTACAAATGCACTAAGAAGTTTTGATTCCGATATCGAAGTCAACCACCCTAAAAATAGCTTTCTACCCCTTTTCAACGCTGTTAGGGGATACATTTCAAGAAAATACGAAACACGTATTCAATTAATATTGTGAAAGAATGTCTATGCCAAATTTCAAGTCAATCGGGCCAAGGAATCGCTTTCTCCCATACAAACTTTGCCACCCTGTTTTACCCCCTTAGGGGTTGAATTTAGCAAAATCCCGTCTTAGTGAGCACCTACACCCTAAAAAAAACCCCCATGCAAAATTTGAGATTCCTAGCACTTGTAGTTTCTGAGATTTCGTGATGAGTCAGTGAGTGATTTACTCTTGATAAACGTGTATCCCATACACTGTATAGGATTGTAAAATAATACGACTCTTAGCCAACTTAATGAAAAGAAACCAGCAATTTTAAACAATCAAAACCTATGAGACATATCCCACCTTGCAATCTAATTAAGGAATAAAAAAAAAATCATTTTAAACGGACCCACAAGGTACTACTTTTGAATTGTCCGAAAAATTGTTTTACCTTACCACTCATCTTAATATATATAAAATCGTTAAGTGACTGCTGATCTATCAACGCACAGCCCAAACCACTGGACCTAAAGACTTGAAATTTCGCACACAAAATACCTTATACATTGTAAGCATCCACTATGGAAGGATTTCTGGAAATTTCATCCCTAATGAAACATTCCAATTGCATCTGCATCTGCCCACTCTGCTACGGCTATTTTTTATTTAAATTTAAATAATATGTATTTAATACCACCACGTAATTGACGATGATGGTTAGAACTAATCCCATTATTCATTATCATCAACTACATTACATTAGTCTAAACTTTCGCAATTTTCACATAAAATCAAGATAAATTGGAGCATCCAAAGCTATTAAATGAATTTATGCCTCCACAGTTCAATCAAGCTTAACTCCAATCCTTTGGCGCTTTTAGAACAAATATCAGCAAATCTGTAAAGACCAACTATATTTTAGCTACAAACACAAATTCAGATTTTTAGATTAATAAATTTGCAACAAGTTTTAGAAATTAAAATCATTTTTAACTGACTTCAAAAAAAGAAGGAGGTAATCAATTCGACAATTTTTTTTAAATAGCTAAATAAAATCTTTACTAATATTATAAACTAGCAACCGCCAGTGACTTCGTATGCGTGGATAGTATTTTGTCAATCCCTCAGGAACAGTTCCTTTTTTTCGGGATGAAAGGTACTCTTTGTCCTTTTCTGTACCCCTTATAATATGTAAAATATTGTGAGAAATAAAACTGTCCACGCAGACTAAGTCTCAGGCGGTCGCTAGTTCCAAATGGAAGTAAAAATAGTTTAATTTTCAATTGAATAAAAAAGTTTTAAAAACATCAGCTTGTTAAAAGTCAAAGGTCAGTTAATATAAAGGACCACATAGGCAAAAAAGGACGTCTGACTTTTGATCGCACGCGTCGCCCCTAACCCTAAATTCTTCCCGCAGCTGAGCACACAAAATATTCGCTCGGCAGCCAATTTAACTTCTAAAAACTTGTTTGAAGTTGCTAAGATCGCTCGATCGAGTACCGTCTGCAGGTATCCCATTAATTATAATCCCCTATGGAGTTCTAAACAAACCCCCACTTAACAATAAATGGAGAAACTTCAATGTGTTTACCGTTTAAATATTATAGGTACATTATCGATATTTCAGGCGGTACAGATTTAAGTGTTGTTAATTTAACATTACCTACTTTAGAAAGTAATATTGATATTAAATTATATTTCTGTGATAGGTATTACATTTCGTTTAGCTATTTTAATAGTTTATTTTAAGGTTGTAATAAAATCAAATAACAACCATGGCACGAGATATAAACACAGGAAAAATACAGAAAAATCCTTTACAATACATACCTACTACATACTTGTATACCTACTACATACTTTATGCTTCCTAAGATACAAGAAAAAGGGGTATGATAAAGACATGATAGTTATGTAGTAACATAATCAAATATCATCCATTATTACTGTTCATTGCGTACAAATCGTGCACAACTGGGATCCCATCAGCTACTGCGTGATTGAATACATAATAATACTAACAGACAATGTCAGAGAAAGGGTCTTAAGGAAAATGCAGCCGTATAACCAAAATTGTCCCAGTGCCGTCCCCGAAACTCCATCGCAATAATCTTCTAAGGATAACGTTGACATTATACTAGTAACTTGTTAAGCAGATTTTACCTTCAAAGTTTTCTTATAACGAGAATTCGGTACAAGTAATCTAAACTTGAAGGGGCAGATTAAGCATCTTAAGGGACAGAGTCTAAATTCAGTGCTTATTGATTCAACGCCACCGCCTTGTTGGATAATTTTCAATTTAAATGAAAAGGCCGCAGCTTTTTTGGTTTTATAATTACTGTACTTTTATTTTCTTTGCTGAGTTTTGTGGGTAGGGATTAGGTACCTGTAATTTTATTAAGTACGAGTATCTGCTTATAGCAAGCACTGTTAAATAATATTGCTGTGAGACCTCACAGACATGCATTGGGACAGTTATTAAGACAGAATGGATATTAAGAATAGTATTGATCGATTTAGTTTATGGTTATCATTAATTGTCGGAAATATACATAAGCTTTTGCTCGCTGACTACCTATAACGCAGTGTGCCTATATCCAACCATGACACATTTTGATTCCAAAATTGTTCCAAACGAATTGATATGAAAAAGTACCAACTAAAAGTCAACACATACAATTTCAGAAAGAGCTGTACTCGTATATTTATATCATTGAACTACAATAAGATTGTTTTATATTGAAAAACATGGGTAATAATACCAACCTTCTGTGTGTTGACCTCACGCGTAGAGATGCCCATTTTCTCGTGGTGTCGCAGCTGCACTGGATAGATGATCTGGTAATAGTGGGCGCCGATGTTTCGTACCAGCTCCTGGTTTTGTCTGTACTCGCGTAGCAGCCGCTCCACTTCACCTGTAACAAGACATAACATTTCATTAGAAATCTTGAGCTTTTGCGTTACATTACACGTCAATCTGATGTTCCAATGATCAGAGTTGAAATGTTTCTATTACGAGTATCTATAATATTTGTTACTTGGAAAGAATTGAATTATAAGTTCCCGATGTATAATAAAACACCCTGAATATTTTACTAAAAAGCATTCGATATACGGTGCCATTTATGGAATAAAACAGCAGTGGTTTGGCCACTAAAATGGCAGTTTTAAAATTCAAGATTTTTCCTGTCCACAGGAAATACAACGCTAACATCTGCACTGTAAACTTCAAAATCGATTACTCTAGACCTTATTGCTAGCTCAAGGTCCTAAAGGATTTTACGACAATCTTAAACTGAACAATGGCTATCAGATTGAAACTCATTTGGGTCGTAAATGCCACTTCCGTGAGCGAATGGTCAAGATTAACATTTATATCGAAACGTCTCAGCCTCCATCCTTTGTTAGGCTATCGTCAGAATGGTGCTGATAAGGCTACAGTAGGTATTTGGAAATTATTCAAAGCATTGACCACAACCACAAGTAGGTAATAAGTTCTGATCCTTCTGTACCGGAGCACTCTACGAGAATTACAGAGAGGCCAGACTGACAAAATTCGCTTTATTAGGATTAGGAGCTATTTATCTCAAAAAGTTGAAATGATTACTTACGTTTTCCAAAAAATGTGTGTTATTAATATACATTTTACGAAGAAAGATTCGTAGTTCCAAATTTTAAATTCAATTATTAATGTAAAAAAACCAAACGCCTTTTTAGCTGATTTTGAAGACTGTAACCCAATTATCTCGAAAGTTAACGTAATACTTTTAGTTAGATATTAATTCGAACGCTATAAATCTGCTCATTCTAGCCAGCAAGTAAAGAGTAACGTTTATTCAGTTTTAACACTTTTTACTAAGGTAAGTATAACACTTAAAAATGAAAAATAAAAATGTACAATTCGTCGTTACAAATGGAGTTACTTAACATTTCAAAGTTTATGAGTACCTAAGTACAACCATAAAGACACGACACTGTAACACATAGAGGTTAGATGGGCTTTTACAGAATCAAACAGCTAACTTCAACTTGAGGACAATATCAAGAGAATAGTTTTACAATTCGCTATGAAAACAACTTTGATCTAGTTTCAATATTGGCATTTTATGGCTTTCGCTCAGCAACCGTTTTCATGATATTCTATCTGAAATCGCGTGGCCATTTTGCAATATCAGTCCTCCGTTCCCAGTCCCGCATCGTCAGTTCGTTGTTTTCTCAGTACCCTGTGCTCTGAGTACATAATAAAATAGAATGTCTTATCGTGTCAAGGAACATGGTTCGAGGGTTATGCTCTGTGTAGCAAAATTCAAATGTAGGAGCCTCGTATGCATAAATAGACGTCACGGAATCCACATCTGCAATAATCTAGCTGTAGGCAGGTCGTGTCTATGCCTCTGGTATATCAAACAATATCACATAATGCAGATTCTGATAGTAAGTAAAGCAGCCATAATCGGTTTAACTAAGGACTCGTTAACGGCATTTTAGTTTATTTTGACTCATCGTTAAATCGCTTAAAGGGATACTTAGCGTCACAATATTTTACCAGAACAATAATCTCACAGACTCGATAGAGATCTTGAAAACTGAAATTCCAAACACAGTATTTAAACTTTGAGCCAGTGTTTGTCAAAATAATAAAGAATTTCTGAGCTTAAAACTAGCCACAGAAAGCAAATCGTGAATATTTTTCTGTCCATTTTCAAGAGTCATGGCATTTTCGTCTATTGTGAACGACGGATACACAACCAGATAGCTGGAACTTCATATAATCTGTATGAGGATGAAACATGGACGGAATATCATTTTAGAAAACTCGTCTGACGTCCACAATAGAGGTTTAATCAGAAAGCTATGGGGAGCGTGCCTAACTGAATAACAATAGGTAGACAAACCATGTGATTATGTGTATAAATTATGCTATGTTAGGGTTGTACGAAGTTTTTTCACTGTCTTTTTTTTAATCGCAGTGTCATTTAATCTGGCGTATCTATCTAGGTTTTGAAAAAGCTTTGGTAGTAGTATTATACATTAAAAGTGATAAAATATTATTTTTTGTAAGTGGTATAGTTCTGAATTAATAACTTAATTAAAAGTTTAATGCGTATTTAATGAAATAAAACAAGTTTTATCCTGTTTATTTTCATTCTGTTGTATAGAAATAAATAAATAGACCTGAGATTTGGTCTTTCTTACTGAAAGACCAAATTTCAAGTCTATTTATTTTGTCACCTTAGTAAACCTGTAACTGATTGTACTTTTGATTTTGGGGGCAATGAAGCATACTTTTAATATTTGGGGGCAGTGAGCAACTCCTTTAAAATATTAAACTGACCCCGGGGGCTATGGAGCATAATTCAAATAGGCTCTAAGTAGGTTATCAACCTATACCTAAATACTTTTATCTTAGCAACCAACTTAAACTTTTTGTTTTGCAAGTTTGCAGCTGTAATTGATCACGAGGGTAGCCTCAAAAGGTTGCACATTGTACAGTGAACAAAGCGTTATGAATATTTCGTTCCACCGGCAGCCCTAAGGCCGCCACACACGGCCCACTATCGCTAAACGCAGCCCCATGCATAATGCACGCGTCATCTGCGCGATGCTTCGGGCGTGTTAGTGGGGCGAGGTGCTTCTTCAAGCGAGGAATGGCCCGGAAATGGAGGGGATTTTGGTCGCTCAAAGTTTAGTGAGCAACTCCCTGTCAATTTCGTAGTATTCAGTTCATGGAATATCTTTGCAGTATTGGTATTCTATTTCAATTCTGAATCCATTTGAGTAGGTGATGCTTTTGCATGCGTGATGCTCCGAACTTGCGTCGGAGTGAAATGCCGATAAATGAATACTTATCATATAAAATAATGATTCAAACTGTAGTAAAGTATACGCATCATCGTTAAAAACCAATCGAACCGTTCGTAACCACAAGTTAAACATAAAATAAAAAAAAACAAAGTAAACTTGTGATAATTCAACCAGAACTATAGCTCTACCATTTGTGGATGGTAATTGTTTTCGCTACCTACCTAAAACTATTGGATATAATGCGAGTGCAAGAGAGAAATAGTTTACGATAGCGGCCACTAAGCATTAGGTGTGTAACATAAACATTTTTAATGAATAACTTGCATTAGTTAATAATTTTATGGCAGAGCACCAAGTATCTGCCCACCGTCCACCCATAAGAAAGGTCTGTGCCCCTGCAGTGGGGACATTAAAAATGGCTGTTGGTCAAGTATCTGCCCAAGTGTTTGTCAATAATAGGTTGTGTGGTTAAAATCGTTATACCGTGTACATCGCAAAGTTAGTTTGCCATGCTTCGAGAGGCGAAGACACGTTTGCCTCGCAAACCAACATGACAACTGTACGACTTACCGCTCAGTGCGAGCATTGGGCGAGCAGACTCGTGATGTCAGTGCACGCATAGCATTACATTTAGTATTATTTTTTATACGAATGATGATGACAATTGTACCACAGGGAATGATTTTAGTTTTACTACTCTATCGGTAAAAAATAATCCTTGTGGTACTACTAGTTTGACCAACGGTTGTACCACGGGGAAACAAGGATGTTTTTTCCGCTGACACTAATACCACGCAAGCACATCCACCCATCTTTGCGCAACCCACGTTTAGTCCAATCTCACCGCTTCGCATTTACCAGTATATTCACTGTCCTGGCATGGGCAGCATCTAGCGACTATTATGAAATGCAACAATTTTATTTAAATGTTAACCTTTTGGTAACCAGTCACATAAAATTGTAATTTATAATAGTCATCATAAATATCTGGTAAAATCTAAATTTTAAGTAGTTTTTTCTGGTATACACTTAGTCTCGAGTAGTTTTTTCAAACTTACTACCGCTTTAAAATAGTTTATGTTATTGTAAAGGAATGATTAATCTGGTTTAGTCAACTTTTTAGTAAATAAAACTGAATTCATAAATACTACGTGCGCTGTTTACCCACAATAGACATTAATTTCACTTATAAATTATAGCAATCGCATAAACCTGTTTAATATTCAGAACAAAATACGGTGTGCGATCTATTCGTTCTACTTTTTACTTTGTAGCTGAAATTCGCTAACTACTGTTTGATTAAGAAACAAGACACCATGAACAAGCTTTATTTTTATACAAGAAGGATTAAGAGCAAAGATATTTTTTCAAACTAAGTGTGTAAAACTGTGTAGATTATAGTCTGTCGTTTATTATCATTGAGCGAGCAATTATCATTGAAACTCTGGGCAACTCTTTGAATTTAATATTCAATATCGAGTTATCAAAGAAGGGTTGCTTTCAAAGATTTAAATGAAACCTCAACAGGCCTTATTGAGTGTTCAGAGAATCTTAGCTCCAAGCAGACGAAGCCACAGGCAACAGCTACTTCTGAACGAATATCAAAGGGTTTCATTAACATAAAGTGTACCTACTTCAAAACTTTGGACAATCTGCGTTATAAATTGGGGCACAGCCCCTCGGTACAGGTGCTGCGAACTTGGCCGAACAGACATTAAGATGCCATAGTTACCTCGATGCTTATGAATCGACCCTAAGGAAAATAATAACAAGTTAAATTTATATTGACCAGAAGTTTAGCGAAGCGAGGAATGTTTCGTAACAAATAAATTCGTGACAACAATTACTGCAGTAAATCATTTCCTTTAGTAGATAAGAACACAAAAGTAACTAAATAGATAATATAAAATGTGCTTTTCCGAATCGCTAATTTACCAAACAAAATACAAAGCTATTAGACCACCGATATTTAAATTTTAAAATAACAAACTTAACAAAATCTAGGAATAAACTACAAAAAATTTGGCAGTAGCAAAAACAAATTAACAAATAGACAACAAGACAATTCACTGGTAACAGAAAGAATCGGAACACTCTACTAAGGATACAAACACAAAAGCTGTTTAAAATGTCGGACAACATGGGAAACTGAATTTTCATGATAAATTGCCGAGCTTTGGTAAATACAGTGGTATAGCGACCTCCAGCCGCGACTTACGCGGCACACGCGTGCACATAACTCCACGAGCTACATATTTACAAACTGTCGCCCTCACAAACTGCCTATTCAGCAGTCAACAATAGCTTTTGTTATTAACGAAAAATTCTATTATAACGCGTCTGGAATTCTTGCTATTCACGAACGAACAATTTCTGAAACAAAGTGGTTTTTCACGGCTCGCTCTGAGGTCGTGCTGTATAATTAATATGGTAAAATGCCACCCTTCTTGTTGGGATTGCGACGATAAATCACGGTGTGGGCGAAGTGCTAAATTGCACCGATTGAAATATGCTGCGTGTGAGGAACTTTCTTTGAGAAATTGAACTTTCCTCAGGTGCTGAGTGTGACTGTGGAGTTTCTTACTTGAGCACTTAGCGAACTGCAAATGGATTGGGACAATTAATTTTGATTTTAAGTTTTCCGTGTGCATCTGCATTATGATAAAGTCGAGCTATATAACATCTATTGGCTACCTGCTTCTTTGCTTCATAAAATGATCTTTTAAGTTTGACTTAGTGGCGTTTTTAAATTGTGTGTTTTTCATTCTTCATCTGACAAGTCTTTTTGACTATTTGGAGGAGCTTGTTAATTAAATTAAATCCATTTGCACTTACTTTTTTTATTTTAAACAAAGATTACCTTTTTCTCAAAAAATCTCAGCCTGTGATCTTATTCCACATGTTAGCTAACAAAAGAAAAATATTAAAGAAGAAAAGCTTTGTGGAAGTACCATAATTATTTGCAACATACACGATACGATGTTGCTTAATTAAACAAAGCATATTCTTGGTAAAGTACTCGTATTATTCAAAGCTAAGAATCTTGTAATTCTGTCATACCGATGTCCTTCATGAGGAATATTCTGGAATTTGCTTGGGTCGCTGGATATTTGATATATTGCATTTCTCGTTAAAATCTTCATTCTATTAAAAGCATACAATAACTAATCAATATACGCATAATCATCATGCTCAAATAGCAGTAGAGTATTTCTGAAAAATCCAATTTCACTGTCGATATTCAACTCGTACATTTTCTGACAGATGCTATTAAATATCAGTGAGTCAATATGCAAAATGTTAAAATGATTTAAAGGGGTTTTATTAGTAAGTAGTAATATTACATCTGCTAAACGTTCGATATATCGAGGCTTGCCATAAGACAAGGTCAGAACCAAAATATTGGGGGGACGATCTAATTGCAAAACCCCAAGACTGGATGAAATGGCGTGCAAATGAGAAGAGTTGTGACAATAAGACCTGTTGGCAATTTTCATAGACATTTTACTAATTTATTTACCTATTTATTTATCTTTATTGTACAATCGTACGGTACAAGAGGCGGGCTTAATGCTAGTAGCATTCTCTACCAACCAACCTTTGGGAAAAACGATATCAATGAATATGGTACAAAGGTTATTAAAATAACTGTATTTATACCTACGAGTATATGACTAGTATGACTATACAACATACACTTTAATAAATATTTATTATGTACATACCATTAGAATATTATTACCATATAAATACATATAATAATATTATATGAAAATAAAGAAAGATAAGTATATATATATTTTCATACACTGAGCGTAATCCTTCGAAAAGAAAGTCATGAACTCTATTTTTAAAGAAAATTTTGTTGCGAGATGTATCGTACGTGTCTATGTGTTTGTTCAAGGAGACCATTCAATAAGCGCGAAGCTTGCACAGTGAAAAAATCAGACATATATTTAGCCAGAACGAAAGAGGGGAATAGAAAGTGCAAGAGAATTGGCAGAACGGAGTGGGCGATCATGAGAGACATTTGATAATCTTTTGTACGTACTTACGTAGCTAATAACTTTATATATCTACTCTGATACTGTCCTTCAGGCATATTCTGCAGCATCGGTTGTCGGGGTAGTATGACGTATTGCATCATTAACAGTGCCGTGGCGAGCGACGCTGTAAATCACTACCAACATTTTGTGGCATGACATTATAAATTATCACTACAAACGTGGTGGCGCGCTACTGTATCGAAATATGACAGTTTTATTTATTGTTTAATTTTTATGTAGTTTGTTTTATAATAAATAAATACAACTGATAAAAAAATACAAACTGTTCCAAAATTTATTGTTACTCCAAAGTAGTAAAATAAGTTTTAACTAATTTTATAAGGCCGCCGTTGTAGAAGGAATTGACAATTGCAAAACGATCAATTTTCGCATCAAATCACTGTTTTACGTAAAATGGTAAGATGAAACGAGATAAAATGTTGATCTCCAGTATATTTGTGATACGGGTGTGTAATGTATGACCTAAATTTACATGCACTAACGACCAGAGGATATAATAACATTTCATATAATTTCATTTGACATACCGATCAAATAATATAACATACGGTTAATATAATTTCACTTGACCTAAATACATGTGATATAAAAACTATTTGACACAATAATCATTTGATCTAATTAACAGATGATATAAAGCACATTTCATATAACATTCATTTACTCTTTTCAATATTAAAAATAATTTTATTTGACTTATGATATAAATGCTATAAAAACAAACATAGCCCAAAAATATGATTTCATTACTTATAAATTTTTATCCACACCCATGCTTTAAATCCTCAATAAAGGGTTCTAAAACCAGTTAGCTTACTGCCAAAATTACAGTATCGCTCCGTTGCGAGTGGTCAAAACACTAACCTACCTTGTGTATTAAGTTTTTATTTACAGCGGGGGGCCTGGGGCCAGCCGCCCTGCATCCCCCAGCAAGCATTTTGCAAGCAAGCACCCAACATGCAAGCATGCAAGCAAGCATGCAGCAAGCAAGCATGCAGCAAGCAAGCAAGCATGCAGCATGCAAATAGCCATGCAGTAAGCAAGCATTTGCATGCTTGCGCAAGCAAGCATGCAGCATGCAAGCAAGCATGCAGCGTGCAAGCAAGCATGCAGCATGCAAGCAAGCATGCAACATGCATGCATGCATTGGGGAGCTCCGCTGCGTGTGGTCAAAATACTAACCTAACCTACTGGTAGGTGCATTTAAAGTGTTTCTTTATAGCGGGGGGCCCCCTGCACCCCCCGGCAAGCATTTTGCAAGCAAGCAAGCCTGCAAGCAAGCAAGCATGCAGCATGCAGCATGCAAGCAAGCATGCAGCATGCAAGCAAGCATGCAAGCGTTGTGGAACTCTGCTGCGAGTGGTCAAAACACTTACTTAACCTAACCTACTGGCAAGCTACATGCAAGCTTGTATGCTTGCTTGCATGTCTTGTCATTGTTATGTTATAATATATGTATGCTAATAGATGTAAGTACATTAAAAATTAGTGGATTTGATAATTAAGCAAGCATCATAATAACAAAAGCTAGTTATTTCTATTTTATAGTAAAAGTTGATTATAACATGTAGAATTAGATCAAATGATATGTATATGAAATGTAAGTTAGATAAAAAAGCGATATATCAAATGATACTTATGGGATATAAACGTTAGAGCAAATGTAAATATGGCAAATAATAATGATGACAAATGAATAATAGGTTAAATAAAAATTATTTCATTTATTTTTTGGTCAAATAAAAATTAGATGAAGTCAACGTTAGTGACATTGAAATTAGATTAACTGATTTTATGGCAACCGAATCGCACCCTTGTGATACATATACACAAGGCTAGCTTCTAATTATAAGTCTGGCATCAAACGCAAGCCTCCTTTTATTATAATTAATATTTCGGAGTACTATGATTTCGGCAAGCTCAGTTTCTTCGTAAACAAAATGGTCTGTAATAATCCACGAAAATACCTTACTAATAAAGCCACATAATTGGTCTCGTGTTTAAAATCTTTTAAATATAAATAGATGCTATCATACGATGAAATAATATGATCATTTTTGAAATACTGTAACGAGATCAAAATTTTCGGTATCATGTTTTAATTCCTCTTAATATTATAAATGTGAAAGAGTTGAATTTATACCTAAGTGGATGTTTGATACTAAGTCACATCAAAACGAATGAACGGATTTTGATGAAATTTGGCACATAAATAGTTTATAGCCTGGATTAAAACAAAGGATACTTCATTTTTGAGTTTTTTTATCCCGATCAAAGGTTAGGGAACCTTTCGGAAAGGTTGGGATTTTACGAATGTCCATGCTGACGAAGTCGCGGGAGAAAGCTAGTAATCAATAAAAAATCGTCCTACATTAATATTTTTATGAAAATATTATTTGCCTTAATAATTAGATGAGTATTTACCTCCCAAGCTTAAGCGTTCAGTAGACGTTAAATAAAACACTTTATCTACTCTCATATGGTAAAATTCGAATTATGAATTTCAAAACGAATTTATATTGACATACTTTATACACGCAATACCGAAAAAAAATTAAAAAGTTATTTTATAACATACCTTCGTTAACTAAAGTATGCTATAAAATAACTTTTTTTCTCATTACGATACAGGGCAAATCCAAGAAGATGGCAGTGCCGCAATATTAAAAAAAACAATGAAATTCTCTCATACTTTCCATGATTAAAATGTACTCTATGGTGATCGATGACTTAGCGTAACGATTACTCTGCTGGAATGCAGTCATCTCATTTTTATTTTTTTTAATAGAAAACGCGCCATTTTTTAGATTTTAATTTTTACTTTTGCATAAAAATATGTGATAGTAGTGAGTGAGTAGATATTTTAGATGCGGCGACGGAAAAACGTAATACTTAACCAAGGTAAGTGTACGTAGAGTTTCTAAGTATTTGTTACAACCTACCTACCTAAAGCAAAGTCGAGAAACTACCTACTCTTTTTATCATTGATATTTTATTTTGTAGCTTCAATCACAATAATTGTATGAGAGTAGATAAAGTAGTGTATGAAACTGCACATAACTAGGTATTAAAACACTCGTGTGATACTATTAAAAACCTCGCCTACGGCTCGGTTTTTAAACACGCACTCATGTTTTAATACCCCTCAATTTGCATCAGTTTCATAAACTACTATTTTAACGGATACTAGCGCGGTTTTATTGAAAATACCAAATACCAACTAATTACGAAAGTGCTTTCAATAAAACCACGCTAGTATCCGTTAAATAGTGTTTTATTTAAATTAGATGAGTATTGAACAGAATATAATTTAGCTGACATAAATAAACTTACTGACTCTGAACTAACGAAACAGCTTAGGGTCACACAACTTCTTAAAGCTAATTGAACACCCCAACCGATTTAACGTCTCGTAAATACATAACCAAATGTTGACTTTTACCAGTAACCCTACAAAATTAAGAAGTTCAGTTCTCTAATCTGGTGTTGATTTACACAAACGTTGGGATTATACCAGGCAGGGAGCAGATAGTTTAAACAAAATATGTAAACAGCCCTTTCGCTTAACCACAACTTAATCAGTAAGTTCTCGAACTTAGTTCTGGACGGTTATCTAGCCTTCGGGTGATAGACGCCGAAATAGAGATCGATCCGAGAATAGTACCTGTTAATTTAATAACCTACAACCTCAGTTTACCTACTCAGTTAAATAATATTCAGTAGCTTAGTTGTCTACAACGCGATGTTCAAGCGCTGAGTCTGCCGACCTGTCAATTTTGTTTCCAAACAATGATCTGTGGTTGTCGTGTTCCCCTCTGCAACCCCCTCTTTTAAACATCACTGTCTGTAGAACTTTCGCGTCCATAAACGAAGTCAACGATTAAATTTTGAAAATGGTAACATGTTCCGCCTACATATTCTTGTATTCCTATCAATTTGCCGTGTTTCCCAACAACAGTTTTTGTGATCATATTTAATTACAATTAAATTCAAAGTCAAATCTTTTATTTTCTCTGGTCCTCACGGATATTAGTTATTTGGACATGAATATTCTTAACGAACGGATAACTTTTATTTGCAGACCTGAGTGGTGCAGTGCTGGGCCCCTAAAAAGGCCACTTTGAGCAATTCTCATTAGATTCTTATTATGATTCAGATTAAAAATCATAAAATGACCACTTAGCTGACAATTCATAATACGATTCGGATTCAAATCATACTCGGCAATTCATTCATTTGACAGTCTTCTATGAAGAATCCTAAAATGGATCCCTAAATAGGAATTGCTAAAGCGTCATGAGCAGATTCATAAAAAGTTACTCAAGAGCAACATTTTATACATATTGCGCGTTTTAACCTTTTTAGGGGCCCTGGTCTACCACGCAGAGGTCCCGGGTTCGATTCCCTGCCAGACAAATTGAAATTGAAATGACGAATTTTAATTTCTGTGATGGGTCTGGGTGTTACTTTGTATAATAAGTATATACTTAAAAGTATATAAGTAAGTATCAGTTGTCTAGCACCCATATTACAAGCTTTGCTTAGTTTGGGGCTAGATGGCGCTGTGTGAAATTGTCCAAGCATTATTATTATTATTTTTTCGCCTAGTTTCTGTTTGTTTAGTTGAGTGAAATACTTTATTTTCTTTAAGCTAAATAAAACGTTATTTAATCGTTGTTTTTAAATAGAAATCTCATATCAAATAGGTAATAAAAGCAAATATTTTTTTGCAAACTATCAATATTTTACACGTGTACAATTTGAAAATAAAGCATTAGATATTTTGAAAACGTTTTTTTGCTTTTATTATTTGCTATGATATTTCTATTTAAAAGCAACGATGAAAAAACGTTCTATTCAGCTTAATTGATACCTTAATTTATACCAAAATAACTCATACTATTTGTCTATTAAAATTAAGATTCGTTTCAGCGTAGGCGGAAGCCCTGAGCAAACAATTTTCCCGGAAACTAAAACAATTTCGTTGGCCCAAAAGAACCTTCAATACTGTGCTGATTAGTTTTGATCTTGTTACACATAATTATGACGATCTATTTGGCCGGGTGATCCAGCTTCATGATCTTGTGACACGGGCATAATTTTGGCATTTTTGGGTTCCGTAGTTCTAAAGGAAAAAACGGAACCCTTAAAGGACTCACTATCACTTTGTTCTCTGTCTGTCTGTCTGTCAAGACCCTTTATCTCGGGAACGCGTGGAGGTATCTTTTGAATGTACAATAAAGTTTGTTAAATAAAATTAATAAATAAAATAGTAATGCTTGTGAAATTTCCCCGCTTCCCCGCGAATGACCCCGCGGCGGTGGTCCGCATTGTTCGTCTGGATTACCGCGATCACCGAATAAGTGGGGGTCCGGATTAGCGAAGCCTTACTGTAGTGATGTATATTATTCTGACACTCCAAAATGTTACAAGTGTGGACACATATAATATGCAGCGTGTAGGTAGTACAGATAGAACCTCCTGGCAGCCGGCAAGAGATATACAACTGATTGAATATTCATGTTTATGGTGGATTTAATAAACTTTACTGTAACAAAGGCGTAAGAAAATACTGTCTTTGTATATTGAAACTGTCCTTTAAGTCACTTTTCAACGTTTTGTAGCGAGAAAACAAACACAATAAATTAAATTAACTTATGAAACTTCACAAAAACTACCAAAAATGTCCACACAATCTTACAACAACTGTCCATTATTCGTAAACCGAACGGATGATAACACTGGTGCACTCAAACCTGACAATAACGACTCATAAAAAAGGAAATAAGTCGTGAGCCGCAATAATCGGGGCGTAAGCAGAGCCAGGCCGCAATTCGGGCCGGGTAGTAATACGGATGGCATTGTAGCGCCGCAACTGGAGCGTGTGTAGGCGCTCTTACAATCCGTGTTGCGCCACAGAGTGACTCTGCAGCGCTTGTGTTTTGCGTTAATGTACAGACATATTTAAGTATCTACACCACGAGTAAGTGAATTTTTCTTAAGGGTGATTGATGACAGCTTCCAATGGGGTTGGCAACGCAAAGCTAATTGTAGATGTCGCTGCGTACGCTTGTTCCTAAGACAGCAGACGTTCAGAACAAAGTGTATGGGAAAATAGGTATTTATGCTGTGGTATTTTTTTACCGAAATAGACGCATTGACCCAAAATGACTATAAAAGTCTATTCTACAATGCAAATGCCGGAATTGAAAGCCAAAATAAGACGTTTATTATTCTTACAGAATTTAGAAATTTTTTCTATATCCAGATTTTTCGGAAATTTGTAAGTGCCAACATTTTTAAAGCCTTTTAGACAAAATTTAATCATGTTTAAGCTAAAAAAAACATTTTTTTTAAGTAAAAGTCCTTTGTTTTCATAGCTCTCGTTGAACAAGCGTACGCAGCGCCATTTTGACAGTTGCCTTCCCCATTGACAGTCTTTATCGATTTTTCTGCAAAGATATCCAGCGAACTAAAATCTATGGAAGTGTAATTGCAAACAAATATTGCTTAAAAAATGCCATCCCGGGCCGAAAAAGTACAACCCGCTCAGCGTTAGTTGGGCCAGCCACGCACCCGGTTACTAACGTTAAC
This sequence comes from Agriphila geniculea, assembly GCA_943789525.1. NCBI lineage: Eukaryota > Metazoa > Arthropoda > Insecta > Lepidoptera > Crambidae > Agriphila > Agriphila geniculea. The sequence goes on from OX038876.1 coordinate 1,421,572, forward strand.
GTTCTTTACAATAATTGCAGTTTGTATTGTAGAGAAAAGAGAGAAAGAGAAAGTTTATTAGAAATAACGTTTTGTGTAGTCAATTGGTGTAAAAGACGCAAAGAAGGCAGTAAAAATATGCAGAAATAACGTATCATATTTTTTCGTTTAAATGTAGAAAATATCTATGAGTATACAAATTATGGTCGCTAATAAGCAACCAGTATTCAGACGATTTGTGCTGCATAATTAAATGCCAGCATATTTAGCTCCATCCACTTAGTTGTACTTTTTGTGTGGTACCATTTTTTCAACAGCAATGCTTGTTCCATTGATTTTAGTTCGCTGAGGATACCCAATTAGACTTACTAACTGACGCTTTTAGCTATCTCCTTTATATCTTTTGTTTATGGTTTTACAAATTATTTTCTTTAATGATTATCTATCCTTCATATAAGTTTAAAGAGCTTATTCTTAATTTGAAGTTATTATACTCGTATTTAGAGGTAGTCTAAATATACAAGTAATTATCTTTTTATTCTTTTTATTTTTACATCTTATCACAGGCATGCAATTAATACATAGGAAATAAATGAAAACTTCCAAATAATTAAATTAAGTAGCTCTGTAGTTGGCTTTCTGTAGGTGTTCCTAGTTTCTAACTGTAAAACATCATGGATTTTTTTTATTATTTTGAACTATATGAATAGTTTCAAGACATGTGTAGTGTAGACTAATCGAAAGACATATTCCACTCGATTTGAAGTACCGATTATCGTTATGTCTAAGGTATTTAGCCCGCAATATACTCTCAAGTTCGCAATAATTTTGTTAACCTGCGGTTTGAGATTGTACCAGGCGAATTAGGTCACCTTTAGAAGTTGGTTAAATCTTTGATAAAAACCTTTAAATACCTACTAATAAACGTAAATTTAATGTCCATACTTGTTGATAGATCTGGGTCAATCAACTTTATATTGTACCATAATTTTGATCAAACATAAAAGTGTATCGTCTTGAAAAAAGAAAATGTTTAGCTCAAAAATAGCTAAGCTTAAATCTTAAAGTATCGTTTTGGTAACAGAAATAAATATGTTGTTTACATTTTTGGTCGTACTTTAAAGGTTGTCCAGTTGACATGTCATCAATTTCATACAATGAAGAGGGACATCGATGTCAACTGGACAACCGTTAAAATACTCACACTTGTAACAAATTAATAGTTTATGGTAGCTGATATTTAATTTTGCCTTGGCATCCTATTTTCGTCGGCGGCCGCTTACAGCGTCAGCATTGTGACGGGTATATTATTATATTGGAATGCCAAATTGTTTTTGTCCTCTCTTTGGCATACCAATTATTGGCCTTATAATTTTTCGCACAATTTTCGTTTGACCTAAATTTGTTTAGCCTATTTTCACTTTGCCTAAAAATTTTTCGCCACATTTTTACTTCCCAAATTCATCATTAAACATAACTATTCATAATCCCTAATAATTGAAAGTACTAAATTACGATGTGCACAATTGTGTAACGCCTAATATTTTTTTCGCCGAATGTTCACTTCACTGTTTTGACACTGCAAGTGGTCAAAACACTAACCTAACCTAATGGTCTTCGCATTAAAGGTTTTTTTTATAGCGAGGGACCCAACCCCCCGAGCAGGGGGGCCTGCTCCCCTGCGCCCCCCAGCAAGTATTTTGCAAGCCAGCATACAGGCATGCAAGCGAACAAGCATGCATGCATACAAATGAGCAAGCACGCAAACAAAAGCATGCATGCATGCATTATAATCATACAAGCATGCAGCATGCATACAAGCATTATGGAAGTGGTCAAAACACTAACCTAACCTAACGTAATGGTGTTCGCATTAATAGTTTTTCTTTATAGCGGGGGGCCTCAGGCCCGTTTTTGACGATTTGTTTCTGTCACTGACTTGTATGCAATATAATATTGTTATGCCAAAATTATGTATGCAAGACAATATTAGGGTTAACAATACTTCGGCGTAGTCATTGTTGTGTCAAAAGATATGTATGCTAATAAACTTAAAGACATTTAACATTAGTGGTTTTGATAATTAGGGATTTTAACGTTAGGGCGAAACGACATAAATGCAAAAAATCTATAAGGCTAAACAATAATTGTACTTAAGACGTTTAGGCCAAAGAAATTCGGCCAAATGAAATTAGGACCAATGACTTTGGGCGAGTCAAGGGACACCCCATTGTGATGCTTACTATAGTTCAGAAACGTAGGTACTGTTTTGTGGTTTCTTATAAACGCTGAAATCGGCGTATGAAGTTACGCTGACCGCAGACGTCGCGTATAGCAGAGATCAAAGCCTTTAAATCCAGCGAACTAAAATCTATGGAAGTGTAATTACGAACAAACGTTGCTTAAAAAATGGCACCACGGGGCCGAATAAGTATAACCCGCTCAGCTTTAGTCGGGCCAGCCACGCATCCGGTGACTGACATTAACGTTCTTTACAGTAATTGCAGTTTGTACTGTAGAAGAATGAGAGAAAGAGAAAGTTTATTAGAAATGACGTCATGTGTAGTCAAATGGTGTAAAAGACGCAAAGAAGGCAGTAAAAAATGCAGAAATAACGTATCATATTTTTATATAATAGAAGATATCTATGAGTATACAAATTATGGTCGCTAATAAGCAAACAGTGCTTAGACGCTTTGTGCTGCATAATTAAATGTTAACATTTTTAGCTCCATCCACTTACTTGTACATTTTATGTGTTGTCATCTTTTGAATGCAATGCTTGTTCCATATATTTTAGTTCACTGTCTTTATATGTGTAATAGAGATTAAAAAATATTTTATGTAGAAAATAAATTCAAGTATCTACTTTACCTCAAATTACATCATTATTGTACACCAGCTCTAATCACGTTGACTCTCGAACAGTCTGAACTTGGCGTCAACAAGTTCCCCAATCTGTAGCTGTAACATGCGCACTAACAGCCGCCCCTAGGGACCTGTACCTAATCTAACTTCTCATAATGGACTTGCATTTAGTTATCGGATTGTGCACTACAACTGTTATCGAGTTAGAGAGTTAAATGTATTCATAATATTCATAGATATTAACACGGGATCTTAATATAGCACTTTCTATTATTTAATGGTTGTATACTCGTAGTTTCAAACGGGTGACTCTGGATAACCTTATACATAATTGTACATTAGAAAGTAAGTAAAAACAACATACTTATTAAGAAAGTTATCTTTTCATGTAAATATGGGCTGTATGGCAATGTTTTTGAAGTAATTACTGAACCAATTCATTGTTTTTTTACATAATAGAAATGTTATTATGAATTCAAGGTTTTATTTTAGTTGCTGTAACGCTATTACAACGATATTAATTATAAAAAAAAGCTTTTCTTAATAATATTCGTAGATCCCATTTTTTTAGAATTCACCTTAAAGAAAGCTAAAAGCTTATAAGTTATTTTTAGCTCCAATGTTTCCATTGAAGGTTCGCAAGCTCGACCTCGCTTACAGAGCTCCCTAGGGAGTTGTCCAGTTCTAATTTAACTTCTCAATTCTGCCAATCGATAATCGATTTGCATCTGAATCGGTTCCAATAACAAGATACATTAACGGCCCGGAACGTGGGATGGGTTTTAAACCCTTATATTTCGATTGGTATAACGTCACCTTAATTATTAATTTTTGAAGTGAAAACTTCTTTAGCGGCGTTGTACACTTTTTTTGTAATGGTCAGGGTCACGTGACCCTGATCGAAAATTCGTAAGACGAATGTAGCGTAGACAGCCGGCGGCGGAAGCATCCCTCTCTTTCTACGGCGCGGCGAAAATGACGGCGGGTTGATTTTTCTGAGAGATAAACTTTTTAATCCTTACTAATATTATAAATGCGAAAGTCCGTTTGTTTGTTTATTTGTTTGTTTGTTTGTTACGCCTTCACGTCTTAACTACTGAACCGATCATCATTAAATTTTGCATAACGTTGTCAGGGGTACAGAGTAGGACATAGGGTACCTTTCATCCAGAAAAAAAGTATTGTTCCCGAGGGATAGCAAAAAACCTTTCCACGCAGACGAAGTCGCAGGCGGCCGCTAGTGTAATATAAATTGTCATGTTTGTACGAAAGCGCAATAAATAAATATTGTATTCTACCTCATAAATTATAGTACTTTTATACTGATAATTAAAGCAATTCGTGCAAAATTATTCCCTAACCATTCCAAAATATCAAAAATGCACAACGTTAATATTCAAGTTTTCACTTCTGCTGGCACTCCCGGAGTGAAACCCGTTTTTTTAAATATTTTAAACAATGCTTAAACGAGCTTGACGTTGTTGTACAGAATGACTAGGAATTATGTACAATGACTAATATACTTTGCCGGTAACGCCTTTATAGTGAACCTTCATTATTTTATTATGCCTTTGTTGCGTAAGAAAATATTTTTCCTAATCCAATCTTCCTTTCTTCAGAAATCTTCTGACTAATTTGAAAGCGGTGACTGTAATCGTATCCCTAATTTAAATCGAGCACTTTTATTATTAGCGTCCATTGCCAATGAGTTTAATAAAGAAAGGTATCAATTATATTAACATCTTATTAATCGAGAATTCAAATAATCATAACTCTGCAAAAAATACAATATTATTTCTTCTCAAGCTTACGCGCTCACTAGACATGAAATAAAACAATTTTTAACGGATACTAGCGCGGTTTTATTGAAAGCACTTTGGTAATTAGTTGGTATTTGGTTTGATTTTTGGTTTTCCCGACGTTTCGGCAACTTTGCACCCTCAAGCGAAGAATTTTTTTAGACGTTCAGAAATTAAAATTTTAACAAAATTTTTAATTGTTTTATGTTGATTTATAATTTAATTTTATGAATTATTTAGTGCTAAAAAGATAGAGAATCTACTGAAGCTACCACCATTTCATAAAATTGGGAGGCTCCTCCAAGAAAGAAATGGCGGTTTTCCTATCCAAGTTTTCTTTCGCCATTTCTTATTAATTAAATTAAATACCAACTAATTACCAAAGTGCTTTCAATAAAACCGCGCTAGTATCCGTTAAAAATTGTTTTATTTCAATATTATTTCTACTAATATAAGAAATCTTCGGAGCAAAATTTTGATACGCATGACGTTACCCACATTACTGTTACTTTGCAAATAACTGATTAGACGCTTTAAAAAGATATCCTGCCTACTTATTGTCTAATTTTCAAAATCTATCGCAATCGCTTACATTTGACAGATGAATGTGACACATTGCTGCATTTCTTTGGTAAGTTTTTATTTGTGCCAAAAAGAAGCAGGAAATTAAAAAACAAATACATTTCATTGTAACCTTAGAATAATAACACCTAGAAGACGTGTCCTCGTATGCAAAGTGAGGCAACTTATACCAAGCCAGAATGGCTTAGTTTTGAAATTTATATCCTTAATACGTTAACTAATCGTAACTGAAACCCAATAATATAGTAATTAGTCTTATAAATGTGGGAAAACTGAAACGGTTTTGTAATTAATCGGTATTATTAGGTAATAATGTAAAATAACAATCTAAAAACGGAGCCATTTTGGCTGTTTTAGTTGCCTCACTTTTGACAGTGCGCTTTGTAGAGAACTATCGTTCTAGGTGTTATTATTCTAAGATTGTAACACTAACAAATTGTAACTATGATCTAGTTACTATTGTTACGAAGCATCCTGGGGCCCAGTGTGCGCTAATTTTCAATAATAAAATAAAAACTAAGTAAATCGTTACCTTTTCAGTTTCGTTTACAGAAAAATACTCCTAGGATGCTCCTAGGATGCCAATCTTAGACAATTTAAATGAGAATTCTAAAGGAGAACCAACAATTTTTAGGTAACTATAACCGAAATGACAACGTACCTAAAGTAGGGCCAAATTAATAGATCACATTTGACACTTCATCAAAATTCAACAATGCAAACTTTTAACGGCAGGCACACAATATTTATTATTTCAAAGGCACAATTGTTTAAGTATTTTTCAGTTAATAATAAATATTGGTTTCATTGTTTAGAATTAGCGCGATTGGGCCCCAGTACAGTATACTGACGTGATTTCCGTCTTCGTTACGTAATCAGTAAACAGGGGGCGCTATCATCGAACCCGATGAAAGCGCTCTCAGAACTGCCAATCAAAGCAATAATTAATTAAGTACTGTACCTACCCTCCCTGTGTTCGATATATCAAGTATTTATTAGTTTCCGTTCACAATAATTTGGTTAGAGATGGTATGCGTTGATTACACGAGGTATTAAAAACGACAAAATGACATCTATGAAATAAATTGAAGATCATTATCGCTTGAATTGATTGCATGAAACTATCGTACCTACTTATTGATTTCAAAAAATTGGCGCACTTTCTTTAATAAATCACTTTTTCATCCCTTTGAACACCTACAAAATGCAGCCATCACGATGTAGCCATCACGTAATTAAGTAAGTAATGAAATTAAAGTGCTTGATAATAAAATTTAATACAAGTAGCTACCCTACCTACTTGATCTTTTTTATTACGTTTCGTTGGTTGAGAATAATAATAATTCATATTATTGTTGCAACTTTAAGAACAGGACGCAGTAATAGTAAGTATTCTTTGGAGCATGCATTATTAGTACATTATGATATAAGTGCGGTAAGTTGAAAATTACAGCCGAGGCGATATTGCTAGCCCGAGCCATAGGCGAGGGCTACAAGAAAGCAGAGGCTGTAATTATCAAAGCGCACGTATGTCATACGACGTTTTATAACATATTTGCGAGGAAATAAATAAAACTCGGACTTTGCACCTTTGCTTGTTTTCCATATGATTAAATTTTGATACGCTTCTAAGTATCTTATCGGTCAATTTTTCGGGCAAGAGGCTTAGAGTAGCCTTTTTCGCTGCCTCTGAGACTTCTGGCGGTGTTGAATTAATAAATTCATCACTACTTGACGACATTTTCAAATAAAAACAATACAGCAAAGAAAAATTAGCAATGCGCGCGCATCAGCGCTTTTTTTAAGGCAAAGGCATAAAAAACAGCCAGTATTACTAATAAAGTAAATTGATATTTTTGTGTTTTTGTTACAGATAAATGGTTGTTATTTATTGTCAACATTAATTAATTTAAATAATTAAATGTTTATTTATTATATTTTATCTCCCAAAGTTAATTTTATTCATAAAATGTTGACCTCTTTTCTGACATAAAAACTCTTTGCTAAGATTTAAAAAAGTACCGTTCGTTTTAGACGAAGCATCTTGATAAACCGTGCGGTAATGTAAAGTAAAACGCACGGTTTCTCAAGGAAACCGTGCGTTTTACTTTACATTACCGCACAAGTTCGTAATGAGATACAATACGATATTGAAATTGGTGTAATAAGAGACCCTTTACGAGCAAATATGTTATAAAATATTTTATCTACACCCATGCTTTAAATCCTCTGTAAGGGGTTCTGAAACAGGTAGCTTACTACCATCATTATTACAATATCCCGAGCGAGAGCTGGTCCTGCAGCGCCGCGCGCCCCCGCGCATAATGAAATTCAGTACAACATTATAACACTCTTGCGGAAGACATAATGACGAGGAGGGAGAGGAAAGTCAAAGTCAAAGACAAAGTCGAAGTCAAAACCTTTATAGAGGATACATATCATGGGTTTAGATAAATATCATGGGTGTTTTTAATCCATATGTATTAAAATATTGTTTGTTTCCCTAATAAAAATAAGAAAAAATAAAAAAATGGGTGTAGATAATAGTAGTTTATGAAACTGATGCATAATGAGGGGTATTAAAACATGAGTGTGTGTTTAAAAACCGAGCCGTAGGCGAGGTTTTTAATAGTATCACACGAGTGTTTTAATACCTAGTTATGTACAGTTTCATACACTACTTTATCTACTCTCATACAATTTGTAATTGAACCTACAAAATAAAATATCAATAGTAAAAAGAGTAAGTAGTTTCTCGACTTTGATTTAGGTAGGTAGGTAGGTTACTTACCTAGGTAAAGTAAGACGTTTTTCCGTCGCCGCATTTAAAATATCGGGGAGTCTTTTTTCACACTCACTACCTACTATCAGAAATTGTTAAGCGAAATAAAAATTAAAATAAAAAAATGGCGCGTATTCTATTAGAAAAAAAAATAATGATATGAGTGAATTCCAGCAGACGAATCGTTACGCTAAGTCATCGATCACCATAGAGTACATTTTAATCATGGAAAGTATATGGGAATATCATTGTTTTTTTTTTAATATCGCGGCACCTGCTCTTCTTGGATTGGCCCTGTATCGTAATGAGAAAAAAAGTTATTTTATAGCATACTTTAGTATAGCGAAGGTATGTTATAAAATAACTTTTTAATTTTTTTTCGGTATTGCGTGTATAAAGTATGCCAATATAAATTCGTTTTGAAATTCATAATTCGAATTTTACGATATGAGAGTAGATAAAGTCTTGTATGCAACTGTACATAATTAGGTATTAAAACACTCATGTGATACTAAAAAATAAACCCACATTCGTGTTTTAATACCCCTCGTTATAGTACAGTTGCATAAATAACTATTAGGTATTAACAAAGTACTTAGGTACAGCTTCTTCTAAAACCGACAGCTGTTCAATCCCCCATTTCCTAAAACCGCGTCAAATGTAGGTATTTAAAACGCAAAGCATTATATTAATTTGATGTTTATCCTATATTTACTGACCTACCATCTTACAAGTATAGTAAACGAATCAAAGATTTAAATCCAACAACTTATTCTGACTCAGTTTAGTAAAAACAATTTATCTGTCTTTGGTAGTGACAGACAAAGTTCTATCACCGAAACTTAAAGGAAAGTTAGATTTAAGTAAGAGTGTCACCGACAAGCTTCTCCAACAATAAGTTTTCTTTATAAAACTTAAATAGGTCAAGTTGGGGGCCCGCACAGCCTTATTAAACGGTCGTTTGACGGGCGTTCAATGTCTAAGGTTAGGCCTTAGACATTGAACGCCCGTCAATATGGCAAAGCAACTGTAAGCCGGATTTATTCAGTAAATTCATCTATACATATAATTATCATACGTACCGCTAGAGAAAGAACTCCTTGCCTGGGTCTGTTTCCCGATAGATATGTACGTACTATCTTGGGGCCTTCAAGTCACGAGGGAATAGGTATGAGTCTTCTAGGCAAGTGCGTTTAATCATAGATCACATCATTGCTGAACATTAGGCTTCATAGCGGGCAAGCGCTTGCTTATCTATCATTAAAAAATATACACATCAGCTTTGTCTAGGGATACAGGTGTTATTTTCATACAAACGAAGTTACTTTGAAGCCTTAGTTTTCTGCCAGGGATGTACCGTGCTGTGATCTGATGATGGCCATCCAGGGAGTGAATGGAGTAGATTCAGATCGCTATACACACCCAACTGATCTGATTAGCATTCTAAAAACGTAATGGACATGTAACACCAGCAAACCAATACAGGGGCCCAACCGTGCTAATTCTAAACGTAATAGCTTAACCGTAACGTTGTCATTATTTACCTAAAAAATTTTGAATTAGCTATAGAATTCTCATTTAAATTGCCTTTATCGATATCTTCGCCTCCCTAGGCATAGATTTCAACAATTTTAATAAAAATCAAGCGAGTATTTTTATGTTAACTAAGCTGAAACAATAACTATCTAGTTTTAGTTTTATCGTTAAAAATAGCACGATTGGGGCCCAGTAGGCCTAGCATGACCATCAAAACACGATATTATATCGCGTGATATAGCGTTTTATCCATAGACATAAAAAAATGTTCGCTGCGCTCAAGAAGACCAACAAAGCGTGGAAAAGAGAAGTTAACATCATACGGACACGGTCTATGTAAAAAAGAGACAAAGGATCAAGTGACATGTGCCAACATTTTTTACAGTAAGAGCCCCTAGCGGCCTGCCTCGCAAATGAGCAGTCACAGTTTGTTTAAAATATTTGTTAATCTTAATTATAATTCAAAATAAAGGTATCGTGGAGCCATGGTGTCTTGTGCTCTAAATAATTGTGATGTGACAAAAAGAAATAATCCAAGTAATCACACTTTTCACAGGTAAATAAGATACTGCCACACATTTCTCTAAAACCAAATTTCTCTACATTTATTCGTTTATCGACGAAGGAAACAGTATGGAACATAGTTTACTAATTTCCTTTGCCGTATATTTATATATGCCGTATAGATTTATTTTATAAATCTAAGTCATATTTTACGTATCTCATATAAACTGTATGCCTTCGTTTTCGGATCACCTGTTTATTGACATTGTTGTTCTTTGACATTCTATTTCAATGGTTTTATCACATTTAACTGCTGTCAAAAGACAGTGGATTTTGACAGTTGAGTATCGATAAAATGCCATATCACGCGATATATATCGTGTTTCGTCGGTCATGCTAGGGGGGCAGGTTTGAGTATGTATGTAAATAAAACGTAAAATCAGAAGTTTTGCAGTCAACATTTAATAACTGCCTTCACTTTGGCTTTTAAGAAACCTTTTTGACTGGAGTTTTATATTAATAACTTTACTTCGTATTTCATTCAACTGAAGAAAGGGAAGTCGGCAACTCGGCACCCAACTTTTCATTAAAAAAAGGATGAGTCGTTTAAAACTGCGACTAAATTCATCGAGCAAAGTAACACAAAACACAAATTAATCACAAAAGGTTCCCGAATAATGCGCGCCTTAATTTGAAATTTACCACAATCTAAAAGTCAAACTTTGTAGCCTCGAAAAGGCGATTTTTTTTTATTTAAAAAGTTCGAAGTAAGCATCCCCATTTAGCGCGCTTCTGGAAATGTCTCAAGTGATAACGATTTAATTATTTCCTTTACAAAAAACTTGCCGCCATTTTGGATTGTTCACTTCAGTTCGACACATAATCTTTGAGCTTGAGGTACCAAGGCAGGTCGATTGATATAGAAAAACTAACTTTTCTATTTTGTAATGGGTCTGGCTGGATATTTGTAGTACGGTCAGCAACGAGAGTTGTTTAACACTTTAGTACTTTGTCATAGTAACTTTTTTAACTAATGTTTCAAACCTAGAGACACCTGTCAAAAAAGTTGCTGTCAAAAAAGAAGAGACTTTCATTGCTGACTGTACCGTCGTTGTCTCCGATACTTATCCATAAGCGCAACCGCTCACGGGCGACTTTTTGTAGCTGCGATAATCGCGGCGATAAACGCCCGCGAAATGACACGACAAAGGTTTAACTTAGCCAGCGACAAAAAGCGCCGCGATTAACGCCGCGTTTATCGCAGCTACAAAAAGTAGCTCGTGGACGTTTACGTGTAGAACTCCGCATGTTCTATTCTCAGCGACAAAAAATCGCTCAGCGATTAATCGCCCGTCAGCGGGGACGCTAACACAAGTAGGTACTACTTTGGGGTAAGAGATTGTCAAATTAATAATAAGAAATTGATCTAACGCCAATAATTTGGATATCGAAGGCGTGTTCAATTTAATATTTATGTAAATTTGGTTTTCTCGATGAAAAAATCAGTTTACTTTTCATTCTTCAGGTTTTTACATAAATGAAATCTGGTTATAAATTTTACGTGAGTGTGTTACTTCTAACGCCTCAAATACCAGTTCGAATTTGACCGACGTCCCTGACATTTCAATTTCATTATGATTATAACACAACAAAAAATGTCAAGTAAAATGAATTCTCGCAAACATGTGACGAGATCAGAAACTCGAAAGCGAGAGCCGTCAAGCGTAAGAGGCGGGGATGCGTGAACATCCCCCCTACCCCTTTCTACAATCACCTTAACACGCGTATATAAGAATACTATTTTATTTTAAGCACAAAAGTCGTACAAATGAAACAGAGCTGAAATTTTATGTCTATTTAATAATAATAAAAAATATTTGTTAATTTATTTGAAAATTTAGTTTTAGTGGTTATTCTATTTAAAAAAATAATCTACGTTACGTATAGGTATTCCACACTATAAATGCGAAAGTAACTTTAAACTGTCTGTTTCTTTTGTTTCTTTTAATGAATTTCGCTATAAACCTAGATTAAAGCTATCAAAAGTGATACTTTGGAGACTAGTGATACTGATCGTTTTTTTTCTAAAGTTTTTTGCGCTCTTCATATCACCGTCAAAACGAGAAAAGTGACAAGATCAATGATACTGTAACCCGAATTATTCGATAATCGATTCAATCACCGGAGTCACTTATAATCGGCATCCCAATCGAATCGAAATCGATTACATGCGCCGTCACGTTCCGCCGGGACACGTGTAGACTATGAATTAACCAATTTACATTTGACGAGCATTGAGATGTAAATATCGCAGGTGGTTTCACGTCGCGGATAAAATACAGTCTAATACTTTAGAAAGAACACAAAAAGACAACTTTTATGCTGTATTGATAAAAAATAAAAGAGACTTTACCTTTGATAATGTCGTTAAGAAACGACTGCGTGATATAGAGGCATATATAAGGTAGGCTAAACTAGACTTTATTATACTACACTAATCATTGATCGTAACGATTTTGACCAAACCATCATCACCGTAGAGCCCGGAGCGCGCGGCTACATAAAGATTATGCACCGAAAAAACCTAAAAAAAATGAATAAATTACTTACTGATTTTCTTGACTTATAATGAAAATAGGGGGACGGCAAAATTCGGATCGGCCCCGGGCGGCACAAACACACGCTACGCCACTGCGCCCATGACTTTACCCGCATGAAATTGCATTTCCCATAGAAATTATGATAAGAAACTCGGACAGAGTGTAGCTACACTCTGTTAATAAAAAAAAAATATTTATGAAATCAAGATAATAGTTTCGGAAAACCTCCTACATCCAAACATAAAAAATAAATAAATTTAAAAAGTATTAAAAACAGGACTGCCCTGCCAAAAACGAACTAAAAAGTTAAACAACAAGTGTCACTGCAGTCGGGGGACCTTATTATGGAACAAAGAAAAGGAAAGATGTCCCCCGACTACAATGACACTTGTTGTTTAACTTTTTAGTTCGTTTTTGGCAGGGCATTCATGTTTTTAATATTTTTTTAAATTATTTATTTTTATTTCACACATTTTAGTAACATATTATATAGTTTTGAAATGTGCTCATCAAGGCCTTTCATTTGATGCCCATATTGTAATAATAGCAGAAAAAAATGTTTTTTCACATTTGAAAATGGCGTCGTACAGTCGCCATATTGTATTATTAGCTAAAGTTATTCGCTAAAAAAATATAACTAGTGTCACTTGGGATTCTATAAGGATTCTAACGATACCCCATTTAACCAAATCAGTTCTGGCATTTAGAAGTTATGGTGGAATAAAGAAACTCACGTACCCACATACATGAACCCTGAACACACACTCTTTACCGACTTCAAAAGGAGGGAGGTACTCAATTCGACCCATTTTTTTTTTTTTGTTTTTTGTATGTACACCGATTACTCGAAGACGGCTGAACCGATTGAAATGATTCAAACGTTATTACATTAGGTAAACTTCCAAGTTGGTCCCATTTTTTGAAATCGGTTCGGTACTTTTCAAGTAATCTTGAAAAAAGTACGAAAATAGTATGATTTTGTGTGAACTACCTCAATGATCAGTCGTATAACTTCTTTGTTTATGAACTGAATAAGATAATTATTTTTTTGTTGGAAACGGGATATCTTAAGTGTAGTTCTTTAACTGACTTAAAAAAAGGAGGTTCTCAGTTTGACCCGCATGTATGTATGTTTCTCCGCGATTAACTCACGTTTGGCTGAGCCGAATTTTCTACCTAAATAATATACCTACACTACCTAATACAAAAAAATACCGACTTCAAAAAACCTACCTCGAAAAAGCAAGAAATAATATTCGTAATAATAAAAACACGTCTATTGAAGTCGGGTGGGGCTTTTAGAATAAAAAAAGGAATCTGTAGGTATTCAAGCCCCACCCGACTTCAATAGACGTGTTTTTATTATTACGAATATTATTTTTTGCTTTGGGCAGTCGTGTAAAAATGTTACCTCTTAGTAAAGCCAAAGAATTTGACCCGCCAAAAACAAAGCAACCTTAACGTCAAGCTCAAACAGCTGTCACAAATTATTCGGCAATCGGAATCGTTATTCGTATCGAATCTATCGAACGAGACATCGAACACCGCAGCGACGCGTCGATCGTGAATTCTGGAATGTACATCTGGAAAGCATTGAAATGCAAATGTCAGAGGATCTGACGCCGTTGACTTGGTTGTATCGGAATGTCGATATCGCAAATGGAATGACTTGAGAGTGTTGTGTTATGTTAGTGTTGTAATTTGAATCATTGTTTATTCGAGGTATCTAAAGATAGGCCTCGAGAAAACCCCATGGGGTTTCACGGATGCCTACTCTTTTTTCTGTTTGAGCCCTTTGGGGCGGAAGATACTCTCACTGACCCATTTAGATTTCTTAAAAGAAATGGAAAGGTTTCTTTATTTATTTTCTTGGATTGAAAATAAACACAAAATACTTAATGCATTTTAGCCCTTTTATTTTACTTATGAAAGAGAGAAAATCAAACCTGAAATCTAGTCTCTATTATAAAAGCATGTTGTTATAGTAAAGATGTTTTATTTGGTTCCCTACAACTATTAGGTAGTTCTCTATTTACGATAGCAAAAAAGTAATTGTCGCTGGCAACCAAATAAAGCATCTATATCAACATGATTTACTACTAGTTGATATTAGTCTAATAATTTACACATCAAGTAAACATTTCTTTCTAAAGCTACTTTGGGTAGTTGATATTCCAACACCGAGTTAAAAGTCGTCGCTAGTTCCCAAATAGTTTCCGATAAACTGCGACAACGCGCGGACTCCACGGAGTTTTACAACTCCATGCTACTCGAGAGACTTGCCAACTTTCCAATGATTTCGTACGATCGATGACTAAAGAATAAACTCCAGTATCAGTGGAATGCAACAACGAAATAGGTATTCAGTCTTTGTACCTACTCAATAGAGAATTTGAAAGACATTATCTGATGAAAAACTTTACAAAGATATCAGTCAAATATGACGAGAAAGCCTAGTACGAGTTGGTTTTCTGTTCTCACTTCACTTTGCGAATAGTTAACTATCGTTTTCCTCTTTCACTCGTTCACTCACTCGCATGATTTCCTCTCTTTCACTTATTCGCAAAGTGAGGTGAGAAACACAACTCGTACTAGGCCCTCAGTAGCTCTACCATGAGTTGATGCAAACTGTTTCCGCTATGGCCCTACCATGAGAAGATGCAAACTGTTTTCACCACCGTAAACTATCGTTTTTTCTCTTTCACTCGCATTGACTGTGAGCAGTATATCCGATAGTTTACGGTAGCGAAAAAACTTTGCATTAACTCATGGTAAAGCTACTATTCTTCAATAAACTTAACTGTTCCGAAGCAAAAAATCCAAAAAAGCAATTAAAAATGTTTACCAAAATATTCATAGTGATAAGCTATTTTAACTCCAATCACAAGTTTATAAAAAAAAAGCTATGAGTTAAAAGTTTGATTCAAAACATTCCATAACTCAAGCTTGCATACCACAAAATTTCACAAACACTTTAAAAGCTCGCAGTAAACTTTTAATCGTGTTATTTAGTCTACCCACAGTACCGATAGCAAAACAAACGTTCGGTTGAAACAAATTTTACCTGGAGCACCGCAGCAATTTTCTAACTGCGAAACATTTGCCACAACACGTGTAAAGTAACAAACAACTTAAACAATGTAAAAACTAATTCGCATATGGCGAAAAGTTTGCCCCGACCAATTGTTACGCACTTTCGCATTAAATTATAAGTTGGATCTGAGATAAATTGACAAACTACTTGTTAGATAAGCTTTTGTATATGGTGGTCCAAAATAATTATTTAATAAATAAGGATTTATTAACTTTAAACATATTTTAATTTTTTCTTCTCTTATCGAATGAGGATTAGTGGCCACTTCTGGTGTTAGAGTTTATCAAGCCGCCTGTAAGGCTTCTGACTTGGCTTAACGACTGTTATCAGATGACAACAGCTGGGACCGACGGTTTAACGTGACCTCCGAAGCACTCAGTTGTAATACCACTTTAACGGTCACCCATCCGATTCCTGACCGGACCAAGCGTTGCTTAACAAACGTGATCGAGTACGATCAGTCTGTCAAGTTCCGCCATGAGCGCTTCTATACCTATTTTAATAAAACAATAAAATACAACCTTTAGTTTACAAGAATCCCTATGTGTCTTTAGAATAACCTCTTTTTCAAATGCTTGGTTTTTCATCTCAAGTGGTGATCAGATCAGTTGGGTGTGTATAAGGATCTGGATCTCCTCCATTCACGCCCTGGATGGCCATCATCAGATCACAGCTCGGTCAATCCTTGGCGGCGAACCAAGGCTTCAAAGTTTATTTTTTTAATTTATTTATTTCCCACAGAAACAGTTACCTCGTTTGTATAAAAATCGACTGGTGTTCTTAATTCTGTGGCCACCACTTTACCTAAAATATCAGCGAGCAATGGTGCTGTTCGAATAAAATTGAAGATTTATGAAATTAATATAAATTTCCAAAGTTAGCATTTTGCTTTCGGTTCGGAAAAGACGGCGAAAGCAACGAGAAGAAAGAAATCACATCACAAAATAGTAACATTCATTTCATTACAGACCATCTTCAAAGTGTTTGTTACTTTAGTGGTGATGGAATTTTCACAGATTATCCACGTTTGATATCATGACTACTCAATGTACACTGAATAAATCTTGTTATACCTACGTGATCTCATTTATTACACAAATGCGGTTCTTATTTGTTGAATAATCTAGTCATCGTATATTTAATATCATTTCATATTTTTATAAAGACTCTTTAAAATAAAAACTCTTTATTAAAGACCCACTTAAAATAACAGAATGAGTTTAAGAATACAAATTATACTCTATTTGCTTGTGCAAGACGATGGGTAAGAGACGCTGAATCAAAACCGAAATAGATAACCGCTTTGAACCGGCTCAACTAGTTTCCAATAGCTGGCTTCGAAGTGGCGACATGGTGTTGAATGTTGCGCGAATGTTATTTGGATTTACAAAATGCTTTAGCTTACTATCGGCACTTTTTCGATCAATAATGACTAACACTTTTATTTTTGTTTAAATAATGTTACCAAAAAGTCCCAGAAAGACAGTATATTAACTCGTCAACGCCCGGAAAACGAGACACAATAGATTTTCTATTATTGCCCGGTCACCGGAGAGCGCTCGGGCGTAATATTCTTTGGCAAAATTTTACTTGCCTAATCTTGTTAAAATAAGATACTACCAGTTTTTATTTTGTTTGTCAATACAACAAGATGCCGTCTGCAATGTTCATAATGTCAAGTCACTAAACTTCGTTAATTCTACAAACAAAGATACATGATTGTTTAATTTAACTGTCATTTTCGGAGGATTTCTTATTGTACACAATTATTGTCATGAGTGTTTTGTCTACATAAAAACCTACTATAGGTAGGTACCTATTACCACTGGGATATTCCTGATTGCTTGGCACGTGTTCCCCCTTTCCCTGCGTCCACGCATCCCTCCCTCGTCACGTTCCTCTCAACTTCCCGTAGGAGTTACGGCCCTCATTGGTTGAGGTCCGTGAGTTATTGTTTTGAGGAGCTACGGACCCTTCTTAGCTGTGGGTATACACGAAAAGGGTTGATGTATGCTTAGTGGTTTAAATATGAACGAGGCAGTAGCAGGTTTTGCTTTGAAAATCACTGAAAGTGTGCTCAGAGGCACAAAGTTTTCATTTTTTGTTTATTTTTAGCTCGCAGTTTATTCTGTAGTTTTTTTGTAATATTTGCTACTTTTACGAATGTAACGAACTTATTTGAAACAACAAGTGCTTCTTCTTTTGTGTAGATATTTCTTCTGAAAGTATCCAGTAAAGTGCATCATTATGTATTCTTAGAAGTGTCGCCATTTTCAACCCTTAACCAGCCAAAAACGACTCATAAAATCTCTGCAAAACGAGAAAAATTAACAGCCGGACGGAAACTATAAGTCCGCACGAGCCCGCGCCCAAAATGGCGCTCATTTCGCTCATTTTCCGCATTACATCCCAAAAAACGTATTCTCATTCAAAACGTCCTTCCACCTCGTGATATATCGCTTCAAATTCGCAGCGAGCGACGCCGTGGGATCCGGTTATACCCGGGTAATGTAAGGGTATGGCCCGGATATCCAGGTCGCTTCACATTTTTATATCTCGTTGCCGGTGATAAACTTTAGGGAATTATACGCGTGCTGCTTTCGTTCAAAAGGTATCCCTTTCGGTTTTTAAGAAATCTCACTTAATAAATAAAAAAGTCTCTCTATTCAAATTATTTTAATTTATTTATTTTTGTATCAGGACCCTCGAGGTGCACGACGACCCCTGATAATTGAGCTATCAATTATTTTTAGATAAATAAAAAAACAAGTTGATACAAACAACTAATATACAAAGCAGATCGTGAAATAAAAAGGCCACAAGCTATAATCTAGTTGTAAGAATTGATTCTCGTCTCCGAGATTCAGGGCCCCGAAGATTCCCAATATATTCCGTCGTTCAGTTCGCTTCACGTAACAAGTTATGGTTATTGGCGTCGTTACTCCTTATTGTTATGTGTCTATGGATGCCGACGAAGTTAAACTGTATCTTGAGATTACTGTATCGTTGTCTCCGTACTCCGGAGGTTGTTTCCCCGAACTTCGGTCGTGACTTTCATTGTGAAACTCATATTTATGATGGTGTATTTCAGACGCTTTGTTAAAAGTATAAAAATACCGAGTTACACCTAGTAACTTGAATGGGAAAGAAATTCTATGGAATAAACTCACCGACTGGGCTCTCTTCATTCCAAAACGAGTCGTCCAGTGTATAATCGGCTTCTGTAACAATAAAAAATTGTTACATTTTCTATTTGTTATGCGCTACATTGTTTACATACAAATTTTTATACTTTACGTTTATCTGCTTACAGAAAACTGAAGTGCGGCGTTTAGAGGTGAAAGTTAATTTAAGTGAATTCAAATGGAATATAACTAATTATCCTGTTTACATCTCGTGATAATAATTAGATATTAATTTGGGTGCGGTTGTGTGATGAAACATTATGTATAATTAATGTACAATTATTCGGCGACCTGTCAATTACACAAAGCTTGGCGTTATTGTATTAATTTTACGCAACATGTTATGTTGACTTGAGTAACACTGAGCTTTGTAAACAAAAATTATTAATCCTAACTAATATAGTGTAATAAATGCGAAAGTAAGTTCATTTGTTTGTTTGTAACACCTTCACGACTTAACTACTCAAAACGATCATTATGAAAATGCATACACGTTGTGAAAAAACGGGTATAGAGAAGGACATAGAGTCAGGGTACTTTTCATCCCGAAAAAATACTGTTCCCGAGGAACAGAAAAATAAATGTCCAAGCAGACGTCCGCTATATATCTTTAATTATTTAAATTGTAAATTATTTCTACAAATATCCGAATACTAAGTCCATTCATGATTATTTTGTAACATTTCTGACTAAAGAAAACGAATTGATTGATGACCCGGAAAATATATTGATGCGTTTTCGCTGCGCACCCTGTAAAAAATAAAGGGTGAACAAAAAAATAATTACCGAGAGTGACTATGCCACAAATAAATGCCACAATAGGGTTGTCGGGAGTCGAAATGACGCGATGCCATCCGCCAGTGGCGTTCCACCATTGTTATTGTAATTACCTCGTTAGTCGGTGACGTAGACAAAAGCTCGTGGGTTATTTACGTGTGAAATTTTATTTTTAGTAGTCTTCAAATTTGAGGCTCGCCGAGCATGAAATTTATTTTGAGTATCGCCTGTAAGGCAAGCGGTAGCGTTTTAATTTACTTTTTAATAATTAACCTGCTCAACTTTCAAAATCAAATAAAACCGGTCAAGAGCAAGTCGGACTCGGGCACCGAGGGTTCCGTACCATCATAATTGTACCATAAAACCACACTGCAGAGTAGAATAATAAAATTAGTATTGCAGATTGCAAATTTGATAATTTCTACAAAAGTGTGCCATATTGAGACATCGTTTTATTTTTCCTGTAATCTTTATGTAAACTGCTATCACATATAATTATTTCAGATTTTTCTCTTTGCAAACTTCGGAGATAAGGGGGGGGGGGGACAGTATTTTTTTTTACAATTTTCATCATAAGTCGAAAACTATGTGGCCTAAAAAAAAAGAAAAAATAATTGAAAACGTGCAAACGGCGTTCTTTCATGTGATACCCCACATGCCCTAGTAGCCCCACTTCAAATTTTTAAGACCCCTTTTCAGTCCCTGTTGTAAAAAAGATATTTATTTTTTATTTATTTCTTATTTGCAAAATAGTTGGGCAAATGTCATCTTAAACTATTCCAAATTTCAAGTTGATACCATTAGTAGTTCTCGAGATATCCAGCTGTGACAGACAGACAGACAGACAGACTGAGTCACACCATAAGGGTTCCTTTTTTACCATTTTAGTACGGAACCCTAAAAATAAGTTCTGGGTAGCTTGGCAGATGATATATTTTTCATATAACAACGGTTAGTAAGCTATTACAGAAGAACTAACATTTTGATTGTGAAAAAGGCCAAAGTATCATTAATAGTAACTACTTAACTTTACTAGCTAAACTAAATAATTTGATACTTTTTAGAACTCACTCACTTTTTACTGATTACAAGCGTTACAGCGCGTAAATTTGTTAATACAGATGTTATTATTTGTTATTTACCATGGCTCCTGGAAAGGTGTCGAAACGTCGGGAAACCAAAAAAAAACAACAAATCGTAACTAAATAATTGTAAACTAACATAATATACAGTGCCTTTGGACTTGAACTAGCAATAATTTAAAGGCGTGTAATACACCTAATTTTATCGATAAAAACACCCACATGTTGGGGTCTATCCCCATTCCTGTTGGATTGGCCGCCATTTTAAATTTGACTTTTTATTTTAGATGACCCTGCAGAAAAATATTAATTTTTCCGAATTTAGAAGTTCTACAGTTATAACAAAAATATTGTTCAAAAGCCAATAATATTTCCTAGTAACTTAAAAAATAAAATGTTTAAATTTTTGATTTAAATAGG
The DNA here is from genome assembly GCA_943789525.1 of Agriphila geniculea. NCBI lineage: Eukaryota > Metazoa > Arthropoda > Insecta > Lepidoptera > Crambidae > Agriphila > Agriphila geniculea. The sequence continues at coordinate 1,442,780 of OX038876.1, forward strand.
TCATAAAAAATTACTGAAATAAAATTTTATACAAAATTTGTGCGATTTTTTTTTTTATTACATTTCTCAAAAACTAGGACATTAATGTCCACTTTTTTTAGACTATTCAAATACACAGGAATATTATCTACAAAACGATATTCAAATTTATTTCTCTATGTTGCATATTTCGAGAGATATTTTTGTTTGAACTATGACCCTTACGTAACCAAAAAATGATTATTTTCGAAAATAGACATAATTACAAGCATTTTGAACATATTTTAAATTAGGTTGATAATATTATCTGAATACTAATTACATCAAATGATAAAATCTAGTTTGTAGGAATTTTTATTTTTTTTATTTTCGAAAATAACCATTTAGTACTTGTAAGGGTCATATTCAAACAACAATAGCTCTCGAAATATGCAACATAGAGCAATAAATTTTTGAGTTGTTCTGTAGATAATATCCCTGTGTATTTGAATAATGCAAAAAAAGTAAACATTAATGTCCTAGTTTTTGAGAAATGTAATAAAAAGTAAAAAAAATTGCACAAATTTCGTATAAAATTTTATTTCAGTATTTTTTTATGACGTATTTAAACCAAAAATTTAAATGTTATATTTTTTTATTAATAGGTAATATTATTAGCTTTTGAACAGTATTTTTGTTATAACTGTAAAACTTCTAAATCCGGAGAAATTAATATTTTTCTGCAGGGTCATCTAAAATAAAAAGTCAAATTTAAAATGGCGGCCATTCCAACAGGAGTGGGGATAGACCCCAACATGTGGGTGTTTTTATCGATAAAATTAGGTGTATTACATGCCTTTAAATTATCGCTAGTTCAAGACCAAAGGCACTGTATACGCGCTGTAATCTGTAAAAAGTGTTTAATTCCTGAAATGGACGCGCGGAAGCCTTAGAAGTGTAAATTTGATACTTTGTTTAACTATTCAAAAACATTAAAATATCTCAATTAATGAACCGTGATACAACCGATTTGACTCATTTACTTTGGCTTGTCATAAACGCGTGGAGTACCAACCGTAAAAATGTAATAAATATCAAATCATTATTTCAAAGCAAACTCGCTCCAAAGTAACTGTGTTAAGGCTCAAATTCGATTTGCTCCAAGAATTTCACTTACACGGGTGTAATATTCAAAACAACTGCTGCCGAATCGACACCCCATTCTCATCTTCTTAGTCTATCACACATACGTAATAATACTCGGAAATGGGCTCGCTCTTAAAACAATACGAGTATGATACTGAAAATGTTGCCATTAACTTTTATTACACCTTATAAGGCCGGAGTTCGCTACACTAATATTTAGGCAAGTGATACGCGTAAAGCGACTTTAGATAGACCAATAACACGTATTAGTGATGACGGTTCTATTTGGTACTAGCACTAACGATGTAACTAGGAAACACTTATTAGGAACGGATAACGAATTCGTGGGCCACGCTCGATCTGCTCATTATGTCTCAGCAAAGAGTATTGAAAGTATTATAAAAAAAATTGAGTGCCGGCAGAAGTGAAAATTTTTTGCACGAATTGCCGTCTTACGAATTTACTCTGCATTTAAATTTACGAATACAGGACAGTATTGTACGAAAGTCTTATCCATAGCTTGACAGAAAATCTAGAGTTTTGACATTGAATCAAAAAATTAGCGCATTGCTATGGTGACACAAGTGTTTACATATTCTTACGAATTTTCGATCAGGGTCACATGATCCTGACTGACTGACGCGAGTTCAACATTTTTTCCCCATAAAAAAAGCGTACAACGCCGCTAAAGAAGTTTTCACTTCAAAAACATTACCATTTAAATATCAAGCTAAAAATTTGTTTGATAATGATGGATGATGAAACACAACAACAACCCATTAGAAAAAAAATCCTTGTTATGTTTTTCTATCGTGGTGAACAATAAAGAATATATCTGTCAATCTAAATGCTCATCGACATAAGATTTCGCTTACTCTTGTAAATTAAACCAAATGACTGTATTAATTAAAAACATTAAGCACTATGTGGAAGCTTAATACGCAATGCTTTACAATTCGAATCACTATTAAAACGTTTCTGCAAGCACTCACCAAATTAAACATATCAAGTTTTATTTCATTACGTTATTATGAAGTCATCTTTGCTGTACGTTATAAATTCAGTTTCATTAGGCAAACATGGCACATATTGTGATACCTATTTTAGAGAATATTTATGCGTCTAGACTGTTACAATCTTACGTGACTTTTAGCACTACACTTTAAAGGTGCAGATACGCTTCACGTTCTATTTTTAAATGTTCAATACAAATGATCAAAACAACTCTGCGCGAGCCGTAATGAGGGCGAACTTCGAAAATCCCTATTAAATTATTAAATAGATATGTGGATATACATTGGCTAAAGTCTGGGTGTTCGTAGTTCCACTGTTGTCTGATTTCTATTACACAAGTGCTAGCTATTTATTTTGGAATCAGATCAATGTTTGTGATGTTGTCTAATAAAAAAAATCGGGTTGCACTCCGGGAGTGCCGGCAGAAGTGAAAACTTGAATATTAACGTTGTGCATTTTTGATATTTTGAAATTAGCGGCAAAGGATTAAAATTATTAATCTTTCCTATTACTATACAGTCACACAATTCAATCAGTTTGTAATTAGAGAAAAATTCTAAAGATTTCGCGCCAGTGGCCTTTTTAATTTCTACATGCACGCATTCTACGATTTAAACTTATAGTCACAGAGTATAAATAAGTCTATGATTTCACCGAAGAGATCGCTGCTATTAGTTCCATTTTCAAAATTAGCGCGTTGCTGGTGACACAAGTGTTTTCATGACGTCTTAAAATGACGCACCGCCATTTTCAATGCGCCCCGTAGAAAAAGAGGGGGATACTTCCGCCGCCAGCTGTCTACTCTCCATCCGTCACATCCGTCTTACGCATTTTCGATCAGCCACGTAATTCGTACTGAAGCGAGCTCAGCATTTTTTTCCCATTACAAAAAAGCGTACAACGCCGTTAAAGAAGTTTTCACTTCAAAAAACATAAACTGATATTTATATAGTTTTTGACTAATAATTGTAAGCTATACAGATTTACATATGAAACAAATTTTCTCATTGTATCGCCATTACGTTGAATACTCTTAGACAAGTTTGTGGCGTTAGATTGTGTTTAGCTCATCCTTATCAACTATAAAGATTAAATTTAATACAAACTCAATCCTCACATTCAGATTTACTGTCGTAAATTCAAAATGAATATCTTCTATGTGGTAAATGAACAAAAAAATACCAATCTATTAAACCACTAACTCATTTCGAGGAGTTGAACTCAATTAATAAGCCACGCATATTATTCCCGTTCACTTGGCCCGGAAGGCCGGCCTCTATCAGTGTTGGACACCGGAAGTGATTTAGAGGAGGGTGGGGAGTTTTGGCGCCCAACGTGGGGCCAATTTGATGGACTATCGCGTGTTGTTACTTTAATGGGTAATAGAAGGTCGATTAATCGATACTGGTATTGATTCACCTTATAAATACTATGGGCTTGTTTTTATTTTCTCGTTGTGCAATAGATAGATATTTTTACTGATGATGTAACTCACTAAAATAAAACAAAAAATATTTTATTCAAATAAACTTAGAACTTAAGTGCTTTTGAATGGTCTATATTTTCTTACCATCCATTCGAATTTTTTTTAACTGACAAGAAGAATCGATTCAATCATTATCTTTAAAATATAATTTGATAGTAATAACACAGAATATATGATAGTTAGTACCATAGACATAGAAAAATTTTCGCTGCGCCCAAGAAGACCAACAAAGCGTGGAAGAGAGAAGTTAACATTATACGGACACGGTCTGTGAAAAAAAGAGACAAAGAATCAAGTGACAACGTGCCAATATTTTTTATAGTAAGAGCCCCTAGCGTCCCGCCTTGCAAATGAGCAATCACAGTTTCTTTAAAATATTTGTTAATCCTTATTAGAATTTCAAATAAAGGTATCGTGGAGCCATGGTGTCTTGTGCTCTAAGTAATTGTGATGTGATAAAAAGAAACAATCCAAGTAATCACACTTTTCACAATTTCCTTTGCCATATAACTCATATTTTATGTATGTTAGTCATATTTTACGTATCTCATATGTATATATTCGTTTTTCGGATCACCCGTTTAATTGACATTGTTGTTCATTCTATTTCTATGGTAAGTACTAACGTTAATAATAAATCATTAAAAACGAGTAAAAAATCCACTGGATGCGGGCAGCGTAGGACCGATCGTCGTGGAGATCCTTGGGGGAGGCCTATGCCCAGCAGTGGGTGTCGTGCGGCTGCTATGATGATGATGATGATGAATAAATATCTGCTAGTGAACATTAAAATTTACAGAGAAACAAATTGAATTTCAAATTTTTGTTTGGCGCCCAACGTGTTGTTAACTAATGAATAAGAAATAAGTTGACATGCACCAAAGATGAAAGATAAATAGTAATTGTTCATTTAACTTGAAGCTACATTTAACATTATCAAGTAAACAAACTAAAAAACAAACAAAGTACTCCCGTTGAGCTACGGTCTCCATTTCAGACGGGCACTTTCACTGAATTGTTATTTTTTTTCTCTCTTTCCCCAAGTGTTTCTAATTAAAATTAATTGCGTTCACGTTTAGAAGTTAATTGTTGCTAGGAAATGAGCGCTCTAACATTAATTGTGTTATTAATGGAGACGCTGTATAGGGATTTGTTCAGAACGGTTTACGTAGATTTTGTATGTCACATAGAAACGTGACCATTACGTACTATTTGTCGTCATCACATAAATAAATGTTTTAAATGGTTAAGTTCTATGTGATCTAGTAAGCAGTATTTGGATATTGTAACTTTGCAACTAATAATGCTTGCAACACTTAATGATTTGGTGTTGCCGTTTTCAACAATCTTCTGTAAATTGCGCTACTTCCAATGCTATTTACTTGTTTAAAGCAACATATAAAATATCTGTTTTTGACAGTTTTTGCGTGATTGAGTAACAAACATTCAAAATAGACATTCAAACTATCACATAAATATTAGTAGGATTCGTCCTTTGTATAACAATACCATTTCTTAATGCAAATCGTAGAAGTCGTTTAATTTACGTTATAATCGGTTTAATGGTATACTTACCGTTTCATTTAATTAATTTAATTTAGCGTTATTAAGTTCTACCTAAATGGATATAACTTTGTTTTTCTCTTATAAGTATTAAAATGATTTTTCATTTCAGTTAGTTTTACTAAAAAACATGGATTCAAATCTGTTTCTTTTATGACAACTTAATGTTAGTTTGTATTCAACTACATGGAAATTTATATCTTACTATGCTATTCTGAGAGGTTGGGAACTTGATGACCTGACATACAGGCATATGCTTAGTTTAGGCATCTGATCAGTTTCCCACAAAGTATTACTTCAGATAACTAATAATATAGTTTATATTGAAACTAACACTAACACTGTATGTACCATGTAAACTTTGTGAAAGAAAAAAAAAAATATGTTTTCATTTTAACAAAAATTAAAGTACAGTTTCTTCAAACAAATTGACTATTTTGTTGTTGTTAAAACATATCCAATCGAGAGTTTTAATACTAATTTCAAAAAAAACCTTCATCTATATCCAATATCGTAAATGATAACTTTCATAAACTTTATATGCCGATAAAGTTCTATAAACGCAAAAAGGGAAATCAGATTCGAAAGGGACATATCCAACGAGAGTTTTATTTTGAGCCGCGCCAGAGCAAAAACTCCATCTGTCGTTATCAAACACACATTTGACTCCCACGAATGTGTCACGTAGCATCATTTTCCAGTTCAGCTGCAAACTTTCCGAGTCTAAGTTTAATGCCGTACGAGATTTGTGTTTTACGCGTGTAAACTTGGTCTGTAGAAGCTTATGGAAATTAGAAAATACTTGGATTCAAAATATTGCCTCTAAGTTACTTGAATAACAATTTCGTTTTTCATTTAAGTTACATGTTTAAGGGTCCTCACAGGTTTCGAATACTTGCGTTTAATTTTTCAGATATTTTCTTCTAGCAACATATATCGAGGGAAAATGCGCGAAAAGTTCCCGATATAGTATTCTCTATAGACAATTTCATTTCGCTTTTCGGCGGTAGATGGCTCTGTACGATTTCCCATACGTACAAAATTACTCAATCGAATGTTTTTATCCGTGTTATTTTTTTCGATTGCTGTTCGTGCTACGCGTAATTATAACTACTGAACAAAAGATTTCAAATAAATTCTGTTCAGTTTTAAATTAAACCAGTAGATAAGATCTTTATTAATGTTAGATGTATGATGTAAAATTACTAAACCTTTCTTCACTAGAGTGTTCCTTAGCCATCAAGGGGTTTTAAAAAGCATAAGAAAGCAATTAGTTTGTCTAGGTAAAGAACCAGGCTAGTATTATAACCTATATTAATTAAACGTTTTTGTTACTAGTAAACTGAACTATGATGGAACTTGTTAAATGAAACATCTGATTAAAAATTTAACAATACTTACATGTAAGTTGTGATTACATTTACACTTGAATAATTATTGTTTAAGCTTAAACTCAAATATTGAATGGGTGTTTAGTCGAGCGCAATCATGCTCAGAGACAATGCGACGACAGTCTAGCGATGCGTCTCAATTCCACATTTCAGCCACATGAGTAAAGAAAATGACCAGAAACAAAGCTTCATACAACCGCGCGAATCGGTTGCATTACTACAAGCACGCGGGGCATGTGTGCGTGTCCACTGGCCGCTTATCGTGTACGCGGAAAAACCGGAAAAAACCTATTTTGACAACTGCAGCCAGCGGACAATCTCAGGGTATCATTTGTTTTGTTAGTTGCAAGTTTGAATTTCACGTTCTTAAGAAGCTTTGTCTCTGGTCCTTTTCTTTAGCGTATCCGCTCACGGGCGACTTTTTGTAGCTGCGATAATCGCAGCGTTAATCGCGGCGACAATCGCCCGCGAAATGATACGACAAAGGTTTTACTTAGCCAGCGACAAAAAAGCGCCGCGATTAACGCCGCGTTTATCGCAGCTACAAAAAGTAGCTCGTGGGCGTTTACGTATAGAACTCCAAATGTGAAAATTACTAGATAGATAGAGTAATTATCTAGGAAAAATTTGGTTTCGCTTTTCGGCGGTAGATGACGCTGCATTTTCCCATGCAAAATAAACTCTATCGAATTTTTACGCGCGTTTTTTTCTCAGTAGATGTTCGTGCTACGGGTTCTGAACGCCAATCGAAATATTTAATGAGCGAATAAATTCTAGCAACACCGTATCGCAGAATAATATGCAAAGCATTGCGCTCCCGCATCACCAACGCTAATCTGTTATTTGATGTAGTTTGTGTTAATAATTAAGCTCAATTTTGCAGGCTCCATTACAATGTGACGGGGATTAGTGCGTAATTCCTCATTTGTGTTAAAGTTGGGCACGAGGTAAACGCTTTTGACTATGTTGACTTTAATTAGTAGAGCTATGATAACATAACATGCATTTCATGTCATCGCCATGCTTCAATTACAAACTTGTCTGCGCAGTGCTTACAGGTAAATTAACGATCTGTCATTTATAATTTTGTGAATTTCCATGAGTGATGTTTCATCTATTTAGTAAACCACATCAAACTAACTATCCAGGGATTCCCAAAGTGGTTGATATCGGCCCCAGTTTCATTTGATATTTGATAGGATTTTTAAAGTAATTTAGCTATGGGGTATCAGTTTATTTTGAAAAATCTAGGCGTCTTGCCCAAAATGTGTGGGAAACCCACTATCCGTTTACTGGTAGCTCATGTGTGGAAATACAAGTTGCTAAAATACTAATAAACTTTGTTAATGGCAGTATATCAAATTCATTGTGACAATACTAGCCTCTACCAATAATACTTAAAGCTCTGTCCAGCTTACGGGATTACATTTTGACCATAAACGTCACACGCGTTAGCCCTCAAGTAACTATCGTTTCCCAAACTTTTACGCTGATTTTGCCACAAACTTTAAATCTCGTGTCGCAGTTATAAAATTAATGATCATAGTCCGCACTTTACAACTTCCCCTCAGTCGTTTCCCTCAACTTTTTTATTAATCGCATTTCGAAACTACCGTCACACCGTCATTTTATTATTCACCTTTGAGAATTTATGAGAATGTGTGTTAGTGCCTTGTAAAATATAGGACATGGTTTTGACTACAGGGGATATATCTCTGGTCGATATCACGGTGGGTACCTACTAGGTATCAAGTTTTTGTGTTGCGTTGTTGTTAGTTATACTCTTAACTATTATTCGTTTTTGGATATAAACATCCTAATAAATCGCTTAAAAAGTCTTGGTTGGTGGTAGGGTAAGGGTAGTGGTAAAAATTGGTCATAAAAACTAATTACAAATGACTTTGGAATTTGGGTTACCCCGTTTCAACGTATGCTGTAATAGGGAACAAATCAGGAAAGCACTTGTAAACCCCGCTTTGAAATATGAAACCGTCAGCCATTTTGTCTCGTGACGTCACTGAGTTGACAGCAAGCGTTCCGAAATCGAGTTACGATTTCCAATATTGATACAATTGTAGCAACAGATCGAAGGCTGTACAACAGGAAGGGAAGTAATTCTGCTCTTTGGGGGGAATAGTGAGAGAGGCTTCACGTCCTTTCATATTTAACATGAATGACATATTAATTTAAAGGGTTATGTTTGCTTTGCTATCTCATTTCCGTTTACAATTTGTTTTTCTGTGAAGCATAGAAACATTTAATGAAGAATCCAGTTTTAGTAGTAAATATAAAACATTTGATAAAATATAAAACATTTATAGGTAACATTTATTAATTGTACTCCTTTATGGATATTGAATCGAATTAAATTTTAAATCAGTTCAAATTGTAATTTGACTAATGTAGAATGAAGGCTTTTCAAAGTGACATTTAAAAAATAAAGATAGTAACTATTTGCCTAACTAGATGGCGTTGATGGAAAGAGATGTGTCAAAATTGGCTTTTAAAAATAAACCGGCATGTACCATAGAGGTAAGTAAAGCACTCGCTGGCTAACATCTGCCCAAAGAGAAACATTTTAGGGTTACATCTGCCTGTCTATCTAGGTACTCTTCGAAGCTTAGTTTTTTTACTATAAGCTTCGAAGAGAAGCTTAGTTAAAAAAAATATTACATTAACATATACATTTTTATCAACGCCATCTATCGCACCTACAAATTTTTACACGACTGCCCAAAAAGGAGCGTATATGTGTTCAGGGTTCATGTATGTTTGTGGATATGTGAGTTTCTTTATTCCACCATAATTTCTAAATGGCTCAACGGATTTAGATGTATGGGGTATCGTTAGAATCCTTACATCATTCCAAGTGACTTTTTGTTCCAAGTGAGTTAAAAAAAGTCAATAATGGCGGCTGTACGCTGCCATTTTCAAACGTGAAAAAAAATTTTTTTTCTTTAATTATTGCAATATGGACATCAAATGAAAGGCCTTAATGAGCACATTTCAAAACTATATAATTTGTCACTAAAATGTGTAAAATAAAAATAAATAAATTTAAAAAATATTAAAAACACGACTGCCCTGCCAAAAACGAACTAAAAAGTTAAATAACAAGTGTCTTTGTAGTCGGGGGACCTCTTTGATTAAAAATTGTTCCACAAAAGGGTCCCCCGATTGCAAAGACACATGTTATTTGTCTTTTTAGTTCGTTTTTGGCAGGGCAGTCGTGTTTTTAATATTTTTTAAATTTATTTTTGTCAATTTAAAAAGCCCTCATTAGGGAACCTTCAAATATATTTTTTGTAAATTATTTGATGAAAGTAAATTATTTGAAACTATTTTGTGTAAAGCTCATTGAAATTTCTAACAGATTTATCAGGCTGAATTCACAAATCGAATTAATCGCGAGGAGCGACGCACGCGCGACAAATTTATTTTAATTAAATATAACACGTGACCGTGTGGGGTGACCTAATTTGCTGAACAATTCAGAAATATTCCTGTTTGGATTGGACGCATTAGTTTTAAGGTGGTACCCTGAGCGAAAGTGGCGCCGCGGTGAATTTTATTTAATACCTCACATTTTACAATAATTTCCGTACCGTACTCCTAGTAAAAGTTAGTGTAGGTAATCTGTGAATGATATCGAATACCGGATATACTGATATAACTACTCCTTTTTGATGACGAATATAGTTTGCGTAAACTAGTCCAAGAGGTACCTAGATACTTATAAATGTGTGTGAAAAGCTACAAATCGATAAAAATCTATTAAACACAAAATAAATTTTATTAAAAATATTTTGAACCAATTACATTGAAGTAATAGTTAATTTAATCATTATTGTTTCAGAATTAATAGTATCCTTGATCAATTAAAAGTTGTGATACCCTTCTCTTGACCCGTGTCCACCACAGCGGCCATTAACAACAAATTATTTATCAAACTTGTAGTTTTTACGCCTCTAGTGATTAGAGGTAATTAGTTAGGAATTTCGAGGGGTTGTAAATTGTTTAGTCATGTTTGAACATAACTGTTGAGGGTAAGCGTAATTATGAAAATTGTCGAGTTTATTTCATTCAAACAATAATTCCAAATATTCATGAATAATTATGTTATGTGTCTCAGTATTTTACGATAGGTATGTGTACCTTTTTAGGGTCATCTTTACAACGCCGTCATCATTATAGCCCATTAAAGTCCAATAGGACATTAATCCTCTCCTGTTGAAGGATGTTTCCATGACATAATATGTTTTGCCTTTATAAGTAACTTAAAAAGGATAAAATAGAAAACTTTAAGAACTTGAGTTCAAAATGGACTATAAATTTAAAGGATTTGGAATAGACTTTGTGGGCCATTTCACACCTTCATCATTTGGATAAGGGTGTTGTTTTAAATGCAAGGACGAGATGCACCGTAAACAGATTGTGATTCGCAGAAGACTGAGAGAGAAATATAATCTGGGTTTCAACAATATTGTTTAAAATGTGCTGTAAGCTGAAATAAGCACTAAAATCATAACAGATCAATGAGTAACACAATAAAGGATTCGTAAAATCAATAACTACCTAGAAACAAACTAATTATTATCCTTACTAATATTATAAATGCGAAAGTCCGTTTGTTTGTTTGTTTGTTACGCCTTCACGTCTCAACTACTGAAACGATCATCAGGAAATTTTGCATACACGTTGTCAGGGGTACAGAGAAGGACATAGGGTACCTTTTATCCCGAAAAAAGTATTGTTCCCGAGGGATAGCAAAAAACCATTCCACGCAGACGAAGTCGCGGGCGGCCGCTAGTTTACCTATAAATATTGAACATTTCAATCATTCTTAAATTTTGGTACCTCTTGCAAAGATTTTGCATTTTATTAAATATTAAATTATTTTAAATGGTTGCAAATAAGGGTTTATTTTATTTGCTAGAATCAAATAATATTTACCCTAAATAAACAAAGAAACAAAATAAGTCCTTCCATTTTTTCCCTTACCAGACAAAAAAAATCATACCCAATTACTGCGTCGAGCGATATTAATTAAATAAAACCTATTTACATGACGAATTACGTCACCACTTAAGCGAGTTAAGCGGTCGAAGCGAGTATAAAAACCCGGGTGGATAAAAACCGGGTGGATACGGCAGCGTAACCGGTTATCCGGGCTGGTTCAGGCGAAAAACGACCGGGCCTCTTGGGGCCCGTTAATGAGCCGCCTCTGTGGATCTGCATTTGCTTATGAAAATGACTGGTGTTGTTTTTGGAAGAATATTTTAATTAGCGACCGTTCGCTGTTTCATTTTATATGTAAATACAGAATGTATTAAGTAAGTATTTCAAGAGATACTGTCCGTGTTAGCCAAACTGCAGATGTAATTTATTAAAGCCAACTTTTAAGATAGATCTGATCCAATTAAATTAGTCATTTATCGTTGCATCAAATCAGGTATTTTTGGTTTTTGGATACATTGAAGATAATGCTGTGTCTCTAAAACTATCGGTCGTATAAAAACCGTTTTACCCTCAAATTGTTGCAAATTTAACCTACTTTAAAACTTTTTACACAATCTTGATGACAAATAAGCCCTTCTGGGTCAAAATCGACAAAAACTGAAAAAAAAGGTTCAATTATTTTTTTTGAGAATGACCCGTCCGTCTGCCCAGGTCGAAAACTTGGATTTATTATTGCCTCCACATTACCAACAATATATCCATAAACCAAAAATACCTGATTTAATGCAACCATTACCCCCTTTTCATGTCTTATTTTACTGGGTTAATCGTACTGGAATGGAAGTTGGGGAACTAGGTAAATACCTCCTCACTGTTACCAAGGTATGAGATAATGAGAGTTTGTGATTATTTTGTTAATTTTGTCTGTCTGTCTGTAATATGCACTTAAGGGGTTATAAATAGGTGTATAATTTTGATAATGACCCATACACATACACTTCTTATACTGCAAACGGCTTCAACTATTAACAAAGTGAAGCATTGGTAAATGTTTTGAACTTTGGTACGGAACCCTAAAAAGGTGATCTACACCTTTTTAGGGTTCCGTACCAAAGTGGTAAAAAGGAACCCTTATGGTGTGACTCTGTCTGTCTGTCTGTCACAGCTGGATATCTCAAAAACTACTAATGGTATCAACTGGTATCAAATGGTATCAAAAAGTCTGGAACGGGTGGTAGGAAAATATAGACGATTCAAAAGTACTTAATAATTAAGTTTATTTGAATAAAGCTTATTTGACTTTGACTTTGACTTTGACTTGAAATGTGGAATAGTTTAAGATGACGTTTGCCCAACTATTTTGCAAATAAGAAAGAAATAAAAAATAAATAATTTTTTTACAACAGGGACTGAAAAGGTAGGGGTCTTAAAATTTTTAAGTGAGGCTAGGGCATGTAGGGCATCATATGGAAGAGCGCTGTTTGCACATTTTTAAACATTTTTTCCTTTTTCTTAAGCCTCATAATTTTTGACTTATGATGAAACATGTGAAAAATACCGTTCCCCCCCCCCCCCTTCCATTATCTCAGAAGTTTTAATAAAAAAACTGAAATAATTCTATGTCATAGTAGTTTATCTAAAGATTACAGGATAAATAAAACAATGTTTCAATATACCACACTTTATTAGAAATGAAAAATTCCTTAGTTTCACTACCAGTCAAGATGACGTTGATCTAAGTAAATTAGTTCCACTATCAGTCAAGAGATGGCACTGACCTAAGAAAAAAAAATGGTTCCACTATCGGTCAAGAGATGGCGCTGACCTAATACTGCAATAATAATTTTATTATTCTACTCTGCAGTGTATTTATTATGATGGTACGGAAACCCTCGGTGCGCGAGTCCGACTCGCTCTTGACCGGTTTTTTTATAAACAACGGGATAGTGCTTGGCCTTCATCTCACCTGATGTTAAGTGACGATAAGGCCGAAGGTGGAACCGCACTACTCCCGGAATCCTCATGTAAGGAACTGGCTATCTTAAATTTTTAAATTGTTGTTATGGCGTCAGACTTAGGTAAGATGGTGGTAGCTAGCCAGGCGGACTTGAAATAAGCCCTACCACCAACCAACCAAATACAAAGTGTACCCCTACTGGGAATCGAACCCGGGACTCTTACGTCTTACACGGGTGGGCGATTAAAATTACCTATCGAAATTTACTCTGTTCTATTATAATAATAGTAAAACATTATAATAAAACACTCTCTAAATATGAAGTTATTTAACTCAATACCTCAGACATAACTAACCCTTTAAACTAAAACATCCATAATATCGTTCCAACTGAAATGCGATTACAGAGCGGTCCCATTCAGGTCCCATTCAGTTCTTAAGCTTGTTTCAGAAGCTGCAATATTGCCTTCGGTGAAGCTTGAAGACTCTCGTATGCTTTTGTAAACTGAATTACTCTTACCTAGATATGAATTATTGCATTTCCTGCATGGTGTGTAGTATTCTTCTAAAGTTTCGATACAATATTGCAATCATTTGAGATGAAATAAATTTTAGTTGGTTTAGACATGAGTTTAAGTGTAAGTGCAAACAAATAATATGACCTATTTTTGATTTACTTTGACTGACTTTTTTAACGTTTTGTAAAACCAAATTAGAATGTACGTGCTGCAAAAGATTTTAAAACTCTGTTTAAATGTGATGCTGTCACTTGTTAGTAAAGTCCGTTCGCTCAGATAGTGTCGCCCTTTTATCGCGCCGCCTTTGCACGTGCCGCTTCTTGTCAAAGGATGTCGCCGCATAAACAAAGGATACCGCGTGCGGCGTACACCCGCAAGTCAATTTGGATTTTGGCAGTTTACATAGAAATGCCGTAGTGAAAGGTTGTGTTTGTTACCGGTATTCCTGTCTCTGAACACAACTGCTTGCGGGTGTATCGACACTATCTAAACGAATGGACTTTACATAGAAGTGTATTTAATGTCTTCTTAAAGAAATCGAGGCAAGTTAAACTTAAAGCTAAATAAATACAAAAACCATATTTGATAATGAATGATTAATTATTGATTTCTACGAAAAATCTGTGATTTAAGTAAAAAAACCGGCCAAGTGCGTGTCGGACAACGCACCGTAGGGTTCCGTAGTTAACTTATACCATACCTACCATATTTAATACCACTATCATTTATCGTCTGCAAAAATAACTCAGTTCAGTTCCATGTATGGGGAGCCCCCGTTTAATCTTTTATTTTATTTTTTATTTTTGTGTTAAAATTGTTAAGCGGTTAACAGAATACATCTACCTACCAAGTTTCAACTGGGTAATCTTAATAGTTTCGGAATAAAGTGGCTGTGACATACGGACGGACAGACGGACAGACAGACAGACATACAGACATGACGAAACTATAAGGGTTCCGTATTTTGCCATTAGGCTACGGAACCCTAAAAACCAAATCGCCGACATCGATAGCTTCGTAACAGACTTGTAAAATAATGTGTATTACAAACGCGTGTTTACCGCAGATACAAACGAAAACGCACAATAATTCAGCATATAACAAGGGGGTTCAGACCATAAAACACACACTCCGGGAAACTGTTGCGTGAACGACTCCATTCTTTCATTCGTTCATTCATTCGCAACGCATATTTCATATCGAATGCGAACGGAATGCGTGTCACGCGCTTGTTTCGAAATCAGTTGAAAATTGGATTTTCTCGAATAGTAAGAAGATCGCGGACAAAACTCGCGAAAAATTGCGTACCTCAGATTATTTATTATAATAATAATGTTAAGTATTATGATTGGTTAGTTATAAAGATAAAGACAAAAGCCGCCATTTGATGCATTGGCACGGACCACGGTAGCAGTCCTGCTTACTGCATCATACTGATATTTTTATCTGATTAATATTGTATTTTCTCATAAATGTTTATTCTTAGCACCTGTTTTTGGTCACCAGTACAAGTTCTGCTTAGTTGGAAGTAAAAGATTGGTGTCAGTTGTATGAATGTTAAATTCATTTATAAATTAATTCACAAATTATTCACTAGACGGTAGCGTGCTGTGGACTTATATCAGATGACGTGCCCGCGCACAGTTGGCACAGTCGCGTGACTATCTATTTGATTAGCCCGAACGGCCTATCTTCGCGTCTGACCGGTCTTTATTATTTTTTACGACTTTTAAAAGAAATGATGATCGCTGATGGCGTCGGCTCCCAAAATGGCGTCGTTGTGGCAAAGATTTGTTGCAAACGACTGCCGTCACGCGATAGTTTGGACGGATAGCTGCTGGTTCCGGGAGTCTATTATAAATGAGCATCATTACATACCACTTGTATTTTTGTTACTGTTTGGGAATCTTGTTGCTCGGTGAGTAGTAAGAAGGAAAACATTGTTACTTTCATTATCAGGTAAATGTTCTATTGTTAGGGAAATTCATGTCTATTGATTTTGGTAACCGTTTTATTGTGTCGGATCGTTTTGGGAATAATAATAAATATAGGTAGGTAAATTCCAGATAATTTATAATATTGAAGTTAAAAAGGGATTTAAATAAAACATTAAAAAAATATATAAATTCTTGATTTATTGCATCAATGCATAATGATTTCGATATTTAAGTAAGAATTCCACATGGGAAAGTAGTTTTAGTACTAAACCATACAGTTTTGAAACTAATACAACTACACCTGACTTTAATCGGCGTTTCTCTCTAGCACATGAAATTATATTTTTCATGTATTACGCCTTTACTCAACAATATTGTCGCTTCCATTCAGAATAATTAATAATTTTGTAACTACCAAAACAATTGAACGTCGTGCTCTTGCCGCCACGCTTTTACGGCCCGGTCACAGCTCGCCGCGGTAGGCAGCGCGGCAAGCGAATTCGCTAATCACTGCGCGGTCGTGACGACGAGCTGAGAGACCGCCATCGAGATAGCGCGCAGTGATCACTGAATTCGCTTGCCGCGCCGCCCGCCGCGGCTAGCTGTGGCCGGGCCGTTAGTCAAACCCTGACAAGCGGCTCGACACTACCGCCATATTGCAAAAATATTTAGAGCCATTTATTTGTAATCATTTTAAGAAATATGTAATTAAGTATAACAATATTTAAAATAATCTGATAAATTAATAATTATAAATATTGGCATTTTAGAAATAATTATTGGCGCGTTTATAAAAAAAACTGTGATTAGCGCCATGAAGGAAACTAAAGAACTTCCGACAGTGACCAAAATTACTTTTTATTATTATATCTCATCTGATAATTAAATAATAATGTGGATCGTCACGGAAAATATTTAAAGTAATTTATACAGTAACCTTACACTAGGAAAGATGAATCGGCTGTATTCATGTTGTGAAGCTCTAATTTGAACTTTACTTGAAATAGATGCATCCGTTAAGAAATTAAAGGAGACCAGAAAATACTTTAAAGAAAATCTTTAAAAAATACATAAGTAGGTACGAGTATCCAATGAGTTTAAAATCTAAATATCCTTTCAAAATGTCGCGTTTCTCTTAAGACACCAATTCCAGATATCAAGAAAAATGTAGTAGGTAGGTATATTTAAATAACAATTAAGCACTGAAATAAACGAAGGTCTGTAGTTAATTGTAATTAAGCTAATTGGTTACACTAATTAGGGGCGCGATCCGATTAGGACAGGAAAAATGTTTTAGTTCATTAGCCACCTCTCATTCCGGGGAGGGCGCCGTTGAAATGACAGTTATCTCATTTCCACAAATTTTCTTTATCCCTTGCATTTTAAGCAGTGACATTTTCCAGGAATCCATTAAATATAATAAGTTGCCCAGTGAACTACAGATTATGTACAAAGTAAATGTCAAAGCATTTCGGTTTTAGCTTAAACAGATTATTTACCTAACAAACAAAATATGTAAAATCAGTGACTTGCCGTCACCCTGTGAGGTTTTCGTGGTGCGGCAATGTGTAAAAAATGTGTATTTAAAGTGTATTGAATAAACGTATTCGTTTCTAAAAAGTTTATAAAATAAATAAATTATGTCATATTGCTTGTAATTTTATTTGTAGCTTTTGCCATATCAAAGGACATGTCCCATCGTGCCTATGTCATTTGCCTCACTATTCTCAAAAAATGAAAGTCTATCGCGTCTTAATCAAAGTAGTATGTCAGAGTAGGTATTTTACTCTAGAATCAGATTAATAATTATTTTCTGCATTAAAAAGTGGGATTTTTAAGTTAAAACGCTTTTAAATCACAATTTTTTATCATGATAGTACTATTTACTTACATTTTATTCACAAAATACTTCGAAAACAACTTACTGTTTTTTTCCGTTTTTCTAAATATAAAACAATTCTTGACTGATACTATACCTAAAAAAAATTAATTAGCATTTTTTAATTATGAAAGTAGTTAAATAAATTGAAAGTGGGGCGACGCTGAGACATCTCCTTTGTTACTAAAAATTCTTTGAGTATTTTGGAACACTATTACATTTTTGTCGTCAAATTTATCAAAATCGGTGACTTATGCATGTTCCCTATTAAAAGTCTGCATGATTCAAAAATTACACTCCACAAAATATCAGTGCACAATACCTGCATTTAGCAAGACAGCATCACACCTTGCACCTTCACCAATTAGGCCACTCTACACGTGTTTCGCCCCAACCCGAAGCATCCTCAGGAGTTAGATCGTGCGTAAACCGACACCAAATGAGCAAGACATATATCAGTGAAGTATGCGTTGAAATTATCGAATCTTAAATTTAGTTTCGCCCTCAACTCCATTAATAGATCAAATATAATAACAGAGGTGCCACAACCAAAACCGCGGGCCACGCCACGCATACACATTGAATATTAAAGCTAATGTAATAAGATTGTGACAGGTCAGCGATTCGGATCCGGCCGGGCCGGAGTTATGGGCATTATCGACCGGCCGATTTATGGGATATTGGACCGGGTGTTACGTCACACCCGGCCTGTAATACGGTTAGAGGGTTACCTGCATAATCATTGGTTTATGATTAATTTGTTATGAAGAGTGATATAATTGAATTTGTTATTGAAAACAGAAACCTTTGACACCATCTTTCAAACCGAATCATTGTCAATAGTAGGTAAATAAAATTTATTCTTTGAGCGCTATATTCTGATTTAATGTAATTAAAAAGTATTTCTAAGGAATTATCTGTCAATTGAAATAATTGGAACACTTCCGGAATCGGTGAAACTGGTTTCAAAGGAGTATTTATTGAAAAGGATTACAAATTTTGCAAATTATCATTAGGCTAATAATTAATTTTTATCTTTTTCAATAAAGCTCGAATCCCGGATAGGAATTATTAAAATCACTAGTGAGTTTGTTACTTCAACAAAGCCTGTTCCATTTGAAATTGCGATAGGTTTTAAAATGAAAAAATAAAAAAATGTTTTTAGGCATCGGTGTAAATGAGCAAAAAGCCTCACTTTGGTTCATGAATGCTTTCAGGGAATGCAAAAATTACGTGTACATTTTTCTTTATTATACGATTTTCCTGCGTGGAGATTGTGAATGAGATTTGTATGAATAACTGCCGCCTTTTGCGAATGTACGGGAATTGTTTTTAAGCTATGGGCCATTTTTTTAATTGACTACCGAAAATGATGGCATTGCGTTGTATTCATGTAACTGAAATTCGTTTTTAAAACGCTGTGTTATTCAAAAGCTATGGGAATCGATCACTTATGGAATTGGAACTCTTTAAAATATATTGTCTGTTAAAGTTGCATAGTAACCTCATGAAAATTTCCAATAATAACGATAATGTATTTTTCTTATGTTAGTATTTATTGGTGTTATAAATATATTGAAAATCTAGTCGTCTAGTCGTTACTGCATCCGCGTGGACATTCGAAAAATTGAGATTTCATGAAAGAGCTGCAGTTGTCGATACACTAATGAAACAGTACCTTAATTATCAGTAATAAGTATTCTTCGAGTACATTGACATGCCAACATTGGCCACAGCGGAACTTCAGAGCCTCAGTCACCATCGGTCGTAAAGTTGCATGTTTATCGGTTTTAATAGCATACACTTTGGAGAGTGTGCGAGGGAAATGCATGACCACAAGGGCAACCCTCCGGGCCTTTTCTACCATCGGAGTATCAGAAACAGGTTAGCATATCACCCTTACATAGTAGATACTCCACCGGTCCGTACTAAGCGCTTTGTCAACACATTTCTGATGCGAACTGCTTAAGAAAGGAATACTCTGCCTGCTCAAATGTTCCCCGATAATTACAACCTTGGTCTCTTTAAGGTAAGAGTTAATAGACATTTCCTGGGAAAGCATAAGCTACACCGTAGACCAAATCCTGTTACCAAGCAAGATGGTGATCAAATGCCTGTCTCAGTTACCAATAAACCGGTCAAGAGCGAGTTGGACTCGCGGACCGAGGGTTCCGTACCATCACAATTGCACTATTAAGCCACACTGCAGAGTAGAATAATAAAATTAGTATTAGTCAGCGCCATTTTTGGACCGATAGTGGAACTAATGTTAACTTTTTTAGAAATTTGATAATTTCTAAAAAAATGTGCTATATAGAGACATCGTTTTATTTTTCCTGTAATCTTTATATAAACTGCTATCACATAGAATTATTTCAGATTTTTCTCTTTGCAAACTTCGGAGATAAGGGGGGGGGGGACGGTTTTTTTTTTTTTTTCATTTTTCATCATAAGTCGAAAACTATGCGGCCTAAAACAAAGAAAAAATGATTGAAAACGTGCAAACGGCGTTCTTTCACATGATACCCCACATGCCCTAGTAGCCCCACTTCGAATTTTTAAGACCCCTTTTCAGTCGCTGTTGTAAAAAATATTTTTTTTTTTTATTTATTTCTGATTTGCAAAATAGTTGGGCATATGTCATCTTAAACTATTCCAAATTTCAAGTTGATACCATTAGTAGTTCTCGAGATATCCAGCTGTGACAGACAGACAGACAGACAGACTGAGTCACACCATTAGGGTTCCTTTTTTACCATTTTGGTACGGAACCCTAAAAAGCTACTTTCATTTTAATAATAATAATAGTTCAAAAGCTATGTACAGATAAGCGGGAGTGCTCTCCAAAAAGCTTGCAAAAAGGTTTTATCGATGATACGCAGTTTCTATTTTTTGTGTCACTGTCGAGAATGCGATTGGATACGTGGAAATTCACCTTAATTTTTAAACTTTTTGTTTGTTACACATTTTTGAAATGGTATTTCATGTCATGGATATGTAGATATACAAATATGCTACGAAAAGGTATAATTAGGCTTAAAAATCCATATTTTCAAGTTTTTTATTTACCATAGGAAATCTTGAAAAACAGTTTAATATTTTTCTGTTAACAAACAAGAGGGTTCGCCGCCAGACACAAAACAAAAATAGAAAATTATTCAACTTTTAATCATAGAGCACGCCACGCAACGTGTTGGAAAGTTTCTCTGAATCACCGCTGGAGGTCGGTGGCGCTGGGGTGCCATCTAACAGACCGTAATTTATCTGTATGAAGTTCATGCTTTCCCTCGGACTCTCATTTATTCTTTTTAGCATAGAAAAGCTCAGAAGCTTTCATAATTGTCTCAATTCTGAATACCACGTGAATTTTGAGTTGTTAACCACTGCGTTTCAATTTATTTTTTAGTTTTATGCAAATAGGCGATGGCAAAAATTAAAAAGCTAAATTTGGTTTATTTTAAAACCCTATGTAGAATATGCTTTGTAGGGAAAAAATGACAGTTCAAAAGTATTACATTGTTAGTTCATTTGAAATAATATGGGTTTTATGTACGAGTTATACACTCTGCTTTTTACTTCGTATGTGAAGAAATTAACCAGCAATATTGCAAAAAAAGCTATTTTATGAAACCTATGAGGGTACCCAACATAAAAACGAACTTAACGATCATGAGAAGTGAAAATATAATTTCATTTCATCAATAGTTCCAAAAGGTAGTGCAATATTATTATACTCCTTCGTATAAAGACTACCCTACTGTGCAGAAACTGGTAGTTTCTGTACTACTATACCTACTTACCTACTTTTTCTATTAACATGCAAAATAATTTTGAATCCTTTTAAAGTAAAATGAGTTGCCTCAGATACTAAAGTCTGACATAAGTAAATTCGCTAGACTTATATATGTTACAGTCAAAACGCATATCCGGCAAAACCACTTTTGACTGTAAAAATCAGGCAAAAGTGGTTTTGACAGAGGCTCTTAGTCAAAAACAGTTTTGACTGATTTTCGCGGTCAAAAGTGGTTTTGACCGTCGTTCTTATTCAAAAGTGGTTTTACTTGATTACCAAGTTCAGAGTAGTGGACATTAATGTATGAATTGTTATTTATTACTTTACCTAGGTATTCTAACCAATACCGAATGCGCAGCCGGTAATGTGTGTAAAAGACGAGAGCAGGGAAGTTTAATTAATTTTATTGTGATTTTAGTAAACTTATGGAAAGGAAGTGTCTATTTATTGGTGTACCCTGAAGAATACATTTTTTCTATTAAGTGGTGCGGTATTAAATCATCAGAAGACCACTATTGATAGTAAATTTTACAAAATCTTCGTTTTTAGGGCTCCGCCGGCCGCTGTCGCGGCACGCTCGCTCTGCTCGCTCGGCTCGCGCGTTTTTGGTCGCAGTTCTAACCTAACCTAATGAACTTTTTAAGAATTTTGTCCATAGCAGAGGGCTTGACCCCCCAAATGATTTTGACCAACGGC
The DNA here is from genome assembly GCA_943789525.1 of Agriphila geniculea. Taxonomy (NCBI): domain Eukaryota; kingdom Metazoa; phylum Arthropoda; class Insecta; order Lepidoptera; family Crambidae; genus Agriphila; species Agriphila geniculea. The sequence continues at coordinate 1,465,077 of OX038876.1, forward strand.
CTTAGTTAAAACTACTTTTGACTGAAAAAAAAAACAGTTTAAAGTGGTTTTGACCAACGTCCTTAGTCAAAACCACTTTTGCCTGATTTCCGCAGTCTACGATTATGTGCTTTAACTGTAACATACATAAAGAGACGTATTCAGCTCATTCCACGGAAAGTCTGTACTAACGAGAGAGTCTATAGAATTTTTGTAACCTTTCCGAGTCATTGCCCCGTCCGAATTATAAGCCAAACAATAGTAACACACTCACACAACGTTCGTCTACATATTTATGAGCAAAAAGAGCCTAGTTCAGGCTGTATTTATTCGGAAACAGGCGAATTTGATATCTTGCGCGGTGAAAATAAAGTCTATATTATTCTAATGAAGGTCGCCTGATGGAAATCGAGAGCAAACAATGCGACCACAGCGTCTCGATCTACAGAGTGATCCTTTTGTTTGTTATTAATCGATTTTTTATAGTATTCACGGTAAAAAAGGTGGTCTTGCATGCTATCAGAATATTAGAAATGCGAAATTACTGTGTCTGATTTTTCACGTTTTCACGCCGTTGTATCTTGAAGAAAACAGGGCTAGGTAATTTTGCTCCCCAATTTTTCACGGGTTAAATAATTACACATGGATGAAGTCGCGAGCAAAAGCTTGCATCATTAGCTAAGTATGTTTTTAAATTAATCTAGGATCACCAGGATCTTAAACAATGCGAATATCAAATAAAATATTAACACCATAATGGGCAAGTTCGTAGGAAGTGATAGTTTATACAATATGCAAAATTTTTATATCAAAATGAACAAAGTTTCAGGTCCAATTGAAGGCCTGAGGCATTCCACTATTCTTTGTTAAATTAAAAAGACAGAGAAACCAAATTGCGTTCAAAAAGTTTTCATGCAATTAAAATAACTAAACAATGTTTTTTGCGTAAACCACGCTCGGCCGATTTCAAGATGCTGAAAGATAGAAAAAAATGTACATTTGGACGCCTCGTGGGAACGCCATTATCTTGAAAGTGTTTGCCGTTCGATCCTTGAGCGCGAAACTGTGGATTTTTATTTCAAACAAAAGATCTTTGGTTATGTAAAAGTGTCGCTACTCGTGTAGCTTTACACTCCCTCTTGTATTTTAGTGTTACAAAAATTTTATACAGCAGCGGCGAATTTCGTACACAAACGTTTTCCTTTTATTCTTTAAAATATATTTCTGGTTACAAGTGATAGTTTAAATGGTTTGCGAAAATAAACTAGAGCCTTAATTTAGTACATTGATTTGTACATTAAATTTAAATAGGCATTACATTTTAAGTTACAGTTTTAGATAGATACATTGAGGGTTAGTGAAATTAAAAAAACATATCAGTCTTGTACTTGCCAATGGGATTCGAAAAAATATTGTTGTAATTGTCACAGGACTGAACGCTTAGCAAAAGTATTTTTAGCATAGTTTGAATTACTGAAAGGGATGTGAAATGTTTTATTTGACCTAGATGAGTTATGTGAAACAATATATCCGATTTCATCCAAAAGAAAACTTGAATCAATGTGAGCGTTTATTATTTTATACAGAAACACTAGCGGCCGCTCGCGACTTCGTCTGCGTGGAAAGGTTTTTTTTGTTATCCCTCGGGAACAATACTTTTTTTCGGGATAAAAGGTACCCTATGTCCTTCTCTGTACCCCTGACAATGTGTATGCAAAATTTCATAATGATCGGTTCAGTAGTTAAGACGTGAAGGCGTAACAAACAAACAAACAAACAAACAAACGGACTTTCGCATTTATAATATTAGTAAGGATTGACTCCAGTTAAAGTCGCCCATTTTCAAGTCATAATCCCATGATTATTATTAAGGTGATGATGAGATGATGATTATGACACATTCTAAAAGGCTTTTCGATTTGAATTGGTATTTAAAACCGTAATTTGGTACTAGCAGAAGTATTCCCTTTCTCAAAGAATGAACTGCTTTTCTGTAAAAAAAACAACAAGAAAAAAACACTCGAAACTAATCGCATTCCAAGTAATTCAAGGATCGTGGACAAGGAAGGACAAAAGACGTGAGAGAAAGGGACAGCAAAATGTAACCTGGGAAACGCAAGCTATTGTTTGAGATGGTAGAGTCGGGACCTCATTGTGTCAGTAATGAGACATTCTCCTATAAATATCGGTACAGTGGCCTGTGCCCCAAGATTGGGGTTGTGTTTTGCCTAGGGTTGCAAAATTACGTAATTTTACCGAAAAGGCTGGTAAATTACGGATATTTTACCGTAATTTATATAAATAACGGTAAAATTACCAGCGACTATTAGCGTCTTTTATTTATTTATTTCTGCTTTAGAATAAAAAGCAACACTGATTCATGGTATCTAAGCATTGAAAACAAAAAAAATAGGAAATTCAATTGCGATGATCGTAGTAAAATGAAGGAATTGTGACATTTCCATACATCTACTCTCAGCAATACCTACAATTACATCACCTCGCGTTTCATACTGCTTAGTGCGTGAACTTTTTAGTTTTTCACTTTAGTGGTTTCACATTTTGGAGCTCAGATAGGCTGTCTCACTCATACTTTTGAACTTAAAAAAATAACTTGATTTATTTTTGGTGAATGTTTTCAATACATCGTCAATACAATACCTAGTATTACGGATATTAAACATATATTGTTTTTGTTGCAAAAATTTATTTAAATGTACAAAAACTAGTTGTAATTTCACCAAGTTAATCAAAAATATATCTGTAAATAAATATAAGTACGTAAAATATTCGTGATAGTATTCTTTTGACGATGTATTGAAAACATTCACCAAAAATAAATCAAGTAAGTAATTTATTGGTATTTAAAAAGTTCAAAAATGTGAGTGAGACAGCCTATCTGAGTTGCAAAATGTGTCAGGCAACGCTCTTACAGACTATAATTACTTCACCTCGCGTTTCCTATCCTATTCGGTTAATAGCTTACGGCTTGGTACGTGAAAGGGAGGGCGGCGTTTTTTTCGTTTTTCACTTAACTGACAAACAGACTAACAGATTAGCACATTTTCCCCTGTAATAAAAAATTATAAGTATTTTAAATACATTTTTTACTGAAAATTACCGTAATTTATCGAAAAATACCATAAATTACGTAATTTATCGTTTTTTACCGAATTTTACCAAGGTAATTTTACCGATTTGCATCCCTAGTTTTGCCATAAACATTAGGCGGTGACACGTTTAACGTCGCTACTCAGGAGAGGTCAGAATGCCTCTCATTAAGTATCGTTTGCTATTACACATCAGTATTAGTCTATTATCGCAAATATGACAGCTTCAAATACAGGTGTTTAGAGCTGATTTAGAATTTGCTCAACCACCTATAGATCTGACAGTCCAAATTCAGCCCCTGTGAACGTTGAGATATGACGCCACCAGTTCAATTTCTGATAATAATTAAATTCACATCAACATTTAACAGGTTACGGGTAAACTGACACTGAAAAATAATACGGAATTTGTTCGATTTTTAATTTGAAACCAGCATTGCTATACGTAATCTAAGAAAAGGCTCTAATGTAAAATCATTTTAAAGAGTGTCATAAAACATTAGAAGATAAAACACGGACAAAGCCTAGGTACCCACAGGCCTTATTTACATATTCTCACCGATATATGTTAAGGTACAAAAGGTACCTCATCCCTTCATCTTTCTATCATTGTCACAGTCAACAATGAAACCTCAACGTGTACCAAAAGTACGATAAAAAGCGATCCATTTTGTAGGACCATATCTCATTGGAATTAATAATACTGGGCATTTTTCCAGGCAGAAAAAAAATGATAGGCAGGCCAGCTGTCTTCCAGCGGTATATATTATTTTCTTCTATTGTACTGGACCTTATTGTCAGGCTAACCAGATAAATCTGACCCTCCAGGAGAAATCTGGACAAGGTTTGACGAATATTTGGAGGTTTGGGACAGGTCTACTTAAACTGGTGGTCTGAAGTACCTACAGCCTTCATTAGGTTGTAAGAAAAATGTTATTTCTGTGAAAGTAATGTTAATATTTTGTCGTCTTAAGGATAAGTTGTTTTCTGTTGTATCACTAACGATGTAATTAGTATTTGTTTTGTAAATAACAGATAGGTAGGCAAATGTTGCAGAAATACTTAAATTAGTGTTGTTCATCTAGAAGAGGGTGAATTTTGAAGGTTTATGTTAGAATTTAGATATTTATTTCTAGTAAGATGTTTATTTCAATTGAATTTCTTTTTCTGTTTTCATTTTCTTTTTTCAATTTGAATTTTAGAAAACCACGTTTCATAAATTACGTCTGGTCTAAAGTTTAAACTAGGAAGAAAAAAAACCACTTCTTTTTCTAGAAAGCTCAGTGGTCAGAGCATTTGCTCGTATTGTTAAGGACGCGGGTTTGATTCCGTCGAAGCTATTAGAGTCAAGTTGCTTTTTTATTAAAAAGTTGAATCAAAATAGTATTGTGAATGCTTTAAAAAAATTGCACTTAAGTCTATGCCTTCGTTTTAATATAACAATAATAATTGCAATGAACTAGACACTGGTGTAAGTTGCACTCAAAAACCCGACTTTATTGTAACGAGATAAGACTGAAGAAGGCAGGTAAGTGATGTGATTAGCTTACGAAAGTACACGTTTCGGAGCTTTAAAGCTATGTTAGCTTTCTGGAATACTTGTGTGAAACGAATACGTAAACTTTAAGTAAATGTAGACGGAATGAACCATTGTTGACTTTTGTGCGAACAACTCTAGTTTTATTAGTTTTGTAAGTGAGCATTGTTTTTCAGTTACAATCTTACGATCCCTCCGGACACAGGCTCCCATGACTTCGCTCCCATGGGATCTATGTTAGCTTACTTTACTTACTTTTGACACCATGTTGACATTTATCACAAAGGCATATAGGTTAATGAATTGTCAAAGGTGCGTACATATTATTAAAGTCGACTACCGTAAAATGGGGTGAATAGGGTAACTTTTCAACTTTGTTGCCATATTTAACCTATTTAAATATCAAGTAGATGACAAAGGCATAGGTTAATGAATTGTCAAACGTGTGTTCATATTATTGAACTCGACTCCTAATACTTTATTCTTGCATCGTATTTATATGTTCATGTAGAAAAAAATCATTTATATATTCCAAGATCTAATGATGCAAAAAGACTTTATCACTTAGTTACAGTTTTGCAATAGCTACCTCTCATTTGAGCGGAAAAGTCTACGGTGGCATAACGCGGTCGCGGAGTTTGTTTAGTACTCCATATAAATTCATACTAAGAAGTAGGTCGCGCGACTTGGTCGCGGTCGTGGGTCGCAGTCACGCGTCGCGGTCGCTAAGAAATGAATTGTACCTTAAGGATACGATGGGGTTGGCATGTCTTAAAGACAAAAACTCCGGTTTTTAGGGTTCCGTAGCCAATATGGCAAAAAACGGAACCCTTATAGATTCGTCATGTCTGTCTGTCTGTCTGTCTGTCTGTCTGTCTGTCTGTCCGTATGTCACAGCCACTTTATTCCGAAAGTATTAAGACTACACAGTTGAAACTTGGTAGGTAGATGTATTCTGTTAACCGCTTAACGAATTTATTACAAAAATAAGAAAAATAAAAGATTAAGGGGGGGCTCCCCATACATGGAACTGAAACTGAAAAAAAATTTTTTCTTCAAACCAACACGTGTTGGGTGTCTATAGATAGGTCTTTAAAAATGACATTGAGGTTTCTAAGATAACTTTTTCTCAAAGTTGACCGTTTGAAAGATATTCACCGCCAAAGTGGTAAAATGTGTGTCCCCCCCCCTTTAACTTTTAAAATAAGAGAGTGAAAAATCTAAAAAAAATATATGCTGTAGATCTTAATAAACACTTTCAACCAAAATTGGTTTGAACGAGATATAGTAATTAGTTTTCGAGATATAGCACATTTTCCAAAACCGCAAATATAACTTTGTCATTCATACCAACACTGTGAAAAACAAAGTTATTTTTGCAGACGAAAAATGATAGGTGGTATTAAATATGGTATGGTATAAGGTAACTACGGAACCCTATGGCGCGTGGCCCGACACGCACTTGGCCGGTTTTTTTCATCTAGTCTAGAACTTCGATCATCTATGCAAAGGTATATTTTTATTACTTCTATAAAATTTGGATCAAAATAGAGTACTTTGCTGAGTAGCATTCTAGTCAGATTTTGAGATTTTCAAACTTATCACTACAGTTGCTCCTGATACTTAACAAAATAGATGTTTTAATTTATAGTGCCAGTGATTCACAAACTGCAAAATGTTTTGTCAGTGTTTTACGAGTGAAATGCTCTCGCTCTTTAGATTTACGAGATAACTTTGCAGAGTATTTCTGTCGAAACTTTTTATTTCTTAAGTGGCAGATAAAAATAATACGGGGCGCGTATTTAAGACATAAAATTAGTTTACTGAGTTTATAATTTGAGGAAAAGTTTATAAGTACTTCATTATCCCTTCGTCATTTATTACCAAGGTATTTATTTTAATTTATTTGTCTTTCTGTAACGTAAAAATACTAATCTGATCTCTGTGAGCTGTAGACGTTTTTGCATTCTTGAACATTTTCCTTAAATGGCTTAAATACTTATGTGTTTTTATAATTTCGAAAAACTAAAGCGACGGAAGTAACTTGTATAATTATCAAACCTGTTCACAAAATTTCACCAGAATCGGTTGAGAAATGTAGATAAGAACAGCCTTACAGCTAGACAGCCGAACAGACAAATACGAAAGCATTTTTGCCCAAGCTGCAATGTAGATGATTCGCGCTTGCTCGGTCAATTAATATTTGTCAATATCACTACAACTATAATTAGCATATTGATAAAGTAATCGTAAGAGAAGATAAAGTAATACTGAACTAGCACGTCTCGGAGCTTACACCCGATTGCACTAAACTTAAGGATCGCCTAAGTCTGTTCCTAACTACAACACGACCAAATTAAAACGGTGTCAAACTTAGCGGTCATGTAGCTGTCATTCGCCTAGTTAACTTGGTCGAGTTGTAATTAAAAAAAGACTTAGGCGATTCTTAAGTTTAGTGCAATTGGGTGTTAATCTTCGGTTTTCAAATGATGAAGAATAACCCATGATAAGTTGAAGTTACATTTTGTGGTAATATGTAATCGCTTACGATTATACGGTCCTTAGACCGGATACAGACTAAAAGCACTTTATACATAGCATTGTCCGTAAATGAACTTGGAAATACAAGACATGGCGAAACAAGAATAAGCGTGCAAACTACTTGGCATCGAAGAACTTGGTCTCCGTGTAATATATTCTACTAGCAAGGGACATAATCACAGGCAGCTATTTTGATGTACCACTGCCCTAGTTGATATACTTTCAGATGTTACAAAGAAAGCGGGACTGGCTCCTAGCCAGGCTCTCGCCCCAAGAGCTCTTTTGTTCCGCGTCTGCGACAGACAGACAAGCAAAACAGGATGACTAAGTTTTACACTGGTACTATACTTCAATTTGTTGATCGAGGAGAGAACTTAATACTTACAGCATCCAAAGTTATTGGATACTTGTTAAGTAAGTTTCTTTAGGTGTAGGACGACTACGTATATAAAATAACTTACGTTATTTTATTTTATTTACAATACAAAATCGCTATGAGAAAATCTATGATAAATTAAATCAGAACTGTGGTTGTTATGCTCTATATAAGGTCCTTCTGAAATAGTGCACAAAATTTTAAGGGGTCAATGTACTCATGCATACAAAGAACTTTTACTATGGTACCAACATTAAAATCGCGAAAAAAAAAACAGCTGTCCCATAGAAGATTTAAAATCGAATAGATCAAAATGTATGTAACAGCTGATTTTTTTTTCACGATTTCAATGTTGGTACCATAGATAAAGTTGTTTGTATGCATGAGTACATTGACACCTTAAAATTATTTCAGAAGGACCTTATATGTAAAGAGGGAATTTAAATATATAGTATTTGATACTTAATTTTTTGCTTAATTATTATTATACTTACTTATATTACTACCTATTTGAATGTTACCAATGCTTTTAATTTTAATGAGGAGCTCGGTGGCGCAGTGGTTTAGCGCCTGGCCCAGCGATTGCGGAGGTTAAGCAACTTTCGCAAGGGTCGGTCAAGGGATGGGTGACCAAAAATGTATTATCTCGAGCTCCTCCGTGCTTCGGAAGGCACGTTAAGCCATTGGTACTAGCTGCATTTGTAGTCGTTAACACTCACTAATCCGCATTGGGCCCGCGTGGTGGGTTATGGCCCGTCCTCCTTATCCACCCATAAGGAAGGCCTGTGCCCCTCTAGTAGGGACATTAAAAATGGCTGATGGACGATGCTTTTAATATAATCGCTTATTTGGTACAAAAAAATAGTTAAAAAAAAACCGGCCAAGTGCGAGTCGAACTCGCGCACGAAGGGTTCCGTACCAAAAAACGGCAAAAAAAATTACGTTTGTTGTATGGGAGCCCCCCTGAAATATTAATTTTATTCTGTTTTTAGTATTTGTTGTTATAGCGGCAACAGAAATACATCATCTGTGAAAATTTCAACTTTCTAGCTATCACGGTTCATGAGATACAGCCTGGTAACAGACAGACAGACAGACAGACAGACAGACAGATGGACAGCGGAGTCTTAGTAATAGGGTCCCGTTTTTACCCTTTGGGTACGGCACCCTAAAAAAGAAAATATATCAGAAAATCATGGCTTCTTGGACGTGTAGGATTACTAGAAATTCTTGAATTCAAAAGTAATTTAATACTTTGCTACTTAAGCCATTCAATACAATACTAAATAATATACTAGAAAAAATACGACTCGCACCAGATCAATACTCAGACGGGAATCGAACCCGCGACCTTTGGATATCCGGTCCAATGCTCTGACCGCTGAGCTACCGAGTCACTAGTGACATCGTCGAATTTTTCCTAGTATATCCTAAACTCTTACGCTGTAAGCCAGCGTTATTTCACCAATGTGAGGAATTACCTCGACATTCAATTGAAATATCTTTCCAGATATTCTAACAATTGATTAAGATGAAATAGCTATATAATTTTTAAATTTGAGATTTCCATTCAATACAGTAAATTACTTCGCAGTCAAAAGGCAGAAGGCAACAAAAGCAAGTAAAGTATAATATCACCAAATCTCTTAGCGGAACATTTTAACAAAGTTCAAACTTAAAACAAGCTATAAATATTTGTGTCGAAAGCAGTCGGACTTCTGACATAAGCAAGTACTCCCGCTGCCCTACAGCGAAAATTCCAAATTGATACAGGCAAAGCGTTGGCCATCCGCCAGCCCTTTCGTTGGAGAGCCTTTTGTTGCTGCGATACGCTGCGCTGAAGCGCTTGGGCGCTGAAAGCCTCGCGAGTAAGCAGCTTTCGAGTTTGTGGCTTTATGATATGTGAGATGACCATCGGCTTTAGGGATGTTAACCAGTTGAAAGTTATTTTGATGCTTAAAGAGTTTTGAAATTGATCAAAGTTCATTTTTGAACCACTTTGAGAAGTTTACATTTTTAGACTGTCGTTTGGAATAACTTTAACCTGCTGTTTCGATAACTTCCATGACACAGAAAGAGTTACTAAACATACGTACTAACTAACCTACCCTTGATCTTAAACCAGATATTTTTTTTGGGATCCCTTGTTTTTGCATAAGGGTTTTATACCTAATTTGATTTGGCATAACGGATTTGGCATAATCTTTTTTGTCATAATAATACTTTGGCATAATATTTTTTTGGCATACTATTTATATTAGCATAATTATCTTTAAGACTAATTTGTTTTCGCATAATATTATTAGGCATATTGTCTATTCGCCTAATATTATTTAGACATAAAAATCAAAAACAATAAGAATAAATATTTTTACGCACTTATTTATGTAATGTATATTTACATGCAAAAGGGGTAGGTATTGTATTAAAATGCCAAAAACTCATAACACATACGACCTAAATATCGACTCATAAAACACCTATTTTTAATATACCGAAAAACCTTAATGTCGATATCCTATAGACCGAAACTTGAAAGATCGATTATTAAATGACTGATGATAGTTTGAAACCTTGAAAGTTGAAATGCCGATAGTTAAAAATCCCGAAAGTCTGTTTAGGTCTATTAGGTGCGACGACGAGCGAGCGTAGCGAGCGAGGAGGAGGTAAGGTTCCATTGCGACCAACAACGCACGAGTCGAGCGAGCGAAGCGAGCGTGCCACGGCAGCGGCCGGCGAAGTGCCAGAACTGATCTGCTGACATGTAACCTTCAATTAACCTTCGGTTTTTTAAGCTTCGGGATTTTGTATTTTAGGTAAAATGTTCTTTCGTGATTTTAAACGTCGTGATTTTTTTGTTTATAAAAATATGCGTTAATAACATTTTGCGTCTTTAAATTTATGCTAAAGAATATTATGCTTAAACATGATTATGCTTAAAGTAGTTAAGCTTAAAAAAAATATGCATAAGCTGTTATCCTACTAATCCTACTAATATTATAAATGTGAAAGAAGTTTGTGGGTTTGGATGTTTGTTCCTCAATCACGCAAAAACTACTGATCGGATTTGGTGAAATTTGGCACACAGATAGTAAATAGCCCGGATTAAAACATAGAATACTTTTAATCCCGATTTTCCTACGGGAACGGGAACCACGCGGGTAAAACCGCGGGCGGCCGCTAGTGACTAAATAATATTATGCGTAAACATCATTCGGCGAAATCATATTATGCTATCACATATTATGCCTTACAATTTTATGCAAAAACATAGGGAACCTTTTTTTTATAATGCGGAATAGAAAACTATAACGCACACTATCATGAAAATATTATAAACATTTTGAACGCCGTCGACCGCTTACCTTACAGCGCCAGAAGAGCGTTATAATGCATACTATAGAAATTACTGTTGTAGTCTCATCCAAACGCCGCGCTGACGTCGGCGTATGATGAAAATGGGACCAATCTTGAAATCGCGAAAAAAAATCAGCTGTTTCATACATTTCGATGGAGTAGGCATTGTACTTTTGTATGGAACAGCAGATTTCTTTTTCGATTCCAAGGTTGGTGCCATATTGAAAGTTATTCAGTTTGATGGTCTGATCAACCCCACGTGAAGTTCACTGAACTAAAAATAACCTTGTATATTAACGTTCACGCTGACGTCAGACGTCGCTAAAGCGTAAAATAAAGATTCCAAATAGCAATATCCTCCGATTAATTTAATAATGGAATAAAATTAACCCGTAAAACCAACCCTGACTGAGCAAAGCTCAGCTCTAAAAAACTCAAATGGCAGTTGTAGTGAAAATAAATTGATGATTAGATGTGGCACCTCAAAATTGTATATTTAAATCAAAAACGGTTTCACTTTAATTTTATTGCTAACCCTGCAGCTGGATTACTTAAACACTAACGATGCTCGTTATCGCAGCGCGTAAGAACAATGGTGTGCATACAATTTGATAATGCTTTATTGCACTTTTCTCTATTTCGGGATTACTTGTTTCAAGAGAATCCTTTGTCAATTTTCAAAGCACTACTTTTAGGAGTGTTTTGCCGGTTGAATAATTAGATTAAAAGACATTGAAATTAAAATAATAAATTTAAGCAGTCGTCAAACTAATATAAAAGCTTAAACATGAAAATCATTTTGTGGGTTTAATAAAGCATCTAAAGAGCGAGAAGCTTTTGTCATTGTATGTTTAACATGGCAATTTTACATCTAAAATAAATACTACAACATAAATGACATTCATATAGTATAATTATATACATAAACTGTTTCAACAACATTATACCGACCGATTAATTAAACCCTAAAGCCTTATCTTTATACCAGCCTTTTTGGTACATCCTCATTGTATACACAATCAATACAACTGACGTAAAATACCAACACAATCCATTTCCTGCGTCAATAAACAAAAAACCCAATAAAAGTCTGAATCAAGTCAATTCGTTATACAAGTCCTTACTTGTATAGATACAAGTCTCACTAAATCTTACCAAACCAGCAATGTACATTCGGCCCGGCGGTTGGGCCGAACTAAATCAATTCCACATTAGGCACTCTCCATTGGCATCTAATGGCTGTTATATTTTCCTCGGGTTTGTTTGGTACACACATAAAAAAGGGATCTATGTATTTTTTCCAAGCACACATGCCGTTTCAAATATCCATCGAGGGTATCCAATTTAAAATGGACCATATTAACAGTTCAAAAGGGACGGGTTTTGAAAGTCTTTGCAATATAAAGTATAAATTGACGATATTGCCGAAAATTTTATGTATTCATTAGGCGTGCATGAGGATTTCGATGACACATTGGGCTTTTACGAAACATCGCAAACGAGTCGGCAATTTGTAGGTAGCATTTTATAAAAGGAAAAATTTCGTGTGAGATTTTTTAAACCGAATCCCAATTTGAATATAGATAGTCCTAGTAAAGGTTCGCGTTTTGAATTTATGTGAATTGTGGTGGCGGTCTTTTAAATTTTAGTAGAAAGTTTGAACGCGATGTATCAAATGGTAAACTTAACGTAAATAAAGCTTTAGGTAGGTACTTCTCAATTATTGAATTTACAATGATATCAAGTTGTTCTTCAATTAAATATAAGGGTACATATTATTTTTGCCAGTAATGAGTTTTAAGCTTATTGTAAGTAACATCTGTAACTCCAAATCTCTTAAACTAATATCTCCCTTACATTCAGCACCAATAGCTTTAGTATGTCATGCTCACTTTAAACATTTCTGCGGTGGTGTCGTGTGAGGCGGGTCGTTACGTTCCCTCAAATATGGTTGAGCGAAACGATGGCTGGTTCATGCGTCATGCTCGTGAACGGGTGCTGCCAGTGGGAATGGGTCTGCTTCTGTCTGCTTGTACTAAGGGCGTCGCATATTTTTTTTTTTCCTGTTTAATATTATCAATCAGTATGGCACTTCTTACTCAAAACATAGAATTAATAACTAATCCTTGTTTTGATTTCTCACTTTTTTATTGCTAATGACCAAAATGATTATTTGGCTTTCGTTATCACGATGTTTCGTATTTTTTTTGTCTATAGTTTTGTAAGTAAAGGCCTATGAAAAGCATTTGGATATTAGTTTTCAATTCGGTGCCTTAGGATGGGTAGCCTAAGTATGTCATGCTCTCTTTAATCATTTCTGCGGTGGTGTCGTGTGGGGTGGGTCGTTACGTTCCCTCAAATATGGTTGAGCGAAGCGATGGCTGGTCCATGCGTCATGCTCGTGAACGGGTGCTGCCAGTGGGAATGGGTCTGCTTCTGAGTACCTATCTTAACGCATATTGAATTGTAAGAATTGCGTTTTATTTTTATGTCTTGTATCAAGTGTTTTTTTTGTTAGAGTAGCAGACAGAGTGATTTCTAAACTAGTTGAAAGTTATTTACTCTCACGATTATCTAACTGAATATAGTAGATATTTAATTTTAACCTAACTACCCATTGTGTGTAACCTTTTGATAACTATTGTGATGGAAAATGACCTCACTTTAAATGTGGAGCTCATTTTTCAATCTTGACGACTCTGTATGAAATATACAGGGAGAAAAAAGCAGCCCTTGACGAGTTTCTTGCCGGTTCTTCTCGTTACAAGGTCTCCCGCTTAGGGTTTGCGAACCGATGGCGTAGCTTCTATGACATTCACAAGTGCTTGTAACAGCCTAGACTGAATAAATTAATTTGAATTTTGAATTTTTTTTTAATATGCAGGTCGCAGTATTCTGATTGGTGTGCAGACAGAGACTTGGATCTCCGCCAGGGTTTGTCAATAAAGACTGCACGTACCGCTGAAGCTACAGAAAGGTAGGCAGGCTCTTTTACACGGTTTCAATTTGAACACCCTGATTTCATTCCATCGTTTCAAATTCGAATGTCTTACTCTTCACTAAAAAGAGTAGTAAACTTCCCAAGAATTGTTTAGCAGAAAACCAAATCTCGAAATGTTTGACTTGCACCGTAACATAGAAACAAAAAGTTTTTACGGTCGATTTTCATCGTGCCAACTCGTGTATCCAGCTTCACAGCCCATAGTTGCTCGTTTAACAAGTGCACTAGAACAAAACTGGGATTTGCGCAGTCCAACGGCTATCTTTGATCCGATATCGCAGTCATTACAATATCAACCAGTGAACTGGCTAAGAGCCAACTTCAGCGAGCTCATGCGTAGATTAGCCCACAGCACAAGTATCTGTGACTTTGTTATAGTCATTAGTATTGGAATTACTTATCACATGTATTTGAATTATAGGCTGATGATTATTGAGTTATACTTGAATCTATTAAATGCGAAAGTGAGTTTGTTACACTTTTATATATTAACTACTTAAGCAATGATCATGAAATGTTGCATACATGGTCCATATTCTTAAAAACGAAGGATATCCTCTAAAGAATAAGGTAGAAGTATAAGCGTTTCCTTCTTTCTGTATTCATAATGAATACATTATACTCACGAGGATATCCTTCAAGAACAAGTAAAAGGCTTTCATTCCCATTTCGTAGTACTAACGCCCGAGTCTACAACTGACCACACTCAACTTTTTTGAAAGATATGCTTTTCTTTTAAAGTAAAAGGTCAAATTTATGAATACTCCTTAACTTTACATCTATGTGAGTATAGCATATGCTTTCACTCTAAAAGTATAAGGTTCTGCTCGAAATTATTATGAATACAAACAGAAGGATTTCCTTCACATTTGGCAAGTATAAGTATATCCTTCTTTTTATGAATTCGGCTCATTTTCAGGGGTACAAAATAGGACATGGTGTACCTTTCATATAAAAAAATCTATTGTTCCCGTGGGAGAGCAAAATAACTGTCCGCGCAGACGAAGCCGCTGGCGATCGCTAGTTTAATATACAGGGTTATTTTTGTTTGTAAAACACCAACAGCCTTGCAGGAGTTAAGTGGATTACTAAGATAATAAACAACAACGATTGTTCTACGACTTTTCCGAAAACAGACAAAAAAATTCGACTCTCCATACAAATGTCCGAACAACTGATCGAGTTTTGTATGAAAAGTAGATTTTTTTGGCTGTTTTTGAAAAAGTCGTAGACCAAATGTTGTTTTATATGATTTTACTAATCTACTCCTGCGAGGTTGTTGGTGTTTCACTAACCTCAAACGTCTAATTGGCAAATGAGATTTTTCTATGACTTGAACATAATATTTGAAGATTATAATGACGACCTGAGTGGTGCAGTGGTCAACATGCCGCCTGCCACGCAAGAGGTCCCGGGTTCGATTTCCGGCCGGGCAGAAATTGAAATAATGAATTTTAATTTCTGTGACGGGTCTGGGTGTTACTATATATAATAAGTATATATTTAAAAAGTATTTAAGTAGTATATCAGTTGTCTAGCACCCATATTACAAGCTTTGCTTAGTTTGGGGCTATAGCGCTGTGTGAAATTGTCCAAGCATTATTATTTGTACGTTTTGAAATCAAAGAAAAACCAATAATGTTTTCAAAAGCTTCAGTTACCGAAGCACAGAAACGTTAAGAGACCACAGAGTGTTACAAGCTTTCCTAGCATCGTTATCCTATAAACGTTTCTAGGATACGACACAGCCAACATCAAACTGAGAAAAACGAAATCGTAAACACTGATTTCATACGAGCTCAGCCAGCGATGCACCAACACTCTATAGTAATGTTATAGAGAATATAAAGTTTAAGCTAGAACACTCTCGAGAACTTTGGACTTAAATCCACCCATTTTAACGTTAAATAAAAATGAGCCTTCATATTTTCGCACAAACACTTTGAGGTGCTAATTAAGTTTTATGGCCAAGTTTATATAAAAGCAAAAGTTTTAAAATCTTTTATTACGTAATTAAGTTTATAGCATCTAAATTATATTCTTTTCTGTTTTGTTTGTAACAGTGTTATAATAATTAATTGAATTTCAAAATTGATAAATTTTATGTCATTTAACCACTACTGAAGCGCACAGCATAATATTTACATATACTTTTAAGTAACTAGTGGATAATGAAGTTGGTTGTACAATAATATAAGATGTCACCTGTAACGCACAATTTTATGACTAAGACACATTGTATAACTGTTTTTTGTACCAAATAAAAAAAAAAAATAAAAAAAAATAAAAAAAAAAAAAAATAAAAAAAAAATAAAAAAAAAGTTTTCACATAGAACAATGATTTAAAATTTGAAAGAAATTACGTTGTTATTTAACATTGGTTCTTATATTTGAGATAATTATCATCTACATAAAAGACATAATATAAAATACTTCCAAAGCTCCCTCCCCTTTTAATTAACATTAGCACTAGAATAAAACCAGGAGTTTTTGGCGCCATTTACTCGAGTTCGGTTCGGTGACTATTTTAAATATTTACAAATTGACTCATAGTGGAGTGTCTTAAAATTGGTGCAGTTTTGTGGTACAAGTGTCTACGCAACTGAACAATATGTGGGATGATTGAAATAGGCGCGATCTTGGTTGTGTGAGGCCGAGACTTTTACTGTGCTGGTGGCTACCTCGGCAGAGCTTACCGAGTAAACTGTCTTGATATACTTGGTGCCAAATGCTCCAAGCAGCATTGGAATGTAATGCACCCGCATTCTAATGTAAACTGAAACAATCTACCACTGAACTACAATACTTGACACTGGCGAAAATTATTTCCAAGAGGAATGTAGATTGCCAAAACAAAAATAAGAAGAAGAAGAACATCAAACCGTAGAATTTACAATAATTGGCCAAACTTATAAATTCAATATCTGGGCGACAGAGCTTTGCTTGGTTATTAGGTACTATTTATTGTAATATGGTGGTGTTATAAAACGTAGTAAAAGTAGTTATAATTTCTTTCTTATTTTCCAAAAAGAGCCGTTTCCGAGATCACAGAAAATATAAATAAATATACAAGAATTGCTCGTTTAAAGGTATAAGATTATCATGAAAATAATTATAAACAAATCAAAAAGGTTCTATCACGAACCTTACCGATATTAACACTTAACTATTTACACTGGAACCCGATAGAATTCCTAGGCAATATCCAATGTTTCAGATCCTAGGCACTCACTACGAAGCAATTGCCGCACTAAAGGGGCAAGAGCTCATTTAGGTGAAATAGTTAATGTTTTATCGTCACATTAAGGCCACACTGCTGCCGCATCCCAGCATCATTGTTTGCTGAGAAAAACTCTCATTTTGCACAATCACTGTGTCTTTACGGCGAAGTGGAAATGAAATAGTGTGTAATAAAAGCGAATAAAAGAATATTGTGTCGCCCCTTTTGGTTGTACTATTTTATTATCTGTTAATCTTGGGGCATGTTCCGACCGCGTTGTTGTTATTTGTATGGATTCTTAATGTTGTGTTTATAAAAAATTAAGGACAAGATTTAATTTTGATGCTCTAATTGACAACTTTTTTCTGCAATTCACTGGAGTAACTATCAATAAAATCACCAAAAAAGGATTGATATATATAAGAGTCATTAACATTTTTAGTAACGTGTTCGGCACTTAGTGATTTAATGATTGCATTAAAACAATACTAAATATGTACTTTATACTAAATAATTAATTTAAAACTATAGTTAAAAATCGAACAAGACTCCTGCCACAAATAATAATAGCGACAATCAAACACTTATTTTAACCGTTTACAAGAACAGCTTTTATAAGGAGAATGCAACAAGCAGCTTTCCCTTTCCCCGTTTGGGTTCTATTATACCGTTTATAACTCATATCCTGCAAATAAAAATATTGAAAGATTGAAAACAAACTTTCATATACCAGCAAGTATTGAATAAAACGGAAGGCTATATCATAAGGGTCATAAATATGATTAGGGGTCAA
This sequence comes from Agriphila geniculea, assembly GCA_943789525.1. Lineage (NCBI taxonomy): Eukaryota > Metazoa > Arthropoda > Insecta > Lepidoptera > Crambidae > Agriphila > Agriphila geniculea. The sequence continues at coordinate 1,482,991 of OX038876.1, forward strand.
AACAATACAGTGTCCGTATATCAGTCACGAGGCACCGGAGGGACCGTATATCTGTCAGATATACTATTTTTCATTTATACCCGACGGTATATTATTTACTATAAGATGCTGAGCTAGTGTGATTATTATATTTCTTATTGTAGGTTATAATCATTCTTATTATGAAATAGATCAAATATAATATAAAATTATTTAAATCACCAAATACGAAATATTCTCTGTTCTTAAAAAATGTAGATAAGTAGGTACAAAGTTAATGGCAAACAATAACTTTTTTTGCAGTTGGTTACAAAACCCTAATTTATACGTTCGTAAATGAACAATAAAAGTTAATAAGTACCAAATACAAGGGACTAAAAGCAAATGATATAAAAAGCCTCGCTTCTATTTGTACTATCGAGAAAAACTCCCTTTGGAGTAGGAAACGGCAATAAAGTCTGATGTGGCTCATTTAATATCTCTTTTGGATTTTATGGAGATAGACAGAGAGGGGAGATCATCACGACCTTGTAGATTTTACGACTAATAAGTATTACAATCGGATACGGGAACAGTACACTTTGTCGCCGAATGAGAACGCATAAAAATACAAGCGTGAGTAGTACTCGGATTTACGCCAATTTTATTTATGTGTGTAGTACCTTTTTCTGTCAGAGATTTACGATCGAATCCTTATAAAGTACACTTGAAGTTATTTCGATAAAGGCTATTATTTATTTAATTTCTTTGGAAAACCAACAGCTACATAATTAGTGTTAAATTAGCATAGGAAACAATAATTCTTTTTTTTATGCTCAACGGGCTTGGTCTTCACCTCACCTGATGTTAAGTGACGATAAGACCGAAGTTGGAAGCGCACTACACTGGGAATCCTCATCACTGAGGAACTGGCTATCTTACCTCTAACTGCCGGAACACAACAATTTTTAAATTGTTGTTATGGCGCCAGACTTAGGTAAGACGGTGGTAGCTAGCTAGGCGGACATGAAATAAGCCCTACCACCAACCAAACCGTGTACAAATTGTACCCCCCTGGAAATCAAACCCGGGACCCCTGCGTCTTACATGGGTGGGCGTGCCACTAGACCACAGAGGCGGTAATATTCGGTATTTCTACGTATTTCTGAAGTGAACAGATAGTGAAGTCACAGATAATAATACTAGTAGATTTGTTTTCTAAGTAGAACCGAAAGATTTCTCCAAATACATGCTCCAATATTTATATATTGTCCAATAACAACATCAATCGTAATCCCCGTTGGAGACATTTTAAAACACGTTCCACTATTTTCAAAAACAATACGGTTATCCGGCATCAGCTATTTTTATCTCCGCTGAACCAGGGTGATCCCTCAATCTGTGGGGATTATATCCGCTACCCGCTACCCGCCGTCCGCAAAATAAATGTGTAGGTACTGGGAGCGGTTATATTTCACGATTGCAATGCATTATTTAAGGCCGGCCACACACAGACGGAATAACGCAACGGAATTCCGTACGTACGTGATTCCGAACGCAGCAGTTGCATACAAAATCTATGGGCTGCCACACACAAGCGTGTTTTTTCCGCACGGAAACTTCATACATTGCCGAAATTACGTTCGGAATTCCGTTACGTGATTACGTCTGTGTGTGGCCGGCCTTAAAACAATGATGATGTAAGGGATGAAGAGTCAGATGGATAAAAAACTACATAACATTATATTCTGTCATGGAGTTTCTGTAGTTATTTACGCGTAGTTGGTGTGTAATATCACGCGTGATTTCTATAATATGAACGTGATATTTTACGTACAACTTTAAAGTCTGCGGTCACGCATGATGTAGCATGGTGCGTGACAGTATCAGATCGTTCTAAGGTCAGAAATTGTGGTCATGAATGTTTTTAGAATAATTTAAGAACGCATTGAGAATTATAGTTAAATCTCATTGCAAGGATTTCAAGATATTTGTTTATTTAAGCTCAGAAATGGAATTATAATTCTTATTTATTTACTGATCAAGATGGATTAAGCCTTTTAATCCGATAGACAATTGATTTCGATAAACTAAATTCTTATGGACATTTTATATTATTCTTAATTTAATTTTGTTTCCAACACTCTATTATATTATAATCATAATCATTGTTATATTTTAGATAATAACAGATACAAAATTGGATTTTCAACATTCGTTAATAGTTATGATACTGTACATTTTAAAGATTTTGAATCTTACTTTTGATAGAAAATTTAGGTATAGTCATAAAGTTAATACCTACAAACAAAGTTACTAAAATATTTTGGCAAGGTTTTATGTGGAATTTTATCTTTTTTTTAATAATTGCATCGTAATTACTGCAGCTCGGTGAGAACAGTCCACAGTGCAACAAATTAACGAGTTTCTTGTATTCCTGACAATTTAAAGGATATGAATATTCATACAACAAGTCAGTCAGAGACAAAGAAACCGAGTCCCATTTGAATGCATTACATCGCACTATTTTTACGCTTTTAACAAAGCTCCAGCGGACCGCAAAAAGCGTTGTATTCTTTTAGTGAATGTTCCAGAAAATTCAGTGCTGGTGAAAAGTTAGTTGTTAGTTTGGGTCTGTAAATAGACTTCAATGAAATTCAAACAAAAAGTTTAATTTGTTTAGAACTTAAACTGTAGAAATTGTAAATATGCACTTATGACTAGATTTCACTAAAGAGCATAATAATTGCCATATTACTTGTTTTACTTACATACTAAAGCTATGTTTTCAAAATAATTAACCTTGCAAGCATACTTTAATTTCACTTTCCCAGCTCATCGCTACGTTGTGACACTAAATGAATTACGAACTTCGGAAAGAGAGTAATGGTAAAAATGCGGCGGGAAACGCAATATATTAAGATTTGTAAAGAAACGAAAAATGAAATTTGCCTAACGTCTCGGAGAATGGACCTCATTTCGGACATAATTGTGCGGAATAACTCTCGGAAGTATAAAAAAAATCACTTGGGTTTTTAGGTGTTTATTAAATAACTTTTGAGTAGGTATTTTTCTTTGCCATATGTTATTTATTTTTATTTTCTATCATAGTTTAAGCTTAAATTCTTAACAAAATAAATGTATTTCCTTTTCAAAATAAAGTAACAATTTAAATAGAAGGGTTCGTAAGAAAAAGGTCTTTTCATTCTTTGTCTCCCATTTAACAAAAGTAAACCTATCGTTATTCAAAATCGGCGCGGCAGGGTTAGCTCCGGAGTGCCGAAAATCCTTACGACCTACTTTATGTGGCAAACTTTTCCCGATGGCCGAAGAGCCGTAAACCGACGAATGCCGGCGAACGAGTCAATAATCTCAGCAATCGGAACCATAAAACAGTGAGAATTGCTTTTAGTAATCGACGAGGTGGCAATTTTGCATTTAAATGTGCCAACCCTGGCAGCGATGCGGAAGTTCAACCATTTGATGGTTAATTTAATATCAGTGTGGTTTTGATCAAAATAACGTATAGTGGTTTAATGTTTAAACATTTTTAAACGACTGGCAGCAGGAAATTCTTCATTTTGTTGTATATTAATTATTGAATGTGACAACACTTAGATAAATAACTCTAAATAAACATTTAAACTAAGTAAATCCATCTGTACTTATTAATTAAAGATACCTAAGTAAAAACTCTTTTTTTTATGAAAAACTTTCAGAAATTTTATTGACAACAATTCGCCAAAAGCATAAAAACTAATAACAAAGTATCACCTTAGCATATCGTAGCGTTGTCGTAGCGATTCTCGTAGCACTTCCGTAGAAATTCTCGTAGTATGAAGATTCCGTAGCGTCGTAGATGGCTAGTTATTTCGTTTTAGAATCCAAACGCTTTGCCTAACAACTCGGCAACGGTAAAGCGTAGGAATTCTAAAACAAAAACACTGCATTCTTGGTGGATTCTTCTGTGCATTCTTCTGGCATCTGTCTTCATTAGAGCTTGAGATAACTTAAACTTTTAAGTTAATATAAAGTTAGCTTTGATTTTGTCAAATGAAATGTCTTAAGATACACAAAAACAAGTGACAATAATTAATAAGTTCCTAGAACGCTTTCTCTGTGAAATAAAAGTACTTGTTCTTTTTGACAGAAAAATGGTAACAAAACCCAAATCTGAAATAACTAGAGTAGCTTATTGGATATTCCATTACCCCCCCGTGAACCCGAAAGGGTTTCGTTCAAAAGAGCGTTTAATATTTTACGCATTAAGGGTACGGAATCATCAGATAAGGGCTGACGCACACCTGCCCAATTACACCCGAGCATTCAAATGATATTGTGATATTACACTAAGAGTTTCTATCGGGGTTTTGACTTTATCAATGTTGACGTAAAATAGAAAATTACTTAATAAAGTTTTTATTACATTACATATAAGCAAAGTAGGCTATAGTCTTTTGGGTGGTAAGATTGCCTCATTAGGCAATTTAATTCTATTCTCTCATTAGACGCTGTTAAGTTAGAGTGGTAGGAAAATATAATAGACGAATATTTTTTTATTTATTTGAATTAAGATATTTTTACTTGACTTGACACTTGATGTCTATTTGTGACACAATTCAATTCAACCGCTCATGCTATTTTTTTCTTGACTAAATAAGGAAGTGGTTCACAGGAACATTAATTTTGCATAATGGTAGGATAAGCTAGATTACCCTAGCTACTGATATTTGTTAATATAATGCAAAATAAATGATGCTGATATGATTTTTCTTCTTAACATAATTAAAGCTCGATTATCGATTAAACAAACACGCTGATTGAATCAGATTGGCCCACCAACACGTGTTATGTGCATACATACAATTCAATGCATTTCAAGCTGCATAGCTTGATTGCATTTTCGGCCACCCATCTAAGAATAAGCCTTTGAAAAAATGCCATCCTAAGCAATATCAATTAAATCCACTAGCTACTACTGCACATCAAGTTTTTATAATATTCAAGCTTCAGAGTATATAAATAAATACTCAAATAATTTCAAACTACTCACCAACCATTGACACCCACAAGCAAAATTTTTACTGTGGTCACTAAAAATAACGAGTACAATGTTAAAGACTAAAACGTACATCTTGACTAAGATCGCTAATACACCAAGCTGTATCAATTTTATTCCCCAAACATTAATCACTGTGACATTTACTTAAGACTTGTATTACACAATACAAGGTCTTACATGTTCAAGGTTCTCCAGCTCCACAAATAGCTTTAAGTCCAACATGTTCCAGCCACTCGACAAGCCAAGGTACAGAATGTCCCCGCGATCTGTAATACGCCTCAAACGCCTTTGACCACCACTACATTCCCGAGCGCCTTAATAAAGGCCCCTCCAAGTGTGTACAACATAGCTATTCTATGTTCGCTACAACACTATTGAGCTGGCAACTTAGACAATTTCAACTCTTTTGAAATAAAAGAGTTCTTATTTCGAGTTCCTTTTGTTTTTAAATAAGTTTGGATGACGTAATTAAACTTTTTGTTGGATATAAATTAAAAAACTTAGTATCTTTCCGTGGTGGTTTTAGCTGAGTGAAAGAGTTTTAAAGCAAAATAAAGCAAAATGTATAGTACCTATTTCATAGTTATCAACCATCAGTCTTTTTATATTTCTGTTACATTGCGCCTTATTTTATTAAAGACAAACACGTCGCAACTCGGTTCTCTCTATTCTTCTTCCTATAATGCCTCTCCAACTAGTGAAGGTTGGCAGTGGCAGTCAGTTCCACATACTTGATTTTGTCCTTGGTAAGGCAAAAGAGTTCTCTCTAACATTGACGTCAATTCAAAAGTTAACCTTTTTCATATGACATATTTACTATAGCTTCACGATGTTTTAATAGATTCTCAGATATTAGGTTCTTTCTTTGATTTGTGTAATCAAAAAAAGAACCTAACATCCGAAAAACTATTAAAAACACCGTGAAGCTCATCTATTTCATATGACGTTTAAAAATATCTCAATAGTCTGGTTAGTCAACTTTCCCATTCAAACCCGCCAATTATACAGAGCCTCGAATAAATGAGAGGCGGGGATCAAATATTCAGTCCATTCGACATAATCTGCGGATAATAAATTCTTGGCACCAATCCCGGAAGGGAAGGTGGGAAAGGAGGGAATCCAGCGGTGAGTTGGCTTGGGAACTAAAATTGGGAATTACCTAATAGGCGTCAATGAAAAGCCGTCTAGCTAGCCGTTCTTTCCTTCCTTAATAAACACAGAGACAATGTGGTAAACACAAACACGCAGACCTGAGCCAATTTGTAAAAGGCTGGGGATCAAACCTCAGAGATGGCGACACCTTGAGAAATGACGTGCAAACCTCTTCTAGACCCCGAAGGTCATCAAAATAAGAATAAATAAGAAATGCACATTCACATATAGACTAATAAATAAATAGATTTAGAAATCATGAGAATTATGGGTGTTATTTTAAACATGCATGAGGAAAAAAAATTAAAACGGAAAAATATAAAATTTGAGAAATTACATTCATGCAGCTAAAATTGCTACAACTTTCAAAGAACCCTAAAATATTTTTCTACTTTCTCAACCATTTATCTTTAAAGGCATTTTATTTAAATCATTTTATTATTAGCGTACCTAAAATAATACTATCGTATGTCGTATCGTTGTTTTTTTTTGCAGGAAGCTTCTGTACTAGAAGTTACAGCCAATGGTTGCAAATGCCATATCACACATTTTTAATGGTCAAATAATCGACTCCCCTATTAAAACCAATGCAGTTTTACAGGACATGAATTACACGACCTAACTGTGACTTAAAAAATAAGTCTTCGGCTTAAGCTGAGCCCGATCTGGCCATGGCTCGCTAACTCAGAATTTAATCTCAGTTAAATTGCTTCGCCAGTGGGCACGGCGAAACAGTAGGCTGCCCGGAAAAAAGTTAATTTAAAGCTGCCGTCACCGCCCAGATGCAAACCGCAGGTCATTAATCACATAATGAAATGTTGGAACCGGCTGCTGGTATACAACTGTTTGTATATTAAAAGTAACTACTACTTTTATCTGAAATATATTACTGAAAATTTTAACATTTCAATACACATCTTGGAAAATAGCACGTTGTATTTACTGAAGCTTAAAGTCCTTTTTCTTAGAAAAGAAAAATTTAGCATTAATACATAATAACAGAATATACTTGTCATAACAGCAAACGTTTCTAAAAGCGTGAAACTTAATATCCAACGATCATACGTACCCAGTTTCTTAGAGCATTCAACCATTAATGCTCTAAGCCCAGTTTAGTGGCCAATTGGCTTCTCAGCCAATACAGTTTTTTTTTAATTATCGTAAAAAGGTTATACGTTCATTTTACACGACTGTCCAGAAGGAGTGTATATGTGTTCAGGGTTCATGTATGTTTGTGGGTATGTGAGTTTCTTTATTCCACTTTAACTTCTAAATGGCTCAACGTATTTAGATGTATGGGGGTATCGTTAAAATACTTACATCATTCCGAGTGATACTGGCTATATTTTGTTGAAAAAAGTCAATATGGCGACTGTACGACGCCATTTTGAAATGTGTAAAAATATTTTTTTCTTTAATTATTACAACATGGACATCAAATGAAAGGCCTTAATGAGCACATTTAAAAGAAATATTATATCACTAAAATTTGTGAAATAAAAACAAATAAATTAAAAAAAAATATTAAAAACACGACTGCCCTGCCAACAACGAACTAAAAAGATAAATAATAAGTGTCATTGCAGTCGGGGGACCTCTTTGATTAAAAATTGTTTCACAAAACGGTCCCCCAACTGCAATGACACTTATTATTTATCTTTTTAGTTAGTTTTTGGCACGACAGTCGTGTTTTTAATATTTTTTTAATTTACTTGTTTGTTCTAACCTTTGCTAACAAACAAGGAAAAAAATTATTGGCTGACTGGGTACGTATGATCGATATGGCAGAGTGTTGCATTCTAATATTGCTGCTCTTAGAAAGGTCTAGCTGAACAAGAATTTTCGATACGATACATCAAGATATCTATTTGCCACATTTTTTGTTTATTAAGTTTCCATGTAATGTATTATTTTCTACCAAACAAACCTTTTTTCTATTTTATAAATGTATCCCCTAGCTAACTTGTGTCACCGCTATCTTAATGACGTCATCATTAGCCGCATTGTTACACAATTATTAATGTTTGTCGAATATAATATCGAGAGTGCTTTGTCAGAGATGCCCTTGTCTAAACCGCTAGTGTTTGTTCAATAACAGTTATAATTTGCCTGATTAGTGTCAATGTTTACAGTAATTAAAGCAGGCGTTATTAATGTATTGCAGTGATTTTCCTATATTAACACCGATCAAATTCCAGAAAGTATATTGATATCTTAAGGTTTAAACAAAACTCTTAGAGAATTGAGTTAATGAACATGGTGAAAGCCAGTTCTCAAAATATTTGTTTATTCGCTTAAAACAGCATGTGCTGATTTATTCTCAAAATCCTATTAGTTTAATTTGGTAAGTCTAAGCCACGTATCAAATTCTTATACACTAACCCCCTTACTAATAAAGATTGTATAGCAGCTGCATAGTTACACAGTGTTTTGTCACTTTCTTTTTAATGTCAAATTCAAATAGTTTGACAGAGAGTAACCATTGTGTAACTAAACATCTGCTATTCAATCTTTATTAGTAAAGGGGAAAGAATAGATTGTTTTCTCATCTTCTTAACAAATTGGAGTGCAATCACAACAGACCAACTACAAGATACCTATAAATGAAAAGGACACCATAACAATGCTAGTAACAACCAAGAAGTTCCTATTTCGCAATCATAGGCGATCGGGCACATCTCTCGGAATTGCACCGCCGCCTCAGTACATAATATAGCTAAAGCAGTATCTCAACTATAATCCATTTTTTCGTTAGCGTCGTCGAAACGCTACAGTTGGCATTCTGACCGAGATGATGCCACATGAGTAAAAAACGTAAACTGAATGATGCGACACACGTGACTACAGAATCTGTCTATTGTGGTTGGAAAAGGAACTAACTTTGACAGTTGCTTACGATTCTTATTTGGGTTAACTTCCAATATCATAATCATTAATTTAACAAGAAAAGTAGCGCCACCATTTAGATGTCAGCTTTCTTTAGACAGACTCTAGCTTGCACTGCGAATCTTGCTTAGTACTCTCGTAGCAAGTGTCAGCGCGTTGGGAAGGTTGTATGTATGTTGCAGCGTTACTGCTGTAGCTATGTTTTACTCTATGTCGCCACCTTAATCAGTATCTTGGTCACGTATTCCACCACCTTGGGCCCGTGTATGAAGAACCCATTCCAGCTTATTATCTTACTTCGTACTTGGTTTCTTTCGCGTTTGGAACGTGTCCGCCCGCTAATATTGTCAGGTGGGCTCGAGTAGGATTTTTGTTCAAATTATACTTACGATACTTTCAGGGAACCCTTTATACTATCTCCGTTTGTCTGAGGCAATTTCATTTAGTATTAGGCATTGCACATTGATAGCGATTGGTATTATTGTTATATTGGAAAGTTACATAACGTATTCATTTAGGATTGAATTGAATAGTTTTTTCTAAATTATCAGCTGATAAAAACTTATAAGGTCTCATATAAATCCCACAAGAGTAATTAGAGATGTTTCACTTGTCCTTCTAAATTTCGCGCACTTCGTATTATCGAAACCAATTATATTCATATCCCAGACTATTTTTTTTATATTTTTCTACGTTTACCCATCCTAATCGCATCTGCAACCACGCAACTACAAAATGTTCTCAAAAAACAAATTTTAATGATACATAGTGCTTAAATCTAAAATTAATTGGGCTCACCATTTTCTCGTCGAGATCCATAAAACTGTTATTTTCTAAAACTAGCTAACAAACTTACCATGATAAATAAACAATTTCAAAATCTTCTCATTAAATAAATAGCTTAAACTAGTGCATTAGCATCGGCTTGCCCCGTTAATATAAGCCGAGCTGATCCGAACCAGTTAGCATAACTTTGCCTGCTAGTCAACACGATATGAGAGACTCTATTACATTAGGGATATTATGTAAACCAATTTTGTTTCACGAAATATGTAACCTTATACATTTATAATATTTCAAATACTCTCATCACTTGATTTCAGGCAGTACAAATACAAACATAATTTATAAGTTTCAACGTTAATAGTATTCAAACGCATGTTCTGCCGATCTCCAACGTGTACATTGACGAATGACGACGAAAAATTGTATACGCAGTATTATATTGATTTTCAACATCATTTTAATGTATGTTATTATGAATAATTATGTTTGGCAACTAAAGATTACGTTTGGGTCACATCTCTTTAATATTTGTACAGCCTCCACGTACATGATTCTCAGCACGCGCTGTTATTTATATTTTATCTCTTCATACATTTGGCGGCCATTACTAGAGTAAATATTTGCAGAGTTGAAAGCCTTATATTTTTGTGTTAACATGACGTCGTATTAGTCTCGATGATATACTTTCAGATACAGCCTTCGCTTGAAATTGAAACGTGTTTTTTATTGATGTTTTATTTATTTAAAGAAACATATTCTAATCGCAAAGCTTTGTGTTGTATGTGATATTAACTTTAACTAACCAATTATTTAATTGTTAATCAAGTACCTATTTACTCGTTTTTCCACAAAATAGGTGGATTGCAATTAATATAACCACAAAATATCCACAAGGCTCATAATCACAAATATAATGACTTTCTATTTACGATACTCTTTCACACCCACACTACTATACTTAATTGTTTCACATTCATATCGGGTCATTTTGAACTTACCATCCAAATTTCAAGGATGTGTCCAGTCCATGAAACTAAACAACTTTCTTGAAGAAACATGTGTCAAATTTCGCCAAAAAATTTTGGTCTCCCCATACTAAATTGATTACGTGATCTCTTTGATTTGTATGGAAAGCCGATTTTTATTTTACATATTTGACCATGTGTTCCTTAGAGAAAGTTGTTCAGTTTCATGGACTGCACACATCCTCAAAATTTGGATGGTGGATACAAAATGACCTTGTATAGGTACTGATTAAATTAAGTACAAATATTACGTTTGGACAGACAATATGACTCAAACGTAACGTACAAATCAAGATTTCCCAGCAACGACAACAAAGGAAGAAAATCTCAAATTCAATAACAATGAAACAAACGTACTCCGATAAAAACGGGAAAGTAAATCAAAATTTACGTTCTCAACACCACTTATTAAATTTCAAAGAAATAAATTACGTAACTTCTAAGATATTTCACGGGCTGTATTCAGCGCTAATGAAAAGTGGGACACCGTCGAATACACTTCGAGGGTCCTACAATTCCCCCTTCCCCCACTTTAAGTAAAAAAAAACCATAAATCTCACACGGTTCTTTGAAGCTTTTCAGCCACTGAACAACTCCAACGTTCATCATAAATTGAAACCTTATTATGTTCTAAGCACTTCAGATAGATTGGATTGAATGCTTCGGCAACTGTAATTAAATCACCAGAGCATTCTTGTACAAATAAAGCTAATGACATAAAAAACATCAACCATTATTGGCAATCTTTGTCAAGCGTGAGGTCACAACAGAAAATTAGGTTGTATTTTATAAAAAAAATCTATTCGAATAAGCCGACTTGGTTCGCCTTTAAGTGCACCCAAAAGGTGGTGATTTCTATAAGAAACTTTTAGCGGGCAGTAACACATGAGTAAAAAACGTAAACAGTAACGAGTTTTTAATCCTCTTTATAAGTGCGCCGCAACTATCTTTTCCGCGCACTTTTTGAATTTGGAACATCTTAGCGTAACCGCTCATGGGCGACTTTTTGTAGCTGCGATAATCGCAGCGTTAATCGTGGCGATAATCGCCCGCGAAATGATACGGCAAATGTTTTACTTAGCCAGCGACAAAAAAGCGCCGCGATTAACGCCGCGATTAACGCCGCGTTTATCGCAGTTACAAAAAGTAAATCGTGGGCGTTTACGTATAGAACTCCGTATGTTCTATTCCCAGCGGCAAAAAATAGCTCAGCGATTAATCGCCCGTCAGCGGGGACGCTTCAGCGCCAAAGAAATCGAACGCAAATATTGGATGAATAAAGACTGGCTGGTACGACGCCGACGGCCCATAGTCACAGCACCGGCTGAATATAAAAAAGAAATCAAATTAGGCGTAACCGCTCACGGGTGACTTTTTGTAGCTGCGATAATAGCGGCATTAATTGCGGTGATAATCACCCGCGAAATGACACGACAAAGGTTTTACTTTGCCAGCGACAAAAAAGCGCCGCGATTAACGCCGCGTTTATCGCAGCTACAAAATGCCGCTCGTGGGCGTTTACGTATAGAACTCGGTATGTTCTATCCTCAACGATAAAAACTCGCTCAGCGATTATTCGCCCGTCAGCGGGGACGCTAAAAACGCGTGAACAGCCTGAGTTTTCGTCAATTTTCACGGATTCTTAGAAATTCATGGTTTTGTTTTGAAAAATTAGTTCATTAAGTGACAGTGAAAGTATAGAATTAACTCCTGAAAGTATTAGAACTGACGCAAGAAATGTGATGGATAATCTATTACAGAGCAGCAAAATCCCGGGAGAAATATATGAAAGCCTATAATTTTATTGAATAGAGAAATGCAAGAGAGAGAAATTATAATAATTGCGAAAGTGTCTGAAATGCAAAAAGTTTTTAGTAGTTTTATTATTAGATATTATTTAATTTCAATTTAGTTGTTACTCTATGTTTTATTAAATATTAATATTACAAAAAAAAAAACAAAAAAACCGACTTCAAAAAATCTATCTCTAAAAAGCAAGAAATAATATTCGTAATAATAAAACACGTCTATTGAAGTCGGGTGGGGCTGGAGTACAAATCCCTTTTTTTATTCTAAAAGCCCCACCCGACTTCAATAGACGTGTTTTATTATTACGAATATTATTTCTTGCTTTTTAGAGATAGGTTTTTTGAAGTCGGTTTTTTGTTTTTTAAACAATTTTTTATTTTTTTATTTTTAGTGTAGGTACCTTTTGTATTAGGTAGTGTAGGTATATTATTTAGGTAGAAATTAAAATTGGCTCAGCCAAACGTGAGTTAATCGCGGAGAAATATACATACATGCGGGTCAAACTGAGAACCTCCTTTTTTAAGTCGGTTAAAGAACTACACTTAAGATATCTCTTTTCCAACAAAAAATTAATTATCTTATTCAGTTCATAAACAAAGAAGTTATACGACTGATCTGATCATCGAGGTAGTTCACACAAAATCATACTATTTTCGTGCTTTTTTCAAGATTACTTGAAAAGTACTGAACCGAATTCAAAATTTTAAAAAATGGGACCAACTTGGGAGTTTACCTAATGTAATAACGTTTGAATCATTTCAATCGGTCCAGCCGTCTTCGAGTAATCGGTGTACATACAAAAAACAAAAAAAAAAAAAAAACGGGTCGAATTGAGTACCTCCCTCCTTTTGAAGTCGGTAATAAAATATGAGGCGCCTTTTATGTTATCATAAAGGGTGATGAAAAGTAGAGTGTATCATCACTCGGTCGCAAAATATTTTTTTGGCTCGGGCGACGTACTTTGAATCTCTCGTTACGTTCAGGATTCTACTAAAGAATCGCTCGCTACGCTCGGGATTCAAAAAAGCGCCCTCGCCGTAAAAATATTATTTTGCTCCCTTATGGTACAATCTACTATTAAATTACTATTTCAAAGTGTACAATTAGCACTGACTTCGATTTTCATACAAATGGAAAAGCATTTCCATTAACTTATCTTACAAGTTAATTTGAACTTGTGAAAACGGAAATAAATGCGTAGTTTATTTAACGATAGCAATAATGTTACCTTGGTTAATTTGTGAAGCCTCTGAAACTTCCCACTTTCCTTTTCATTATACTGTTTATAGATTTCGCAAAATATTATTCTATTATTGTTATGAACCAGAGGTTCATAACATTAATAAGTTGAAAATTTAGTTCGCGAACAATATTACAATTTACTGAAATAGCTACGCTACAGCATCAATATAAGTTTAGTAACTAATAAGTTGCTCTTAATATAATTCAAAACCAGTTTCTTGACTTGACAATGTCGTAAATATTATTTTAGTCGTAATTTAGTAATTTAGTTTTTTTTTTGTCTTTCATAATATTAAAAACATATTTTGTAACTATGTGAACAACTAACAGAACAAAGTGATTCACTTAGCGAAGGATTTAAACTTAGTTGACCAATCAAAAGATACACGTATTTATGCCGCATATTTTGACTTAGATAAATCTAATTGAGAAACAAACATAAAGTAAGAAAATAAGATCTCAATTTGTTTACTTTATCGCAAAAAAGTATGATGCGCGAGTCAAAATCACTTGTAAAACACCAACAACCTCGCAGGAGTAGATTACTCACACCATAAACAACAATATTTTTTGTTTTAGGTCTTTTCTGAAAACAGAAAAAAACCGACCAAGTGCGAGTCGGACTCGCGCACGAAGGGTTCCGTACCAAAATCGGCAAAAAAATCACGTTTGTTGTATAGGAGCCCCCTTAATATTTATTTTTCTCTGTTTTTAGTATTTGTTGTTATAGCGGCAACAGAAATACATAATCTATGAAAATTTCAACTGTCTACTTGTTGTCGTTATTAATATAAAGCAAAAAAAAACCGGCCAAGTGCGAGTCGGACTCGCGCACGTAGGGTTCCGTACCAAAATCCGGAAAAAAATACGTTTGTTGTATGGAAGCCTGGGAGCAAGTTGGGGGTTAAATTTACAGGATTTCGTCTAACCGGGGTATTACAAGTTGTTCTATGCTACATCCGAGTTACTATAATCCTCTCTTAGGCTGGATGTGGGCCGATACTTCGATCCGTAATGACATGATCCGTAACCACATAGACTAGAAGTTTGGATTTCATTATAGTTATTTATTCAACTGTTCTATAATGAGGGGTGTTAAAACACGAATGTGAGTTTATCACACGAGGCGAAGCTGAATGTGATAATGGTATCACATGTGTGTTTTAATATCTTATTATGTACAGTTGAATACAAGACTTTATCTACACGCATTTTTTTTTCATTTAGGAAATAAACGATATTTTAATATATATGGATTAAAAACACCCACGATATTTATCTACACCCATGATATGTATCCTCTATAAAGGGTTTGACTTTGAATTTCCTCCTCCTCCTCGTCATTATATCATCCGAAGGAGTGTTATAATAGATTTATCTCAATCAAACAAATTTTTAGGTGATTTTGTACTCAAAGCCTTGCTTACTCTAGTCAAGTCGTGCGATTAGAATAGAAAGGGTGTTTTTTTAGAGGTATAGAACTTTAAATTGCAATAAAACAACGATGGATTATTCGATTGCCATGAATTTTTTTTATTCGTAAGGATAATCTTGTGGCATTATATTTTAAATATGATTTCTGGCATATGACTGCCACGGCTGGCTCAGATGTAGTCCAATCTGGACGTCTAATTTTCGATTACTTTTTCCAACATTTGTGACCGTATATCGGCAATAACACGGCGAATGTTGTCTTCCAAATGGTCAAGCGTTTCAAGCGTTTGTGGCTTATCCGCATAGACCAATGACTTTACATAGCCTCACAGAAAATAGTCTAGCGGTGTCAAATCACAAGATCTTGGAGGCCAATTCACAGGTCCAAAACGTGAAATGAGGCAGTCACCAAACGTGTCTTTCAATAAATCGAAATAAAACTGCACAATTTGCAGGCGTTGTTCAGGCGTGAGTCTATTCATGATGAATTGCAAAACCAAACTGAGAATAAATCACTTGACAGCTCTCAAATCGGTCGCCATCTTGAAAATAATGCCAAATTAAAGTTCTATACCTCTAAAAAAACACCCGTTACATAGTAAAATGCACTTATTCCTCAATACAATTTTCTTAGCATTTCCCCGATCGTTACACAAGCACAATAATATATTCCTCAACAACAGCATTGTGCCGTAAAAGCCTGTCATATCTAGAACAGGCTGGCTGTCGACCCCAATCAATGTCCATTCCTATGTACCCTTCTGAATAAAATATGCAGAGAGTGCCTTCAGACTTTGTAACTAAGTAATAGAATAATGTCGATTCTGATTAACCTTTCGCTATGTGGCAGTTGACTGTATGTAAAAATGCAAACCTCTTTAGTTATAAGCAGTTATAAAAACATGAGTAAGTATGAAAAAGACCCTCAACGAAGCCTTAATACATGCATTCCGTCCATCATCAGGATAATTTTTGTCTTTTAAACTATACCTGGGAAACCAATAGTTACGAAGTTATTGAAGGTAAAAGTAAAAATTTTTTTTTCTTAATTTTTATGAAATCTTATTTTAGTCGTTATTTCCTAATTTTTGTCCAAAGAAACATTATATTTTTAAGTATTACGTAACAAACAATGGCGTCATCACTCAATGTATCTCATGAGCACGCACATAAACGCTACCTTTCAACTTGGCCGCACGCAGCTGTGTAGCATACACACTCGCAGACGCGGTCTGTTGCTTTGCTGCTGCTTTTTAGACACCAAAAATTAAAGTCGTTTCCCAGCAATAATTTTGAACAACAATGGTCCTGATGTTGGGTAGAATACGTAGACCTCGGTTTCGTCGAGGGTCTTGTAACACCCGGTATATTAAAAATATAAGGTTTTTTATTGTCAGTTATTGTCTTTAGCGGTCACCAACCCGATGACCCGACTCCCTTGAGGCAAGCGGACTTCAGAAAAATAACTGTCTGAAAAGCCTAATTGGGCCGATTCACCTTCCGTTGCCCTGCACTTCAGTCATGAGGATACGATAAAAAAAAAGTGATCTCGGAAAATGGTCTGGTCTTTATACTTTTTAGGGTGCCGTACCCAAAGGGTAAAAACGGGACCCTATTACTAAGACTCCGCTGTCCGTCTGTCTGTCTGTCTATTTGTCGGTCTGTGTGTCTGTCTGTCTGTCTGTCACCAGGCTGTATCTCATGAACCGTGATAGCTAGAAAGTTGAAATTTTCACAGATGATGTATTTTTGTTGTCGCTAAAACAAATACTAACAACAGAATAAAATTATTATTTAAGGGGGGCTCCCATACAACAAACGTATTTTTTTTGCTGTTTTTTGGTACGGAACCCTTCATGTGCGAGTCCGACTCGCACTTGGCCGGTTTTTTTAGTTTTCAGTTCGAATCTAGTTTTCAGTCAAGCAACAAAAGATCACTGGCGCACCATCCTAAATCTAATTTCATGCATTTGTTTTACCTACCGCTGCATGAAGTACCTGACGCTAACTTTTTGCTAATTATAGGTACAAAATCCAGGTAGCTTATCTTATATCTTGGGGTCCACTTAAGAGGTTCAAACGCCTTATTATGTATGTACATTTGAATCAGCATTGGTCACCTGAATTTCGTGGTGGATTACCGTATCTTCAGATCTTTAGCTAGGCTAGCTGTTCTTTATCAACGTGTCATTTGCGAATACTGTCTTAAGAAAAGTCAGTCCACTTAGCTTTGAAATAAGAAAACTATTGATTGAAAAGGAGTGAAAGAAAATAAAAAGAGTAATATTTTTTTTAAATATTGTTAATACTTTACCTGGCTTTGGGTCGGCAAGACACATCTTTGGTGCAAATATGAAGACTGTAGCTTCAATGGTTTGGCTGCTAAAGCTTTGTGACAGACGTCGGATGGACAGACGGACGGGCAGATGAGTGACAGCAATAGGACACCGTTTAGCCCCATCGGGTAAAAGGAATGGCTTAAAAAGATAAAAGCTTAAAAATCAAAGGTTACCAACGATAATATGATAGTAATATGATACCTACAAAAGCGCTAAAATCCGTAAACGCGTTTAGTTCAAAACTGATAAAGGTAAATAATTTGTTGTTTTCTTTTAATACTTAATAATATTGTTGACATCATAAACTCAACTAAATTAAGAAGAATTTTATAAGGCTCTTATACCTACATTCAAAATTCAATTCAAAAACCTAAAGAATACAGAATTTTCATACCAACAGAATATGATATTATTTTCCAACAGTAAACCTATATGAAAATGATCCAACGGAGACAAAATAAAAAGCATTCAAGACCTCTAAAGTGAAGTGGGCGCTTTGGGAAATTAGGAAAATGCTCCCAAAGTATTTTAGTACCTAAGAGCAATGTAGTGGCCAAGTACTAAAGTTTGAGGAGCATTAAAGGAATTTGCGAATTATTTTGCCTATGATTACACTACACATGATGTGCAAATTTTCTATTGTCATATCAATGGTATACAGGGTGGAGGAAAAGTACATTGAATATTGATGATGACGTATTTATTTGAAAGGAAACATTCATTTATTTTTTTAAATAAGTAAAATTGCGTTCAAAGATTTTTTTAAATCACTTATCTCAGCCGGGAATCGAAGCGGCAAAATCCGACCAAATAATATCCTGTACTTTTATGATACCAATCGATAGGATCAATGGTAAAGGTCAAAATTCTTTTAAATGATGTTATTTCAATATCTTAGTTAAATTAAAGGCAAACCCAAAAAAAGATAAAAACTAGTACCTCTTCAATTTTTAGCGGAGACAAGCTATTTAACAAAAAATCTTTGAATGCAGTTTTACTTATTTTTGAAATAAAGGAATGTTTCCTTTCAGTAAAATTTTCCATAATCAAAATTTAGGGTACTTTAAAAAAAATAAAAACGGGAGTTGAATGGCAACTCCCGTTTTTATACACCTTGTATACTTGGGTACTGATTTTAATAATGCAATACTGCAAAGCTTTATGATAATGATGAAATAGCTTCTGTTTACTTAATCTGTCTATTTCTCGAAAGCTATGTAAACAATATTGGAAAACAATCGTATTCTCTATAACAATAATCTCTTCAACTGTTTATTTCTCGTTTGTTGGCAATAGAAATTTGTTTCTTCGTACAACAAAATTACCTTTCGGCTCGTAACTCAATAAAATAAATACAGAAACATACCTTATCTTGTTGATATTCTCCGGCTGTTTATTGTGATCAGCTCACAGACATGATTTATTTGTTACGTCAATACAACTATATTTCATATTACTGACAGTCCGTGATTAATCACGTTCTGAATCTAGTTTGTTTTATGTCATTCGTTATAATTATCATATTTGTTTTAACTAGTAAACTTTTTCAAAAACCTATTGATTTAATCATGAATAAAATTCATATTAAAGAACAATTTGGATCAAACTGGATCTCCATGTTATTTCGGCAAGCGTTCAATGACGCGCGAAGCGCGGACGCAGTACATCGAGAGTTTACTTAGTGATTTCCCCGAGGCCCCCGTCGATCACCAGTAGTAGACGCCATCCAATTTTTAACATTCATTTATGTGTGCACTCTGTCGGATTGCTGGGTACAAGTTTAAGCGCGCCTTCTCCAATTCCTTAGCGTCATATTTGAGTAAGTATAGTTCAGATCTTCGATTTGACAACATCATTCATACATTGATCTATTCCCAAGATCACAAGAAAAACGGCACCACTAAACATACTAATTAATTATATCCGATTGAATCATGAAAACTGTCAAATGAAAGTTGTGATCAAAAGTTAGCATTTTGGTGTCGTCGGACCGCCACCGGTCTTAAATTCACTCTGCAATTTCACATTAATTACCACTAACCTATTATTAACTTTCGGTTTTAATGTTTTTTTTTTATTTCAATTAAAAACAGATTATAAGAGACTTCAAAAAATTATTTTTTATCATTTTAGAGACAATTGACTAAAAAACTGAATTTTCAAATAGTTTTAAATTGTAAATGTAGATAAACGCTATAACAATTTGACCTATTCTATTGACTAAACCGTTTTCAAATGTTTTACACCATTTACTCCAGTAAGTCAATCCACTTGTGAACTTTAACCGGACAAGAACAACGCGCCGATTGGAACACGGATCGTGCATTAACCGTAATCGTGGTGGAGGGAAACTTTAATTCGACCCGGGCGTTGTGTTGGTTTAGCACCTCTGCGGTAAATTCCGAACTGGAGGTTGAGCACCCCTGGCCGGCCGTGGTCAATAGGGAGATCGTGTTTCATTTGTTTGTCTAAAACTATAAATAACATAATAGCGATCGCTTGATGTTCGTCCCAAAAAGTGTAAAGAGGGCTCTACACTCGCTCCGCGAACCGCGGCCGCGAGTCACGGGCGCGGTGTGCGCATGAAAACGGTGCGAAAAATATAGCCCTCCAGTCTCGCGCGTGAACCGCGGCCGTGAATCACGGCAACATTAGTTCGGCACACAAGTTCTTTGACGCGGACCAAAAAACCGCCACCGGACGGGGAACCCCGCGAAGGGCGAACGCGAAGCCCATACGCGAAGCCGCGGAACCCTCCACACTCGCGGTTCGCGGCCTTCGCGGGCTTTCGCGGCGCGAGTGTGGAGCCCTCTTTAGGAGTCCTTTCCAGTAATTAACTCTTTGCCTTATGTAAATAATTTATAGAGATTTCTACATACTTTAGAAACAGTAAAAATTCTACGTTATTATGTTTAAATATAATAAGGGTCACAAAAAGTATCAGGTTTTTTGTTACCTCTAAAATAATTATATTATTTTATCACAATAGAAAGGGCCCTAATAAGTAAATAAACCTTGAGGTACAAAAACAGAGTAAAAAGAAACCTTTAAAAGGAATCAAAATCAATATTCCTACGAAACTCGCTCCCAAATTGGACGTGACCGCTTGATGGCCTATTCGAGAGACAGCCCATATAGGCCCATCTGGACTGAGGCCAAACGCAGAAGGATGAAAGCCTCTGATGCATTTTAAAACGGAACTGTAAATCTTGAGTAAGGGAATACGTGAAGGTTGAGTATACTCTGACTTGAACTTATCTAAATGTCTCTGGAATTGATTTCAAAAATGAATCAAAAAGGCTTTGTACAGAGAAAACATGCACAAATCTATAACCCGGTCAAGTTAACTCGGCACCTGAAGCGCGATAGACCCCTCTCGTTTTCTCCTTTCCTCACGCCACCGTCGTCAATTTTTTGAAAGTTTTCGATAGATTATCGATAATCTATCTCTAACAATGTACTGACGCTACTGGCATGACGACAGTGTCGTGAGGAAAGGAGAAAACTAAGGGGGTCTATCGCGCTTCAGGTGCCGAGTTAACTCGACCGGGTAGTATTCATTATAAAACAGTAAATTCTAAATGTGTGTGCGCGAATCACTCAAAAACCACTACACAGATTTTGATGACACAGTTTAGTAGCTTGGGGTCCAACATAAAATCTAAGCTATGTTTCATCTAATTTGGGTGAATAGAACCTGGGAAACAGCTTGAACTCTCCGTACCGTAGCTTTCATTCACTGAGGAGATCATTTAAATTGGTCGCTTTATTGTTAAGCCGCGGGCAAAAGGGATACCTACCTGTGAATTTTTCTATTGTCCACGCGGACGAAGTCGCGAGCGGATGCTATGTAGAAATCTTAATAATAATGTTTTTTAAAATATATTTATTTTATTTTTACTAGCTTAGATTTATATCATAAAATGATGTACCTAATTAATATTTTCCCACATTATTTTCAAACTGTCGTCGATCATAAAATATGTTACTGGAAAAATCCCGAGAACCTGAAATTAGCTTTTTAGCAGCATCAAAGAGTGTCGCGGTGAAACAGGGTAAACTAACATGGTAGGGTAAATTGTTCGCCGCGGGGTATTTTTGAGTGTGCCTCGTGCTTAGGCATAGCTGTAATATACTACTTTTGAGAACTTGGTGGTGCAATGGTTTAGCGCCTGGTCCTGCGATTGCAGAGGTTAAGCCACTTTCGCAAGGGTCGGTCATGGGATGGGTGACCAAAAACTTAGTATCTCGAGTTCCTTCGTGCTTCGGAAGGCATGTTAAGCCATTGGTCCCAGCTGCATTTGCAGTCGTTAACACCCACCAATACGCATTAGGCCTGTGTGGTGGGTTATGGCCTCATTATCTACCCTAAGGAAGGCATGTGCCCCAGCATGCAGTTGGGACATTAAAAATGGCCGACGTCGATAGACAACTTTTAGTACCTGGCCGAACTTATAATCAACCAGAAAATTCCATATTATAACTGAATGTTTTAATAATTTTGACAATATCTGTTAATATTATCAGATAACAGTATGTAGAGTAAGTACATTTCAAACAAGCTTAACCATAAAACTAATAAAAAATCCACTTTCCTGAAGTCAATGGAATTTTTAATACCAGCCCACAGCCACAGTCATGTTGAAACATATTGTAACATGAAAGAGTAACGCAATTAACAGTACATGCTGACGTAATAATCGTATCTCAATAGTGTTTTAATAGTATTGGTTTATTTGTTTAGCCAGGTATAGTGATCGAAGGTTTTAGCCCACAGTAACAAGAAATATGTCAATGCAATACTATTGAAAACAGCGAACTAAAATCTATGGAACAAGCATTCCGCTCAAAAAATAGCACCACAAATTAAAAAAAGTCAAAAGTTAAAAATAGCTTTATTCAACTAAACTTAATTATTAAGTTTATTTGAATAAAACGATTCAAAAGCGTCCAGATTTTCCTACCACACACAAAAATGACAACCAATATGTGGACGGGGTTAAAAGTGCTCTCATTTAGTTGCAGTACAAAGCGACTGCGACTCGTTGCATAATAATGGTAATCTGTACACTCATAGATATTTTCGATACTTAAACGAACAAATTTAATACTTATGATATGCATCTTTTTGCCTTCTTTGCGTCTTTTACACCATTTGACTACACAGGACGTCATTTCTAATAAACTCTCTTAAAAAGAAAAGATGCTTTAAAATACCAACTGCAATTATTATTGTAAAGAACCCTAGCATCTGTTACCGGGTGCGTGGCAGGCCGGACTGCTGAATGCTGTGCGAGTTGTCATTTTTAGCCCCGTGGTGCCATTTTTTAATCAACATTTATTTGCAATTACACTTCCATAGAACTTAGTTCGCTGATTGAAACACCATAGAGACAGTTGAATTGAAAGGACATGTCCCATCGCGCCTATGTCATTTGCCTCACCATTCTCAAAAAATGAAAGTCTATCGCGTCTTAATCAAAGTAGTATGTCAGAGTAGGTATTTTACTCTAGAATCAGATTAATAATTATTTTCTGCATTAAAAAGTGGGATTTTTAAGTTAAAACGCTTTTAAATCACAATGTTTTATCATGATAGTACTATTTACTTACATTTTTTTCACAAAATACTTAAGAAAACAACTTAATGTTTTTGTAATTGTTTTTTTAAATATAAAACAATTCTTGACTGATACTATACCTAAATGAAATGTAATTAGCATTTTTTAATTATGAAAGTAATTAAATAAAATTAAACTGGGGCAACGCTGGGACATCTCCTTTCACCAGCTCATCCAAATGACAGCATATTGATTGGACGCTTACACAGCTCGCATTCCCAAATCCCCGAAATAATTAATGAGAACTGAACAAAGTGTGTTAGTACTAAATTAGAAAGTATTCGCGTCCATTTGTGGCATAATGAGTTTAAAACCCACTGCTAAAACAAATGATTTATGTATTCTAGACAGAAGCGGTACTTCGGCTGTATTCGACAGCACTTCTGTCATTTATGTTTTATTTCGTTCCACTAGGAGCTGCTACACCTTTACCGTGATACATAATGAGTTTATTTTATCCCGATTTGACCCGATATTGCCTGTACGTGTTGTTTATGTGTGCGAGTACGGAATCTAGAGTGCCTTTTCTATTTGTTGAATATATTTTGTGCTGTTAAAGCAGGCTTTGCTAATGACATTGCACGTACCAAACATTTTTCATTTAAAAAAGGCCTTTACATACTTCTTTAATAGAACTGAATCTACTGGAGCCCCCACCAATATGGGTGTGCCGCAGGGATCAATATTGGGCCCATTGCTGTTTCTAATTTATATAAATGACCTTCCCAACTACGCGAATAATTTATGTGAGACAGTATTATTTGCGGATGATACTTCTTTAGTTTTCAAAGTAAACAGAGGTAATAACTGTTCGGACGAAGTAAATAGTGCCCTCTCTAAAGTTTCACACTGGTTTAATAGCAATAATTTAGCACTTAACCCCAAAAAAACTAAATGTGTAAAATTTTCATTACCTAATGTTGAGCAGACAAAATTAAATATTAATTTAAATAACGATGAAGTCGAGTTTATTGAGAGTACAAAATTTCTAGGTATTACACTAGATTCTCGACTGCAATGGGATCCACATATTGAAGCCTTGTCAAGTAGACTTAGTTCAGCGGCATTCGCTGTTAAGAAAATAAGGCTTTTAACTGATATTGAAACGGCAAGGTTAGTATATTTTAGTTATTTTCATAGTGTAATGTCCTATGGACTGCTTTTGTGGGGCTCAGCTGCCAGTATTGAAAATATATTTGTACTCCAAAAAGAGCTGTTCGCGCCATATACAATCTTCGGCGAAGAGATAGCTTGAGAGAATTGTTTAAAGAAATAAATATCTTAACTTTGGCAGGCCAATACATATATGAAAATTTAGTTTATGTAAGGAAACACTATGATTCATTTGCTAAAAACAGAAATATTCACCAGTTTAATACAAGAAATAAAGATAAACTTGCCGTTCCAAGATTTAGGCTTGCAAAAACTAGAGGTTCATTTATGGGGAAAAGCATAGCCTTTATTAATAAAGTTCCGCAACAAGTGATTGATCTTCCTTTGCATGAATTTAAAAACCATGTTAAAAAAACGCTCATGAGTAAAGGTTATTATAAAGTAGATGATTATCTTAAAGATCAAAATGCGTGGAAATGATGTAACATATAACTTGCTACTATAAGTACTTTGTTGAAGTAATTGTAATAAGTCTATGTTGTTGCCATAGACATAGAAAAATTTTCGCTGCGCTCAAGAAGACCAACAAAGCGTGGAAAAGAGAGGTTAACATCATACGGACACGGTCTATGTGAAAAAGAGACAAAGGATCAAGTGACATGTGCCAACATTTTTTACAGTAAGAGCCCCTAGCGTCCCGCCTAGCAAATGAGCAATCACAGTTTGCTTAAAATATTTGTTAATCTTAATTAGAATTTAAAATAAAGGTATCGTGGAGCCATGGTGTCTTGTGCTCTAAGTAATTGTGATGTAACAAAAATAAATAATCCAAATAATCACACTTTTCACAGGTAAATAAGATATTGCCACACATTTCTCTGAAACCAAATTTCGCTGCATTTATTCGTTTATCGACGAAGAAAACAGTATGGAACATAGTTTATTAATTTCCTTTGCCATATATAGTCATATTTTATGAATCTTAGTCATATTTTACGTATCTCATATAAAATGTATGCATTCGTTTTCGGATCACCTGTTTATTGACATTGTTGTTCTTTGACATTCTATTTCTATGGTTGTTGCCAATAATCCTGTCACACTGTTGTAATTATTTGGTAACGATATATTAAAGTTTGTAAATATCGTTACTTATGGCTGTTACAGCTGATAAGTTTCTTGCGCCCGTTCTTCTTGTCAGCTAAAAAAGTCTGGAACGGGTGGTAGGAAAATATAGACGATTCAAAAGTACTTAATTATTAAGTTTATTTGAATAAAGCTTATTTGACTTTGACTTTGACTTTGACTTTCTTGAGTTGAATCGGTATTTATTTAAGGTGACATTGAGAAAAACAATAAATTAACAAATAATTACTGAGAACTGTAACAATTTGTGTTATTAATTAACTAGAAAGTGTACGCGTCCGTCCGCGGCATTATAATGAGTTTGAAACACGCTGCTAATGCAGGCTAATGGCATCGCACGTACTCATCATTCTTCATTTAAAAAAGGCCTTCACGTACTTTTGGTGTTGAATCGTAATCTATTTACAGTGACATGTGAAAAGTTTTTCATAGCTACTGTGAAATAATTTTACAAATACCTGTATGTGATTTTGCGTTTTTTAATATTATTTAAAAAAAACCGGCCAAGTGCGTGTCAGGCCACGCGCAGTATGGTTCCGTAGTTATCTTAAACCATACCATATTGAATACCACTATAATTTTTTGTCTGCAAAAATAACTTTATTTTTCATAGTGTGTGTATGAATGACAATGTTGTATTTGCGGTTTTGGAAAATGTGATATATCTCTAAAAATTATCACTATATCTCGTTCAAACCAATTTTCGTTGTAAGTATTTATTAGGATCACCAGTATATATTTTCTTTAGATTTTTCGCTTTCTTATTTCAAAAGTTAAAGGGGGGGGACACTCATTTTACCACTTTGGTAGTGTATATCTTTCAAATGGTTGACTTTGAGAAAAAATTGTCTTAAGAACCTCAATGTCATTTTTAAAGACCGATCTATAGACATACCGCACGTATAGGTTTGATGAAAAAAAAAATAATCTTTTATTTTTGTATTAAATTCGTTAAGCGGTTAACAGAATACATCTACCTACCAAGTTTCAACTGTGTAATCTTAAAAGTTTCGGTATAAAGTGGCTGTGACATACGGACAGACAGACAGACAGACATGACAAAACTATAAGGGTTCCGTTTTTTGCCATTAGACTACGGAACCCTAAAAAGAGTTTACTTCCAAGTGTGCTATCTTGCTAAATGCAAATATTGTGCACTGATGTTTTGTGTGTGCATGTGCATTTTTTCCGGGCGGCGGGCGGTGCATCTTGCATATATTTTTTGCGGAAGTAAGCTACATAATATTTCTTTTTTCACAATTTTTTGGGACTTCCGCCAAGTGACGCCTGATTCAATCAAATACTTTTAATGTTATTTGTCTGCTTATTTAAGAATTGATTGCTAACTCATGGACATTGCGAATGGGGCATTTACATGGGTCGATTTTCTGGTAACCTGCTAGGCGACTTTTGTCGGATAGGGCTTTTTATCGACAATCGCTTGTAAAATTGAATTTCAAATCTAAATTGAATGATGATTATCGATAAAAACCGCTAGTCGATTTTAACCGCTACCAACATGGTCGTCGCATAGGTACCCATTTAGTACTATAATATATTAAAAAAATATACATAACTACAGTTCCAATTACCTTAAAAAACATTATCTATTGAACCTATGATTTTTGAACTCTTAAAACAAACAACTTTGTGTTACCTTAAGTATGAGTGTAATAATATGCTTGATGTTAATAATGTTGATTTATATAATACCTACTTAAATAAGACTAATTTAAGTACTCGCAGACAAACCTGCTGTTAGGTTTTGCGAGACAAGCTGCAAGACTGTGTACTTTACCTTTTAAAAAAAAAAAAAAAAAAAAAAAAAGATTCATCAAATTTGTAGTCAAGGGGCTTTACAAAAAGCCTGATTGAAATTTGTTTCCGGTGAACAGTAGAATGTCGTCCGAAATTCATTAGACAGAGATTCTCTCCAAGACTAAATCGAGTCAAATTAGACATGAAAACGGTAGATCAGTTGATAGATTCAAATTCTTTAGGGAGTCTCAGTAAATCCATCATTTTGTTCCTGGTAACTCTTTGTTGCGAGCTTGGACAAAGAACACAATTAAATGTCGGGAAAATTAATTCAGGTTCGGAATTATTTTGAATACTTTAATTATTTAGTGATTTTACTGGGGTTGTAAACGTTGGCTTTGATTTTCGGAAGTTCTTAAGAAGTTAGATCTTATTTAAATAAAGGGTTTTTAACATTCCACAGTAAAGGTAAATGCAAAAATTAAATGAAAACCGAAATAAAAAATATTTTCACACATTCGTAGAATCTCAAATAGAATTTGAATCACACACAAGGGATCTGTTATCCGGACACTTGGCCACCGGACATAGCGTGCGCCGGACGGCGGACAGACCGGACGGTCCGGACACAGTAATGAGTAGTGAATAGCCGCACTACTGGCGGTCGAAAGAGGAAATGAAAGGACCAACTTTCGAGTCAACTTTGCGTCCGCTTTTGTTTGAAAAACCGAACGATTTTATTGTTGAACTAAATGGAATGTTAGCAGCGTGCCTTTAAAGGGGTTGTTTTCGTTCGATTACTGTTATTTGTATGGATTATGAAGAGATTAATGCATTCACAAATGAAAAACTTTAATTTTTCGGAAAGCTTTTGTTGAAACATTTTTTTTTATTGAAAACTGGGCAGGCATTTGACCACCATCTTGCTTGGTAAACAGGATGTGGTCGATAGAAGCTCGCTTACTGACTTTTAATTATTTAAAATTTTAAACAATATTTCATAGACTGTTCTTCTGAAAATTGAAATTATTGCAAACAGAAAAGGCTTGAAAAAACCTTTGATTAATTTGAAATAGGTATCCTTGGAAAGAGGTCTTCTAAAGCTTTTTACATCTGATAATTTTGCAAATATCTGCTTACCCATTATTACAGGGTAGGTAACTCATCGCCAGTTAAAAAAGAATTATAACTACCTACCTAACATTAAATTGACTAAAAAGTTGATTGCTTAAAATCGGTCAAAATCTCTCATTATTGTGGCATCAATAGGTATCTCCAATCAATGTCATCAACAATCAATTCACTTACCTCATAATAGGTACAGCATTATTCAACTATTGAGAACTAATCAAATATCTATTTCCTTCCCTTTGTCTCCACTAAATGTTTTAGCCCGCCCGCCCAACCGGGCCGGAACTCTAGGGCGGCCGCTATAAAGTCACCGTTACTCTAACCATCTGAATAATTTGGCTATAATGTCCAACTATACGGCCGAAATTTGCAAATTGGGCAAGAAATGTTTTTAATTCAAGGCAAGGATACACATTTTACAGACGCCTGTTGAATACTAAAATCGGTAGGTAATTATTTATCATATTATATTTCGTTATGAATAAGTAATAAGTAGAGCTTTAATAAATTATTTTATTGTGTCACTTTACGATTGGTGCGCTTTTACTATATAATATTATAATAGCTTAAAGTTCGAAAGCAATTTTAATATAAAATAAAAACTGAATTGAAAAAGATATTGCCGTAAATATACTTATAAAAGTCACCTACATATTGATACTCAGGTGGGGTAAGTGAAACACTGGGGCAAGTGGAACACCCAACCATATCTAAGAAACTATCGTAGTTTATTCTCATAGCGATGTGTCGATAAAGCAGGAATGAAGAATTACTTCCCTTAATACAACACAGATATTGCTGCGATCATTAAACTAGCTAGTAAACCAAAAAGCATCGCACCTATGTTTCACTTCCCCCGGATTATGTTTTTTTGATAATTTTTTACAACTGGACCTTATTTTATAAGAATTTGATACATGTTGGATATTAACGGTTTAACATGATCCTTTTGACCTGTTTTTAATTAAATGGTCACAATATTTAAAGCTATTTTGGCCACTGTTTCACTTCCCCCTTATCAGGGGTAAGTGAAACACTTCTTAGCCTTTATATTCTTTTCGTGATTTTGTTACTTAATGCAAGTTTTTAGATATTTATATTCATACCGTTAAAGGCTGATTTAATTAGGAGTACATTGCCTACACAGCTACTTTAATTGCGAGTTTTATAGCTTTACTAAACCTTGTTAAATAAAAATTAAAATAAAGTATGTTTCACTTACCCCACCTGGCTATATTTATATTTGTGACGGACATAATAATATTATCTTTAAAATTTTTCTAACAAATTCTATCGCATTACGTATTAAACACAAACCCATTAGTCTCAGTCAAGTGATCAGTATCGCTTTGTGGAACTATTTCACCCTTTCCTTGTTCGTCGCAATCGGATCGCCTCTCCCGCCCAATACTTTGAGGGTGGGCGGGATAATTTACTTTTTACCGGTACCATTTAGAACAATCACCATCGGTTGTATAAACATGATAGTATTTCTACCATATTATTGACCATTGAAAATGGCTATTTTAATGTACTTACCTCAGTGTCTCAAGACGAAAGTCTATGACCAGTGTGTGTTGCCAGTGATGACTTATGGCAGTGAAACGTGGTCGCTAACTATGGGTCTCATAAGGATGATGATGATGAATGTACTTACTGCTGGGGCACAGGCCTTCCTTATGGGTGAATAAGGAGGACGGGCTATAACCCACCACGCGGGCCCGATGCGGATTGGTGGATGTTAACGACTACAAATGCAGCCGGGACCAACCGCTTGACGCAGAAAGTGTCAAACTGATTTTTTACTAACATAATTTTTAAGTTATTTATTTATAAATAATATATGTTTAGCTTTAAGGTATATATCTATGGGCCATCGTTACCTGAGCATAAATAAATAAAAATAATAATTAACGTGCCTTCCGAAGCATGGAGGAGCTCGAGATGAACAATTTTTGGTCACCCATCCCATGACTGACTCTTGCGAAGTTGCTTAGCCTCCGCAATTGTTAGGCCAGACGCTATGCCACTACGCCACCGACCTCCTCGTACCATATTATACTAGATTAAATTGTTTTTAATACACTAAAGTTGTAATACCTTTAATAGTATTAATATTAATGAAACCATTTAAAAAAGTGTTTTTTACTCACTGATTTTTGTAGATATATTTTCACATCATGTAACATACCTGTAACAAAAAAAATATTAATAAGTATGTTTTTTTTATGAAATACATTCAGGCTTACAGACTAGGAAATCGAAAACACCAGCAAGTTAAATAACATGACAGTATTATACCAAAGCAAAGTAAAAGTTATATCATACTAGTGACCGCCCGCGACTTCGTCTGCGTGGGCAGTTTTTTTATCCCATTGGGAACAGTTTTTAGGGTTCCGTACCCAAAGGGTAAAAACGGGACCCTATTACAAAGACTCCACTGTCCGTCTGTCTGTCTGTCTGTCACCAGGCTGTATCTCATGAACCGTGATATCTAGAAAGTTGAAATTTTCACAGATGATGTATTTCTGTTGCCGCTATAACAACAAATACTAAAAACAGAATAAAATTAATATTTAAGGGGGGCTCCCATACAACAAACGCGATTTTTTTGCCGTTTTTTGCTTGATATTAATAACGACAACAGGTAGACAGTTGAAATTTTCACAGATGATGTATTTTTGTTGCCGCTATAACAACAAATACTAAAAACACAATAAAATTAATATTTAAGGGGGGCTCCCACACAACAAACGTATTTTTTTGCCGTTTTTTGGTATACGGAACCTTTCGTGCGCGAGTCCGACTCGCACTTGGCCGGTTTTTTTTAATCGAGATGAAAGGTACCTTATGTGTATTTCTGTACCCCTGACAACGTGTATGCAAAATTTAACAAACAGACCTTCGCATTTTAATATTAGTAAGGATTAATCGAAAATAATAATTTTAATTATGTCTGACACTGAATTGACATTCAGACAAAATTTGGGTATTTCTTCAAACAATTTCCGCATCGGTTGCCGTAATCGCCAGCTGTAAAACTGTACTTGGCCATTAAATATTAACAAAATGGCCGTCGTCGTTACTTCCGGAAATGATTATCCCACTTATAGCGGGCATTAAGACAAACTGCCAAATAAAAAGGCCCGCGCACACGCCGTCGTTCCGAGACCGCGCCAAATGTCATCGTAATCTTAACAGCAGTCATCAAAGTTCGCAGGGCTGCCACACGCTAGTATCTACTATTACGTATTCTGTGCTGCCACTCACTCATTGCTAATCTGAGCATGCCGGTAACTCTAATAAAATTCTAACTTTTATCCGTGATTTTGTACGCGTTGTATTTCGTTTTCCGGTGGAATTTTGTGATTATCGATAGCAGAGGCTAGAACAGACCTTAGAGAAAAGTCTTATCTAAAGCTATAATAGCTTTACATTTACATTTTTGTAAAACAAAATGAATCAAAAATATGTTCCCATTAAATTACTTGACAGAATAATTTCATTAAAATTCTGTTATAGGCACGTTTTGATTTCATAGAGTTTTAAATATCTTGTTACGGGGTGTTAAATACGTGCGAAATATTTTTTCTCTATGCTCTCCATGACAACCCTACCTATCATAAAATGTCTAAGAGTGGTGCAGATACTTATATGGCACAGGTTAAACATTTCATTACTAAAATGTTACATTACATAAATGAATTATTTGTTAAGGTACAGTCTTTCTGAAACGCTTATCAAGATACCTATTTCATTTCTGATATTTTCATAAAGGTGTTTTAGACCATTCTGACCGCTGGGTCTGGGCAGCGCAGGACCAATCGTTGTGGAGATCCTTGGGATAGGCCTATAACCTAATAATAGACCTGGGTGTCGTGTGGCTGATATCTGATTATATGATGATGATGTTTTTGACTGCCTTATTGAAAATGTTAATACTAACGCCGGTCCACCATTCTCAAAAAAAAATATTAAAAAATTACGTAACTTATAAACGCCCCGTCAATATTTTTAAACTAATCGTTCCATATCAAAATAAATAGGAAGCAACCCCCTCTCCCTACATCGTGTATGTTATAAAACATTCAATAGTATCGATAATCGGCTTATCAAGCAATTCTTCTATTTCCTCAAACCCCTAATATATCTTGCAGTAAGAAGATGTTCATTATTATTTCATTACGTAGTATTGAATAAAAGCCGTTTTCAACGTTGCTGTGTATTTCCGATAACTGAACAAATCGAAATACTCGCTTTATTGAACAAAAAAGTTTTACAACAGTGTATGAATTTCATTTAATTAGCTATAATAGGCTGTATTACATCCCAATACAGCCTATACAGCTTAATTTTTAGTGTAGTGTTTAATATCGAAAAATGTTTATTATTTTTAATATGCAAAATATAAGTAAGGTTCATCGAGTTGTAGATAAATTCGGCCCAAAGCATTGATATCTACATCAGCCATTTTTAATGTTCCCACTGCTGAGGCACAGGCTTTCCTTATGGGTGGATAAGGAGGGGCCATACCCTACCACGCGGGCCCAATGCGGATTGGGTATTTAAGACTGCAAATGCAGCCTTCCGAAGCACGGAGGAGCTCGAGATTATAAATTTTTGGTCACCCATCCCACGACCGACCCTTGCGAAAGTTGGTTAACCTCCGCAATCGCTGGGCCAGGCGCCAAACCACTGCGTCACCGAGCTCTTTAAGCATTGATATACTCGTATTATTATTATTATTACTTATTAGTCTAATTCACCAACTACCTAAACAGCCGATTAATTTTTAACCATCAGTTTTTGACATTTTCTCCATACATAAAAATGTCAAAAACAGACGGTTAAAACTTAATCACCTCTTTTAGTGTTGGTGAACACTAAAAGCCCAAGCATCATCGTCAACTTTTTGATGTAGGGGTGTCCCTATATCATTTCAGTTTGTAATTTCATTTATAAAATAAATAAAAAATCCTTTCAATTTCAAAAACCACTTTTTTCAAGATAATGCAGGTGTCGTTGGCACGTTTCCAGCCATCGGCAATTAGTCAATATTGTAACTACGTCAAACACTCCACCGGGCGCTTGTTACTCGAATAATAAACAATCGAGATGTATTCGCTCGAATCGAAACAAATTGTTATTCCAACCGAACTACTGACAGCTGAGAATCATGGCAATGTTTTATGCTCACCATCTACTAACTGGGGTCATTTGGGAGACCGTTTACTTCTGTAAACGACGGTGGAGGTAACATTCAGAGCAATCTAAGTTGCTACACACACTGGGCCAAACAAGTGTGAATCATCGATAGGATACGAAAAAGAAAAAGATAAATATCTAATGCGAATAAAAGATGATTAGACATTAAAAAACCCGCCTGAATCAAAAGACAAGTCAATTGAAAAGATTAATTACATGCAGTCGGAGGTATGAATAAAGAAACTGACATTTGAATTCTATGCCTCCGACTGCATGTTATTGTGTTGCCTTTAATATTTAATCTTGTTTCCATTTTTTCAGTTGACTTGTCTTTTGATGCAGGCGGGTTTTTTTTTGTTATTGTATATTACGGTCATGATATACCTTTTTGATATCCTAATGACAAGCCCTTTAATTTTACACCCATATTAAAGTGATTTTTCCACTACTTGTAATAGCACCGTACAGCCGCCATGTTGGGTTTTTTAACACCACCTTGGGCTGACAGGACAAATCTAACGATAACTTAATCATAAAAATCCGTTTAGCCGTTTGAAAGATATGAGGTAATAAACAACATACAAACAAGATACGCGCGAAAAACATAACCCTTTTGCAGCCAGGTAAAAAATAACTTGAGATTTTGATCCACGACCATTTCAGAACAAAATTAACAATCATGTTAATGTACCTATCTCTCAGCGCAGAGTCTCACCGCAGAGTATGTTGTAACAGATTCCGTTTCTTTTGAATTTCTATGTATCTTTAATTCATTGAAATAGTATCTAAAAGCAAAATAAAGCTTAAAAACCTCCACCAGTCGAGTTAGTATTCATTTAATTCACAAGCCGCAGTTAGTGATAAATCATCATTTAAAATCAAGGGAGATGTCCCAGCGTTGCCCCAGTTTCATTTTATTTAATTACTTTCATAATTAAAAAATGCTAATTACATTTTATATAGGTATAGTAATAGTCAAGAATTGTTTTATATTTAGAAAAACAATTACAAAAACATTAAGTTGTTTACTGAAGAATTTTGTGAAAAAAATGTAAGTAAATAGTACTATCAAGATAAAAAAATTGTGATTTAAAAGCGTTTTAACTTAAAAATCCCACTTTTTAATGCAGAAAATAATTATTAATCTGATTCTAGAGTAAAATACCTACTCTAACATACTACTTTGATTAAGATGCGATAGACTTTCATTTTTTGAGAATGGTGAGGCAAATGACATAGGCCCGATGGGACATGTCCTTAGCAGCCCTCATAGATATCACAAAATCTATGGACATGTCTCAATGCAGCGGACTAAGCTCCACGCTCGATAATAATTTCGAAATCAATAGGCCTCGCGTATCACAGTTATTATTTTACTAATTGGGCTGGCTGGCGGCCCGCCAGGCTTTCACTTGAACGGATTATACTTTGGTCTTAGGGATGGCAGTACCTAGTGTTTTTGGTGGATGTACGTCTAATAGCAGAATACGTTAGCTTTCCTCGATTCATAGAATACACACGGGGTCCGTAACACTTTTACTAATACACAAAATAAAACCATGCAATAATGTATTAAATTGAAAATAGAACAAGACTACTAAAAAGAAGGTAAAGTGAAAAACCACGCAAGAACCTACCACTGTCTTGGAACCTTATAAAGCAATAAAATTCATAAAATAAAACACTTTGTTACATATCTACAATACCTCTCATATTTTTGGCAGCCCTAAATGTCAGAATGCAGTCTCACTATAGATTTCGGATTACTGGCTGTACAGAGCTCAAAATGTACAGATAGCAAATATTAATTGAAAGTGACGTATTCTGTGTGATCCCATAACAAGTCCAATTTCATAACTAATACTTTCATTCGTATGACGGCAACAGAATACCTAGGTATAAGTAAGTATTCATTTTATTTTCTCTTAAATTGCGACAACAGGCGATGACAAGGTCCATGAGTAGGCTTACTTTTATCAGTTACATAGATTTTGTTGATTCAGTAGTTTTATGATCAGAATGTTTCTACGTGTAATTATTTCACATATTTTTATCAAGTAGCATATAGAAAAGATTAGCTATTCATCATCTAGCTCATTCAAGTGATAAAAAAAATGAAAGTTAAAGAATTGTTATAGGTACCTAAGAATAGTTCCCTATTAACAAGGCAAAAGGCAGGTAGTACGTTGCTCTATTTATAACATAACGCAAAAATCCTTTATATATCCTTTATGTAAATATAAAAATAAGGCTGAATGAGGAGGCGGCAAAATATTACATTCGCAAAATATTCATTTTCCGAATATTACATTCCCAAAATATTCTAAATACAATCAAACACAAAATTAAATGTAGTCGAGTTTATTTTATTTAATAAAAATACCTAACAATTTACTAATGATGGCAACATTTTTTTATTGTTTTTATTATCGCAAGTGACTAACATATTTATTATCCCCGTCAATTGGTAATGCGTTGGAACCTTGTCACATTAACATCCACTTTGACGTGATCCGCAACTTAAAATGTCATGAAACAAGAAAATTCTAATAGGTAATCTAATATATTAATAATTGAATTATTATTTTCAATAAGATAGGGTCTAGGTATTTAAAAAAATTACAATTGTTTTTCGTTTTTGAGGTTAAAATCATAGCCACCAGGCGCAATACCAATTGACGGGGATTCTAAACATTCTAGTAACGTGATTTTGTTTGATAAATAGTCTGCATTATGTTGTTGTTCATGTGAATCAGAAACCACTTTGACTGTGATTGTACAAAGTGTAATATTTTGAGAATGTAATTTTTTACGAAAATATTTTGCGATTGTAATATTTTGTGAGGTGCAGGATTTGGATCAAAAACTGGTTGTCGTACCGCTAGCTGCATGCCGCAATACAACAATGTTAAATTTGTTGTTGTTGTGATAGACTTGGTTGTTGGTGGTAACAAGCCAGAGGAAGTGAAACAACATGAATATGACCTACCCTCTACCAAAACGAGCATAGGTGCGGGATTCAACGCGAGGATTGAAACAATGCAAGATTAGTTTAACATCACTAATTTCCCTGGATATGGTCATCATAATTAAGCCACACGACGCGCACTATCAGGTACGCATAGGGCTCTCCTTAAGATCTCTACAAAAATCATTCCTGTGCTGTCCGCATCCAGCAGCATCCAGAATACGACAGTCATAGCCTAAATGCCATGAAAATCTACTCAGTTCCTGCAAGATGGTGGCAACGTGGCAACAGTGTATGTATTTATGTTTGAGGAGTAGCATTAACGATGATGGAATTATCGAACTTTCGTAATACTAAGAGTAACGCGATTACGCCGGACAGGGCGTAGAACTTAATGGAATAATTTAAATATAAATCCTTGAGAGCTCGAAGCTTAAGAAAACGTAATAAAACACAATGAAGAAAGAAATTTATCCATCTCGAGGCCGAGCGGGCTAATCCCGCTGTGGTTCCGGTAAAAATGTATTAAACTGGGAGTTAGCATAATGTCCTATTAATGTTGTTTTTCCAAAGTTTGGGTGCCCCTTGTTTTAATAATAAATTTCATTGGCAAGAGAACAAAGTTACAAACTGTACCTAAGCAAACAATTCACAAGTATCTGGCGCGGCTAATATAAACAATCAGCAGAAGTTTCTTCATCATCAAGGGTTTAAGCAAAATATAATTTCTTACGCAGGAAGCCTTTGAAATTTACTTTGTGGAAGCGAGTGAGAAACTGGCGCCTGATAATAAAGTTGGCGAGCTAAAAACACCTACATAAAAAACGTGGGAGAGAAAAGAAGTTGATTGCCAATCAGTTCATTACTTTTAAATCCCGTTGCCCCATGTTTTCTCGACTGTAGCGGCTGGTCTTCCATGGTAATGTTACTTATTATCTCCTCCTTCCCTCCATTCTGGGGTACGGCAACTAATTTTGCGGCACATACATTAAACCGACTTCATTAAGCATTGAACAGGCAATAACAGCTGAACTGAGCCTCTCTCCGTCTCACTCTGCCGTACTGGAAGTAATGAAGACGAACGACCTGTCCCACTTTTATAATGTGAATTATTTTTGAGCTTCGTAAATGGTTTGTTATTCGGAAGCTCTGTACGGTCCATACGATAGCTTCTATTTAATATTTTCCTTATAATCTATTAGAAATAGAACAGTTTTACCCTAAGGCATCAGCCCCAAAAATTTAATTATGAACATAACTAATAAATTTTCCCTTAAATTTAATCTCGCACTATCCCAAAACTACAATTAGCCGTAATAACGTAGCGTCAACAAAAAACCGCGTCGAGCCAACGCACCCGCGTCATTTTGACGGGGGTTCGCCACAGATGACAACGTGGCTCTCAGAGTCTACAGGACTTCTCAGCAAAGCTGGAAAGACTGACAGCTTTATCACAGAAGTACTACATAAGTAGGGAATTGTTACAGATTGACGACCTTCGTGGTCGAGTAGCTTGCACAATAGTTTACACGATGTCACTTTCTCTAAGGTCCTGGGATCGGCTGGGCCAAGCGAGTAAATTTTCCATAGAAATCAGCGAAAAAAAAAGTCTATGGAATTCATTCTGTGGTCGAAACACTCATTTGAAGACTACTTCCAAAGGTCCAAAGGTCGTTTAATCCAGTTTCAGTCCTTGTACTAAATTACAAATGCACAAGATCTTTGAAGAGTTCATTATTAGACTTTTGCTAAAGACAACTAACTACCTAAATCAACGAGAGTATTTCGGTTTACAATTCGGTTTAACAATGTAACAAGAACAGCTTGGGCAAAGCTGATATTTTAAACGAGGCAAAAAATATTTGCTTTGTAAATAGTTTTCTCGCATGTATCTCCACAGTTCCGGTGTGGATACATAAATCTTCAACGAAACTACACTGCTGCCACATTTCTGTGGAAAAACAAGTTGAAAAAATACTAAGTCCTACCACTGAGAAAAACCTTTCTCGAAGTCTTTCCCATGATACCGCCTTTGTGATCTCGGAGAGTTGAAAAAGTGAATTCCCAAAATGTATTATTTCAAAAGTATAATTTTTTTGAGGTAAAAAAAATGTATTTGAAACAACTGCATCGACATCAGCCATTTTTAATGTCCCCAGTCCCCACTGCTGGGGCACAGGCCTTCCTTATGGATGGATAAGGATGGGCCATAACCCACCACGCGGGCCCAATGTGGATTGGTGGGTGTTAACGACTGCATATGCACTCGGGACCAACGGCTTAACGTGCCTTCCGAAGCACGGAAGAGCTCAAGATAAAAAATGTTTGGTCACCCATCCTATGAGCGACCCTTACGAAAGTTGCCTAACCTCCGCAATCGCTGGGCCAGCTAAACCACTGCGCCATCGAGCTCCAACTGCATCCTTGTTTTCATTTTTCATGTAGTCATACTATACTAGCACAAAATACGAATAATACTATGTAAGTACTAGTAAAATTTCTAAATCTGCCTTCTCCAATCTCATCTCTACATATTTTGTAGGTTATATTTTTGAAGAGAAAACTTCTTTAGCGGCGTTGTACGCCTTTTTGTAATGGGGAAAAAATGCTAAACTCGCGTCAGTAAGAATCACGTGGCTGATCGAAAATGCGTAAGACGGATGTGACGAATGGAGAGTAGACAGCCGGCGGCGGAAGTATCCCCCTCTCTTTCTACGGGGCGCGGCGAAAATGGCGGCGTGTCATTTTAAGACGTAAACACTTGTGTCACCAGCAACGCGCTAATTTTGAAAATGGAACTAATAGCAGCGATCTCTTCGGTGAAATCATACACTTATTTATACTCTGTGACTATAAGTTTAAATCGTAGAATGCGTGCATATAGAAATTAAAAAGGCCACGCGAAATCTTTAGAATTTTCCTCTAATTACAAACTGATTAAATTGTGTGACTGTATAGTAATAGGAAAGAAATAATTTTGATCCTTTGCCGCTAATTTCAAAATATCAAAAATGCACAACGTTAATATTCAAGTTTTCACTTCTGCCGGCACTTCTGGAGTGCAACCCGATTTTTTTTATTTATTACATACTTATAGTCAAATAAATTATATCATTTTCTTCATGTGCATTCCCTTAAACCTTCGATAATATTTTCACTCAGGACTGTATCAATTAAGCTAATGAAATCGAAGGGGCTATTAAGGATCGCCGAGTAAGCCGGTTGGGACCCACGTCACGTCGATAACGCTTACAATGCTTAGGAGGATCTTATTTTTTTGACAGTCAATTAATAGAAATTGCTGAAAGGCTTATATGGTAAGCTTACCTCGATATTGATCTTGATAAACACAGTCTTTCATTATTATTTTTACACGTATATTTTTTTTGGTTTGTTTAACCAAAATCGTTTTCTACATTTAATAAAAAAAATATATCTTTAAGGCATTTTTAAATTAATATAAATAAACTTTCTTCTTTCTTAATATTGTGCATATAATGTGTATACAGGGTGTTCCAAAACTTTGCCACACAAAGGGAAAGTACCTTAAAAATTAAAGGT
This sequence comes from Agriphila geniculea, assembly GCA_943789525.1. Lineage (NCBI taxonomy): Eukaryota > Metazoa > Arthropoda > Insecta > Lepidoptera > Crambidae > Agriphila > Agriphila geniculea. Next base: position 1,523,187 of record OX038876.1, read on the forward strand.
AGGAAATTTTGGTGAAAGAAGACTTCATTATGATTTTAAAAATAATTAGAGCTTCATTCAAAGATTTTTGAAAAATAGCAAAAAATATTTTGTTTATTTTTATGATACTAATCTAAAAAGGGTTACTCATAAGGATTATTTTTTCTTAAGTGACACAACTGACACAGCATCTTAAACAAAAGAAAGACCACGTAATTTAACATTTAAATTTTATTTTTTACGGATCATATGAATTTGTATCGAATTGTATGCGATTTTTTTTAAATCTTTGAATGCAGTTCTATTTCTTTTTTAAAACAAAATGAAGACAGTCTTCTTTCAGTAAAATTTTCTATCTTCAATATTTAGGGTACTTTCCCTCCGTGTAGCAAAGTTTTGGGACAGCCTGTATAATGATGAAAATATTTACTGCTACGCCAAAGCTAAGAGTTAATATGAAACCACAGACCATACAACAATACTACTTAGTGTATTGAACCTAATGAAGTCGGAAAATTAAAACCTGCAATGTAAAAACGTATGAGAGCAGAATCCAAAAGATTTTTGTTCTTGTTTTCGATTCATTTAGTTCCAACGTTACGCTGAATTGCGATACTTTTTATTGGCCCCGAATATGAAACTTTCTTACGTTAAAACGAAATCCCTTGTTCGGGAAATGGACTGACTAAATAAAATACTGGCTAAATGTATTTTATTACCTCACTTGGTTCGGCAACGCAATAAATTCATATTTTCGAGCTTAACGCTCTCAAACGATTTCTACTCTCAAATATTAAATTCCAAAACAAAAAACTGTAAATCTATATTTCATCCGTATTTTTACTACTCAAATCGAGCTTTTTAATTGATTTCCAATATCGAAAAAGCGTTCACTTACTAGTTTTAATGCAAAAGACTAAAAAATAAAAAGATAAAAAATTGTTTTAAAAAACAAAAAACCGACTTCAAAAAACCTACCGCTAAAAAGCAAGAAATAATATTCGTAATAATAAAACACGTCTATTGAAGTCGGGTGGGGCTGGAGTACAAATCACTTTTTTTTATTCTAAAAGCCCCACCCGACTTCAATAGACGTGTTTTATTATTACGAATATTATTTCTTGCTTTTTAGCGGTAGGTTTTTTGAAGTCGGTTTTTTGTTTTTTAAAACAATTTTTTATCTTTTTATTTTTAGTGTAGGTACCTTTTGTATTAGGAAGTGTAGGTATATTATTTCGGTAGAAATTAAAATCGGCTCAGCCATACGTGAGTTAATCGCGGAGAAACATACATACATGCGGGTCAAACTGAAAACCTCCTTTTTAAGTCGGTTAAAGAACTACACTTAAGATATCCCTTTTCCAACAAAAAAATTATTATCTTATTCAGTTCATAAACAAAGAAGTTATACGACTGATCATCGAGGTAGTTCACACAAAATCATACTATTTTCGTGCTTTTTTCAAGATTACTTGAAAAGTACTGAACCGATTTCAAAATTTTAAAAAATGGGACCAACTTGGGAATTTACCTAATGTAATAACGTTTGAATCATTTCAACCGGTTCAGCCGTCTTCGAGTAATCGGTGTACATACAAAAAACAAAAAAAAAACAAAAAAAAAAAACGGGTCGAATTGAGTACCTCCCTCCTTTTGAAGTCGGTAAAAAATAATGACAAATACTGATTAAAATTCCGGTGCTCTGCAATCATTTATATTAATGCTACACTACATTATAACCGCCTCTGTAGCCTATTGGTTTGCCCACCCGTGTAAGATGCAGGGGTCCCGGGTTCGATTCCCAGGGGGGGGTACAATTTGTACTCGGTTAGGTTGGTGGTAGGGCTTATTTTTATTTCAAGCCCATCTGGTTAGCTACCACCATCTTACTTAAGTCTGACACCATAACAACAACTTAAAAATTGTTGTGTTCCGGCAGTTAGAGGTAAGATAGCCAACTCCGCGAGTGATGAGGCTTCCGGGTGTAGTGCGGTTCCACCTTCGGCCTTATCGTCACTTGACATCAGATGAAGTGAAGACCAAAGCACTATCCCGTTGTGCATAAAAAAAAATAAAAAAATATGATGGTCTACCTACACACTCTACACCTATTTATTTATTTTATTGATCTTTGGGGGGTTTACAGCTCTTAATTCAGTTTAGTGTAATATGATAAAAACTAAAAGCCTATTACAAACCTCCATTTCCTATTAAAAGCATTATGCCATTAAGCGCATTTCACATTACGCTATACTATTTATTACTCTATCCATAGCATCGTATAGCATTCGTTCATATTACGCGATATAATCGCAAGCCCAGTTAGCGATCTAACAGACAGAGTGTGCACCAAGAACTTTAAATACATTCTGACACAAAGTGAATTCAAAATTATTGGATATAGCACAGCGTAACGCTCAGTCTCATGACATTAGCAAGCCAATGACATAGTATAGCTAAGGAACGTGTATAAATGTACGGTGAGCGATATTGTTGTGCTATGAACTATAATATGCTATATACTATTATATAGCGTAATGTGAAATGCGCTTTGTACACTACCTATATTTTAATAGACTTAACAGTTCAATTTATTTTTTCTACTTCCTAAAAGAAAATAAGAGAGTAAAGGGAATCGAAAATATTTTTTAACTCGGTAATCAATCTCATTAACATTTTGACTCATCAAAAATGAATTGAACGTTAAAAATTCATTAAGCTCCATAATTATAATTTCATTTTGATCTTCAACACAATTTAATACTAATTATACCCACGTCTTTGACGGCAATATTTTTTGAGAAAATGGTCCTTAGAGCCGTATACCAGTACATACCGTTTAAGACAGCAACAGATTTTCTCCAATTAAATCCGTAGAGGGCTTGTAGAGGGTTCCATTAATTAAACTGGGTACTCGAACGTCCCCGTCCTCGGAGGGCCAACCTCTCTGCAGACCTCTTGAGATAATCGTGGCCCAAAATTATTCTCTTTATTGTCTATGAAATCCTGCGTCTTTGAGTTATAATTGCTTGGGATTATGGGTAACTATAGTATATTATGTTGCAAAGTCCCATTTATGTAGTTCATTACGACAAATTTTTTAATGCGATTGAAGATACGTGTTGCCGTTGTCGACAACCTCAACTTGCATCATAAGATGAAACACCAAGCGATGAAGAATAAAAGGGTGGGTACCCACTTAGGTTCGCGAACCTCCGCGCTCCGCGAACCTGCACCAAAAAAAATGTTTATGCTGTGCTGCAACAGTGCGCCATAGTGTGTACGTGTGCGAACATGTATGTGAACCTGGTTCACACACGTACACACTATAACCAAAGTGAAAATAAAATGTTTGCTAGGGCGCACTGTTGCAGGTTCGCGGAGCGCGGAGGTTCGCGAACCTAAGTGGGGACACACCAAAACACTTTCTTGCTGACTGAATGCCCATATATTGTGCTTTGGTTACAACGATGTATTTTATCTAAAACTTAAATATCTCACAAACTATAAGACTGACAGCTCTACGCTAAATATTTCATTTACAGTAATTTTTATAAGCTACAATTTAAAACCAAATAGAACACTACACTATAATATACTTTGAAATTTAAAACACAAACTAATCGTCTCAACTAGTTACAACAAGCTACTAAATTATATTTAATATATATATAATAAAGCTATAATTATAATAAAGCGGGTACTTACAATGAGATAATCACAAACACAGATTTTATCACTATTGACACACTTAGTGCGTCAATGTGGTCCACTTAACAGTCCTTTTGCTAATCACTTTTTTTAAATATTTGCACTTGATTGAAGGTTTCCGTAACTGAAAGGGTTGCAAAATGACCACAATATGAAAGTTTATCGCAGCAGAAAACTAACGCGCGCTGACATTTTACTGATCTATTCAAGAAAGAACAAGTAATTACCTCATCAACAGCTCGATGTTGTTTATTTATTACCAGACTAATTTTATTTAAAATTCTTTATTATATTAGAAGTGTGAAAGCCTAACAGAGGCACACACAGTAGCTCGCGGCGCAGGAAGCGGACGTGGCCGTGCTCGCTTCCTGATGCGATGTACACAGCCACCGCTGCTATTAGAAACTAAGCTTAGTTCACGTCATTTTGGCGGCTACATTCTATTTTATTTACCTATTTATTTACTTTAGGCAGCCCGCGACTTCGTCTGCGTGGTATTTTGCTTCCAAAATTAGTTCTCTGCTCGCCTACATTAGTGGAGAGCTGTAGTCATAAACCTACCAATATATCTCAATCACTATGCATGTGAATAGTTGACTTGCCTATTTAACTCCGAGGAGTTAGTTCCCTTGTGTATCCAAGAAAATCCAAGGTCCAATACCGATAAAATTAAAATGTGGTAGTGAAAGTATTTCAAACAAAAAAACAATCATCTAAATCGGTTCATAAATTATTGTAATAATGAAAACACATCTATTGAGGTCGTGTGGGGCTTGATCACAACTTCTTATAAAATACTTAAAGTACCTAGTCCAAATAGTTTAGGCTTAGTTTAGGCTTATATAACGTGTTAATGAATTAACGAAAACCGGCCAAGTGCGAGTCGGACTCGCGCACGAAGGGTCCCGTACCAAAAAACGGCAAAAAATTGCGTTTGTTGTATGGGAGCCCCCCTTAAATAATAATTTTATTCTGTTTTTAGTATTTGTTGTTATAGCGGCAACAAAAATACATCATCTGTGAAAATTTCAACTGTCTACCTGTTGTTGTTATTAATATCGAGCCAAAAACAGTAAAAAAATCACGTTTGTTGTATGGGAGCCCCACTTAAATATTAATTTTATTCTGTTTTTAGTATTTGTTGTTATAGCGGCAACAGAAATACATCATTTGTGAAAATTTCAACTTTCTAGCTATCACGGTTCATGAGATACAGCCTGGTGACAGACAGACAGACAGACAGACGGACAGCGGAGTCTTAGTAATAGGGTCCCGCTTTTACCCTTTGGGTACGAAACCCTAAAAAATGAGAAAACTGTTTCTTCGGACCTTCAAACTGAACAACTTTTACTATGGGACCAACTCTGAAATCGCGAAAAAAAATCAGCTGCTTCATAATTTTTTATATTTTCGTTATTAATTTTTGTATGAAACAGCTGATTTTTTTTTCGCGATTTCAGAGTTCTTCCCATAGTAAAAGTTGTTCAGTTTGATGGTCCGAAGAAACAGTTTTCTCATTTTGCGTTAATTCATTAGCACGTTTTATAGGTTCAGTTTAGTTTTCAAAAACTTTTGAAATGTTTCAATAACCTAGACAAACATTTTTAAAACTTTCACTCAATGGTAATGTAATTTCCATATTAAAATTTAGTGGTGAAATTCCGCTCGCTCCGTGGTGATTATGCTGGGAAAATCTACTGAAACAGTCCCAGCGAGCGTTATCTGCGGATAAGCTGAGCTTTCTGTTTTTGCATAAGCTCTAAGGAGGACCCTATTAAGGTAATAGGCGAATTCATAATTTTAAAAGGGTCACATAGTTCGACAGTCCTTGTTGAGTTAGTTTATTAACTCAGAGACGTCAATTAATTTTAATGGGTCAATAAAGATGATAGGTAATCATCTCTTTCTTTTCCATAATTAGTGTACAGGGCACATAATGAAGCATTAAAATTAATTGACTAGTGTGGCTGTAATTATCATAATAAATCGTAAAAAAGTGATATTTTATATATTTCTTGAAAAAATTTGATTTTAATATGTTAAATACTGCAATATTTTCATCATTCAAGTATCGTAGCGTATAAACCTATGTTTACTAAAGGTACTCATTGGTACTTTAATAAATATTAAAATTATTAACTATTCATATTTATTGGTCTTAATTAGTGTCCCAATTACAAAAGGATTCTTTCTGCCTAATAATAAATTGTATTTTTATTTGTGTGATTTTTGCATTCATAATGCTATTTTTATACAATACACAATAATATACGAGAAAAAATACGACTGGCACCAGATTAATTCTCGTACGGAAACCGAACCCGCGACCTTTGGATGTCCGGTCCAATGCTTAGGCCGCTAAGCTACCAAGTCACTATGTAGTGAAACCGTCGAATTTCTTCTAGTATATCCCGCTCTTGTGCTGCAAGCCAGGGTTATTTCACCAATGTGAGGAAGTATCTCGTCATTTTATTAAATTGTCTTTCCAGATATTTTGACAATTGATTAAGATGAAATAGCTGTATAATTTAATATCTAGATCATCATATCAGCCGCACGACACCCACTGCTGGGTATAGGCCTCCCCTAAGGATCTCCACGACGATCGGTCCTGCGCTGCCCGTATCCAGTGGCTTCCCGCGACCTTCACCAGATCGTCGGTCCACCTTGTCGGGGGCCTACCCACGGAGCGTCGTCCGGTGCGCGGTCGCCATTCCAGAACCTTTCCGCCCCAACAGCCATCAGTTCTTCTCGCTATGTGTCCTGCCTATTGCCACTTCAGACGAGCAATCCTTCGAACGATGTCGGTTACTTTAGTTCTCCTGCGGATCTCCTCGTTCCTCATTCGATCACGCAGGGAAACGCCGAGCATGGCTCTCTCCATTGCACGCTGGCTGACCTTGAGCCTCCTTATGAGACCCATAGTTAGCGACCACGTTTCACTGCCGTAAGTCATCACTGGCAACATACACTGTTCATAGACTTTCGTCTTGAGACACTGAGGTAGGTCGGACGCGAAGATTTTTCGAATATCTAGATAATTCCTCACATTAGTGAAATAATGCTGGCTTGCAGCGTCTGGGATATACTAGAAGAAATTCGACGATGTCACTAGTGACTCGGTAGCTCAGCGATCAGAGCATTGGACCGGACATCCAAAGGTCGCGGGTTCGATTCTCGTCCGAGAATTGATCTGGTGCAAGTCGTATTTTTTCTAGGATATTATTTAGTATTGTATCAATTGTATTAACACAATAGATAATAATAATATCCGTTCTTATAGGGTGGATTATACAGGGTAATGTGTAAAATCCATACAACCTCGCAGGACTAATTACTAACATCCTATACAATAAAAGACAAAAAACTACTTTCCATACAAATGTCCAATTAGCCAATAGCAATAAGTAACAATACCTAAAAGTCGATATTTTTTGTCTTTTTCGAAAAAAATTTAGGTTAAACGTTGTTGTTTATGATGTTAGTAATCTAGTCCTGCGAGGTTGTTGGTGTCTTACAAATAACCCTGTTTAGCTGGACCTCAAGCTGGACACAATGTGAATTAATGAGCACTTATACAAATATTGCATATCGTTGTGTGTGGTTTGATATGCTCTACAATTTGAATTTAGTGCTAGAGATCGAGAAAGACTCACTGCCGCAATCAGGGACGTCAATTAATGTTAACACCTAATTAAAGTTCTCATTATCGTCTTGGAGTGCGGCATATAATATTGCATTAACTTTTCAAGCTTACGCGCTCACTAGACATGAAATAAAACACTGTTTAACGGATGCGAGCGCGGTTTTATTGAAAGTACTTTGGTAATTACTTGGTATTTGGTTTGATTTTTTATTTTCCCGACGTTTCGGCACCTTTGTAGCTGCCGTGGTAACGGGGGACTGAAGCTACTCGTAAGACTACCCTCAAACGATGAATTTCACAAAATTAAATTATAAATCAAATTAAATCAATTAAATTTATTTTAATAAATATTAATTTCTGAACGTCTTAAAAAAAATCATCGCTTGACGGTAGGCTCACGAGCAGCTTCAGTCCCCCGTGACCACGGCAGCTCCAAAGGTGCCGAAACGTCGGGAAAATCAAAAATCAAAGCAAAAACTAACTAATTACCAAAGTACTTTCAACTAGATTCCGTTAAAAAGTGTTTTGTTTCATATTTCATTAAGTTAAATAACTAAAGCTTAAATATGTAGTACACACAAGTACCGGATTACAGAGGGAAGCTCGACCTTCATCAATGATAAGTAAATTTTGTCCTATTTTCGCAAAATAACGGCTGATTTAATATCGCCAGGTTCCGCGGGATAACAAGATTCCCGACATTTTGTAGGGTCTCCCATAATAAAATTCGGAGAGTCCTGCCTGTCCGGCTTGTCCGGGCCCGGACGTCCGGAGATTTTTGCCGGCGATGTCTGCTGCCCAATTAAACCAGATAAGACATTTTTCGAAATGTTAAGTAGCTTCTGGTGTAGGGTAGAAGTGAATTTTTTATCTCTTCAAAAGTTTTCTCGTGTTTCACTCACAGTGGGAAGTTAGGATCAGATAAGAAAAATTAAGAACTGTAGGGCGACACTTTTTTAAACGAGTTTTATAAAACATAAGTCGAAGATATAATTTGGTTAGAAAGAAGAGTTTCGTAAAAAGAAATGCGGTTGCAGTTTCATAACTATTATTAATACTATCAAGTTATGCTAGAGATTTGAAAAACGCTTTTAGCAAGTTATAAAGTTATCTGACAGTACAGTTTATCATTGCTTCTATTTTTTACCTATCTGGGAGTTTGTTCATTTTGTTCGTATTTAGTTTTTTCTCCTAGATTAGTTCAATATTTGCACTTTTTTATATTATGCGCCACCTTCAAAGTTTCAGTTTTATAAACATGATACAAAATCTGTAGCTAGTGCTAAGTACACTGCACAAACTTTATAAAGCTTATAAAGCTACCCAATCTAAAAACGTACTGGTACTTAAAATCTCCGCTAGTTTCAGCCTCGGTGCTCGTGTTTTATGCGAGGAAGTTGGTTGCTACCAACGAAACTTGGTTTTCACTTAGACTATTTGCTGAGGTGAAGCCATAATGGCCGGAGCCTCGAGTGCATTGCGATAAAATGCTTTATTTCCAACTTTAAAAAGTTGTTTTGTTGCGAATTTCTTGTTACAAACTGTTCACAGTTTTCGAATGAAAATGGGACGTGAACTGGTTGGGATGTGAATGGATGAATGAACATTGTTTTATTTTTACGTGTAACAGATGTAAAATAAGCTAGGTGAAGATATCAGACCATGCAACAATACTATGTGCTGAAGATAAAATGACACAGAATTCATGTCATCATATTAGTTATGGTATACTATTGGTATTGGTATTGGTGATGGGCTCTTTTCTCCGCATTTAGACTCCCATTTGGTCCGTTATGCGTGAACACAGCATTGGTGTGGCTAGTCAAGCCATCCCAGCTCCTTCCAGAAGCGCAGAAGCCTCCTGGGGCGTTCACAGGCTTCTGCCCGGTGTGTGGCCAAACCCACGCACTCCAGGATCACGTGGGCGGCTGTTTCTTCTGCGTCCAGGCATCCTCTACATAGGGGACTGTCCGTCGCATTCATGATGAATAGTTGTCGGTTTAAAGCTAGATGACCTGTAAGTGTACCTACAACTATTCGGAGGTCTGGACGATTAAGGCTGAGCAGTCTACAGGTCAACCTCGGCGAGACTGCGGTCATCGCCAACTTGGACTGTCTACAGCTTGTTAGATCTACCCAACGAGTATTATGTGCAGCACGAGTACGTTGTCTTACCCATGAGCGCAGTTGGCTGAACGGGAGTGGCAGGATGGGTATGGGTCCTGCCACTATTGTAGAAGATCCCCTTCTAGCCAGCTCATCGGCGGCGTCGTTCCCGTTTGATCCACTATGCCCTTTAATCCATTGTAGAATTACTTTGTTGTTGGATGCTAGACGATCCAAAACTCGGTGGCATTCGTAGACGATACTGGAGTTGATCGTGTTGGCCTCCAGTGCTGTTAGGACGGCCATACTGTCGGTCAGTATGCGGATGTTTAGTTCCTTCATACCTCTAGACAGGGCCGTGGTAGCGGCATTTATTATTGCAACACATTCGCATTGAAATATCGAACTGTGTTGGCCTAATGCTTGTGATATTTTGATATTTAGGTCTTGTGAGAATACTCCAGCTCCAGTACCAGTCCCCATCTTGGAGCCGTCCGTATAAATTCGGACTTCATTTATGCCGGAGTAATCTCGGTCAGTTATGGTATACGAATATGTGTCATAAAAAGTCAAAAGAAATCTACTTTTTAATATGATTCAGCCCAACATAATTATTGGTATCGTACGTACGCCTGATATGATGAATACTATTGATTCAAAAATATGTATGGATACGAGTCGCAACGGCGGCGGCCCAGTAAATATCAGGTCGATTATTAAATCAGACTGAAATGTTTTTTTCGTAACATGAAATATTTTTCTTTGAAAATTGATTTCGTGAAAAAGGGTCTACCGTTGCGTGATACTGATTCTAGGAAATATTTTTCATATCAATTCCAGAGTATCCAGTGCCCTAAATTTAATTTTTCGCGCTCCATTTAAATTAGCCTGTTCCCCAGAAATGTTCAGTATAGCAATATTTTCAGAATTTCAATAGAAAAGCTTCCTAAAATTCAATTACCGATCCAATAAACTTGTCAAATATCATCATGGCAGGATTGATCGACGGCCACGAGCTCATTCTTTTAATAGGGAACTTTTTATGTTATTTCATAGGGTGTGGGTGGGTCCTTATAATTTTGTGCACATGGCTATGAGATTTATGTTTTAACTAGCTTCTGCCCGCGACTTCATCCGCGCCCGGACATTTAGAAAATCCCTAGGGAACCTTTTACCGGGATAAAAAGTATCCTATGATGTAATCCAGGCTATAAACTATATGAGTGTCAAATTTCATCCAAATTTCTTAAGCTGTTTTTGCGTGTTTGGGGAAGAAACATGCAAACCCTCAGAGAAAAGGATATAATTTATATAAATATAAAAGGCAAATGAAAATAATAATATCCATCTTGAGTTACAACAACGTAAAAAACTAAATAAGTTAACAATATGCATTTTAGTGAACTTTTATCAAAAAGCAAAAAGCTGTTTACTTCTGTCGCTATTCCCAAAACAATCACAATTCTTCTGTCAATATTTATGTATTAAAATTTTGTAAATACAAAATATACAAATAATACAAAAGAATGCAAAGAATCATACTACACTACAGGGTAACGCTGACTGAACAAAATAGTCGTATCAATCTAAAGTTTGGTTTAGATTCTAAACCAAGCTTAGAATAGCAATACCCACAAATCACACAACGAGGAACGTCCTCCACAAACTAATTACTTGGTCAAAATAACATTCCGTGACCGACCGGATAAATAATGGTACAGCACACGACCTCAACTACTTAAATAAATTAAGTAATGGACTGCATAATGTCTTGCCGGCTAATTTGAGAGGCCTACTATAAGTCAGACCGCTAATAGCCCATCAGGGGCCTTTAGGAGCGCTCATTCGTCTCCTATCTCTATTACTGAAGGAAAGATGGATTTTTAAAACGACTGGCATTTGTACTTGAGTCTATTCTCGTGGGAAAATAAAAGGTCTTAGTCCATTACAAGGGTTATGGGACAAGTTTTTTCAAAGCTTTTATGTTTTTAAATATATTTTTTTAGTTCAATGTTTTGTTTTTATGTGCTGTGGGAGAAATAATAGAGTAAGTAAGTAAGTAAGTAAGTAAGCATTTATTTGCGAGAATATGGTGGTTACATAAGTTGTTACATTGGAATTGTTTCTTACATATTCTATCGTGCATTTGACGACGTGCAAAAATTTGTACAATTTTGTTTACTATTATCATATTTATCATAATAATGCAATAAGTGATAGTTATTTATTCAAATTTAATACAATGTTCAAAATTATTAAAAGTATAGTCAATATCAAAAAATAATTAATTACAGATACAGAATAAATCTGATCTAGATAAAAATGTCAAAAGAATTATATTAATTAATAGCTACATGTCAGGTTATCAAATTTTGTCATTCAAGAACTCACCTATTGAATAATACATTTTATTAATAAGAAAATTAAATAGTTTATGTCTGAATTTATTCATTGTCAGAAGTTTTATGTCATTTGGCAATTTGTTAAATATTTTTATTGCAATACAATAAGCATTCTTTGAATGTAAAGCTAGTCTTTGTTTAGGTATCTGCAACCTCTCCCCGTGTCTTTGAATGCGTCGTGCATTATCTTTATTCTTTTTAAATAAGTCACTGTAGTTTTTAACAAATATAGATATCTCATATATATAAAGGCACGGTAGGGGTAATATATTAAATTTTTTAAATAGGGGTTTACAACTATCTAAGTAATGAGCGCCACAGATAGACCTAATACATTTCTTTTGAGTTCTAAACACCCTCAGGGTATCCACTGAGTTTCCCCACAATATAACTCCATATCGTAACAAGGAAGATACATAGCCATGATAAGCCATTATCGCCGCTTCTTTTGATGCTATTTGTCTAATTCTATTTAAAGCATAGATGTATCTATCAAGTTTTGTAACTAATATGTCTACGTGAGCTTTCCAGTTGCAGAATTTGTCTATTTTTATGCCCAGAAACTTTGTCATATCTTCATTTGCTATTTTACTATTATTATAATTTAAATTTATGTCTATGTCTACACTATTCACTGTTTTAAATAGTATATATTTTGTCTTGTTCAAGTTAATGTCAAGGTTATTCTTTTCCAGCCAGGTCACTACTTTATTCAAATTTGCGTTGGCTGTGTTCTCTAATTCTTTTTTATCCTTTGCCTTTATAACAATGGTAACATCGTCAGCAAATAATACGCACTTTTGATCTGTAGCAGTAGGTAGATCATTTACATATAATAGAAATAATAACGGACCTAAGACACTACCTTGGGGAACGCCACACCGGTTTAAAGTATACTTAGATGTATATGTTTTCCTCAAATTATTCGAAAGTCGTGATATTTCCACACATTGTTGACGGTTTGTTAAATAGCTTTCGATCCATGACAACGCATTACCTCTAATTCCTAATCTCTCCAATTTATCCATTAGCTGTTTGTGACAAATACTGTCAAATGCCTTGCTCATGTCAAGAAATATCGCGAGAGTATGCATTTTATCATCGAGGCCATGAGTTATTTCCTTTATAAGATGAAAGCAAGCTAGTGTTGTCGAGCTACCCTTACGAAAGCCGAACTGTTCTTTTTGTAACAGTTTTTGTGATGCAATGAATGCATATAGCTTATCGTGCATCACTTTTTCAAATATCTTAGATAAAATCGGAACGAGTGTAATAGGCCTATAGTTTCTAAGTTCGTTACGAGATCCTTTTTTGTGTAGCGGTTTTACTACAGAATATTTCAGTTCAGACGGAAAATAGCCTTGTTCAAGCGAAAGATTTATTATATGAGCTAGTGGTCTGGCTATAAAAGTGGCACACTGTTTTAAAATGTTTGTACTTATTTTGTCATAGCCTACAGATTGAGTATTTTTTAAATTTTTGATAATTTTAAGTATTTCGTCTTCATTAACTGGTGATAGATATATACTGTTAGGGTGAATGGGTATATTCCCTAAGTCATTATATAGCCTTTTATTGTTGTCAGATTTATTCATGTTTATGTCGTCTATAAAAAATTTATTAAATTCATCACATATTGTACTCGGATCATTTATATATTTATTATTTTCAAGTTTGATTTCGTTTATGTCAATTTTTGTTTCATTATTCTGTACATTATTTTTTATAATCTCCCATGAGCTTTTGCATACATTTTTTGATTTTAATATGTACTGCGTATTTGTGCACTTTTGAGCTTGGTGCATACATTTATTAAATATTCTTGTGTAGTTACGATACTGTTTTTTTAGTCTACTTTTATTTGATGATGATAGTCGATATTTTAAATATAGTTGTCTCTTTCGAATGCAAGCCCGTTTTATGCCCTTTGTAAGCCATTTATTTTTTATTGGTTTATTAACCATTTTTACTTTTATCTCGGGGAAACAGAGATTATAAAATAGAGTGAGTAGTTCCAAAAATAATTGAAATGCACTCTGCGTATTAACTTCTTCAAGTACTTCATTAAATGATAGGGCAGAAATACACTGTACAAATTTATCCATATTGTATTTGCACATGTCTCTTCGATACTCAAACCAAGAAGTATATTTTTTTTTATACTTTGAATTAATATCCAATTCCATCGTGACACTCTGACCAGTTTCGTGATCTGACAAGCAAATACAATGTGTTTTAGCTATAACATTATGTTGTAGATTACTAACGATTAAGTCTAGACATGCCAAGATAAACTTTTACTCTTCCGTCAGGGATATTGGAGCCTTTTTAATTTGATCCCGAAGCGCCTTGTAGCATTTGACCCTTCTATAAGAATTTCACTCATTAATACTTTGCAAAAATCAACATTTCACGTGGTCCTTATAATGTAAGACTCGTGGTGATATTAAGGGATTCTTTGCGGATATAATAATTCGAGCAGAAAAGTATGTGCTACCTTTTTAAATGAAAAAAATGGAGCAAATCCTCCCTATCCTGCCATATACCTCGTATTATATCTTTCACGATTAATGTATGTGTTCAATCCTTTTAGGCGCCAATCTTTTATCTAGATTTTCATATAAATTTTCAAAGGTGTATCATTTATATGGAAAGTATTATAGAAATTGGTAGCCCAATTTCTATCCCATCCCTTTTCTTTTATCATCTAGCAACAAATCATCTTTAGACTTAGACCCCATCGCTCTTGAGATATCATACGATTTGGAAGTTACAGTGTTTTGCATAATTCCAGTATGACGGGCAGATAGGCTTCAAACAGTTGCGCGTGCCTGAATTATCAAGTACTATAAAATATCATTGACTTTATCAAACGCTTTTCGGGTTTTCAAAAAGTAGAAAATGAATGTGAATGAATGTTTTAAAAAATAGATGTTTTTAAGGCTGTCTCTAACTCATACTTAGTGTAATTCCGATTTTTGACAGTATCATTATCACCTTGCTTCGATAATTTGCGTCAGTATCATTATCATTCATTATTGAACTAACTTATTAGCAAATAACTTTATACAAACTCAAACAAAATAATATGCTGCTGCTAAAAGATGCTAAATATGCTGAAGTACTGTCAATAAAATAGAATTATCTTATTCAAACGACAGCCAATGAACGTCTTTATTTACATAATGTTAACAAAATTAAACACCAATGTTATAAACAGATATGTAGCCGTTATAGTCTCATATGACAAATTAAAAGGGTACCGACTGGAACGGTGAAAGAGGCCCGTCCGAACCAATCGGGATAAAATGCTCGGCTTAGAAATGTTATTATTATGCGAATTATATTTGCAAATTCTCTGAATCCGTGAGTTGAATTTTATATGGTTTAAGGGGGATTTCTTTTTTCTGGCAATATTTATGGTAATGTTTCAGAAGAGGCGCCACGAACAGAGCCTCATTTTAATTGAATTCCCCAAACGGATCTTTGATTTCAATTTAGGCATTGTTTATTTTTTAACCTTATGTTGCGATTTTTCTCGCGGGCTTGATTTATTCATGGTGTTATTAAATTGTGATAATAAGGTATTTGAGTTTTATAGATAAACGTTTTGTTCAAAATAGCTCTTGACCTACATTATGTTACTTTAATCTTTATCAACTTCGTTGGCGATCAAAATAATTCTGTTCAAAATTTATTTTTGTATTTTTATGGTATTTAATATTGAATCATTATCCATTCTTTCAGTATAACAATACCTACTCTTAACATAGTGAACACTTTATTCACTGTTCTCTGGAAGTGACGCACTTAAATTGAAAATAGAGTGGCCATCACTCTGACGTACGTCTTGGGTACGGTGGAAAGCTTCCGAAGCTAATTTAACAAACTTAACGAAGAAACAAAGTTTTTAATCTACGGAACCCGACATAATCAGTTTTAACTATTACGTATAACGTCTACGTGAAAATAAACTAGAAGTTTTGGATAAACTTATAAATTCGTGAATGATTATATTCATCAGAATCTTTATAAAGAACATTTGAAGCAATAAGAATTACGATCCAAAAACTGATATAAATATCAACTAAGTAAAACATGGAGACCAAGTCAAGGCTGCTAGACCACTTATATAATGAGGGGACAATTCACAACTTCCCAAACAAGTCTACAACAGAAATTAAGCGATTACATGCTCAAAAAACGTGGATGTAAACGATCCACGGTAGATAGTTGGAATTGTTTTTCTCAAATTGGAATGGCGCCAAAGTTGGATGGAGCGTCTCCTGTGCTGATCTGGCGCTGGTCGGGATTAAATTGTTTTTCCTACTGGACAAATAATTGTTTCCCCTGCCGAACAAATAGTTGGTGGCTTTGAATATATAGATGGATAACAAATTGCCGAAGAAACTGACTGTTACGTCATTAGTAGTAACTAGATGGCTATAGAATGAATGTAAGTACCTTCACTAATTCACTAAAATCACACACGTCTTCATTCAAATCATCATCAATCATCAAAACATGGACGCTTATTTAAAGCTTTACTGCAAACACCATGGCTAACTTTAAAACGTTACATCACACTCTTCAAAATTCACTCTTCATATCAATTCAAAGGTTTTTCCAGTAAAATTACATTTTACGTTTACACAACTGAAAGGAGTGGAAGCCTGAATGGACTCCTGGAACCGGTCGGAGTGTATGGTCGGATTCAAATTTCGGCTCTCAAACCGAGAAAGGAAAATAAAAGCTCGGACTGTGTGATTTATAAGCGCAACGGTAGACAGGGTCGCGAGGGCTGCGGCTCGCCCACGAGCGACCCAAGAATGATAGGTTTATCTTATTGGTCTTAGTAAATAATTATGATATATAGCAAGTGATTTAAATGAACAAGTGTTTCTTCACTTCTGTTTAATGTTAAACTTATGTAGTTTGTCATAAAATCAGCGGTACCTATCTCACTATTACTACTAAGGGTGTCGAACTAAGTACTATGGAAATTCTAAATCTGTTACAGCCTAAATCGAGTTCAAAACTGTAATTCCAATTATTTACATCATCGCATCCGAATATCTCAAACAATTCAATAAATCCATATAGATAATAAAATGATTCCATTTCTTGGTTTTCATTATTTTATGGCTTAAAACGTATTTTTTTTTAATTACTTAACTCTTCAATCATCAATTTTCTTTACTTTCAATATTTTAACTAAAAAAAAATGATGACGATGTTAATATTGATTTTAATTTCTGGGCCCTATTTAATAAACGTGACAATATGTCACCTGTCATGATAATTTTATATCCATTGCGTCAAGCAATTTGAAAATAGAACAAACAACTCATAGCTACACTGCAATGTAAACCAAATTGTCATGACAATTGACAAATTGTCACGTTATTAAATAGGGCCCTGCCCGCTAATTTCAAATTCTATCGCAATCGCTTTCATTTGTCAGAACATTGATACTTCTTTATGGCACAAAAGAAATGCAGCAATGTGTCACGTCCATCTGTCAAATGAAAGGAATTGCGATAGATTTTGAATAAGTCTATGTTGTTGCCAATAAACCTGTCACCCTGTTGTAATTATCTGGTAACGATATATTAAAGTTTGTAAATATCGTTACTTATGGCTGTTACAGCTGATAAGTTTCTTGCGCCCGTTCTTCTTGTCAGCTAAAAAAGTCTGGAACGGGTGGTAGGAAAATATAGACGATTCAAAAGTACTTAATAATTAAGTTTATTTGAATAAAGCTTATTTGACTTTGACTTTGACTTGAATTAAACAATTGCCCCCTGATTACCATCACAAAAGTCAATAGAATTCTTACATACAGTTCAAAGTCCTAAAGATTTCTCTGGAATCCCGCGTTCGCTCCGCTCCTAACAAAACCGGAGCTTACGACTGGCGATCGGGGCAAACCATTTAGATTGATTTTGAATTTATTGGCAAACTGCTGCCAGAGATATAGGGGCTTTCATCTAAGACGGACGATTTATCTTACATCTTTTCAAGGAAAATAGAAATGTAGGTTCTACTAATATTTATGAACGATGCGTTGTCCGCTATAGTATTTTCAATTTTAAAATAATCTTTTGAAAAATAAAGGTTTTCGTAAATTTTGATTCCTGAAAAGGGTGATTCCTGACATAGTAATATTGTAGCGGAATTCGCATTCAGAAACAGTTGCATTTCCCCCCATTTTTAGATTAGAGTGATAAATTCTTCGTATAAAACAAAGCTGCATTGCATTCCATTTACACTAAATCATACATTTTTATTACAGAACATTCACGTGAACAAGCGTTGTTGCAACAATAAACAATGACGTCACCAAACGGACCGAGGGGAATGACATAATGCCAGGGAGTGGACAACAAAACGGACACTTCCATTAACCGAGTCGCCGCTGTGATGTACGCCTGTCGTTCAAGCGCGGCCTCCATTTTTAACTTTGCTCTGATTTATGATTATTACAGACGTAATAATATCTGTTGGTACAGTCGGCCTCAATGGGATTTAAACGGGACGATTTTCCCGTCGATTTTGAAGAAGTAGCGGAATATGTTCTATGTTTAGAAAGTGTCAGCAACTTACTGAACAAGCGCATATAGTTAGTGTGACATCATCTTAAATGTTTGGTTAGCTGAATTTGATTGAGGTCGACTTTGTACTTATGAACTTTATGTTACTTTTTTAATTTTATTTTACATTTGAACGCTGTTTGATACTACATACTCTACATTAAGTTGATCAATAAGATACAGAAAAGGAGTCCATTTACCTTAACTCCTACTTTCCGAGGTACATCTATCTAAGTAACCGATTCTCTGCAGCTTCTTGGCATGGAGTTATCTTCTGACCTTAACTTCGGCACCTCCATCGAGTCCAAACTGCAGCTAGGAAGCTGAACGTCCTAAACAAAATACTTTACGCCTGGGCAACTTTTAACTCTTTATAAAGCTCAAGTCCTATCTTGCATGGAGTACTGCTGCCACCTTTGGGACGGCTCGGAGAAATATCAACTTGCTGCACTGGACTGGGTGGAACGCAGAGCCAAGAGATTAATAGGCAATGGAGAACTGGTAGCAGCTAAGCTTAACAGTTTAGCTCACCGCCGAAAAGTAAGCTTGCCTATCGGTATTTTGTAGATTGTACTTCGGTGAGTGTGCTCAAGAGCTGCATGAGCATGAGCTCATGCAGCTCTTGAGCACACTCACCATCCTCCAACTTCTCCTTTCTACCATCGGACAACTACACGCACTGCAGGTTACCACCCGTTCTTGGTTGTATATACCTTGTCTGCATACCAAACGCTACTCATCATCGTTCATAATGCGCACAGCTATGGAATGGAATTCCCTGCCGGCGTCTGTGTTTCCGAGCGCATATAACCTGACTCTATTCAAAGCGAGAGTGAATAAGCACCTTTTGGGCAAGCTCGCTCCATCGTAGACCCTGTCTTTGCTTTTGGGCAGGACTGGGGTCAAGAGCAAACCCATTAACTATAAAAAAAACCTACTAATAAGCTGTCAAACACCTAACACCTTATACTAGCTAAACGCATTAAAAAGAAGAAATATGTTTTACGTCGCGTCACAAGGAATAAGTTAATCAGTTTGCCAATTGTAGAGGAGGGGTATTGCATTCTAAAGAAAGTCAAACAATGTATCAGCTGCTTATTATTCAATGTGGGTCATAAAATTTTACTGAAGAATTGGATTTTATGATTCTCAGGTTCGCAACTTGTGATTGTTATTGGTAAACTATGTAATATAAAAGTCGATGCCCTGTATCATTGTTGGTTTTATATTCCGTCTTAGAGTGGAATCACACGTACTGAACCGCACCCCAAACAAGAACATGGGAGCACCTCATTTTGTATAAAAATGAACATACCTATTTATTTCACCACATTTGGTCATTCTAATGCACCCATATAGAAGTTTAATAGTTACACAGCTGTACTGCAAGGAACTGCTACGATACTGATTATCCAATACTACTATTTGCAAACTTTTGCAGCAGTAATGTAGTGTGGTAGTGGTGTATGATGTGTAAATCAAACATTAGCACGTGACTCAATAACGTGGTGTACTTATTCACTTATTTGTACCTACACGCTTAAGTTATATTCGGCAAATACTACAAACATATTAATTTAGTTCATAGTAAACAATTGCCATTAGTTGTCGGAACACGTTAAAATCTATTGAGTATAAGCTAAAATCTTTGGAAACCACGTTAAGTGCCTACAGTAGCGACTCACGTTCTAATGTTTAACCTTACCCTGAATACAAACATGAGATTGATTTTGCAAAATACATATTTCCACTGCTGGGGCATAAGACATCATAAACAGATGAAAACGTACCATAATAAAACCATATCATGAAAATCTTACCCACACTTATAACACAAAGTTTTCCCACTAAGAACCAAATTACATAGTAAGCTCTTATATTTTTACATTTGTGAATACGTCTTCAATCCCTTTTTGTAACATATGAATATTTCATTTATAACTCACCGCAGCGCACGTAATTCAAAAAGGCTTACCTGAAAAAAGAAGGTATTATTAAAGTACGGAATATCAAATCTCAAGAATACAGACCGAAGCACAATTGGAAAGAGAAATTCTTATTTGGTTTTATAATCCTTTCCGAACAAAATGGCGGGTTAGATAGGTACCGCGTAACTCCATCAAAACAGATATTTGGGATAAATATCTACTGGCCCTTTTAGGTCACGATCACGAGTCGAGTTTTTGATTAAATTATGAAATGGCGCTGAAATTGAACACTTCCATTTAATTACAGTATTTAGAAGCTTTTAAAAACAATAGTAGCGTTTAGGATTAGAAACTTCTGTTTTGCAAAACAATTAAATTAATGGTAAAATAGAAAAATATAAGAATTACCTATCTTATCTGTACCTATTTATTTTTTGAAGCGCTAATGGCGGAACTTGACAGACTGATCGTACTCGATCACGTTTGTTAAGCAACGCTCGGTCCGGTCAGGTGTCGGATGGGTGACCGTTAAAGTGGCATTACAACTGAGCGCTTTCGTGCTTCGGAGGGCACGTTAAACCACCGGTCCCGGCTGTTGTCATCTGATAACAGTCGTTAAGCCAAGTTAGAGGCCTTACAGGTGGCTTGATGAACTCTAACACCAGAGGTGGCCACTAATCCTCATTCGATAAGTAAGGCAAGAAAGAACCTATTTATTTGATACACATTTCCATAATATTTTACCACAATCGAAAGAAAGAGGCACTTAAGTAATGAATTAAATCAAAGGAACCAAATGAAATGCCACTGAGCAGCTTACAGAAATTACCGTGCCAGACATAACCAGATATTACCGGCAGGACGGAGACATTACGCGGTGTAAATGGATACCGCAGCTCGCGGTAAGCGGAGCGATTAGCTGAATCGCTTATAATTAGCAAGCGATTCCAATTATGACGCTACCAGTTTGGTATGCGATATTGATTTCAGTAAGAAAAATTAGTTTTTGTATGAATTTAGTATTCATTTAGTGCACATTTTGAAATATTTTGTCAACTATCGGCGATTAGTCTAAATGTATCTATTCACGTGTGTACTTATTATTGCCGTTAAGTAATATTACACGTCTATTAAACAATTTACGACAATAGTTTAATTTTAAACAATGGTTATTTATCGCAGTGTTTTCAATTTATAACAGAATTTTGAACAAAAACATAATTTTATTATATTTGTTCATTGAAGTACCTAGCTACTATAAAATAATTTCAAAGTAGCTACGTTGCTGAAATTTAATCTACATTAATTACCGTTATTTTATGAAATTCCAACAATGCATGAATTTATTCGTTCGTTAAATTCGGGCAACAATAAATTGCTGCAGGATAATTGTTATAGAATTTTTTTAAATATTTTTGTCCGATAATATAACAAGAATGGTTTTAACGTAAAGTTTGATCATAGAGTAAATATTTCATCATCACAATGAGATTTCTTGATTCCACTGTTTTCCCCATTTAGAATCTACTACGAACCTCATACCACTATTCACAAACAACAGTCAAACGACTCTTGACTACGCGAATGCACTGCGTTGAAATAAAAGTCTATGTTTGGTTCGAATGTTTAACTTGTTACGTTTGATTGGTTCGTGGATTCGAGGGCACTGTGAGACCTCATAGTAATGTTTGTGATTACGGGAATTACTAACGCAAACAAAACAAACACGACGCAATAATGGATCTTAACAAACAAACAATTTTCTTTCTTGACACAACGACTACACTACAAACAAAATAAGAGCTAACCGCCTCTGTGGTCTAGTGGTTCGCCCACCCGTGTAAGACGCAGGGGTCCCGGGTTCGATTCCCAGGGGGGGTACAATTTGTACTCGGTTTGGTTGGTGGTATGGCTTATTTCAAGTCCGCCTGGCCAGCTACCACCATCTTACCTAAGTCTGACGCCATAACAACAATTAAAAATTTTTGTGTTCCGGCAGTTAGAGGTAAGATAGCCAGTGCCTCAGTGATGAGGTTTCCTGGTGTAGTGCGCTTCCACCTTCGGCCTTACCGTCACTTAACATCAGGTGAGGTCCCATTGTGCATAAATAGTACATTATGATACAAGTTAGCTTAGGTTACTTATTGCACACAAGGCTGTGGGTTGCAGCCCGAGCCGCAGGCGAGGGCGTAACTCAGCCGAGTGTGCAATAAGTAAGAGCTCACGAGTTTCATACGACGTTTTTCAACACATTTGCGAGGAAAAAACAAAGTAATTTACCACACAGCAACAAATACGACAAAAACAAAATGATAATCATGATGAAAAAGGCGCGCAGGTTTTTTTTGTTTTTTTCACACGCCCAATGCAAGAATATTTAGCGAACAAAGGGGTTAGTGAGCATACAGCCAACTTCAAAATTATAAATTTAGGAGATAAAATGCTAATATTTTAATATTTTTTAACAAAATATTGTAAATAAGAAATAATTTGATAATAATAAATATTTGTTTGACTTGATTAAGGACCTACACATTTATTTATTCCAAAAATGCAAATTAATTTTCAGCGGCATAAAACCTCTTTGTTGTTACTAAAAAAATAACTGTATTACCCGGTTAAATTGATAATGCTCTATTTACTCGCATAGAACTTGCAGTAAAGTACCTATTTAACTTTGTAGGGACAATTCTATAACCAACTAGTGTTTTATATATTATTGCACGCGTTTGTTATAGTTCGGTTTATGGCCCTAAAAGCGATGTATTAGGGCTCACTTTACGAGCAAGTGTGTTGAAAAAAATCTAATTTTATTAGATATTTTCGTGTTCCAATTTCTGTGTCTAATCAGTGTCACCAAATTGATTGGCCGTCATAAAAATAAGACAAAATCATTCGCATTCCTTTTATCACAATGAAATTCTCCGAGATCCGAGCAAAATAGCGGAGCATCCGATGAAATTTAGGTCCTCCGTAATCCCACCTAAGGCCGCCCCACTCTGACGAGGACAACTCGCAGCTGATTGGCGTCTGCTGAATTGAACCACAGCGAAAATGCACACTCTTCACAGAATGTAGAGATGGAGAGGACACTTCGATTTAACGTTTATCGGTTCAAATCTTATCTCTTAAAACTTACTGAGGATTTCGATTTTCGTGTTTTCCTACTTCTTTAAAGATATCATAGTCAAATTTAAAATATCTTTATTCAAATAAACTTAGTAATTAAGCGCTTTTGAATTGTCTATATTTTCCTACCACCAGCTCGAGACGTTTTGAACTGACAAAAATCTTATCAGCTAAAACAAGTCTTATCAGCTTTGACAGAAATAAATAGTAAAATAATTTGGTCCTTACCTACGAAATTGGTGTTTTTTTTTCACATAGAGAACCTCATACCTTGTGTGATTTAAAATATTTATCAGTTGCTGGATATTACATCAAATTACGACCATAGCCGTCATCTATCAGCATAACTAATAAAGTTTATTTATTTGGTTTTCTTAGGATTAAGAAAATATCTTGAAAGTGACTCCTTTTTTTGTTAGCGAAAATGACCACTTCATATGTTGTAACGTAGCCCAAACTTATTTTTTCACTTAAATTATATTGTCTAAGTTAGCTTAGATAGTGTTCGATGTAGGACATAAAAGTTTTGTTACAATTAGCGTTCACTGTTGTTAAATAAATTATGAAAATGCTAGTATGGAAAATGCAATTTGTCAAAAATTTCTCCACACAAACGAAACTGACGTTAGTTTCATAAGGGCTAAATATTTTCCTTTAGTGAGGTAACTCCTTTGTCTTGGCGATGAATGCTACAAATGATGACTAAAACTAATCCGTTCTAATTTTTCCCATTTTTGACGTGATGATAACTTCTTATAAATCAATGAACGCCGGCTGCATGCACAAAAAAATGTCACGTTCCGCTGTCACGTTCTGCAGCGTTTGGCTTGTGACGCGTTGTCAACTGTTTGTTTATAAAGTGAAGTGAATATTTAATGTGAATACCAACGTTTTATTATGACGTTATCACGTAAAATAATTATCGTCCGTAAACCAATTTTACAGACTACCTTTTTTTTTTTATTTCACACAAAGAATCGTTCAAAATTAAGGATATGCGTACTTGACGTGCAAGGCTCCTATAAAGCATATTCAAGCCATTTACCTGCAAAAACGAAGAGCCCTCGATTGGCTCTCCGGTAAATAACCCCTTTCATTAAGGGCCCTAGCAGAGGGAGGACTCTTCAGATATACTTTTTGCAACTCCCGACGTATATAACATGTAGGTATTTTGAAGATATCTTAGCTTCTTTTGTGTCATGTGTCTGATCAATTTTGCATCGCTACCTGTTTCCTTCCTGTCGGTTGTAAAAACGACTAATCCCCGGTTTCTAAGGTACTTTATGGATGGTTTTTTCTTTATCAGAGGAGTCCTTATCATCTAGTTTAAAGTAATAAAATTAATTTTAATCCAGGTACCTCAGAAACCGGGCATAAGGTAGTTACTATGGCCTATTCGTTAACTTTAATCCAGGTACCTCAGGAACCGGGCATAAGGCAATTCGTCCACGATGTTGTTTTTATACTGATGTTAGTCACAGTTCTAACTTAACCAAATTCATCAAATATTAGTTATAAGCATTAAGAAAATTAACAAATAACTTTAGATGGAGCCCTGTACACACCCCGGGCACTCCATACAAGCGTCGCGTTTCAACTACCTATTACACAGACGCTACACAGTGACGTTTTTGCACACGCGCAACTGTGTGCGTGAAGTCTAGAGCTATTGAATGAGCACACGAATCGGCACACGAACTCGCGCGGTGGGGTGAGGTAATTGATTGTGGGGCGGGGCGGAGAGTTTCCTTTCTGTACGGTAGTACTTTATATCTATTCTGTGCCCTGTGACTACAAATACATTAATTGTATTCACACATACACGCTGAAATTTTAATCATTTGGTTCCCGCCGTGTGGTGGTTCCACTCATGATTACAAGCAACTTTTACTATGGGGCCAACTCTCCTGCTCGCAAAAAAAATAAGCTGTTCCATACATTCATATCGAGTAGGTACTGCACTTTTCTATGGAACACCACGACGGGAACCAAATGATTAAAATTTCAGCGTGTATATTAAAAATACTTTACACAAGTTCAATACCCCACTGCTATGTTTAGTAACCCCTTCCACAGCCTGTACCGTATAAGCCGCCGTGTAGCGTATTCACTGCTGAGTGCGCTCTGGATGCAATTGGAAATATTTTTATTCCAGATTATTCCTTGAATCGACCAGTGTGCTGTTTAGTGTTGGTGATAAACTAATGTAAGATACGATTTTTCTGATGAAAATTGTTAATAAATAAGGTTAGGTTCGGTTAGTTATTTAAGTATCTTCTTGAACCAAGTGATGCTTTAATGGTTTTTTTGTTTTTAAGACCCATAGTGAGAACACTTTCTGGAGAAACAAATAACATGTTTGCGTGAAACGTGATATACGTTCTAAAACAGAATTATTTAGCAATTTACATCGATTGGATGAAACTGAAAAATACAATTTTATTTAAAAAAACCAAAGACAGGTGTTTCTGGCAATGTCGGACATGATGTTTAATTTTCTACGAGTTTCATCGTTTATTTATTAAATACGTTTGAAAACAGTTTTTTGTCGTTGCGTCTACGTTCATGTTCATAGAAAATTAACTTTAACAAATTACATAAAAGTAGCCGTTATCAAACGAACCTTTAAGATCGACTTAAGCATACACTGGCCAAAACTGAGTTAAACGAAAAACAAAAAAAAAACAAAAAAAAATCTGTAAAACCATGACCTCTTAAAAGGTGCCAAAACATCGGGAATTGCAAATCATACTAAATTATATTTAAATACAAAAAAACAGTGTTTAATACTTACGAAAAACATAAACAACGTCTGGTACATTTAGAACTTAACCCTCCACCCGTCTGGGCTTACCAAGTTCCGTTTAGTTTTTAAATCACCAGAGATTTCCCGCGGAAAACGTTACACGTACCGAAGTAAAATGTGTTTTCATCAGGCACTTAAACAAGGCTCGTGTTCCACTAAAGTACAGGGGCGAATTCTGTAGTGGACTTACTAAAATAAGATGTAGAAAAAGAACTAACTACCGTAGGTTAGGGCTATGTGATACAGTAAACAGTTTACAAATGGCATAAAATTAAAACCAAATTGTTCAGTACCCAATTTAGCAGGGCTAACCCAGAAGGTACTTTTCCTTATTTTACCGGGATTTATATGTTAATGACTTCAAATGCAGCTTGGACCAATAAGTAAATGTGCCTTCTAAAGCAAGACAAAATGGTGTTAAAAATTTTTGGTCGCCCATCCAATGACCATCAATCACATCACAACACAAACCGAAGCGCTTTGCCATTGTTCCATCAAGCTCCTCAGATTTAAACATCAAAAACAAAAGTTGATTCAAAGAATATAGCCACACATTTTGAATATGTAGATTGATTTAAACTATCATTTAGAGTTAGACAAACCAGCATCATCCAGATCATCAAAAAACTTATCAGTAACAGCCTCACTCCAGCCCTGTTTAGCCATGCAAACTAAAAATTGAAAAGCTAAATCTGGACTTAGACTGAACCCGGGAGGTTGCAAGTTTCGAGCATAGCAAATGAGTTCGCGAACCGTTTCGGGGAAGGGAATCCCCGGTGTTTCGGTAGGATTGGATAGCGTAAAGAGCTTCATTAATCCCTTGCACGATATTCATATTTCAAGTTTCGTATCCCTGGATGAATATAATGTTCTTGTGTAGCGCGTACAAAGGGAATGACAAATCTTTAGCACGAATCTTGAGAGATAGATCTCGCTATACACCACTGGACTCGAAACTATAGGCCACTCCTCATTGTAGAGAACAGCCTAACGTAATGCACCAAATTGATGTGAATTTCTTTTGTTGTGGTTTATGTTGAATTTAATTGCATATCCTTTATTTTATTTATTTAAAGAAACATACAGTCATAAATTTAGGATGTGAAAAATGTAACAAACACAACTAGAGTTCCATTTAAGTGCAAAAAATTGAGTATGCATTAATTAGAGCCTTTACACTTTAAAAGTTTTACATACAATGGGGATTTGTGAATTTAAGAAATAGCTTTCGGAATTCAGTTTTTTATTTGCTAATAGAGGTCAAAAAGATATCAATTTTGTTAAATATTTTGTTGTAGTCGTCACAAAAGCTCGCTAGAGTAAGTATTTTCCGCGTATTTTGAATTTGTAAAATGCACGTGAAATGTTTTGATTGACCGAGATGAGGTACGTCGAACAACAAATCAATTTATTTCCAAAAGGAAACTTAGTACTGTGAGCGTTGGTTATTTTATAAAAAAAAATATAAGTATGATCGCCTATTTTCAAGGGTCTTAATATTGTGATTTTAGAGCTGTGTCAAAATCAATAAAGAAACCTCGGTATATTGAATTAGCATTTAGAAATTTATTCTGGATCTTCTCCAATCTAAGTATGTATATGCACAGAATACTTCGGGTTCCACACTACACAACATTTATGTGTAATTTTATCGTCTTAATTGTTTTTATTTTCCTTATCTCTTCTGTATTTACAACCGAAAACTATTTCCGAACTCCCAAAACATCAATATCAATTACCGAAGTACTTTTATCTAGCAAGCAACATTTATTTCTCTAACCAAGCGACTTTCAACGGGTACAGAAACAGATAATACAATTCCGAGTTTTACAGAACAATACTTTACCGGGAGCACTTTCTAGCATTTTCTAGGACCGATACAATCAGCTGTCCTGGACACTATCAGACAGTTATTGAGAGTGGAAAGTGAACTGCATTTTTCTGGATTTTCACTTCCTAACTTTAGGTCGGAAATTTGGCTGTAGACAATGAGACTACATTTATTGTGGAGAGAGATAAAACAATCGTATAATGGTTAGGATTAAGCTCAAAGACTTGAAGAAAGAAAAGAAAGAATGGCTAAGAAATATCAGTATGATGATATTTATAATAATAGATTGATATTTAAGAACTTATTTTTATTTCTGCATTTAGTTACATAATGATCTCATAACACCCTAATGAAAACAAAGTTACACAACATTACGTTTTATAAATTCAAACAAGATTTTTTGAAAATACTAGATCTTTTAAGACAAAGTTGTTGATGAGGTCCAATAAATAGATAATATTGTGTATTTTTTAAATAATAATTGATAGTAGTTGTTGCAGATAACCTTGTAGTATTTTCAGATTCACTTAATTATATGTAGGTACATCTAAATTAGTATCACTTATTGTATTTCCTTTTTTTTTAAGTAAGTTAAGTATAACCACACCCCGGGCACTCCATAAAAGCGCCTCGTTTCAACTACCTATTACACAGGCGCTACACAGTGACGTTTTTGCACACGCGCAACTGTGTGCGAGCTATTGAATGAGCACACGGAGCGGCACATGGAAATCGCGCGGTGGGCGCCGGTGGGGTGAGGTAATTGATTGTGGGGCGGGGCGGAGAGTTTCCTTTCTGTACGGTAGTACTTATACCTATTCTGTGGTATAACTATTAATAAGTCGAACAATAGTTCAATACTGTTGCATGTCTGCTAATGCTAATTGTGGAAACTGTATTGGTTATTGCATTGTTATTCATACATGTCATCCTGTGTAAAAAAATAAAATAAAATAAAAGATCGTTACCACAATATTTAAACAGATCTATAAAAGCTATTTAAAACGATGAAGTAATTGTAAACGATGAAAAACACTCAGTAAGGAAATTCACCATTATAATTAAAGTGTGATGAGAATGACTCAAGGAATTTTAAGAAAACAGTATTATTTTAAATGAAGACTTCGTTATTAATGCAGGTTGTGATGTTCAGAATATCACTTAGGATTCTTTCGGGTAAAAGAAAAAGGAAGTAGATGGATTTTAAGATCCCATTTAGAATATTAATTTGTCCTTATCAGTCGGCGTTTTGTTTTAAAACTAAGGCACCTTCATTTCTAATGAATGGAATAAAAAAGCCTTTGGTAACTTTGACTAAAACTAAAATAATTAGTTGTTTATTCATGCTCATGCTGACCCAAAATTAGAGCACACAAAAATATGTGTTTTTACCAATAATTTCTAATAGTCAATGGTTGTTGCGTTTCGAAATAAATATCCTTTTACCTGTCAATCCATCCATTTTTATTGCCATAAAAGTACATCTATAAAAGGCAAAGACCATACAACAAGTACTTATGTGATAAAAGGTCATGTCATGTATTTGCCAAGTAAACACAGAGCAAGTACAAACGAAGTACTTATTGGAACTCGTTCTCCCAATACTTTTATTAAGCCCCGAATCCTTTGATCTGTAAATCGTAACTCTGTAACAAATTTCATAACGATAATCCACTTAGGGCTGAAAAGGCAGGGGTCTGGAAAACTCCCAGGCCACGTACAAATCCAGCTCTGAACCAGGTCAAGATGACCTTTGCGACGTTTTTCGCAGAGTGTGTGGTTTCGCTTCGATCCTTTATAAAGTGCCGTCTCTATTCGCAGACTTGTACGAAAACGTTTTAAGCATTGCTGGTTCAAATCGAATACAAGGTTATGAAAAGACACTAAAATAACATTAAAACAAATACTTTCATCCAAATCAAAGGTGTATAAATTATTGTACTACAAAGAGATATTGTCACAAAAATAAAAGCGAATAATGAAATATTGCGGATGGATAAAAAAACAGTAGCGATTGAAAGAAATAAAAATAAAAAAGCCAATCACACAGCCTTTTTATACGGAGCTTACTCCAAACAGCCCCGGGCGGGAATATCAGGTGACCTGGCGGTTTCGAATAACTTTGGAAAAACTGATTGTTCTCAACTGCAAAGCGTTTTCTGTTGTTTTTAACTCAGATTCTATTTTTTTATAATTTTAAACGCAGAGCACAGTTACTATGATTAGATAGACAGATTTTGGGGCTGATTAATTTACTTTAATGTCCCTCTAGTTAATTACATTACCTACATGAATTTATAAATATTAGAAGAGAAATAACTAGCTGAAATGCAAAGGACGGTTGTACTTCAAAGCTTTTAGTATCCTGTATCAACGATTTTGTATCCACTAGTTCACTGTACGCAGTCACAGTGCCTCATTAGCTTTGTGCATGGAGCATTTTAAAACGTAATGGCCTATTACCTTGGCATAGCTAATCTTGATATTCCTGTAATTTTCTGTGACAATTTTCTCGTCCCTATCATTATTAGTGTTGTCTGACTTTGACAGAGGATTGAGTATTCTTGTTGTGTTTCGTAGTTAGCAACACAAAGGTATCATCAGAGGTCTCTTATTCCTAAAATCTGGTTACCAAGATTAAAAACTAGCAATCTACAAGCATCATAGGAATAGATGAAGGCAGAACAGTAGAATGTGCCCCCAAAAATACAACAAAAACAGAAAACACAATAAGATAAAACAACCGCGGCCATCGACAATACTTCTGCCTTAAGAAACAAAGACGTAAGTGTACATACCTAGCTACTTTTTTGCTTTACTTCAAACTATATTATAACATCACGTGAAAACAAAATGATAAAAAAGATAAAACAAAATTAATATGCGCAAGAGAGTAGTAATTCTCTTAAATATTTCAGTAACACCTTGCAAGACCATTCAAGCAATAACGCTAAGCGCTCTCTCAGGAGACTGGCGCAAATGTTTATACGAGAAAAAAACCCTTAACAAATTTTCTTCAAATATACATGAGCTCCATGAAAAGGGGGCCATTTGCGAAACGTTTGGGCCGTTTTTGTATCTCCAAGGCAAGGCACATGAATAAGTGAGAAGAGATCAGACGGTATGCCCGGAAGATACATTTTAGAAGAAACATTATCTTTATGAGTCGCGCTAAACGGTTCCTTGTCACAAAACGATAATACCTCACTTTGTTCCGTACTCTCTAAGGGAATATTAAGATCAAATATTTAATACGCATTTTGTTTCAGATTATCCTTCATTATCGACATTACAGGATATTTAGTTGTTCATGTGTTCCTTTCATTAAAGCATACGAACTATCTAGCTAGCTAGCTATGCCTGGCCTGATGATAAGTGCTTGTAACTTGTAACCCAATTCTAACCATGAAGAGTTATGAAAGCTGAGCATGAAATAATAACAATAAATAATATAATACATAAGGACAAGCCTATTAAAAAAATGTCTTCTTTTTGGTCACATTTTTTCGAATTGTTGTCTGTTTTTGATAAAATTTCATCCTTCCGAATTTTGAATCCATAACATTCATTGGACCTAGTGTAATAACTCCAATGTTTATTTAGAATAATAACACACATATCCAATACATTATGAGGAGACAAATTGTTTGGACAGCTTCATTTATATCAACCAAAATCCTTTGTTGGAAACCTAAACAATGAGCAAGTTGAGTATCAGGTAGGTATCATTTGCTCAGCCAGTTTCAAATAACCAACTTCGGAGAATCGAGAAATAATTTCAATGGAAGACGTTGATTGTTTGATGTAGGTCAGGCTTAATGATTTAGGGTTCCAGAAATTCAAAGAAACATCCTAAAAAATATTAAGAAAACCCATCAGCCGAGCAACGTGCTGGGAAACAAAGAAAGTTATTAATGTTCCCGCTATTGTCTTCATTTCTGACAGGACCAGGTTATCCTGACCTCTCGAGCTAAGGGTTGTTTACCAAACTCTTAAAGGGCTAGGGGTCTGTAAAGTTGGTCCGTTAAGGCTGTTGAAATATAGCTGTTGGTATTGTCTGCCTTGAGAGGATACTTTCACCTATACATTTGGGATTGCTGCATTTTGTAAGGTAAATTGGCTTGATCGGCTTCTGGTTAAAGACGACTGCAGTTAGCGAGTTGAGGATTTGTTTCGTTTCATCGAGTTTTAATCAAAACTATCGCTTTCTTTCTAGTAAGACTTTTCTATAATGAAATCAATTATTATTTTAATGATGAAGCTAAAGAAAGAAATAACATTTATTAAACAATCACATTAACAACCAATTTGGTTACTCAAACTCTAATTATATCTTGCGAAGGTTATTTCAAGGACATTTTCTATTTGGTTAATTATTACAAAAAGTATTTCTAATTAACGGCATTTACATTTTACTTTATATATTCATGATTATGCTAAAAGCCTGAGCTACCACCACTGCCATTGTAATGTCTAAATATTTCTATCATAATTATATAAATTTACTGTCCTGCTAAACTTTTTCAATGAACTTTACTGTTGTTTGAAATTACTAATTACGATATAATTTAGACCTAGACTCTGACCTTTAGCAAAGTAGACGGCACGCTGAGCTTCCACAAGGTGTTAAATTTTCTCAATCAATTTTAAACTTAAATACAAGCATTTTAAGATTCAAAATTCATTGGAGATTTTGACAGTTTTGTATAGCTTGATGTGCTGCTGACCGTACATATAGGTTTAAAAAATTAGCAAAGTATCGACACTATTGATTGTATTAAAGACATCAACATTAAATAAAAGTATTTAGAATTTGCAGCGAGCTTATTGCTCAATCTTTTTAAAATTATCTTCCTCTAATAATCCTTGAGTGTCATTTAAAGAACTGCTGACTCAATTTGACTTTAAAGAAGGTCTACTAAAGGGTGACTGTCAAATAAAAAACAGGCTAGCTCTTGTCTGAGACCATCCTCGTCTCACACACCCACGCAAATGTACAAAATATCACTGGCAATCTTGAAACTCAATCCAAAACAATTACGATGCATTTCTCAGGGCGGGTGAGCGGGCAAAAGTGGTGATTCATCAATGTACACAATAAATTACTTTCTGCGGGCGAAGGGGAGCTAAGATGAGTGAGCATCACAAGAGGGAAGCCTTTTGACTTGACAGAATTTAAATTTTATTTGATTTAACCTGACGTTAACATCTCGAGAGATTCGCGGGGTAAGCTGGGCTGAGAAAATGAATGTATTAATGAACCCTGTATTTGATCGTCGGCAAGAAACGATGGATAACTAGGAAAAGATCGTTTTCAAAGATATTGATAATTCCAATTATTTTTACTTACATAACAAAATCTTAGAAAACAATGAAGTTGACTTAGAAAGCCCATATTTTGATCAAGGTTAACAATTTGGATAAGAAGTATGCACTTGACACATTTGTCGTAGCTTCATTGTGCAAGGCGTAATGGAAGATTATTATGGTAACCAATAATAATTGTCGATTAGTTTTCTACTATCTAGTGGTTTAAAATATTGAGTACTGGTAATTTGGTCATGTGGTGTGCATTCTAGTGGTTATGTGTGTGTGTTTAACAAACAGTTTAATTATATTCTACAAACGTAAAACAATAAGGCTTAAATTATTATTTCTTCCAAAAATGAAGAGTCAAACGTCCACAACGATTCTATAATATTATTGTTCTGACAATGTCTCCTGCTGAAATACAAATTATCTGTATCCATTCAGTTCCCTCAATGTCGACAGTATTAATTACATTGTTGGTACATCAAAGAAGATTCGAGGAAGATAATGACGTCACTAATGACTTTAGGGGCTTACAAATAAACCGTAAGCTCAGAATAGTTATTTCGTATTTTTGCAAGAATTCGAGACCTTTGAGTGACGTCATTTACGACAACTAACGAAATTCACATAGAGAACTCTTTTTTTACGACTTTGCAAACTACATTATATGCCTCATCAAAAACTATCGTTTTGTCTGTTTTAGACCCATATACTGTTTTACCGGCATTAACAGTATATCCAATAGTTTTACAGTAACCTTAACAGTTAGTAACAGTTTACATAATTTCTTACTAGCGGTATTCCTCGTTCATACAACCTGGAGACGACAATGCGACAATAAATTAAATGAACTAAGTGTCACCAATGTTTTCACTTATTGTAGTGTTGTCGTCTCCACCCCGTATATTATCTACTGTGGAAGATTAATCAATTAATTATAATTAATTAATTATTGTAGGATCGTCTGTATAGAACTGCAAGAAATGGCATAGGTAATATAACTACAAATCATGTTGCCTAATATGATATAATTATGCACTGTTTCTCGTAACGAAATTCCAAACATTCTCAGAAACCAACACATTTGTTAATTAGTAAGCTCAGCTGCTTTTAACATAATATGAGTTTCCGTGTAAAATAAACTCTTTAATTCTGCAAAATACGATCACTACTGTTACAAAGCGAAACCAAATGTTATTAAATGAAACGCATGAAGCAACAATTATCCAGAACATAACTACTTGTTACAATGAGTTAAAAAAATTAATAATGCTAAACATTATGTAGAAAACTAATTATTCATTCAGGCCGTCTTTTTTAAATCGGTTCTTCTACTAGGCCTTATGTTAATAAGGATGGATGTCGTGATATAACGATACGATCTTACTTTAGAATCACAAATGAAACTAAGCCAGGTAGGATGTCAAAAACCAAACGCGTCAAATTTCAACGAATGTAATTTTGCAAAATTTTATAAAGTCATAATGTTAACGTTTCAGCTTTGACATTACCTTTTAATTCAATTTTTTACTTAATTATATTTTGAGTCAGATTTTAATTAGGTATATGAACATTGAACATGAACATTCAACCTACCCATTCCGTGTAAACTTTTGATAATTATTATTGTGATGGAAAATGACCTCACTTTAAATGTGGAGGTCATTTTCCAATGTTGACGACTCTGTATGAAATATACAGGGAGAAAAAAGCAGCCCTTGACGAGTTTCTTGCTGGTTCTTCTCGTTACAAGGTCTCCCGCTTAGGGTTTGCGAACCGATGGCGAGCTTCTATGACATTCACAAGTGCTTGTAACAGACTAGACTGAATAAATGAATTTAAATTGAGTTGAATTGAATTGGACATTAATAAAAGTATTTGCACATTGAACTGGTAGAATATGCGGAAACCAAAATTAAAATCGGTATTGTACCATATTCGAGCAAATAAATGATTTATGATTATGATTTCTAAATAGGGCCATGAGTAAAAACCATCAACATAGCTGACCATTTAATTTGAGTACTCATTCCTTCCTCATTCACCCTGTGAAAATCGACCGATCGAGGTAGATTTTAGATAATACGGGATAGTGCTTCTGTAAGGATATACCGCTGCCTTTGTGAAGTTTGATTGCAGCGGCGACGTATTCCCGAGAGCCAGTCGAGAATCGTTTGTCTAGTTTAAAACGATTTCTATTTCTGGGGTAAGATAAACTCTTGAGATGACTGAATGACAAAATATTATTTTCAGCAACGAATAAAAACAATAAAGTACTGATTGAATGAAGTTTTTAATTTATACGAATCAAGACAGGAAGAAAACTGCACTTGACGAGTTTCTTGCCGGTTGTTCTTTGACATTCACAAGTGCTTGTATGTACGAGCTCAACTATCAATTATTATTATGGTTTGTCATTATGACATTTTAGTTTCTAATAATCAGATACTATAAAAACTATGTTATTTTATTTAAAAATATTTTGAAGTCTAATAACAAATTAACTTCTAATATTTTCGCGCGTGCTGTACAATTAATAACACAATATAAAATAAAACCCTTAACCCTCTCACCTGCAACATTGGCAAATGCAACAATAAAAAATACATTAAAAACCTTACATATATACGTAAAAAGTTTTTTATTTCAATCTAAATATAAGTATGGTCACTAATTCTCCTGTGTGTGTACTTTAAGAAGTATCCCTTTCCTTGCACGTCATGGAGGGATGACACTGCAACACGGAAGGATTCACTATGACAAAGCCGTACGATATCTCAAAGTGGGTCAGGCAGGACTCAGGACAGGAAACAATTTCGCGACCGCACAGAAATATATTCGGGTTGGCAATTTCACTTACATCTACTTAGTTTTGTGATTACGAATATTGCTGTGAGCTACTGAATATGAAATGAAGTTGTATTATAAGTATTACTTATGTTATCTGTGTGTGATGATGAATCTGGTGTTATAGCTAAGTTATAATAGTGAAACGATTTTTATTACAAACCCATCATTTACTAGTATATACCTTGTCATTTTGTAAAAGCTTACATTGAAATACTTTACTTAACTTTGTCTTTGCTATGTAGGTAGGTACCTAATAGTATATTTTAGAATAATGCAGTCAGTCACGTAGTACACTTGGTGTTATTCTGTTCACTGACTGACTGACTCAATAAGACTAAATCGAGATTTTTGTTTCAAGGAAATAAGTGTTTCCAATGCATAAGGTATCCAAATATAACATTTGACTTTTTATTTTATTACGGTAGCTTTTTAGTACCAGAAATTCCGAACCCATAACTTAGAACATTCACTTGTAAGTATCTAAAACTTACTGTGTATAATTTGAACTGCGCAAAAGTAAACTGAAAGTGTTCCAAAAGAATTTTAGCATCAACCTTTTCTAAGTTTCCCTAAAGTAACATTGATTCCGTTTACAAAAATATTTACCTACATAATTATACAGCCCGGAAAAAGCCTTAAATAAAATAGAATTTTCTTAAAACTTTTTTTTCGTGAGAAACAAATCTTTGCATGAATAAATTAAAATATTTATAAGTAAACAGCGTTTCTCTGATTTCGTCTTCTTTGTATTCCTATTTCATCCCATCATAGTAGGTAGGTAGTAATTGCTGCATCAGCCTGTAAAATTTTATTTTCTGGAATACCGACGCGTCTTATCTTCGTCTCATGAACACAGAAAATATAATAAAATATGTACGCCTTTAATTCTAATTCTATTCGATTAAATTCTTGTGATTAATTTCATAGAATAACAGTCTCAGCACACACAATACTTTAAGCATTCGATCGACCTTGCTTTATTTAGGAAGCTATAATGCTGCGATTGAACGGTACACTTCGCACAATCGCTGCTTCTTTTAGTTGCTAAAACGTGATGCATCAATAACACCGCCACTTTTGACATGCGATCGAACGTAAAAAATCGCCAAAAAAGTAAAAAAAAAAAAAACGAACCTTAGAGTAAGACCGCTTCTGTTCGAGACGATGCCGCGATGCTTTAAAGTGGGCTCCACATTCGCGCCGCGAAAGCCCGCGAAGGCCGCGAACCGCGAGTGTGGAGGGTTTCGCGGCTTCGCGTATGGGCTTCGCGTTCGCGCTTCGCGGCGTTCCCCGTCCGGTGGCGGTTTTTTGATCCGCGTCAAAGGACTTGTGTGCCGAACTAAGGTTGCCGTGATTCGCGGCCGCAGTTCACGCGCGACTCAGGAGGGCTATATTTTTCGCACCGTTTTCATGCGCGAACCGCGCCCGTGATTCGCGGCCGCGGTTCGCGGCGCGAGTGTGGAGCCGGCTTAAGGTTCGAACTAACGGCCGTTCTTAACTCGACCATATTAAAACGGTGTCATGAACTTAACTGTCATGCGCCTAATTATCAAGTGTTTCGATACTTGACTTTGAAAAGTGAACTTTTGAATATTGAAGTACAAATTACCATACAATATTATGAGAATGCTGTACAATGCACTAGCAGATTCGATAATAGGATATGGCCTTAGTAGTTATGGCAGGACATACAAAACGTACATTGAAGATATATATAAACTGCAACTTAGATTATTAAAAACTATTGTGCCTAACTCAGTAAAAAATCAATATAAAAATGATTATAATAACTTATTTAAACATTGTAGAATAATAGATATATACAATAAAATAAAAATGTATGTAATTTGTGATGAAATAGAAAACAGCTCTTTGTTAAAATTAAGAATAAGAAATAGTAAACTGCGTAATCTGACTTACCTACCTAAGTATGAGCTGCCCTCATACAATAACACATATGGTAAACGTTGCTCGATATTTATGTTACCGTCATTATTAAATGAACTGCAAAATGATTTACTTGATAAAATCCTGGATGACCCGGAACAATGTAAAAGACAATTAAAAAAATATTTTATCTGCCAATGTGTCAGTGAGTGATGGCAGCAATACATAAACCTTTTACGGTTTCTCTTGCTGTATGTGAAAAATATTTGTTGTAATTTTTCTTTTGTATTTGAAAATAAACTAAAAAAAAAACTTTCAAATGAAAAAAATCTTATGGTTTGGGGTTTTGTTAAGAAGTAATAAAATTAGTTGCATAGAGAAAAAATAAGTCTTTCTATTGCCGGCACTAGTTGCTCGCGTTTACTGAGCAACATTATTGCTCGGGTGTCCATAAAGGATGATGCACGATTCGGTCTAACGAGCGGGCGTGAACGACTGTCGTTATGGCGGCGGTGACTAAGCTTTCTGGTTAGATCGGACTTGACTACAAGTACTATAGGACTATTTGGTGGTTTATTGTCATGCAATTATGTAACAATTATTTTTCTGTCAAATACTAGTAATACTTAAAAAATATATTTGTATCTTTAAATCTCTGTTGATTTTTCGTTGAATTTTGAAAACTTTTTCCTATAAAACGATTTATTTTTGAAGTAAATAAAGTACATCCCTCACGGTGAGGTTGCCAAAGCTTTTGAAGATCAAGGCCGTACCATCCAAGACATTGTCGAAGACTTCGCATCAGGGTTTGATAAGGCTGTAAAAGACATTATCCCAAATTGCAATGTGAAGCTTCTTAAACCTAATGTAAAAGATGAACCGGTTGACTCTAGCATATATTTTCGAAATGCTTCTTCTAATGATATTTTTAAAATAATAAAAAAGCTTAAAGTTAAAAAAGCACCAGGCCCAGATAACATCAGAGTTTCTGATATTCGAAGTGTAGGTGCTGGTGTGTCTGCGGCTATTGCCAACCTTATCAATCTAAGTGTTAGATCTGGTATCTATCCTGATGAGCTAAAGATAGGATGTGTAAGGCCCTTGCACAAAAAAGGTAAACGGGACGACTATCAAAATTACCGCCCAATAACATTGTTATCTTCAATCGATAAGATAGTCGAAAAGTATATATGTCAACAGATACAAGAATTTTATAAAAAACACGAAGTCATATACGAAAACCAATTCGGTTTTCAATCTGGAAAAGGCACTAATGATCTTTTACTTAAGTTCACGGATGAAGTCAATGAATATCTGAATGATAAAAAACACGTACTAGTCCTATTCATTGATTTCTCGCGAGCATTTGATACATTGGATCACCGTCGACTTGTTGAGAAACTCGACAACTGTGGTGTACGGGGACCATTGCTTGAATGGTGTAAAAACTATCTTCAAAATAGGAAGTTTATGGTGAAAGTTAGTGATAAGTTTAGTAATCCCATAACAGTAACCGAGGGCACGGCTCAAGGATCTGTGCTTGGACCCTTGCACTTCCTATCTTACGTAAACGAAATGAGTCATTGTATTAATCACAGTTCTTGTTACCAATTCGCAGATGATACATGTTTAGTTGTTGCAGGCAAAAACCCTCATGTTGCACGTGATCAGCTTCAGACAGATTTCAATGCGGTAGTAAAATGGTGCCATGATGCGGGTTTGGTTTTGAACACTTCTAAGACCAAACTGCTCGTAATTAAATCTCCTTACATAAAGACCACTGACTTAAGTAGCGTCGTGGCTCACGATCACAGTTGTCTTCACTCTCAAAAAAATGACGCTTGTGATTGTCCCGGTATAGACATTGTCAACACCCATACATACTTGGGACTACAAATAGATAATAACTTCAATTGGCGCAACCACATTGAGTATGTCTGCAACAAGCTGAGACAATTCTTAGCCTACATAACCATATTAAAAAGAAGAATCCCATATAAAGTTAAATTAATGCTGTATAACTCGCTTGCTGAATCGTATGTTCAGTATGGTTTATGTAGTTACGGCCGTAGCTATAACACATACCTAAATAAAATATATAACCTGCAGGTACAAATTTTAAAACATATTGTATCAAATAACATCCGATGTAAATTTCATGGTGACGATAGTGGTCTTTTTATGCATTGTAAAATATTGCCGGCTCAAACCCAGTTCAAATATATGTTTTTGAAAAGTCATTTCTTTAATGACGTTTTTAAAAAGGAAATAAATCACCCGGTGTATACGCGCGCGGTAGCTAGAAACCGGCTCCAAACGTGCTCTGCGAACAATGTGTACGGTAAAAGAACTGCCAACTATCTCGTCCCCCGACTAATAAATAATCTGCCGCATGAATTATCTAGTACTTTAACAAACACTAATATAAAAAATAAACTCAAGAGCTATTTTTTAAGTAATTTAAAAAATATTATGTAAGTAGTGACTGTCATTTGTTGTTACTTGTTACACTTACGAGTATTACCTACCCAATTCCTAGTTTATTAATTTTGTTTAAGTTTTAATTTAATTTTATTAGTGAATGAAATCGCATCAAACAAACCTTAGTGGTTTAAAATTGTGATTGTAAACATTGTAATTAACATGTTTTTTAAAATGGTAAATAAAGAAAAAAAAAAAAAAAAAATAATTTGCTCTCGTTCTACTCTAATGAGGGTTTTTCACAATGACATTTAAAAAATAAAAATAGTAACTATTTGCCTCACTAGATGGCGTTGATATCAAAACTGGCTTTTAAAAATAAACGGCCGTCAAACGGACATCTGCCCAAAGATAAACATTTTGGGGTTACAACTGCCTGCCTACCTGAGTACTCTTTGAAGCTTTGTAAAAAAAATACATTGAAACATACATTTTTATCAACTTCATCTATCGAGCCTACAGTTTTTTTGTCATTTTAAAAAGCCCACATTAAAACAATCATGCCTATTTTTAACGAATGACATCTATACTTCAATTTAGCTCTGAACAATTCCATGAAATCAAAAAATATTTGGTCGGAAAATTAAGAAAAAACTGTTGAGCTATTTACTCTTTCACTAAAAACAATTTTATTCTGTATTCCACAGCAGGTTTGAATAATGGCAGCAACATGTCGCAACATGTCTATCAACGCTACAACATATTTGCGGGCATGTGCAAATGATTGCGTCGGGTCAAGCTTAATGCGCGATAAGGAGGATGTAACTACCGCTCGTTTCTAATGCGCGGCTGGCCGGCTAGGACGAGCCGTCGTTACGGCGATAGGGTGTCTATCAATTTGGTTTATAAAATAGTATTGTAACAAAGAGCCAAATGGAACGCGTGGAGAAAAGTATATCCAACTATGAGTTGCGATAGGCTGATGATGAATCCATAGAAATTATAAAGAAAATATCCCTTTTTAAAAGATTTAAAAAATATTTTTTGCAATGATTTAGAAAATTCAAGAAAACGGTGAAACCAATAATGGTTTTAAATTATTCATTTTGTTCATTGATATTAACGTTAACTACATTTTAGGAGGTCACGTCTGAGCTGCTACGGGTCAGTCGATTTTTTCTAATATTTTTCAATTATATTAATAACCTTACATTTTAGGAGTTTAGGTTTCTAAAAGAATATTATTAATCATGAGAGAAAAAAATATCTCTTTTTTGGATTAGCGAGAACTTGAAGTCCTCATTGTCCTCATATTTTCTACTTAATTCCGCTAATACCCATAAATCATGGTAATACCAATCCTGTGACCATCATCTCGCCGTTTTCGGGAGCGGTGAGCATTTACGGTGCAGTAAAGCTATTTCTTGTGAGGCTCCTTAGCGGGACAATGTTGTTCGCATAATTCTTTACTGCCACTAGTTATGAAGGTCTACCCGCTATTTTTCTTAGCAATAAAACCAGAACGTATCTCAACATTTTATGCGCGAAATTGAGGTTGTGTGTGTAATCATGGGTTAAGTGAAAGAACATTTACAAAGAAAATTTATAGCAACTGATGCAAGTTGGCGACAAATATTGAACTCTTATCAAATTTTGCAAAACTGAAATACTTAAACTTTACAATTTTAAAAATTTTGACAAGGTTTTCTTAACACACAATTATTGTAGTACCTAATTTTTACTTTACTATACAAGCTGAAATTTTAATCATTTGGTTCCCGCAG
Source organism: Agriphila geniculea (assembly GCA_943789525.1). Taxonomy (NCBI): domain Eukaryota; kingdom Metazoa; phylum Arthropoda; class Insecta; order Lepidoptera; family Crambidae; genus Agriphila; species Agriphila geniculea. The sequence continues at coordinate 1,565,573 of OX038876.1, forward strand.
TGGGGTGGTTCCACTCATGATTACAAACAACTTTTACAATGGGGCCAACTCTGATATCGCGAAGCTACTCGACCTTAATGTCGACTGCCGCAACGAACAGTATCGAATCTGCAAAATCTCGACTTTCATATTATTGCATCAATGGATAGAGCAAATATGATCCTATTGGGAAAATATTTTTTTTATTTGAAAAAAATATTATTTCGTGAGATTTTGAATCGAACAATATCGAAACTTCACATTGTGAGCGACGAACATTATCGAATGAGGTCAATTTTATACTGTTCTAGCACGGTGGTATACAGGCGTAGATCGAAACTGCCTGATTCGTTAGTGTTCTCTGAGATATGAAAAAGGGAAGGCGCGTTGGTTTAGTAAAGGTTAGTTCGTTATTATTTAGTTGTTATTTGTTTTTTTGCATTATAATAAATTTGAGTAACGGTTAACGATTTTTTACTCGTTAACCGTTACTTAAATTTATATATATATATATGTATAATTGATAAATATATATAATATATAAATTGATAGATTAGATACTATCGGTAAAAAATTGTGTAACGAATCTACCACATTCGATCAAATTCCAGTTTTTAAAAACATTGAATACTATCGAATGTGAAATATCTTTGAAAAAATATATTAAACGTTAAAATCATTATTAAGCATAAAAAACGAGAAAAAATAAGCTATCATTCAGTAAAGAAACTTTTACGACACGATTCAAAATAACGATTTTGTGTCAAATTTTGTGCCAAAAAAACTTTACACTGCTCTACTGTAAAGTAAGTGATTTGCAGTTTCGATACTATTCGTTGCGACAGTCGATGTATGGAACAACTGATTTTTTTTTCGCGATATCAGAGTTGGCTCCATAGTAAAAGTTGCTTGTGATCATGAGTGGAACCACCCCACTGTGGGAACCAAATGATTAAAATTTCACGATGTAGAGTAAATTCTTGCTTCTAGGGTTTTTCGACATAAGGAAACAGTGTCAGAATTGGAATTGTTTTTAGTTACTCTATTGCATTAGAAATCGAAATAGTTTGTAACCTCTTACGTAGAAAATTTATTGGTGTTCCTTCTCAACCCCTACCACACATCGTTATTCAAAAGCTAATAAACCATTTCGAATCTTAATTCTGCTTTAGATAAAATATCGCAACTGTAATAGTTTAAAATGAGGTGAATATACCAGACTAACTAGGTAGATTAGGTTTATTGGAAATTCCGCAGAGATTTTTTTCTGTACATGTCAAAGTCAAAGTCATATAAGCTTTATTCAAATAGACTTAATAAGTACTTTTGAATCGTCTATATTTTCCTACCACCCGTTCCAGACTTATTTAGCTGAGAAGAAGAACGGGCGCATGCAATATGCACATGCAATATGCATTAGGGTGGGTCACGAATGTATGGAGAGAAAAAAAATGTCGCACATACAAACGTAATAGTGATAAAAAGGTGCTATGTTACGTTATTCTTAGACATGCAAAGAATGGTTACGATCAGATATCATCTTCAGCCTCCGGATTGACCTTGAAATTTCAAAAAAAGATAAAAAAAGGTTTTTAGTGAATCTCCTTAAAGAATATCTATTTTGGTTTTAAATATTATATTTTGTAATTAAACCTTAGTTTATAGAACATAATTGTTAAATATTAAAAATTAAATGCCGTAGCTAATCTTGTTTTATCTAATTTATCATTTTTAATTTACAACAAAATCCTTCTGACTTTCGAATTTTGGCATATCTTTGCGAAACGCTATTTGGGCACTTATGTAGCCTTTTCTTGCAAATTTGCTACTCTATGTACTTAAGAGCTTCTGTAACAGTCTTGACTGCCTTTTCTACTGCTTGGGTATGACAGGGAAGACGTAGCAGAGACAACACACCCTCACCTTTTTGGTCAACAAAAAACGGTGAATTTTCGACACTTAATCCCACAAAATTGGTGGTTCGGTTATATTATGCTGCCAATCAATCAGATCTATGTAGGAAGATGCATCTAAGTTAATCTGCAGAACTTCAAATAGGTGGATTTAGGTCTGTGTGATGGTGCGAGTACAGTTAACTCACGAATGGGATCAGTCAGCGTTGCCAATAATAGTTTTTCGGGGTGGGCGAAATAACCATTTCTCTAGATCACAGCACAGGGGATCGACCTTGGTTTTAAATTCGGCTGACAGGTACCTGATGCAGAGATCAGCTTCCGCTGGTGTCGTACTCCATCCTTGCAAGTAGGATGAACGAATCAAGTCCGCGGAGCTATATCAGTTTTTTCATGTAGCACGAGCTCGCTATCGATGTGATTGGACTCACCAGAATCGGAAGAAGTAAAAAGCATATCAAGTGGGACTGAAAGTTGTCTCCTTCTATTATTTTTACGTACTTTCTGATATTTGTGCAAAGATTCTTGCTTTTTGGAGCTTCCTTTTCAAAAATTCCTTGCTGGACTTGTAGTGGTGATATCAATATTTCCTATGAACATTTTTCTTGAGGTACACTGAGCTATTAAGAAGTTGTGTTCATTTTTAGGTAATCTACTAACTTATAGAGTAATAATATTGCTCAAATCGTTACACCTGCATGAGGAAATGTCGAAAAGAGCTTTGCTACCAAGTCGGAACTCTTTGAGACGTTTGTCTAGGATTTGGGTAATTTCTTGAATTTTAAATGATACGACTTTAGCATTTGTATCAATCTGGTATGTGAAACGGTCGGCATTGATGCTTTTTCTTAGATTTCTTTAATTCTGTACTACACACGCAATTTCTTAAAAATGATGGCTCCTTATTTGTATCTTGATTAAATTTTAAACGCCACTCGTCCACTCATATTATAAATCTTCATTATATCTTCATAAGAAGGTAAATATATTTTCTTTCAGATCACAAGTTTCACCAAAAAAGGGACATTCGCCGAGTTTCGATTGCGTTCAATTGTAAAAACGAGCAAAACACATTCTACCACTTAATTAACTTCAGTGAAAAATGACGCGTGAAATGTGTCGCGCTAAGTGCAATCGGTGACCTCCGCCCCTTTACCTCATGCCTCGGCTCCAATTGCTAACAGCAAGAGACTTATTGACCTTATTTAGCAAAATGACAATATATTCTGTCAAATGGCAATATAAAATATTTAAAATCCTCTGTTTAATTAATAACTATAGGCTCTCAAAGTTACCTCCTAAAACCAAATTTTCCGAAACTTTGAAGTAAATCCGGAGGCAGTTAATCATATGCGAAAGTAATAATATTTTACACGTGTCATTTTTAGTCCATATAGCACCCTTTTGTTGCTATTAGAATACAGAAATTAGAAAAAACATTTTTTGACCCACCCTAATATGCATACAGTTACACTATATTAAAGTAAAATTACAATATACAATTTTGCATTTGTTAGCAAAAAAATGACACATAAAACACTGTATTTATTTACAGAGTCACAATGCATAATGATAATTTAAAACTAATTATTTTTACCTTACGCGATTTTTATGTGCAATAAAGTCACAGAACGTAAACCACTTCAAACTAGTTAGTACGGGAATAACAACTTTACTGGTTTATTTTAAAAATAATTTTTAAACTTTATGCATATCTTCTTCTTATCAATGCAGGCGGTTTCCGCAACTCGACGTCTATTGCGCCTACTTTGCGTCAGATGCATAATTTTCATCTCCGTTGAACATTTTTTTTATTTTAATAAATCATCTTTCATGCGCTATGGCTTCTCTTTGGAAATGCTATTAGTTTGTGTTAACAATAACGATTGTCAATGATTTATTGTACTTACGTAATCTAGTAAACATTTCTTTTATTTCCTTCTTCATCTACACAGGACAGTTAAACCTACCTTTATAAATACCTTTCGTAGGATAAAAGCTATCTTTTGCGAAATTACAGCAGATAGTAGAAAGAGACAAAAAGGCACTTCTCAAATATACAGCATGTATCGAATGAAAAGTAAAACATTTGATAAGATGACTCAGCAAGTAATTCTAAGCAGAACTTAAAAAAATCCTTAGTCAATTTTCATAGCATTCGTAGCTCTCGTAGCACCCATAGCACTCGTAGCATCTGTAGCAAGCAGCAATCGCATTCGGTGTGTAGCATCGCTTGCTCGGTTGGAGCACGCTGTGTAACTTCCGTAGTGCACGCTGTGCCACAATCCCGCGATATCTATGTTGCCAATGATGATGGAGCTTAGCTATATGAGATCTTTTATTTTAGTGAATTACCTATTTTTTTTACACGGCGCTCGATACACACTGTATTACACTTTATGCAGTTGGGCTGCATTAAGCCTGCCGTTTAGGTGCAATCTCTGTATGGTTGATATAACTGAATTAAAACTGCAACCTGGCTAGCAGTCAGCCCGTCTGTTAAAAGCTGTATGGCATTAATTGAAGACTATAATTAATATATATTTCTGCTTAATCACTATCATCATTATACTCCTAACTATCACTTAAAGTTACTTTCGCGACTCACAAAGCTCAAATTGAAAAGTTTACTGAAAGCCTGGAAATGTTATTAAAACTTATTCAGGGGCCGACCGGATAGATAACAAAACCTATTCAAACTGCTAAGTTATAATTAGGTATAACGTAAAAGGTGTTTTCTTTTGACAGAAATAGAGAAAGTTCAAACAAATGCATTAAATATTTGATATATTTAATATATCATATTATAATAAAGAGACCATTATGCTAAAATACTGGATAAGTTCAAATATGATGAACGTATCGAGGCTTCAATAGATTACAAAATAACGATTTTGTTTTTTCTTGCCTGTCTCATGATAGCGATAAGTTTATAATTTATTTAGAATCAATATAAACGACACTCTCTTTTGATTATTTTGTAAATAAAAAAATATTCACAGCTGTAGGTGACTGCATGCGTATCCATATTAAAGTATTTTGTGAAACATAGAGAAAAGCAACAAAAATATCTTGTATATTTTTATAGCTAGCTAAAAAACTGTTAAGTGGATTGAAATTGACATCTTTTTTTGCATCAGTCTTTATTCGAAATTAACCTATTTTTGATTCAACGCTAAATAATCAAATATTCTTTATTTTGAGCTGATAAAAATATATTTGTTGTAGTTTCATAAACTAACACACAAAAAAACGAGATGGTTAAAAACACCATATTCGTATCTTCACTCGTCTATAGAAATATGTAAAAACATGGAAATTTTAATTATTTTTATATTTTTGGAAAATACTTAAAGTTTATTTATCTCTAAGTGACTCTATGCTTAAAATAACAACAAAAACATTAATAAAATTAAAAAGTGAGGTTATTTTCATTAATCTTCACACATAAAAAAAGACAGAGACTGAGTTTTTCGAATATACTGGCCTTAAATCAGAGATAAGAACAAAATATCTGTAGGAATCAAAGCGTGTCTTTAGTGGGAGTAACCTATTATCCCAGATTTCATATCGAAACTAGGGATTGATCGGCTAAGCTGAGCGATCGCTGAGCCGTCACGGAGGCTGCCAATCACTGTGAGTTAGGTTCCTAGGTAATCCGGGTGCACTTAATGAAATTCGAATGTTAGACGACAAACAACCTTAAGGGTTTTAACATAAAGCATCAGGTAATGATTTGGTGGCTACCTGCAGATTAAAAGATATTGTGACAATTCTGTTGAGAATGAAACAATAGGTACTATTTTAGTGAATCTCATACAAACATTTAATACGCTTACGAGCACAAATACGAAAATTATGAATTCAAATCACCTCTGTCTTCTGAAACTTTTTTCAGCAAATAGTCAATTGAGGAATTAAAATTTGTATCATAGCAAACATCAATCAATCGGTAAATCTGTAAAATGATACAATAACATTTATTTATCTAAATTAAGTCTGTTCCTTAAATAGGTTGATAGTGAAATATATTTATTTGCACCAATGCTCATGCACACCAAATTAATGTAAAATCAAACAATACTACATATTATAAATAATAAAACAATAAAAAATAAACAATACAAAACAGAGAAAAACTTCAATTGTGTGCCGTAGCAATGCAAAGAGCAGAAAACTCAGTGTAATATTTACTGGTAGAGTAAATAACTGATTTTCAGTCTTCAGAATTGTTTTGAACTGATTCTGAACTGATTTTCAGAGTGTCAAAGAAACAAGTGGTGATAACATATTTTTACTTGTGAGTGTAGTTTTGTATTTAATAAGTTATTCCTAATGGCTAATAGATACATTTTTTTTTTTTATCAGAATGTAACTCTTAATAAACTGAATGACTTTATCAACTTAAAATATGTATCCGAAGTAAAGGCAATAAGCTCAAATCTACTTAATACAAAGGTATTCCTTTCTCTACGGCAATGATCACAAATCCTCATCGTTGCAAAGCGCTGCAAAAACTATGCAGATCAGCTTGTATATCTTTTGGGAATGTTTGAATTAAACATTAAAGTGCTTCGCTTGTGAGCGTACTCGCTAATTTATTACTTAATTTAATTAATTAGATTGCTAAACAAACAGCATGTGAAACAACGAGTGAAACACAACGCTTGACTTGTTTTAATGGCGTGCATGCCCGTCATAATCATAATAATACAAAATAATAGTTTTACGACGGCCCCATGTTGTTTTTCGGTAAGCATCTAGTTTTATTTGTTATCCAAAATATCCTTGAGATAATTTATGATTTGAGTGATTTGTTTTGATGGCTTGATTCGCCATAAAAACCTTTTGGGAGATAAAAGATTTTGGCAAAATTAAATATTAAGATTAGTGCTCTGCAGAACGAAATTATGTTTTAAGCCCGTAAATCTTTGTTTTCAAAGTTCCATTGCCTACACCAGACAGCTTTCGAAGTACTCCTACTCTCGTCATTTTGTGGAGGTGCTTACCTATTGCTTAGTTAGTTACAGTCAGCAGCACGTCACGTTAAACAAAACTGTCAAACATCTACAAATTATTATGTTACTTAATGTTTTTGCAATTGATTGAAACTTATTACCCTGTTGTGGGAGCCCTGCGTGTCGTTACTGCACTTCATTTCTTACTTCTTCTTGTAAATCTATCAGCGAAGCGAATATGGAATCGATACAATAACATTTACTTTAATATGCTTCATTTTTTCTCAATATCAGTGTCTCAGTTAAATAATATGCTACTTAATAAAACATTATTTCGTGTCTTAACATCCCGTATCGCCGTCACGTAAGCGCTGTCTCAGCCCCCAATTCCCGAATTTACATAATATTTCCATACGAACGCCACTTGCTCAAGTCGCATCGCGGCTTCTTGTTTGTTTTGCATACAATTATGATATTGTAAAAAAAAGTGTGTTTACACGCGATCTGTTTATATCTTAACTGTATTATTATATGATAGTATCTACTTAGAGAGTCCTTTCCTCACCACCGTAGAACAATTAATAGGTGAAGTTAACTAAAGTAGTGATATATCAGGTGACTGTGCGGCCAGCACTTAAAATTTAAAAAAGTACGTCATAATAATCATTTGAACGGGGACACTACTCCTGCAAAAATATTCATAAATAAAGTGTTTATTCAATCTCCGCAAGTGTTCAGAATAATAGCTAATTTTTAAAGAATAAACTGGAATGGCAAAGGAATCCTCTACCGCCACATTTTAATAAAGATCGTTTCCACAATCTGCGGACAGAAGCCATGAATATTTCAAAGGACTTGGAAATTGATTAAGCCCTCAACATACGGTACTTTTGCTTCGAAGAAATCGAGCCTCTTTGATAGAAAATATGATAAACAGACGATAATAATACACCAATGAAGAATAAATATGAATATATAGGGAAATAGTGTCAAAATTTTCCACCAAATCTGCTTCACTTGATGGAAGTTGTAAAAGACCCATCATCATTTAATAACGTTATATTTTGATAAAACAGCGATGATGACACCGTGACAATACATTCGTAAATTATATACCGCTAGTAAATAATTTAGAACTCGGAAGTAAAAAATAATAAATATCTATGTAAGTAATAATTTGGTTCCTTGTCCCATTCAATGAACCTAATGGCAGGTGAAAACTTTGTGTTGCATAAAATTTTACAGTGAAAAAACTATGTCGCCACGTTAATCACTAGGTCAAACAAAACAATGCCAGATCTAAATCAACCTTCGAAAAGGAATGTTAAGGCTCTTATAGCCCTCAAAAAGCACCCTTAATTTAATAAAATCTAGCTCGCTAGGTACCTACACAATATATCAAAAATTACTACTACAACAAAATATATTTTACTAAGATTATTATTTGTAAATAAAACACCTTAGCTTCAGTCTGTACATGTAATTTTAGATAAATTATGCACTTCGCGAGCAATAAATTTAATTAGGTTGAAGACGTCACTTTGACGGCTATATAGGGCCCTTAATGTCATACGTGTAGGATCGAAATATTAATCTTAACACAAACGCCATAGCAAGCCTCTGATGAGCACCGTTACCGTTCATCTCTGACCCCGTTATTTACTCGTAATTATGTTCAAACAGTAGTGCCTCAACCATACTACATGGCAAAGAGAAGGCACAATTTTGCGCCGATAGAAATTTGACGACATGGAGCCATGATACAGATGTATGCAGTAGATCAAAAAAATAACTTTCTTATTCCGAAACATGGACTAAAATTAAATTAAACCTGATCTAAAGCTAGCAGACTCAGCTGAAGTGGCAATGGGCAGAACACATAGCGAGAAGAACTGATGGCCGTTGGGGCGGAAAGGTTCTAGAATGGCGACCGCGCACCGGACGACGCTCCGTGGGTAGGCCCCCGACAAGGTGGACCGACGATCTGGTGAAGGTCGCGGGAAGCCACTGGATGCGGACAGCGCAGGACCGATCGTCGTGGAGATCCTTAGGAGAGGCCTATACCCAGCAGTGGGTGTCGTGCGGCTGATATGATGATGATGATGAAAGCTATTTTTATTTTACCTTAAATGAAGAAAATGACAGCATATTCTTAACCAATTAAGTTTAGACCACATATTAAAATATGGAAATTTTGTATTGAATTGCGTTAAGTTGAATAATGATTCATTTATGCTAGCTGTAGAAAAAAATAAAGAGAATCTGCATAAAGCAAAGCTATTGTTTCTACGAGGTGACAAATAATGCGCGAGATGTACGTGACGCTCTGCTTGTTTGGCAACAATACACAACAATGTAGGAATTGCTCGATTACTAAGTATAATATAGACAGACATTGTTTCTAATGATAGTTCGGTGAGACACAACATGTCTTTGGGATCTTATTGTATTGCTCAACGGAATAGTGCTTGGCCTTCACGTCACCCGATGTTAAGTGACGATAAGGCTGAAGGTGGAATCCTCATCACTGAGGAACTAGCTATCTTACGTTTAACTGCTGGAACACAAAAAAAATAGTTGTCATGGCGTCAGACTTAGGTAAGATAGTGGTAGCTAGCCAGGCGGACATGAAATAAGCCCTACCACCAACCAAACTGAATACAAATTGTAACCCCCCCCCCCCCCTGGGAATCAAACCCGTGACCCCTGCGTTTTACACGGGTGGGCGAACCACTAGACCACAGAGGCTGTTAAAAGTTCTTAGTTGTATGATGTGTATGATTGACCTAATTTAATATGATGCAAAATATCCGGATAATAAAAGGTCGAAATTTATTCAAAATTATTTTTAAGTAATGTTAATTTAAAATAAATTATTTCCAGTTATAATATTATAATGTAATAATATTATACTTCAGATTCGTCCTCGATATTAGTATATTAACACATGTAGTACCGCTTTCATGTATCACCACTTAGCACGTTATTTTAAAGCAATAACCTAAAAAACCTAAAAAGAGAAGGTTTTTTGACTTAAAATTGACAGATATTTTGACATTTCCGGTCCAATTTTGCCCTGTCACTGCTACACACCAACCACTTCATTCGCTTTTCGTGCTTCGCCACGGACGCACGTATACAGTCTCAAAGTGAGACTTCTTCAGAATTATATTTTTACAGTGAAAATTAAATTATAGTTAAGCATTTACTTCGTGAAGAAAGAAAAAAGTTTTCAAGACAGAAGAGGACAAGAAGAAGAAGTCAAGACGGAGGAACACTTTTAAATGCCGTTTACTTGGTTAAACAGCATAATTGTCTGCTATTTATCTGATGCGAACTTACCATAGTGGGTACTTTCTGTCAGTTTTTTATTTATCTAATGCGAACTTACCATACTGGGTACTTTCTGTCAGTTTATTTATTTGTCTGATGCGAATTTACCATACTGGGTACTTTCTGTCAAAGCATTGTGTTTAAGACACAATTAAATATCTATTGCACTCGAGATAGTCATACTGGACTATTTCACCGCATAGATACGTCAAACAACGCTACTGCAGCAACTCAAAGTGCCGTTGACGACGCGACATTGTAAAAAAGCAGACTACCCTCAAAGGTTGCCACGTTGTTGGAACCGCTGCCGAGCACCAATCGGGTGACTCCGTCGTCCGCTGAATCGCCGCCATCCACCTTCCAGGCAGGCGGCCGCTGTGCTGGAGCTGCAAGAGCAGCCCTGACAACAGCGTTGCTCATCAGGTATGAATTTTGACATCATGATATCCTTGGTGTTTAGTTAATCTCAACGGTATTATAGTGTACCATCGGTACTAAGATAAATTTATAGTTTACAAAACTGACAGAGTTAGCTATAAATGCTAAAACTTGATAACTTAATGGAACCAGATATTGAGTTATACAGCAAATAGCTCATACCTGATACTTCACACACCTATTATGTGAAATAGCTTAGCTGCTGAAATAGCTAGCTGCTGGCATGCTGATAGAAATTTCAACTAAAAATGGAATAACAGAATCCTTACATTTTATTATCTATAAATGAATCATAATTGCAATGCAATTATCCTACTAATATTATAAATGTGAAAGTTTGTGGGTTTAGATGTTTTTTCCTCAATCACGCCAAAACTACTGAACGGATTTGGTTGAAATTTGGCACACATATGGTAAGTAGCCTAGATTAAAACATAAAATGATTTTAATCCTGATATTCCCACGGAAACGGGAACTACACGGGTGAAAACCCGGGTGGCCGCTAGTAAATCATAAATGCAATTTATGTTTGTTGGAATACAATAAAAAAATTAATCATTTGCCTTAACTAGGAAACCTTGTATTTCAGGCGGGTAGACCTAACATGTTGAACTTGTTCATTACTAACTATTTAGTATGTTTCTTTCTAAGCTATGGCCTTGTACAAATTATCTCTATTACTTTTCAAATTTAATTTGTGTGAGTGTGTACAAAATAATGTTTCTGGTGTGGGAAAATTATTAGCTACAAGTGTCAGTGAAGTTTTAGGCAGCTTTCCAATACAAAACTATATACACCTTTTTGTGACAGTATTTCGATTTTTTTACATAATGTGGGGCATTACGACGTTCAATTATACCGTACGCGATCAACTCTAGTGTAGCTGAGGCTGCTCACTTAAAAGGCCACCGACAGTTCAGTCGAATATGAATGATGCATTGGCCACAGGCCTGATGTGAACGATATTCATCAACAAAAAAAAAAAAACTGTAAGTAAATCGGGCGCAGTACTCAATAAAACAATTTTAAAACTGATTTATATATTTATTTGCCTTAAAAACGACAACAAAAGACGTAGGCAGGTATGTCACATGCTTCATCTCCGACGGCAAGCGAACAGCGAGACGCGACGAGGAAGCCCCATCAGCTGTTTGTTTCGTCAGTCACAGCAGACTCGCAGACGGGCATTACGGCCCATCCAAATAGTTGCCGATGATGCATCATTAATTTTTGCCTTCAATCATCATACGTGAGGTAAGGACACCCGTTAAGATAAACAGATGTCACGCCAGCACGCACCCTCACGAATACGTGAGGGTGCGTGCTGGTGTGACATCTGTCTGTATTCAGCGAATACAGGCAGTGGTCACCGACTACAGGCGCAAAGGTCCACTTAATCGTCTGTGTGAATATACCATTTAGCCGCGCTACACAGGTCACCCACATTATTATTATATTTTTCTATTATATACATAATCATCTCTAGTCGAGCAGAATGCATAACAGTTATAATACATACAAATAATAGTTTTGTTATAATTTGTTGAAGGTTCAACAGAAGGTGACATGAGTAAAAAAAAAAAAAAAAACAGGTTGTCTTATCAGATTTAGTTAAGAACTGTTTAAAATTTGATTTAGCTTTTATAAAAAATTACGTACTCTAAGTACTTAAAAATAATTTTATCACGATTAAAAATGTAACTTATTGTTTTTAAAAACACAGTCTAGACATCCCATCACCTTTAAGGTTTTAATATTGATAAGAAAGTGATAGAAATATACGAATTTAAAATCATAAATTTTGGGCATTTTAGTGCCCATATTTTTATTACAAAACTACCGCCGCCGGCTATAAAGTTTTTTAAATAGCATGATTTACCTGTTATTGGACTATTTATAAGGGTCTCGGAACGTTTTAGAAATGAAGTTGATCTTTTTATATACAATTTTTTTTTTTATATACAGCTCTCGTCGCAACTTTCCATTATATTACAGATGTATTAGCAATTATGATCTTTACAAGACAAACGTTCACAAAACTGCAGAAATCACTTAGTTGAATGTCATCGATACTTACACAGAATTCCGCGTAAGTCTAATTAGAGACAACATATTTTCTTTTGGGCCTTTCAACAACGGGGTGGACTAGGAAACACTAGTGGTCACATCAGGAAACACAAATTGCAAAATATTTGCATATCAATTATCTAGAACATGCAGTTCAATATGCTTTCATTGCAATTTTTCTTATTGTATTCAGTGCGGGGTGTTAAGTATTCTAGATATTATTATTCTGATGCTAAATAGAAATTATTCAATTCATAAATTCAAAAACTAATCACCAGTTTTGGTTTTTTTTTCCAGATTGAGATTGAGTAAATTCAAATGCAATGCAAGTCGAATTAAGCAGTGGAGATATAATGCTGTAGATTTTCTTTTTCTTTATTTCTAGCACTTGATTTCAAAAATATTTATTTTCTAATTTGAGATTATAGCATTCACAATGCTATTTTGGTTTAGTATTATACAAAGACTATTCTGACACAAAGACACCTATTATTTTAATTCTTTTCCACCAGTTTTTTAAACGAAGGCGTAACGATTGTGCCATCATAATCGTCACAATCTTGAGCCTCGGTTTGGCACCTCTTATTCACATGTAAGGTACTTCTTCGTATATCTTATTCTAATACAAAGTATTAACATTTTATAACTTTTAATTTCAGGGACGGCACAAATAAATTGGTTTTCATAACATTATCAAGGTGGTATTATTTTACAGGTATATTATTTATGTAATTGTTGAAGCTGCTGTCTGTTAATACTATCAGGAAGTACAGAGTTTGGTAACAGAAACGGTTCGATTATTTATCAAATAGTAATATAGACAAATAAACATTTTTTTTTACAGATGTGTATAACACAATTATCAGTATTACATAATATTGCGTTCATTATTGAATGGACAAAATTGAGCTAATCTCAAGGTTTGGTAAAGAATTTAACTAAGTACGCCTTTGCGTAGACTTCATTGTACAAATACAATTGATATCTTAGATTACTTAAGACATTTTATTACGTATTTTCCAATTTTATTCTTTTTTCATCATTTTTATCTTAAAAGTTTAACTTTGATTACTATTGCACAAATAATGCAAACAATACAAAAAAAAAACAAGAATGGATCATACATATTTATATTAAATAAACAGTTCATAATCACTTCTTATTTAGAAAGAAATTAAATTCTATATGTAAGTAATAGATTGCTGAAATGAAACATTTAATGAAATGAAGTAGACTTGTGTTGTGTCCAACCAGTTTTAGTACTCGACGTATGCCGATACCTTTATAGCCCTAACAAAAAATGTTACTATAGATGTTCCAGGTAACACGGCGAAATGGTCAACGACTCCGCTATATTTGCAAAATATTAAAACATTATCACCGATAATCAAACTGAGTTTTCCAAACCAACCTTGTATATTTTATATGTATATATGTGCGTGTATATATATATATATATATATATATATATATATATATATATATATATATAAATATATATATTGTACCAGCCATCTATAGGTACCGTTTTTAGTATATGTAATCATGTAAAACGTTCAGAATAATGTTAAATGGTATTCTTTTCTTTTTTAAAAAAGACTAATACGCAAGAAATGATATTTCCATTTTCTTATTATAATGCTTTTAACATCTACATGTGTTAATATACTAATATCGAGGACGAATCTGAAGTATAATTAATGATTAAACGAACTTACCTGTAAGTGAAGTTCTATCATAATTATACGAAGGATTCGTCCGAAGATATTAGTATAGAATCCCACCCTCCCTACTCATTATTGTAAATTACAATAACTGTTTACCCACTGAAGAAAATGAGGAAATATCATAGGATTTGGACTTTAAACTAAATGAAGTGGTTGGTGTGTAGCAGTGACAGGGCAAAATTGGACCGGAAATGTCAAAATATCTGTCAATTTTAAGTCAAAAAACCTTCTCTTTTTAGGTTTTTTAGGTTATTGCTTTAAAATAACGTGCTAAGTGGTGATACATGCAAGCGGTACTACATGTGTTAATATACTAATATCTTCGGACGAATCCTTCGTATAATTATGATAGAACTTCACTTACAGGTAAGTTCGTTTAATCATTAATTATTTCCTGTAATAATATTAATAATATTAGTAATAATATTGTAATATAATATTAATTTTAAAATAATTAAACCTTTTCAGTATGATGAAATGAGCATGGAAAAGCATATAAATAATATAATCAAAGCACGTATTCTGTTACTGACTTCCTCACACACTGTGTCATCGTATTTCTAACACAATTAGCTGGCTTTATCCAATTTCCAACATGAATTCCTCTTTAATTTCGGTGAACAGTCAAATTGACTTGAATTGATGGTAGGTAAAGAAGGAGATTCCAAACCTTGTTTGTGAATTAAATATATTTCGTCGTTAATGACTGTAACGTAAATACGTATATCGGCGTTTCGTTACTAAGGTTTTTATTGATTGTTAACAAAAGATGTGATGCTATTTTCAAAAATTACCTACCTATTTTAAAACTGAAATCAATAACTTATTTGGTAAATTCTTTGTAACATTAACTCATCATTATTCTACGCCATAATGAAAAATAAAATTTTGAAAGAAAGAAAGAAAGAAAATTATTTCAACACAGACTCAGTAATAATTATTATACTAAACTAGTGTATTAAAACAAACAAAAATATAAATTACAGCAAAAGAAAGTTAAAGAAATAAGGATAAAAGCTGTGCTAAAACAGGTTACCAATTCAGCATGAGTCAGATTTGCGAAATTTTCAAATGTTTATGTAATGTTATGTTAAGGCGGTTGTATGACCGAAAGTAGTGCCCTCAGAGGTTTTTATTTAATAAGTTAATAATAGGAGAAGATTTTAATAATGTTTATCGTGGAGATTTTAGGGCCCATAGTCTAGTATTTTTAGAAGGTATCACTACATGCCCTCGTAGTCATTCGTAGAAGTAGATAGCAAATGTGTCAAAAACGGTCACTTTTAACAGTTTTTCTATCTACGTCCAGCAGTGACTACTAGGGAATGTAACGATACCGTCTAAAAATACAAGACTGTGAGCCCTAAAATCTCCACGATAAACATTTTTAAAATTGTGTATTAGAATTATAATATTAAATAAAATTCACCGCGAAGCCACTTTCGCTCAGGGTACCACCTTAAGCAATAACGTTGATCTGCTGGCCCCCTAGTATGACCACCGAAACACGATATACATTATTATCAAGTGATATAGCGTTTTATCGACTCAACTGTCAAAATCCACTGTCTTTTGACAGTTTAACGTGGCAAATCATATTGCGTTCTGGTCATGCTAATCTTGAATAAATATTGCTTGAGGCGAATACATAAAAAAGGGATAAGAAGCTTTTACTACATTAAAAAAAACTTGTTATTTTAAATAGGCATTAAAATACTTGTTTAAATACTGTCAGTAAGCATTGTCCTACTTACTGCCCACTCCCCATTCGTCATTGCCCATTACCTCAGTATACAGGCTGTCCCAAAACTTTGCCACACGGAAAAAAAGTACCTTAAATATTGAAGATAGGAAATTTTACTGAAAGAAGAAAGTTCGAATCCTGGTTAAGACAGGCGATTTTACAAAAATCTTAGAATGTAGTTCCGATTATTTTTAAAATCAAAATTAAGTCTTCTTTCAGTATATCCTACCTATACCTATTTAAGGTACTCTCCTTCTATGTGGTAAAGCTTTGGGACACCCTGTATGTATATATTTTGAAAAAAGTATATACAATGCACTGTGGCGACCCTGTTAAATATCAACCGTCTGGCCGACCGCACCTGGCCACAATAAAATAATGGATGGTGTACATTGCGCGCTATAACCCATCGCCTGATTAATGAAGCGGAGTGGGCCGCCGATCGATAGAGCAATAGCTTAGGTGGCCGGAAAATTGATGTATACACAATTTATTTTATGGTACGGGTATTGTTTGAAAGGCTGATTGGTAGACAAAAATGTAATAGCCTTTTTTTCCTTCAATGAGTTTGATTGGTTTCGGTAAAAGTTACTTAGTTATTTAGATAACTAGTAAGTTTTTAATAGTCCCACAGGAAAGCGGAATTCATACTGAACTGCTGTACGGAAGCCGCGTTGCTCTAAGTTTGCGAATTGAAATTGAAAGATTGCTTCAAAACTGTTAATATTGAATTTACATTATTAGGTACTTACTAATGAAATAACTTTACCAATTAGTCCTTATCATAGAATGAGATTGAGTAGGGAAGACCGATAATTTTAACCAACTCTCGTGAATTTAACGTTCCAACATTGATTTTTTTATAATAGCAAACACGGCCGGAATCCATTTTGGCATGCAAGCTCGCACTTTCGTGTTGGCAAGAGCCCAGAGACATCTTCAGGAGTGCTAACGGGGAGTGCAAGTGAAAAGCGAATAAAAATAAAATAAAAGGACTGACATCCAAGACATGACCTCTTTTCAAAACAACTAAATAAGAAAAATATTTTAAAGATAAATTCGTGTATATTTTTTTTTATATAAGGTACTAATGAGTCAGGATCAAACTTTATCAATTATGTTCGTTAATAAAAGTTTATATAATAAAACTTTTTAAGGTCGTTATAGCACCGAAAGTAGCGCCCTCAAAGGATTTTATTTAATAAGTTGCTAATAGAAAATGATTATAATAAAACTTCATGTGGAATTTTTAGAGCCCATGGTCTAGTATTTTTAGAAGGTATCACTATATTCCCTCATAGTCATTCGTAAAAGTAGATAGCATAGCAAATGTGTGAAATACTGCCACTTTTAACAGTTTTGCTATACTTCTGGCAGGGACTACGAGGGAATGTAATTATACCATTTAAAAATACTAGTATGAGTAATTAGAAAATAATAATACTGTGTAAATGTTATTTAAATAAATATTAATTAAATTGCATTTTTTTCGCGTGTCACTTCGCTTTGAATTAGTCTCTTTTGAATAATGCAAATGTCTTAATCTTGGCTTCTATAATGATTCTATGATGTTTCTCTTGTTAATTTTAAAACGTACATAGAGTCGAAAGCTAACGCTTAAAGCCAACTTATAATGTTTAATCGACATCGACAGTCGGTGTCGTATGACGACAATTTTCTGGTAGCTTTATTGATTGATTTTTAACTCTCAAATGCATATACTGATTGTTAGCTCCATTCTGAATCCCAGAGCGATCCAATTGTCGGCCGATTAAAATCACAAGTGCGCGCTGGCTCGTATAACTTGGATCACCCACTCGTTGCATAGTCCGCAAGTCATCGCTGACGCGCCCGTGACGCTTCGAATTCCTAACCAAGCACCTTTTATCCGTTTTTACTGCTAACGTGCAGTCTGAAGCAATCAGAACGTGGCGCAAAAAAACGACGAATTTAACATTAATGAATAAGTATTTTACTTGAAGTTACTTGGTGTTTTGATTATTTGTAAAAGGAATAAAATAAAAATTCTACGTTTTAATGCATTTTAACATTTTCAATTGTATCTTGTTTATTACAAACGCTTGGAACAAACGCTAACCAAAGTCTAAAAGCATCGGTATAACGTCGCTGTAAGTTTAAAATGACGTATGTGTTTTTTTTTTATTTTTTATCAGCTGTATGCGTAGTTTTAAACGGAATCTTCATTGTGTCTAAATGCCATTAGTAGTTGTGTTGGACGATTCTGAACTTCAAATTAATATACAAAAAGTCTCTAGTTTTTGTAAAATTGCCTTAAGTCGGACATACGAAATTTTGAGTTACGTTTATATTTGACAGGTTCAAGCTATTTTGTTTGTTATAATTTCATTGCGGTTATACCAAAAAGTCGTAGGCATAGTCGTAATATTCATTCTAATAAATAGTTTTTGACGTGTTTTATGAAACAGTCTGTTCTTACATACGACTTTCTGGAATGACAGCGTCAAGAAGGCGTATTGCGTTTTCTGATTTCAAAAGTTTGTAGGTGTTTCCTGAAAACAGTCTATTTTTACATACGTCCTTTTGAACTGACAGCGACGATAAGCTGTGTTATTCAAGTCACAATCTCAGAAGAAAATTGTATGCTTATATTACATTAATTATGGCTAGGGAAGGCATAGAAGGTACATACGCACGATAATTTGGCAAATTTGTTATATCCAATGTGCAGTGGAGATGCGCTACTTACAAATAAGAGAACTTAGTTTTTATAGCTTTGCTGCCCTTAAAGCCATTTTAGCTGAACACCTTTTTATGTCTTTCAAAAGTTAAAAAGTGTTTTAGACTAAAATAAAAACATTAATCCGAGCTGGGACACGCACTGCGATAGTAAAAACGTCAGTCCACTGCGTAATTAGTCTGAGCCGCCTAACCGTTGTTAAAGCGGTTTAATTGCAACGGAACGGGGATTTTATTCACTGCGTCTTAAGGTCTTAAATGAAACGACAACTGAGCTGACATGTCCTTTGCTGTTGTAGTACTAATTACGAAGCTCAGGGTAGCAAAACGTAGAAAATGAGTAGGAAAAACTCGTCTTAGTCTCACTTAACACGAAAGCTCGTTCATTTTTCAACAAAAAATATAAAATTACGCCTTGAAATACCCACCCAATTCCTAAAATAAATATAATACCTCCGGAGCCTTCGGGATTGTTTTCATAAATTCCCAATTGCTTCTTCTCGTTACAAAATGATGTATGAGCTAATAAATAAATAAAGATATCTTGTGCCGGTAACTGGGGCCCAAACTCTCACGGGGACACCAAGTCCCGAATAATTGAGATGGATACGCGTTTTCTTGTCCCTTGTGAATGGACAAGAAAAATGATCTCCCTGTGTTTGGGTAAAGTCAATCTGCAACTATATAATTTGCATACTTTTGTATTCAGGATTGTTCATTATTTTGTAATTAGCAGTACCTACCGTAAGGTGAGAGCGTATAAATAAATAAGTTGTTTTGTTGCAAAGACGTTTTGTAACGACATTAAATTGCAAGTATCTCAGAGAAGCTTTAGTAATAGTACAGTGCTAAATAAATTCCCAAAGACCTCCTTTTTTTAAAGTCGGTTAATAAACTTAGGCAGATTTTTTTTCAATTTGAAACGTTTGACTCCAATACAGTATAGCGACTTTTTTTCTTGACGATGCAATCGTGAAATATAACGCTCAATTAGAATTGGTAAACTGCGGAACAGCAGACAGGGTTTTAGTTAAATAATTTGTTACAATCCTAAACTCATAATAAAAATATTTTAATAGCAACTCCGATCATGCATTTGTAAAGCAAAATTACGTCAGTACTATACTAATTCTGTGGCAAAATTTAACCTCATTTTCCACCCTCCTCTGTTTTTGAGGATTTGTGAAATTATATTTATTGGTGCAGGCTGTGGTAAATATCAATTTGGCACGTTTGCCGCCATAATGCGATTTGCGAGAATAAATTATGGTTGTTGGTGGTTTGCGCGACTACTTGTATTATTCTGTACCTGTGTCTACAATAGTCTACATACAATAACCTAGATTTTGTTTTCTTATTTTATGAGCTATTACTTACCCATTTAGCGCCATATAAAAACTAAATCTAGAATTTTTATTAAACAAGCTAGAAAGAAATTTCGTCTTGTCTATTCTCGAATGTGTCTGAGGAAAAACTGTTAGATTTTTTGACTATGAATACTGAGACTCCTGCAATAACACAAATTAGCTCTGAACCTACTAACAAGATTCAATACAAAATAAGCATTGGGCCACATTAAATAACTTACAATCATGCCACTGGATCAAGCGGCATGATCATAATTGTCACCAACATGCCATTCAGTTTCCATGATTGTGATTGGTCTCCATAAGGGTGCGGGTTCGAGTCACGTCTGGTAAGCTAAGGTAGAGTCGGTCTATTCTATTATATTATTATAACATATTTTCAAAAAGAGGCCCCATAAAAACATTATAAATAATGTCCCTTAGTTTCGAAGGGTTCGATTCAAAAATCTGACTATCAAACATCAATAAACGGGTGATGTAACCGTTTATCCCCTCGAAAGGATTTCCAAAATCCTAGATTTTCAGCTCCAGCTTAATCTATAGCTTGTTACGGACTGACAGGCAGGTTCTCCCGTCGCAGGCTGTCAGGGGAACTCCCGATATCCCAGCTATCAACAACGCTCGCGCTCTTCAATTTGTCACTGCGAATGCTGAGATTTGCGGGGAGTGGCAGCTTTAGGCGGTGTCAGATAGATATGTTTTTTGCTATCTTTAACTGCAATAGTGAAAAAACTAACTGGATACCTACCTATTTAGAAACAAGGTGGTTTTAAAAGGAGTTTTGGAGTAAAAAGTATCAATTTTCTCCAAACTGATTTTATACCTATAATGGACTCTCACTCGACAGATGAATCAAATCTTATGCTAACAGTACCAATACAGTCGGTAGTCCTAACAATCAATATTGAATACATACTGTGAACAACCTTTTACCTAACATCAACAGTATTTACTGACTCTCCTCTACATCTAAGCTTTCCAGGTGACTGGATTCTGTTAGCAGTGCAATCGCAGCTCCGTCATATATTGCCAAACAAGACCGATGGGACATTGCAGTGTGCATCAGTGCTCGCGCTCATTCGATTTGCCACCTGTGTCTCAATTCTCATCCAAAATGCAGGCTATTATTTAGAAACTTCACTCGTATCTCGATGTTAAACACTATCGATATATTTGTGTAAAATACGACGTTTTTCAATACATTTTCGTAGTGAATTCGAAAATTTATCATCTTAAAACTATATTCTCTTAGCGATGTAGTGGGATAGTACTTGGCTTTCATCTCACCTAATATTAGTGACGATAAGGCCGAAGGTGGAAGCGCACTACACCCGGAATCTTCATCACTGAGGAACTGGCTATCTTTCTTCTAACTGCCGGAACACAACAATTTATAAATTGTTGTTATGGCGTCAGACTTAGGTAAGATGGTGGTAGCTAGCCAGGCGAACTCGAAATAAACCCTACCACGAACCAAACCGAGTTCAAAATGTACGTACCCCCCCTGGGAAACGAACCCACTGCGTCTTACACGGGTGGGCGAATCACTAGACCACAGAGGCGGTTAGGTTCTTTTATCAAAGAAGTAAGTTTAAAGTTAGTTCACAATCACACTTAGATAATTTTCTAAGTGTACTCATATTAAAAAATTCAGGTTGCACTCCGGGAGTGCGGGCAGAAGTGAAAACTTGAATATTAACGTTGTGCATTTTTTATATTTTGGAATGGTTAGGGAATAATTTTGCACAAATTGCCGTCTTACGAATTTACTCTGCATTTAAATTAACCAATACAGAACAGTATTGTACGAAGGTCTTATCTATAGCTTGACAGAAAATCTAGTTTTGACATTGAATTAAAAAATTAGCGCGATGCTATAGTGACACAAGTGTTTACGTCTTGAAATGACGCGCCGCTATTTTCGCCGCAGTAGAAAGAGAGGGGGATACTTCCGTCGCCGGCTGTCTACGCTACATCCGTCTTACGAATTTTCGATCCGGGTCACGTGACCCTGACTGACGCGAGTTTAACATTTTTTCCCCATTACAAAAAAAAGTGTACAACGCCGCTAAAGAAGTTTTCACTTCAAAAACCAATGCAAATCGCAGGCTAATGAATAAGTAGTTCCGACTTAGCGCTATATTCGCTACACCGTCAATTTGTCCCATTGGAGCGTTTCGGACCAATCCGGCGAGTGCTTAATTCCGAAGACTACAACGATTAATTTGAAAGCCTCCGCTTCCGATTGGCTGCAACGAAATGTAGTGAGATTGAAATATTTCTTCAGACGCTTAACGATATCTTAGATTGTATCCTGTCGTTTTTTGTTATGTTGTTTTAAAATGGTAAGAACTATCGATCTCGGTAATACAATAAAATTATGTATGGCGTTTGTTACGCGGACAGGCTGTCATATTGGAAGGACTTGATCGGTGTGCGTTAATGTTTAGTAATAATACATACGAAACACTTTCGGTGTTATTACAAAAGATTTTTAAACATCCGTTTAAATTAGACCACTTTTTAAATGGGATACTGTCTCTTTCAAACAATATTGTCAAAAAAGTTAGACATTGTTTAAAAGTATCACATTTAAACAATGTCTAAGTTAAACAGGTGCTTAAAATATTTGTAACAACACCATTTTAGTAAAGATTTGAAACCTAGAGTACTGTTACTGAACTTATCGTAGCAACTCTTCATTGCACCCTGATTCGCAATGACTAATCTTCGTAGTATGGCGATGGCGTAGACTCTTGCTACTGTCACGTGGCAGACACGCTGTTAATATTTATATGGTGCCCATTCGCAAGACGTTAAAATCAAACTTCTAAAGAGGGCTCCACACTCGCGCCGCGAAAGCCCGCGAAGGCCGCGAACCGCGAGTGTGGAGGGTTTCGCGGCTTCGCGTATGGGCTTCGCGTTCGCGCTTCGCGGCATTCCCCGTCCGGTGGCGGTTTTTTGGTCCGCGTCAAAGAACTTGTGTGCCAAACTAATGTTGCCGTGATTCGCGGCCGCGGTTCACGCACGAGTCTGGAGGGCTATATTTTTCGCACCGTTTTCATGCGCAAACCGCGCCCGTGATTCGCGGCCGCGGTTCGCGGCGCGAGTGTAGAGCCCTCTTTAGGATGGGTACCCACTTAAGTTCGCGAACTTATGCTCTGCGAGCCTATCTTGTATATTCGCGGAGTTCAATGTGGATGCTTTTGCGAACTTCTACTTGATCCCCCTTTATGTTCGTTCACATCGGATCACAAAATATGGAGCGTGCTCCAAAGTTCGCACACGTACACACTATGGCGCACTGTCGCAGGTTCGCAAAGCGCGGAGGTTCGCGAACCTAAGTGGGTTACCCTAAAGCACTTAAAAGAAGTCCAATGTATAAGCTATTCGTACCTCCGGACGCGGCGAGCAGGCCGTGCGCGCGCAGCAAAGCCAGCAGCAGCAGCGGCAGCAGCGGGCGGCGCCGCATGCCGCGCGACAGCCCCGCGCCCGCGCCGCGCCGCCGCTCGCCCCCGCGCTCGCCCTCACCTGTACCAAAACGGACAACATTTAAAAATAAATAAACCAAACAAAAGATGGGTTACTCCCAAAGGTCTATTATTTTCAAAAAAATGTAAGTTCATATTTTGGTTCCCAACGGGTCCACGACATTAAAAATTAAAAAACATTTTCTTTCCCAGCGGGTCCATGAGAATATTTGGTACAGTCAACAGTAAAAGCTGAGTATAATAATAAAAAATTACTAGTATGTAAAGTGATAGGTTATTCCCAAAACTCTATTGTTTTCAAAAAAAAATTTAGTTCATGCTTTGGTTCCCAACGGGTCCACGACATTAAAAATTAAAAAAAACATTTTCTTTCCCAGCGGGTCCATGAGAATATTTGGTATAGTCAACAGTAAAAGCTGAGTATGATAAAAATTTCTATTATGTAAAGTGTATTACTAGTATGTAAAGTGATGGTTATTCCCAAAGCTCTGTTGTTTTCAAAAAAATTAAAGTTCATATTTTGGTTCCCAACGGGTCCACACATTAAAAATTAAAAAACATTTTCTTTCCCAGCGGGTCCATGAGAGTAAAAGCTGAGTATAATGATAAAAATTAATATTATGTAAAGTGTATTACTAGTATGTTAAGTGATGGGTTATTCCCAAAGCTCTATTGTTTTCAAAAAAAATGCAAGTTCATACTTTGGTTCCCAACGGGTCCACGACATTAAAAATTAAAAAACATTTTCTTTCCCAGCGGGTCCATGAGAATATTTGGTACAGTCAACAGTAAAAGCTGAGTATAATAATAAAAAATAATATTATGTAAAGTGTATTACTAGTATGTAAAGTGATAGTTTATTCCCAAAACTCTATTGTTTTCAAAAAAAATTAAGTTCATGCTTTGGTTCCCAACGGGTCCACGACATTAAAAATTTAAAAAAAAAACATTTTCTTTCCCAGCGGGTCCATGAGAATATTTGGTATAGTCAACAGTAAAAGCTGAGTATGATAAAAATTTCTATTATGTAAAGTGTATTACTAGTATGTAAAGTGATGGTTATTCCCAAAGCTCTGTTGTTTTCAAAAAAATTAAAGTTCATATTTTGGTTCCCAACGGGTCCACGACATTAAAAATTAAAAAACATTTTCTTCCCCAGCGGGTCCATGAGAGTAGAAGCTGAGTATAATGATAAAAATTAATATTATGTAAAGTGTATTACTAGTATGTTAAGTGATGGGTTATTCCCAAAGCTCTATTGTTTTCAAAAAAAATGCAAGTTCATACTTTGGTTCCCAACGGGTCCACGACATTAAAAATTAAAAAGCATTTTCTTTACCAGCGGGTCCATGAGAATATTTGGTAGAGTCAACAGTAAAAGCTGAGTATAATGACAAAAAATAATATTATGTAAAGTGTATTTAATAGTATGTCAAGTGACTATAATTATGAACAAGGAGTCTTTATTGTATCAGACTGTCTTTAGATTAGACTAAAAAACAGTTTTAGAATAATTATAGTAAATCATCTCATCTTACTAGCATTCAAAAATCACAGTTTTGGTTTCATCCATGAATCTTTCGTAATAAAAATGTACGAGGCAAACATGTTGACACTTTTTCGACGGAGTGGGGATAAGTTCGCGCATGTGCACTTGTGAGCGACCATTAGCGCTCGCCCCTTTCCCGCCGCCCGCGTACTTCACGCGGGTGGCGGGATACCGCTACGCATACGCAAAATACGCGTTCTGCGCAATCCCCACCCGATTTTAAGATGTTTGTCTCTTACTTGTAGTCGAATCCAAAACCACAAAATTAATCATAGTACTGACGTACCAAAACGTAACATTATATAACAGGGCCGAGCCTGTCTAAAATATAGCGCCGAAAATTCGGCTAAATACGCCCGCAGTGTTTTGATGATTATAAAATAATATTGAAAGTTCAGTGGCTGAAAATCTAAACTCGCCAACTGTGTATTTTTAAACACAATTTTCTTTTTATATAAGGCTTTTATACAAGAATCCCAAACGTAGTTATTCGCAAACCATAAAAACCTATTTCATTAATTAGTGCAAGCTTAAACAAAGGAGGTCGAACAAAAGAGTTGTTTATTTCAACAACATACACACTTCTTTGTTGCTTTCAACAGTTTTGTTGTTCTTTGGAGCCTCTTGATCGGCGAAACATTTCAAATTTTCCTTTACAAAGGTTTTGTTTTATTCATTTGTGCCTTTTTTGATGCCTCGGGGCCTGACATGACCCAGTATCTTTGGTGTATCAAAAAAGTTTGTATTTGTTTAAAAAGTAAGAGCTATAGAACAAAACGCTTATAAGATTTTTTTTATTTTAAAGGAGAAGCTACAATTCTGCGGTGCGCCGTACAATAGTTTCCTACAATACGTGGTCTCGATAGCTTAAAAACACTGGAGAGAACACTCTTAAACTTAAGTACTTACTAGACTCTAAAAAAATTACTCTAGACTCCTAAAAAAGCTACAGATCTCACACTACGCGCAACTATCAGAGGCATTAAAAATGTAATTTAGAAATAAAGCACCCGCAAAGGCTCCATACATAATTAATAGGAATTCATTCTTTATCGTATTTACGATAAGTTAACAGACTGACCTCGCGCGTAAGGGACCCGCTACAGTCTACAGTTTTTGTCGCCTGCCTCCTAAAATGACTCAAACTGTAGCTTAATTCAACCCCGAGATCCAATGTTATAGCGGTCAACTAGCACCGCCAACACATTTATTTTTATCACATGTAACCAAGTCGATATTAAAAAAACCGGTCAAGAGCGAGTCGGACTCGCGCACTGAGGGTTCCGTACCATCATAATTGCACCGTTAAACCACAATCCAGAGTAGAATAATAAAATTAGTATTGCAGCTTTAGGTCAGCACCATCTCTTGACCAATAGTGGAACTAATGTTAACTTTTTTAGAAATTTGATAATTTCTAAAAAAGTGTGCTATATTAAGACATCGTTTTATTTTTCCTGTAATCTTTATATAAACTGCTGTCACATAGAATTATTTCAGATTTTTTTCTTTGCAAACTTCGGAGATAAGGGGGGGAACGGTATTTTTTTTTATATTTTTCATCATAAGTCGAAAACTATGCGGCCTAAAAAAAGAAAAAATGATGTGCAAATGGCGTTCTTTCATATGATACTCCACATGCCCTAGTATCCCACTTCAATTTTTTAAGACCCCCTTTTCAGCTCCTGTTGTAAAAGAGATATTTATTTTTTTATTCATTTCTTATTTGCAAAATAGTTGAGCAAATGTCATCTTAAACTATTTCAAATTTCAAGTTGATACCATTAGTAGTTCTCGAGAAATCCAGCTCTGGCAGACAGACAGACAGACTGAGTCACACCATAAGGGTTCCTTTTTTACCATTTTGGTACGGAACCCTAAAAACGTAGGTACTAAAATAATAAGTTCAACCACGGGATTATCTGGCACAAGTGCCATAACCAAACAATTGCAAAAAATCCCAATAAAAACAAAATTATAACCTAATAAATTACAAATGGAATTTTATAAAAGCGAGTTAAAGCGAAAATGGGTTGGAATATCCTAGTATGGAGGGTGGCATACTTAATTTCCGACATTTTGTTTTTTTTTTTTCAAAATAGCGGACACGCATAAAACCTGTGTAAATCGATAGCTAGTACCAATAAGAAACAAGAATTGTTAACAACATAATCGGCTAAAACGTCACGTTTTCGAGCTGTAAGCTATTTAAGTTGAACTGGTGGCAACACAACTGGGTAGATTTGAAGCTAAAATAAAACGTATGTATGGGCTTTAAAATATTGTGTTACGGCCATCCAAGTCTAGAATACTCTGGATTAAGTGTCAAGGTCAAAAATAGAACCCTTTCCTTACCTCGTTGGCTAATCGCGTCATTCATTTGCGGAGACACGCACACGATAGGTGAGTTATATTATCACAAGACCGAGTTGAACCGGTAACACATATTAAAAATCTTTTAATACCTACGAAAGCCTATTAAAATGTCATTTTTTTCAAACTGGTAACCCTTTACCTACCGCTTGTTGACTTTTACTCTAGTCTAGACCTAGATGACCGTAAAACAATATTTTAGAGCCCATGCATACGTTTTATTTTAGCTTCAAATCTACCCAGTGGTGTCGCCACCAGTTCAACTTTAATAGCTTACAACTCGAAAACGTGACGTTTTAGGCGATTATGTCGTTAACAATTCTTGTTTGTATTGCTACTTGCTATCGATTTACACTGGTTTCATGCGTGTCCGCTATTTTGAAAAAAAAAAAACAAAATGGCGGACAGTAGGTATGCCAAAATATCAAAACCCCTTTCAGGAAAGCACGAATTATTCGCTTTCATAACACTCTATTTAAAAAAAAAGAAGTAAACAAGCAATAAAGAATGGTAATCGTTTTACTCATTGTAAAACATTGTTCGCTCGGAAATATCTATCTTTGTCGTTGCCAATTCTTTGATAAACCTTTTTAATACTTTCACCGAGAGACGTTTCAAAGACATTCCTTTAATTTTTATCATAACTTTATAGAGTATTGATATAAAAAATAAAACTGAAAATGGTGTTGTTTTGCTACTAATCTATGTAAATACTTAGGAGTTATGCTAGGAATGTGTTAACAGAAGCTGTTTTATTGTTTTTCTTTTGTTGTTATTAGAAACCGGAATAAATTCTCAAAATACCCACAAACTCAAACCTTTTCGTTTCCCGGAGCTAAAGAGCCAAAAACTTATTCGAAACAATACAAATGCCATCGTGAAACTTCTTCGGTATAAATCGGAGTGTGAAAAGCCGGGAGACGACAACGGCTGGGAGCCTACAATGACCGCTGTCCGGCGCGACCCGCATTCCGCAAGTTCGTAATTGAATTGTCCGTTTATGGGACCCTAAGGGTGAGAACCTAAAGCTTTAGGCCAGATACAAAAGTATTATGTACTGGTTCTATGGGAGTTTGGTTTTGAAGTTGGGTACGAAGAATTGATTCTGTTTTGAATATTAAGAGTAAACGTATGCTAAGACGCAGGCGACTGACACAGACAAGGTTCGTGCGTCGCACAAAATATATCTGTCTGTCCTACCTTCGTGGCCTATATCTGTCTCATCGGCCCTGGAGCCCTATATTTGAATCCTTCGGCGTCGAGCGCTATTTAGGCTGCGTTCAAACGATAACACACGACCCGACCTCAACCCGAGCTCAATTCAAACTCACCTCAACCGCAGCCCACCTTGAAATACATCGCTTATAATTTTGAGTCTTATGACAGATTAATGAGCTCTTGTGTAATGTTCAGGTGAGTTTGAGGTGAGTTCGGGTTGAGTTTGAGTTGAGTTCGGGTTGTGTTCGGGTTGAGTTTGAGTTGAGTTCAGGTTGAGGGCAAGTCGTGCGTTATCGTTTGAACGCAGCCTATTTTATCATTTTCATTCTATATAGCAAAATCCGTATTTTTTTAATCGCTCGTTGATTAGCGGTTGTCAGTCAGTCTCTATTTGGTCAGCGGTTTTGGAGTACGATCTGTGACATTTACGACGCATGCAACTTAAGGCTCCATGATAGGAAAACATATTTTGCGCGGGTCATATTTTTATATAGAAAACCTAAAGTTGTAGCCACAAAAAAAACATACTACAAGCTAAAGAGATTATCTAGTAGCTAGAAGTCTTAAATTGAGTATAAATCTCACAGATGATTGTAAAAATAAATCAGAAGATCATCAAAAGCGCTTGTTGCGGGACTCGCGGGTCATATTTATTATATTACATCAAAATACACTTTAATGTACTGTGAAGTTACTCCAATATATTTTATAAGAAAGATAATTGTACTAAAGATAATGATGAAAAAAAAACCGGACAAGTGCGAGTCGGGCTCGCCCACCGAGGGTTCCGTACAGACCTACATCTATACATAAAATAAAGCTATAGAAAAGTTGTGTCGGTACAAAGGAAATATTTTGAAAAAAGTGGTTGGTAGTTATTAGTTTTTTATATGAAAACTGTACTACGGAGAGTTCAAGCTTTATCCCAGGTTCTACCTACCGGAATTATGTGAAAAATTGCTTAGATTATAAGTTGGACTCCAAGCTACCAAACTGTAAAAAAATACCATCAAAATCCGTTCAGCAGACTGCTATATATAGATAAGATAACCATTTGAAATCCTTTGTCGCCACGTAGAAAATAACCCTTCCAGGGATTACGACAAAAAATTGACCACGGGCGAAGGTTTGAAATGGAATAGTACATTACTGCAGCGGCACTCAAGACAGGCATTGAAGAACATACGTGAGTCCATCAATGCCTAGTTGCGGCCAAGGCTTGTGTAGTACTTTTAAACTTTTAACTTAGCTTTTTATTTTAATTTTAAATTACTTATAGTAATTGAAAAAAGAAAATGGAAAGTGGAATGTGCACATAAAGGCCTTTCATTTGATACACATATTGAAAAAAAAATCCGGTTTTTTTTCATTTATTTCCATTTTTTCATTTTTTTTCCAGTTTTTTGGAAAGTGCTCATCAAGGCCTTTCATTTGATACCCATATTGCATATTGCAAAAAAAAATATTATTTTTTCGTTTTTTTTTTAAGTTTTTTGGAATGTGCTCATCAAGGCCTTTCATTTGATTTGATACCCATATTGCAAAAAAAATTTTACCTTTCGTTTTTATTTTTTTTTCAGTTTTTTGGAATATGCTCCTTGATGAGCATATTCCAAAAAACTTTTCAAAAAACTTTCATTTGATACCCATAGGTATTGAAAAAAAATTTTTTTTTTCGTTTTTATTTTTTTTTATCTTTTTGGAATGCGCTCATCAAGGCCTTTCATTTGATACCCATATTGCACCAAAACAGTTTTTTTTTTCGTTTTAATTTTTTTTTTAATTTTTTGGAATGTGCTCATCAAGGCCTTTCACGTGATACCAGTATACCGAATATTAAAAAAAAATTTTTGGAATGTGCTCGCTCATCAAGGCGACATTTGATACCTATATTAATTGTGTTTCATTGAAAAGTTCGCTCCATTTCTGAATTACATGTGTGTAATGAGTTTTAATAGAAACATTGCTGGACAGACGCCGGGAATTTTTGTATGAAAATCCATTATTACACGTTAGTAATGGATTCTCATACAAATATTGACTGAACAATATGTGGGATAATGGAAATAGGCGAGATTTTGGTTGTGTGAAGCCGAGACTTTTATTGTAGTGGTGGCTACCACGGCTGACCTTACCGAGTAAACTGTCTTGATTATACTTGGTGCCAAATGCTCCAAGCAACATTGGAATGCGATGCACCCGCATTTTAATGTAAACTGAAACAATCTACCACTGAACTATTCAACACTTGACACTGGCAAAAATTACTTCCAAGAAGAAAGTAGATTGCCAAAACAAAAATATGAAGAAGAAGACCCCCTGTCATACAGCGTGGCATACCGCCATGTTGCGAAAATATTTAGAGCCAAATTTATTACTTTTTAATTTTATTTTTAAAAGTAATTAACTTTATCAATATTTGAAAGGATCTGAATAATTAATAATAATAAATATTGATATTTTAAAAAGAATTAGTGGCGCGATTAATCCAAAAGTAATTAGAAGTTAAACTATGACCGCGCATACCGTTGTTTCACCAAGATGATTAATAATTACGTATTTTAATGACCATATTTTATTATGATTTAATTACAAATATACAGTTTTCAGATTTATTCCTGTAAGTGTAGTATAAGACGCTATTAACTGCCAAATTTCATAGTTCTAGGTCCACGGGAAGTACCCTATGAATTTTGATTCCTTTGAGAGTATCGAAAATGCGTTTTTTGCGCCCTAAACGGCAGTATATTTTTTTTACGTTAACTTAGAAGTTTGATTTTTTTACAGCTTCAAGGGCCCGTAGACCTTAGTATATGGTTTAAATTTCAATTCGATACCTCCACGCGTTTCCGAGATAAAGGGTCTTGACAGACAGACGGACGGACAGACAGACAGACGGACAACAAAGTGATCCTATAAGGGTTCCGTTTTTTCCTTTTGAGGTACGGAACCCTAAAAAACAACGAAAAATTGTTTTAAAAAACAAAAACCGACTTCAAAAGCATACTCTACCTCTTAAAAGCAAGAAATAATATCCAAATCACTAGATACGCATTATCATTGTAATAAAACACGTCTATCGAAGTCGGGTGGGGCTGTTAGAATAAAATAAAGTTATCGTCCATACTCTACCTCTTAAAAGCAAGAAATAATATTCAAATCACTAGATACGCATTATCATTGTAATAAAACACGTCTATTAAAGTCGGGTGGGGCTGTTAGAATAAAATAAAGTTATCGTCCAGCCCCACCCAACTTCAATAGACGTGTTTTATTACAATGATAATGCGTATCTAGTGATTTGAATATTATTTCTTAGTTTTTAGAGGTAGAGTAGGCTTTTGGAGTCGATTTTTTGTTTTCTAAAACAATTTTTTCTTTTTTTTCTTTTTAGTGTAAGTACCTTCTGTGTTAGATATATTATCTAGGTAGAAAAATCGGTTTGGCCAAACATGCATACGGGTCAAACTGAGAAGAGAACCTTCTCTTTTGAAGTCTGTTATAAAACCAAAACCTTCTCCAAATGTAACAAATACTTTTCTGAAAACCGCATCAAAATTGGTTCAGCTAAACGTGAGATAATCGCGGACAATCATACATACATACATACGAGTGTGACGTTTTGTCGTGGAGTAGTAATAAATCCCTTTTATTGTTATGATTTTAAATGAAATTGAAAGGATAATAGTAGTATCTTCGTTTATTAGCCTGGCAACACCGCCGCTTGGCTCCACCGTTTCCCGCCACATTTTCCCGCCATTTTGTAGTGGAATGAGAGGTAATGTGGTGGGGATAATCGGCGGAACGGTCAACGAAAGCCAGTTGCAGGCTCAGTCACTGTCCAACCGTCGAGAAGAGAAGTAGTTAGGGAAAACTGTTAACGTATTGTTGCTATAACCTAGTTAATAATAATCATGGTGTATTCCTGGGAAGAAAGTAAAAGTATTTCACCGTTATTACTGTGGTTTCATTACAAATCAGCAGTGGAAGAACCAAGGTATGTACGCTCACGAATTTCTTACTTTTCTAACGGTTTAAACCGAGCTAAAATTACGAAATTAAGTTGGGTAGTTTCAAGTTTTAATACACTCAAGAGATTTTTCTCTCTTCGACAGTGCATAAATACTTCACAATCATTGCACGTGGCCGAGGCAAATCTTCGGCCGTGCATACACAACATTATTCACAATCATTGCACGTGGTCGAGGCAACTCTTCGACAGTGCATAAACACTTTACAATCATTGCACGTGGCCGAGGCTACTCTTCGGCCGTGCATACACACAATTACTCACAAACATTATTGCACGTGGTCGAGGCAACTCTTCGACAGTGCATAAACACTTTACAATCATTGCACGTGGCCGAGGCTACTCTTCGGCCGTGCATACACACAATTACTCACAAACATTATTGCACGTGGTCGAGGCAACTCTTCGACAGTGTATAAACACTTCACAATCATTGCACGTGGCCGAGGCAACTCTTCGGCGGTGCATACATACCATTATTCACAATCATTGCACGTGGTCGAGGCTACACTTCGGTCGTGCATACACTGCACACAAAACTACACTCCATGATGAAATAGTGCATTGACATTTGAATAGTAATTTTTATGATTTTATAAAACTAGGTCGTGAAATGAAAGTTTTTTATCTTTACTGCCCAACTGTAACTTTCGTGATTTAAACTCTGGAAATGCAGTTAATGAATTATGAAAATAGGAACTATGTATATTTTTAGTATCTATTTAACTGTGTAATTTCATCTCGGACGAAATTGTTAAGTTTGTTTTTCGTGTTTCATAGCTTTGTAATTGCCGTTAGTAGTTAAATCGTCTTTGACACTGTACCCTGGGAATATACACGGGTACGGAGAATAAAACGGCTAACATGATACTCACTGAATTAGCACCTAGGCACAGAATATAATGATACTAACATAAACGTGACTAAGTTATGTTGACGTAAAAAAAGTTTTGGTAATACCATAACGCTATACGCTATAGTATAGTAGTAGTTATACAGTTTTTATTTTAGTTCAAAGGTAGTATTCTTATTCTATTCGGAGACCGTTCACAAAATTTTTGCCGATATGGGTAATTAATTCAAGTTTTCTTTTAAAGAAGTGACCTTACAGTTAAAACTGTAAACCTATCTCCTTTTATTAATGCGTAATATAAAAGATTTCAATTTTGATCTAATGTATAAATTGTCAATTGAGGTTATAATTTTGATTTTATTTATGTAGTTATTCCTAAGTGATGTAAGTTTACTTTGGAATACATTATTTGTTCTAACTTCTTAGTTTTGCAAGGAATATTATATAGTTTTCAAATGATAGTTAAGTACTTAATTTTATTTTAAATGGACGGAACTTATTCTAGTTTGGATAGTGTGGGTAGTAGTTTGTACTGCCGTGCCATTGATTCTACTTATAGTTTTTGTTGGTCCATTAGTAATTATTGTTGTAACAAAGTTGTTTGCGGTGGGTACCCACAGTAGTTTGTAACAATTTTAATGTAGATAAGATGGGTGGGTACACCTACCTACCCTTTACTGCTTCTAAATTTTTATTGTAAGCTACTTACATAATAATTTCGTAATGTATGGTTGTGCAAATAAAATAATTCATTCATCCATTCATATTATGTTTATTTCTTAATTAAACATAGTGGTCGCCGCTTTAAAATATTGCTTCCGTACCCAACAGGGTGACGAAAACAATGTTAAAAGAAGTACCTATATGACAAAAAGGTCTTAAATTAAAATAACGTTGACATAGATGGATCCATCATAGATCAACCACAGAAATTATTAATGCAACCATTTTTTGAGATTAACGACGTCGAAATGATAAGATTTTGCAGATTTCTAGCGATTTTTGTGAACGGGCTCTTGAATGTTGAAAACTATTTAGTTGTCCTTATTTGGGGGGCTGTACAACGTTCAATAAACTCTTTTGAACAAAGATTTCACATAGTATTACTTGGTTTAAAGAAAATAGATTATAGAACTCGGTTGTGATTGACAGAAACGTGATAGCTCAAACTTTTTTCGATTAAAATAAAATAATATCGTAAAGTGACATCTAATTTTGTAGTTTATTACTGAAGTGCCAACCAATAATAAATCTTTAATCTTAAATCTATATTAAAAAAGAAACCTTAGCTAGCTTTCTGGTTTGGTGAATAACAGTTGACAATAATTTCGATATTTTTTTTCTATGTAAATAGCTTCCAATGTTGTACGCCTCTTAAAGTGGATTTGTTTCTTAATATTTTTTGAGATAAGGCTCGATGCGCCATCGGTTTGGCTAGAGCCGCCATCAGTTTGGCTAGATGCGCCTGCAGTTTACTGAGCTAGACGTACCTTTAGTTTACAAGATACGATTTATTTACTTTAAATAAAATTAAATACAGTACCTAACAACGTAATATATTTGTAAATATTGTCACTTCTGATTTCCGATAAAGTTGATAATTTTATTGCGCCTGTCAGCTAAAAAGATCTTAACCCTTTCTTAACGGATATGGGAACAAAAGAACAAAATTATTAATTTTATTCTTAAAAATATATGGTAAGAAAACACATTAATTTTTTCAGATTTTTATTAGCATTCTTAGTATTATTAGCACTAGTAGTATTTAGTACTATTAGTACTATAGCACGTCACCATAAATTGTGGTTGTCGTTACGCAGACTTGTCATTTGCATTAATTGGCGTCAAATGAGTGATAGAAAAACATGCATGTTAAAGTTATTAATCTTTATTTAACGTGCCTCCGGCTTACAAATAAGGTTTAGCTTTCGATATTATTATGGATAAAAATTTATGTCTTTGGCTTTCGAGACTAGCCGCGTGCAATTTGTGAGATAGAAGTACCTTCATTAGGCTGGATCAGTGTAACCAGCTCTGCAGTTTTAACTGTAGATCTACAGTTTTTTCGATATCAGTTTTTAGTTCAGATTTCCAAATCTACTGTTTTTTTCTTTATTATGCTAGCGTCATCTATTTCCTTCGCTGATAACCCATACCAACCTGGTTTTAGCAAAGTCTACGGTACCGTACGGTACGGCATAAGTAACAGTCAATAAAATAGTCAACTACCAATGACCATTTAAAGAAATTTAATAAAAATATGTAAGATTTTAAAAATAAAAAGGAAGTTTTAGTAGAAATACTGTTAATTTGTTAAGATTTAAAGTTTATTTACAAGTACAAGTATATTTTTCTTACTTTATTATGTTGTTTTGTTGATTACTGCTATTAAATAATACAAAATAAGAAACTGTAGATTTACAGCTTTTTAAGGAGTTTTACAGTTTTGTACAGCTTTTTGAAAGCAACACTGGGCTAGATAGATACACCTTCAGGTCATAAGGCTAGAGACACCTTCATTAGGCTAGATACGCCTTCAGTTTACAAGGCTACGTTTAACTTAATACGCTTGTTTGATCACGTTAAGCAATTTTATTAATCGTAATCAAATTGTCATATGTAAAATATTATTAAAGTTGTTTTTGTTTAGCTTAATGCACAGGCCCTTAAATAAATATATTGGGGTATTTTCACGAAAAATCGGTACTCAATTATACATGTACAAAGTTCTGTCACTAGATGAGTAGGTACTCTATGTAGTCCGCGTTTTTTTGTGGAGAATTGTGGTTTATTAGGCTGCAGTTCGATGCTACTGGAATACAATATATTGATGTTGGAGAAAATAAGTCGTACAAGGTTAGGTAGTGTACATAGCAAGGTGTTGGCTACAATTAAATACCGATCAAGTGCGCCCTTAAGTATAGTAATTAGTAAGCGGCCAAGTGTGTCGCGTCTAGGGCCAAGTGTGTCCTTAAGTGTAGTACTTAGTAAGCGGCCAAGTGTGTCACATCTATGGGCCATGTGTGTCCTAAAGTATAATGGTTAAGCGGCCAAGTGTGTCGCATCTATGGGCCATGTGTGTCCTAAAGCATAATTGTTAAGCGGTCAAGTGTTCGCATCTATCGGCCATGTGTGTCCTCAGTTGATAGCTCTGGCCTGAATATATCTAAGTCTTGGTAGGCCGTGAACACATGGCGGCAAACGGTAGCCCTGAGTATCAGTGTCTTGGCAGGCCCTGTCCGCATGATGACTAACGGTAGCCCTGGCTGGAATATCAGCGCTTTGGCAGGCCGTGTCCACATAGTGGCAAACGGTAGCCCCGAGTATCAACATTAGCCATTACTAGAATTGAACACATTATATATAAAATGTCTGAGAATCACAAATTGTGAAATAAAATGAATGAGTTATCATGATAATTCAATAGCTTCAGTTCAGACCGTGATAAATTAATAAATATATTATCATTATTAATCTGTCTATAGCAATAACTATTTTTTTATTATGATCAAATAAAGAAAGCAAAATTGTAATTATATTACTTTGATATTATTATAATTTCAGAACAATGCAATTAAATGGATATCTATCGTTTTGTAAGTGTGAATTTGTATGTCACAAATCAGTTTACGACATCGTTCTTATCTCAAACAATAGGCATGATATTTTTTTTATTTATTTTATGTTACACAAATTATCTCTCAAAAAAAGAAACATTGGTAAAAGAATTATTTCGCTAGCATGAAAACTGCCCGAGATATCACAGTTTGAAATGCACACAAATGGACTCACCCAAAAACGCTCCATACTAACGGCTACTCAGTTATGACTTATGATGTCACGCCTGAGTATAGGAAATTTGTTTGGCAGCCATATTAAATATTGTGTTTATCAAAATGGTTTCTTAGACAAATTTACTATACATTTTACGGACTAATTAAAAGTACAAGTTATTGTAATAAATTTTATACTTTTTTTTAATTATTTTATTTTTTTTAGTATTTATTTATTTGCCAATAAACATGTTACATTAATGGTTAGTAGTATCTTAAAAACCTAATGGATAGTATCTTAAAATAATGGACTTGTCTTTGGACTTACGTACTTAGACTTGTCCACCCAACTTTGAAGGGTCATAAAACTAATAATATGCAATATACAAAACCAAGAGGTATACAAGCTACTCTCAAAGTTTAATGTGTTTACGATTTTTATTAGTAGGTATTTCGTTATTTTATTCATTAGTCATCATCCCAATTCTCATGTATAGATTCAAATATTTTACCCTGATGTTTATTTGGTTGAAATTTGTACTATGATATATGAACGGTTACTGTCGATTATGTTTTATTTATTTCAGAAATATGTGGCATCTAACAAGATGCCAATGCGCTATAGAGGACGCTAGGTGGCGGCAGCAGGCTGAAGGATGTGCTACGGAAGATTTTTGGATGACTGACTGGTAGAAACGACGCGACGCGACGGTTGCGTTATTGGCTGACAGTAGTTTTGGTGGCACTACGCCACGACGGCAACGGGCTGCGACAGACTATAGGTTTCAGCTACAATTATCTTCTGGTTGAACTTAGAAATAGAACAGAATTTCTATGAATTGATTTATCAAATATATTATTTAAATCTTATTTAGAACCTGTTAAAGTAGGTAGTTTTAGCTAAATTAAATATTATAGGTAACACAGACACTATAAATATATTAGGTAGGTACCTATCCTAAGTCATGCTGCGAATTATGAAGTAAATAAATAAGAATGCATCATAATTTATTGTTGCAATGCAACACAAGTTTAGTCATTGTATGATTTACATGTGTAGTTAATTAATGAATAATTTAATAAAATATTGTATATCTGTAAATTTTTTGTAAATTTAATACCTTAACAAACTGTAAAGTGGTAACATTCATTTTCTCCTTTTTAATAAGACTCAAGATTGTACCTATATAGCCGTTGAACGTTGTTTATGAAATGCATAGTGTAGTAACAAAGCAAAGAAAGGAAGTTACTTTTATGTTCCCCGTGATAGTAAGAATTATTGCTAATTGAATAAAATTGAACTTTGTATTAAAATCATTGATAATTTCAGTTGGGTATCAGTCTGTCAAAAATCTGCAATTTGTGATTGAGTTTGTTTACCCTGTCGTTGGCTGCTATATTCTTTTTATTTTTGTATTCATTTAACATTATAATAAAATTCATAATTTAGTAGAATGAACTAATAATAAGTGCTACTTACATGAAAGTCATTTATTTGCTTTATTGTGGGTTTCTAAGGATTTATACAATATTACAGGCTTTTATAAATGTCATAGCTTCGGGATCATGGAACGTAGATTTATTTCTAGAATACTCCGCAAGGCTATTGAATTGAAATCAATAAATATCCTAATTTCAATTGAGGTGATAGTTGGATAATTCCATCCCAGCTTGGGCCCCATTAGTCAAAAATTATAGCCCCAAACACACACAGCAGGATCTAATGATACAATTAGTTTTTGTAAATAAATAAATATAAAAGACTGAGGTCAATAACCCTCCAAGTTTTCTTTCGCCATTTCTTTCTTGAAGGGGCCTCCCAATTTTGTGAAATGGTGGTAGATTCAGTAGATTCTCTTTTTAGCATTTATCAATTCACAAAATTAAAATAAAACAATAAATTAAACCATTAATTTTTTTGTATAACATAAGATTTCTGAACTTTTTATAAATATCAAATTAATGCAATATAATTAAACATACAACCTGCCGAATGTGACGATATTTTGCCGTGCATGAGGACACGCACGACGTCAGGATGGACGAATGTGACGTTTTGTCGTGGAGTAGTAATAAATCCCTTTTATTGTTATGATTTTAAATGAAATTGAAAGGATAATAGTAGTATCTTCGTTTATTAGCCTGGCAACACCGCCGCTTGGCTCCACCGTTTCCCGCCACATTTTCCCGCCATTTTGTAGTGGAATGAGAGGTAATGTGGTGGGGATAATCGGCGGAACGGTCAACGAAAGCCAGTTGCAGGCTCAGTCACTGTCCAACCGTCGAGAAGAGAAGTAGTTAGGGAAAACTGTTAACGTATTGTTGCTATAACCTAGTTAATAATAATCATGGTGTATTCCTGGGAAGAAAGTAAAAGTATTTCACCGTTATTACTGTGGTTTCATTACACGAGTTAAACTCAGATCCTTCTTTTTTTGAAGTCGGCTAAGATACTAAAACTTTCCTAAGTGTAACAAATACTTTTCTAAAAACCGCATCAAAATCGGTTCAGCCAAAGGCGAGGTAATCGCGAACAAACAAACATACATACAGGTCAAACTGACAACCTCCTTTTTTAAGTCGGTTAAAAACATCGAAAAAGTCCAGAAGTAAGGTTATTTTCCATACTCTTTACACGTAAAGAAAAAGACAGAGACAAATGTTTTCGCATAACCGAGCCTTAAGTCACACGAACGATTTCAAACGAATGATTCGGTAATTGCCTTTGTTGCAAAGTCTGTACAGTGCTGCGTCACCTGCGTTACCGAAAATGTTTTGCTATGCTTTAGCTCTACCATGAGTTGGTATAGTAAACTACAATAGTTTACTATAGTCGCTAGCGAGCATCGAGTAACGTTTTGGCCTTTGTCATACTGGTATATAATGTATCTGCTATATCGGTTTTTATATTATTTTTATATCTGCAAGTATTCTTATACTTGCAGATATAAAAACGATTTCTTAATCGTTAGAGATTTTGAAAATGACAATTGATGTGTATGACAGGATGTTAAATATTGAATACACTTACTTTACAAACCCAAATTTTAAGCTTAAGTATTTCTATCCAATGTAAATAAATATATCAGTGTCATAATAATAACAATAAAATTATTCCCTTTTTGCTTGTATCTCCAGCCAGAATAAGGTAAAAGTTATTGAAAATTTATTTTACGTTAATAAAAATACGACTAAATAAATGCTGTAAAAGAGCATAATCTTCTTGATTGTTAAAATACTAACCTGATAAAATTTACCACAAAACTGAAGATAATGAGGCTAAAATATTTATAAAATTACGATCCAATTATGAAATCACCCTTCATCATAAAGCTAAGAGGAAAAACTCGGAGAAAACTGGTACAATATTTACTTGGCACAAAAACTAAGACATTTTAAAAAACCCTTTTTTATCGTTTAGCAAACAAAGATAATTTGTAACTTAATTCTTTCGAGAATGATTTAAAACGTCTACGTTATAAATATTATGTACCTACCTTAATCTTAATTTAATCGGAGAACAAATCTTTTATTCTAAATTCAATTTAGGCAATCTCCTAAAAGTTTTAGAGTTGGGGACTGTATTTTTAGACGGTAAATCGAAACAGATATTTTTACTGAAAAAGGCAATGAAATCAGTATTACGAATCAGGTGTAATAATTGACAAAACTTGAGTTTAAATACCGATAGTAACCAACAAAATTAATAACTGAAAATAATTCATGTGCATATCGTTAAATTTCAAACCATTTAAAAAAAATCCGCATTTCTCATTAAATAACTTTTCACATTTCTAAAAAAAACACAAAACGAACCGTCCTCAAATTTATTTCTATGACAACTCAGATAATACTTTAAGAATTCATTACACAAACTGTTGGGCGGGTGAGGGCCTAAGAGGAACCTGGATTTGTAAGCAATAACAAAAGCTTTGAGGATATCACCACCGCAAGGGGACGGCTGCCCCCCGGCGAGAGGGCCCATTGTCCCCGATGAATGCGTCCGGGCTCCCTCCACAGTTTATTTTAAAGGATAGATATTGGGGAGTGATAACAACTGCCGCTTTAAGTTCTTCAAACGACACTTTCTTTGTTCTAAAAATTGGATAAGTTGAGGCGCTGTGGCACTATATTTAAAATCGTTTGAAATCTGATGCTTATTTGTTGTTTGTGGGGTTTTCAAGCACTTACGATATTAGTGGAACGTTAAATCATATTATGAAAAGATACAATGTTATGTTCACAAAGGTAATTATTGACTGAGCAAGCGCGAGAGAGAAGCGCGAGCAAGCTGAAACAGCTTGGGCAAAAATGCTTTTTTATGTCCGTCCGTGGGCAGGTTTGCTAATTACATAGTTTTTTTTGTCGATACGTTTTTTTCAAAATGGCGAAGTCTATAGCTTACAGAGCCACTAGTCTTTATGATGAAGAAAAAACAATAGTACCTACCGAATTCTTCATCATCTTAAGAACAAATACAGCCTTACCTATCTTTTTATAGAACGAATTCCGACTTCCAATAGAATAAATATTAATAATAAAAGGTTGAGTAAGTTAAAATTTACTCAACCCAAGGTTCATTACTGAAAATAAAAAACCGGTCAAGAGCGAGTCGGACTCGCGCACCGAGGGTTCCGTACAATCATAAATATATTTGGATATGTTATTTTAGGACAGTCTTTAAAAAAGTAGGATAAACGGCGAACAGGCGGACAGTTAATTTACAAATGCTGCTTATGGTGACTGAAAAACGTTTCAGCCACTCCACATTGCAAAATGTTTATATTACTAGTCCATCAGCCATTTTAATGTCCCCACTGCTGGGGCACAGGCCTTCCTTATGGATGGACCTTATGGATAAGGAGGACGGGCCATAACCCACCACGCGGGCCCAATGCGGATTGGTGGGTGTTAACGACTGCAAATGCAGCCGGGACCAACGGCTTAACGTGCCTTCCGAAGCACGGAGGAGCTCGAGATAATACATTTTTGGTCACCTATCCCATGACCGAACCTTGCGAACGTTGCTTAACCTCCGCAATCGCTGGTCCAGGCGCTAAACCACTGCGCCACCGAGCTCCTCGTTATTATTATATTACTATATTACTAAGTAGGAACTTATTCTTCGTTTATTCGTCCGGCAAATAGTAGGTAATTATATTAGAACCAGCCACCAATTTATTATTGTAGTGTTAGGTTGCGCCATCTCTTGACCGATAGTGGAACTATTTTTGTCCCTTAGGTTAGCATGCTTAGGACAGCGCCATCTGTTGACTGGTAGTGAAACTAAAAAAAATTTGTTTGTTTTTTGAATTTCTAAAAAAGTGTGTTATATTGAGACATCGTTTTATTTTTCCTGTAATCTTTACATAAACTACTATCACATAGAATTATTTCAGATTTTTCTCTTTGCAAACTTTGGAGATAAGGGAGGGAACGGTATTTTTTTTAAATTTTTCATTATAAGTCGAAAACTATGCGGCCTAAGAAAAAAGGAAAAAATGTTTTAAAATGTGCAAATAGCGCTCTTTCATATGATACCCCACATGCCCTAGTCACCTCACTTAAAATTTTTAAGACCCCTTTTCAGTCCCTGTTGTAAAAAAAATATTAATTTTATTATTTATTTCTTATTTGCAAAACAGTTGGGCAAATGTCATCTTAAACTATTCCAAATTTCAAGTTGATACCATTAGTAGTTCTCGAGATATCCAGCTGTGACAGACAGACAGACAGACAGACAGACAGACAGACTGAGTCACACCATAAGGGTTTCTTTTTTACCATTTTGGTACGGAACCCTAAAAATCAGATCTCGTAAATTTACATCGGGTCCCGAGACGTCCCGACAGATCCCGACAGTCCCGAAATTCAGTGACCCGCTAATTTATATTCGGTTAACGTAACTTGATTGGTGAAAATAAAATGGATGCCAAGTAACTACGAAAGGTGTGTTTAAGCGAGCCTTGGTTATTTACTTAACCACAATACTCTTGAGAGTTAAGTCTAATAATGTTGTTGATTGATGTGGCAATATTCTACATCACTAAAAGATAACTAACCGTAACTTAAATTAAAAATAATCAAAATCCAATAGACATACGTATGTAGAGTTCTATTTAATTTTTGTTACTTATGTTACGACATGTACACTATTGTACACTAATGTACACTAATTCTTACTAATATTATATTTTATATATTGTTTGTACACCTTCACGTCTTAACTACTCAACCGATCGTCATGATATTTTGCATACACGTTATCAGGGGTACAAAGAAAGATATATAGTTCCTTTCATCCAAAAAAGATGCTGTTCCCGAAAGTTAGCAAAAACTTTCCACG
Organism: Agriphila geniculea; assembly: GCA_943789525.1. NCBI lineage: Eukaryota > Metazoa > Arthropoda > Insecta > Lepidoptera > Crambidae > Agriphila > Agriphila geniculea. The sequence goes on from OX038876.1 coordinate 1,609,450, forward strand.
CAGATAAAGTCGCGGGTGGCCGCTAGTTATCAACAGGGCTGGAAAACCTGGTTAAAATTCGCAACCAGGTTTCGCGCAGCTTCATACATTTTGAAAAGAACGTTTTTATTTCGATTCTGCTCGTCGAAACCGGTATTATTTCTCTCGTAGCTCGTAGACCGTTTTGGTTTTGATTCCGCTCCCAAAACCTGGTTAATACCAAAATGATTTTGTTCGCTCCGCCCACCCGATGCAAAGCAACGAAACGAAATACCAGGGCTGGAAACCAGTTTTTTAATTTACTAGGTTAATTTCGATCTCAAACAGGTTTTTTCGTAAGTATTGAACCGATTCGCGAGCGATATTGCTTCTGAGATAAACCTGGGATAAATCCCGCCCGCAGATAAAAAGAGACAAAATATATCGCTGCACTATTCACGCGCGTCGTGGAATTAACCAGGTTTATCCCAGAAGCAATATCGCTCGCGAATCGGTTCCGCTCCGAGTGAACACTTACGAAAAAACCTGTTTGAGATCGAAATTATCCTGGTTAATTAGAAACCGGTTTCCAGCCCTGGTTATCAATTAAATTCACTAATCCGTTCTCTATCAGTACGTATAACACGTACCCAACCTAAACTAATTAAACCGAAAATACCTTCAATCTTACGGTTGATTGAAGGCGCAAGTAAGTTATGTTCTTTCCATTCGCGTACGTGCGTGAACTTACATAATTATCCCGGGCTCAGCAAAAAGGACAAATTCCCAGGATTATTAGCGAACTTTCGCCTTTTGTTACGTTGTAATGGCCCACATTTGCCCACTTTTTGCGGAACGGGGAATCACCTAAACTGCGCTTTTGCGTATTCAAATGGTAAACTGCTTTGGGGCGCTGTAACTCTTTCTGCGATTAAGTAGGGATATTAATTTTGTCAGCTCGCTTCGCGGCTATTCAAATGTCAGCTAATGGGAAAAAAATCGAGAACTAACGGGGATGAGTATGTTTTATAAGATTAATCCAATTTTAATTTAATTAAACAACGTATGAACATTTTAATAATATCTGCACATTGTCTAGCACCCAAAGCGAAGTTAAAAAAAGGAAGTAAAGCTAAGCTACTATTTCCAACGTTTGTTGACAAAATTATGAAAGCCGCCACACACAGTACTCCCATGGTTCAGATTAATGAAAGCACATTATATAAAGCTGCGTGTACACGTGACACGCCGCTCGCGTCATCATTAACCACCGCCTTTTAATGATGATCGCGACGCCATCAATCTCGCCAGTTTAACAGACGCGCGGCCATTTTGATCGCTATACGTCTTTCTTCTGTGGAGGCGTTGATGTCTTTAAGAACTTCTTTCCTGTTTGTAGAAACAGCAATGCTAAAATTAAAATTTAATACCTATGATTCTAAAGTATAGAAAATGAAACCATGATCTGTTTAGGTCTTCATCAAAAAAATGATTGCCGCTGATCACAAATGCGTGTCTTTGATTGGTAGTTAAAAAACGAACATTACTGATATTTAACGAAAAAAAAATTTTTTTACGATACAAAACCTTCTACTAATTTATTATTTATTTTCCATAAATCCATTCGAAAGCGAAGTTCATTCAACAAAATGTTACTTAAGCTAGGGCTTGAGCAGTCTTGGCTAAACGTTAAGCAGTAAAATGATATAAACTTATACCACTTAATGATAACGCTAAAATAACTAAAATAACCTTTCATTAGGAAAACGTTACCATACGGAGACAGTACAGAAGCCCAAAATGATCTGTTTATTCAATATGCTATTCATACTTCATTACATGTTAATCAAAATTTTAGACGTAATCTGTACGAGTTAATTTCGAGACAAAGCTGCAAAACAAACTCAAAATTAGCGTATCCTATTAGATTGGAGCCATCGTTTGTTTTCGAATTTCGCTCCTCACACACTCGACAACTCATAATGGTGTTTGCAGTCGTCTCCTAGGTGTCGCGCGACAAACTTTTACATCCAATTACGCAAATTTCAGCCGCCGTAAGGGATTACTTTGAAAGGAAAAAAACTTTGAAAACATCAAAGAAGGACGGTCGTAGTTGAATCAATAAGTTGTTGCCGACATTTCTGGATAGAGCGTTTGTTTTTTGTTTTTATTATTTTAAGATTAAACCTTATGCTGGGACCAAAGAGAATGTAAAAACTAGCGTTTGCTGGGACCTCGACGAGACAATATAAAAACTTTTGTAAATGTAAACAAGATTGATCAGAAACATAAAATATTTTTTCTAAGAAAAGTTTTTAACAATAACGGTTGATTGAATAAATTGGTAAAGAGCCTAATTACTCATAAAGGCTGCAAATATAAAAATATAACTATTAACGTGCATTTCCGACTAGTCAATTAACATTGTCTCGAAACAGGAGTCTGACAGAAAGCGAAAACACAATTCTGTCAAAAAAATGTATGTGTTGGCTTACCATGTCAATAGAGTGGAAACGCACGTTAAAAACTGCAAGCCTTTCAGAATACTGATCTGATTGAAAAGACTAAATGTCCCATAACATTTTTATATGATAACTAGCTTCTGCCCGCGACTTCGTCCGCGTGGATGTTAGAGAAAATCCTTAGAGAACCTTCAACCAGGATCTGACCAGTCATTTTTACATTTCCGGTCCCGGTTCCCGTTCCCGTTCTGTTCCCGTCCGTTCCCGTCCCTTACCTGTCCCGTTCTCGTACCCCTTCCGTTGCCATTTCCGTTCCCGTCTCGTTACCGTCCCGTTCTCGTTCCCGGTCCCGTCCCCGTCCCCGTCCCCGTCCCCGTCCCCGTCCCCGTCCCCGTCCCCGTCCCCGTCCCCGTCCCCGTCCCCGTCCCCGTCCCCGTCCCCGTCCCCGTCCCCGTCCCCGTCCCCGTCCCCGTCCCCGTCCCCGTCCCCGTCCCCGTCCCCGTCCCCGTCCCCGTCCCCGTCCCCGTCCCCGTCCCCGTCCCCGTCCCCGTCCCCGTCCCCGTCCCCGTCCCCGTCCCCGTCCCCGTCCCCGTCCCCGTCCCCGTCCCCGTCCCCGTCCCCGTCCCCGTCCCCGTCCCCGTCCCCGTCCCCGTCCCCGTCCCCGTCCCCGTCCCCGTCCCCGTCCCCGTCCCCGTCCCCGTCCCCGTCCCCGTCCCCGTCCCCGTCCCCGTCCCCGTCCCCGTCCCCGTCCCCGTCCCCGTCCCCGTCCCCGTCCCCGTCCCCGTCCCCGTCCCCGTCCCCGTCCCCGTCCCCGTCCCCGTCCCCGTCCCCGTCCCCGTCCCCGTCCCCGTCCCCGTCCCCGTCCCCGTCCCCGTCCCCGTCCCCGTCCCCGTCCCCGTCCCCGTCCCCGTCCCCGTCCCCGTCCCCGTCCCCGTCCCCGTCCCCGTCCCCGTCCCCGTCCCCGTCCCCGTCCCCGTCCCCGTCCCCGTCCCCGTCCCCGTCCCCGTCCCCGTCCCCGTCCCCGTCCCCGTCCCCGTCCCCGTCCCCGTCCCCGTCCCCGTCCCCGTCCCCGTCCCCGTCCCCGTCCCCGTCCCCGTCCCCGTCCCCGTCCCCGTCCCCGTCCCCGTCCCCGTCCCCGTCCCCGTCCCCGTCCCCGTCCCCGTCCCCGTCCCCGTCCCCGTCCCCGTCCCCGTCCCCGTCCCCGTCCCCGTCCCCGTCCCCGTCCCCGTCCCCGTCCCCGTCCCCGTCCCCGTCCCCGTCCCCGTCCCCGTCCCCGTCCCCGTCCCCGTCCCATCCCCGTTCCCGGTCCCTTTCCGGTTTCCGTTCCCGTTCCCGCCCCGTCCCATTCCCGTTCCCGTCCGGTTCCGTTCTCGTTCCGATCCGTTCCCGATCCTATCCCCTTAGTTCCCGTCCCGTTTTCGTTCCCGTTCCGTTCCTGTATCGTTCCCGTTTCGTTTCCGCTCGTTCTCGTTTCATTCCCATTCCATTCCCATTCCGTTCCATCCCTTTCCATTTCTAATTCGTTCCCGTTCGCGTCCCGTTTTCGTCCCTCCTCTCCTCCTTCTCACTCCTTCCGTTTCTTTTCCCGGTACCGTTCCCGTCCCGTTCCTGTCCCTTTCTCTTTCCCGTTCCATTCCCGTTTCGTACCCGTTCCGTTCCCGTTCCCATTCCGTTCCCTTTCCGTTCCCGTTTCATTCCCGTTCCAGCCCGTTCCGTTCCCGTCCCGCTCTCGTCCTGTTCCCGTTCCCGTTCCTGTTCCTGTGCCCGTGCCCGTGCCTGTTCTCGTTCCCGTTACCTGGATGTGCATGTCCAGGTACAGGTCCATGATGTGTCATGTCCACCGTGTTGGACTTGAATGACAAAATAAATGTCATTTTCGCAATCACCATCCCATGAATCCTCAAGAAAGACATCCACATCGATTTTCATGTTTACTTACCCCATTTACACCCTAAGGCATAATTTTCAAAATAACAAAATATGTGTTTGCCTATTTATTTTTAGATGTGCTCCTACGAAGTTTAAAGTTGTAATGGCCATTTAATATTTTCTTCCATACAAAATTTGAACCCCATTTTCACCTCTTGAGGGTTAAATCATGTCCACCGTGTTGGACTTCAAAATAAATGTCATTTTTGCAATCGTCATCCCAGAAAACCCTAATAACGACATCCGTATCTATTTTTAGGTTTACTCACCCCATTTACCCACTAAGGGGTTGATTTTCAAAATCACAAAATATATGTTTGCTTATTTATTTTTAGACGTGCTCCTACGAAGTTTAAAGTTGTAATATCCATTTAATATTATTTTTTCATACAAAATTTGAACCCCATTTTCACCTCTTGAGGGGTCAAATCATGTCCACCGTGTTGGACTTCAAGATAAATGTCATTTTTGCAATCGTCATCCCAGAAAACCCCAATAACAACATCCATATCTATTTTTAGGTTTATTTACCCCTTGTCACCCCCATTTCATCCCCGTAGGGGTTGAAATACTAACAATAACAATATACGTTGCGTTAGATTTCCATCCATAAGCCTAAATTATATATTTAGCAATTTTGACTTCGAAAATAAAGGATTTTCTTCATTACACAACTTCATCCCCTTTTGACCCCTTCGGGGGTAGAATTTTGAAAAACGCTGAGACCCGTATTTATTAATTTTCAATCGTCAGCCTAAACACAAAATTTGACGATCCTAGCTTCAAAACTCAGGGACTTTCATACAAACTTTCATCCCTTATTTCATCCCCTTAGGGATAGAATTTTCAAAAATCCTTCCTTAGTGGATGCCTACACTGTATAAGGTATCTGTGTGCAAAATTTCAAGTCTCTAGGTCCAGCGGTTTGGGCTGTGCGTTGATAGATCAGTCAGTCAGTCAGTCAGTCATTCAGTCATTCAGTTTACGATTTTATATATTAAGATTAAGTAAAAGTAAACTCATAGACTTATTATATTACTAGTAAACTATAATATTTAATATAGTGAATAAAATATGTTTTCCAAAACGTGATTGGTCCCAATGCTATAGACTTTATTACGTCGCAATAAGACTTTCGAATTCCCAATCCAAAATAAATCAAGTTGAAACGGAATTCAGTGAAGCCGTGTATATCTGAGAGCGTCTCTTATTTCCGTGAAGTGTAGTGGTGGTATCAGTTTTCCGCATACATTTAAATAAAGTGGCGGTAGCGACGGGTGATACGCGGCACTCCCTGAAATACCGCATCAATTTCATCGCTCAACCCTAGCTAAGCCTTTTTACAAGCGACAGCGATGCTATAATGTGGCGAAATAGATTAGCTAAATAAGTCCATTAATTTATAAGTGCCCTTTTTTCAGATCGAGTGGATTAAATACAATAAACAATAAATACATTTTCCCTTTCATAGTTTTCATAAGCAAGCAGTTTAAGTAAGCAATCAAAGATTTACTTCAGAGTCACTCGTCGTATTCTTTTATTCTGGTTTTTTCTTTCAACTTAATAAAGCCATTTCAACACACTGCTCTGAGCAATTAATTTAATAGAGCTATAAAATTACAGAGTTTAAAATCTTTATTGCAGCTGCCGCAACGCTTCCACAGTGCACACAGCTTTATCAACATTATGAATCTGCTCCAGTGCATCTTGCAAAATTGTGAGCACAGCGAAATTCCGGCGTCTTCTTAATTAGAATGCAGTCTTCCTATTATGTTAGCGAAGTATAATTTAAGCGCCAAATAAATTGCTCTATATTACAAAGTAATTACCGTCAGACATTTTCAACTTTTAAACGAGGATATATTGCTTGTGGACGGTTTGTTTTAGCAGTCGTGACTTGAATGAATCGATACGCACTGTTAGATAAACAGTCTTATTATATGGTACAAATATCACTACCAATGTTAGTTTTTAGGGTTCCGAACCCAAAGCGTAAAAACAGGACCCTGTTACTAAGCCTCCGCTGTCCGTCTGTCAGTCTGTCTGTCTGTCTGTCTGTCTGTCTGTGTGTCAGTCACCAGGCTGTATCTCATGAACCGTGATAGCTAGACAGCTGAAATTTTCACAGATGATGTATTTCTGTTGCCGCTACAACAACAAATAACAGAATAAAATAAATATTTAAGGGGGGCTCCCATACAACAAACGTGATTTCTTTGCCGTTTTTTGGTACGAAACCCTTCGTGCGCGAGTCCGACTCGCACTTGGCCGGTTTTTTCTCTAATAATGGGAATAATAATATAATAGCTACTGAGAATTATCTACTATTATTCTCTAGAACTCCGGGGATATGAATTTAACCTTCTGATCTCTGGCTATTTGAGTTATATTTATTTAAGGCTCAAATGTATAGAAAATTTGCAGTAGTGAGTTCGAAATAAGTAAGTACTTATTACTCGGTAGCTCAGCGGTCAGAGCATTGGACCGGACATCCAAAGGTAGCGGGTTCGATTCCCGTCCGACATTTGATCTGGTGCAAGTAATATTTTTCTAGTATATTATTTAGTAATCATCATCATCATCATATCAGCCGCACGACACCCACTGCTGGGTATAGGCCTCCCCTAAGGATCTCCACGACGATCAGTCCTGCGCTGCCCGCATCCAGTGACTTCCCGCGACCTTCACCAGATCATCGGTCCACCTTGTCGGAGGCCTACCCACGGAGCGTCGTCCGGTCGCGGTCGCCATTCCAGAACCTTTCCGCCCCAACGGCCATCAGTTCTTCTCGCTATGTGTCCTATGCTCATTGCTACTTCAGCTGAGCAATCCTTTGAGCGATGTCGGTTACTTTAGTTATTATTTAATAAAGTAAGTATGAATTAGTTAATATCACAGAACAAAGGAAATTTTTTTCCGTGGTCAATACTCATAAACGATGTATGATAAAGTTCAGGTCAAACTATGAATGTGCGATGACGCCTATGACCAATAGTGCGGAAGATCGTTTGTGTGATTTACGTTTGAGCGAAAGAAGTTTCTGCTATGCACGTCTGTCCGTTTGTCCGAAAGAACGCTTTTGCTACGAATGATTGTGCGATAGAACGTGAATGCTACGAATCGTTATTCGAAAAGTGTAGAGTTAAAATAGAATATTTCTGTCGAGGTTTGAAATAGAGCAATTGTCGGCCGAGTATTTGGAAGCAGGAGGCGAAGCCGAAGACCTCCCAAGTGATTTTAAAAAGATGAGGTGCGGTCAAATCATAACATTTTATAAATAGGTGGACGCAAAAACACTATTTATGTAATAACACACAAAACATGGCAAAATATGCTAGAAATCTATGCTAGCAAACAAATGCACATGCAAATATCTGCAGACACACTGATAACACACCTTGCCTTGTCCTTACACCAACTACTCTACATTTATTTGCTTGTTATTAAAGTAATAACTTAAAACAGTTTTAATACGTCTGCATGTTCTTTATTAAGATATTGCATTGCTTAGCATTTATTTTTCTCATATAGTTTCTGTCTTGAAAACCTACAAAATACTGAATGTTGAAATTGTCATTGTCCCAATACAATTTACTGTTGTTGAGATTTCAAGCTAAAGCGTAGGAACTTGGCCACCATCTGATGTCACTCTAAGGTTGCCGCCTGCTAGTTTCTTTACCCAAAGCACTATCTAAATATGAAAAGTTCAGATTTTTATGTGGTTGATCGTTAAACTTACCCTATTTAATGTATGAAAACTCAAATCAAAATTTGATGAGATTATTTTAAGTTGAATATTTGCCAAATCAACGTCAAAGCTTTGAGATAAGTTATGAGTTCAAATTGGGCTCAAACCAACAAAGAAACGAGGTGCATTTTTTCAGAACAACACGTCAGACAATCAAATCACAGGGAACAATCAAGAAGCAATGTTGTTATTGACAGCCCTGGCCAACCCGTCCGCTATCAATACCCGTCCGCTGCAGTAATTAACCCGTCCCGCAGCCCAGGTGAACTTAAACAACCTGATTTACTTTAGAACTATTTGTCTTCTGTTGTCTATTAGAGTTTTTTGATACATGAGTTTTGTATCGACTACCTATCTGGAATAATTTTGAAGACCAGTTCCTCTTTATTTTATTTTATTTATTTTTTGATAAATCGTTATGTCTCCTTACGAAGCTATCTGTTACTGCATGCTGCAATAGGATACATTATTATCATAAAGTTTTCACATTTATCCTCTCACAATTTTCACACAATACTATCTCACACACCCGTTTGCTCTGCACTAATGGGCTATTTACATGGTCGATTTTAGTCACCTGTGACGGTCAACTTTAGTCACCTAGCAAGTCGCTTCCATAATTGAATCAGCAGGTGATGGCATCGCTGTTGTCTATGTAGTTGATGGCGTAGGTAACAATATGTAATAACGTAGTTCCAGTTTTGGCCACCGGATCAGATATTTTTATTCAGTCACCTGCGGCCTAGATCGAATTGCCATTAACACGGTCGATTTTCGCCGCGCGGCGAAAATTGTGCGGCTTTAGTCACCCATTTAAATACCACTTCCTTAAATACAACTTGACCAAGATAAGGCGCATGACAGCAGAATGACGGCTAAGTTCATTTCGCCTTTTAATTTGGTCGAGTTGTAGTTAGGAAAACGCTTAGGCAATTCATAAGTTCAGTAGAAATACAAATCAGTCTAATATCTATGAAATTATTACATGTGACAAAAAATAAGGTAAAGGCAATTTTACACAGTTGTCAGAACCAAACATCGAGTAAATAAATAAATGTTGACTCCAAAAATAAAGAGCAGTATTTCATAATAGGTAAGCCGCCCGTTAACCGTTGGTGGTTGAAGAACGAATCTGTAATGAAAAACAACAGCTCCAAATCGGATTGAACGCCCAACAGCACTTCAGAAAATTTCGCGAAATCTGTTAAAAAATATACTTGCGAGAAAAAACGAATTATAATGGAACAGGATCGTAAAGCAAACTTCTATGTGAAAATAAACATAGCTTTTATTTAAGCCTTCCTTTTAGGTGATTGTTGTTTTTAAGAAACAGGTTTTACCGAAAAAGATTAAGCTCCGATTAAATTTTGTTGGTGAAGTTCTGTAAGAAAGTTAGTAATAACTTCTTGAAGCATTCAAGTTTAGGTAAAAATCTTTTTTTACACAACCGTCAAATTTATGAACGATATTTTATGCTTGTTTTTAGACAAATAAAGCAAAAGAACGAAGACGTCATTATGTTGTAGTAGTACCTATGTTTTTTTACATTTCGCCTATGGTAATTCCTGATTGTAGTAAATGTGTATTATTGTATCTGTTTTAGATTGCGACCAAAAGAATTTATGTCTCTAGAATAGCAAGTCATAAGATTTTAAAAGCAAAGCTAACACCAAAATTCGTACAAAATGACACTCCAAACGAGATACAATGCTCGGTGATACCGCATAGCTCACGCTTGCAAAGTGTGGATTGGGTGGTGCCAGAGCATAGCTCGCGCTCTCAGACTGTGGATTCCTTATTGTAAGTGTGGAACCGATGGCATGCCTCCCGCGGAGTTCATTTTGATGCGGGTTCATTATACGAATATGGATAGGGCGGGGCATTGTATCGACTGTGTATTCAATGGTGGAATAACTTTAAGGAATGTTGATTCTGAGTAAATAGAGATGGAGCAGATGTTAATTATAAGGATTATTACGGCATACATTTTTTAATGAGGGCTTTTCAAAATGACGAAAAACTGTTGGCTCGATAGATGGCGTTGATAAAAATGTATGTGTCAATGTGTTTTTTTTACTACGCTTCGAAGAGTACTTAGGTAGGCAGGCAGATGTAACCCTGAAATGTTTTTCTTTGGATAGATGTCAGCCAGCGATCGCTTACTTGCCTTTTTGGTACAGGCTGTTTATTTTAAAAGCCAATTTTGACACTTCTCTTTCTATCAACGCCATCTAGTGAGGCAAATAGTTACTATTTTTTTTATGTTACTTTGAAAAGCCCTCATTGTCTGTGACTGTTTGTTTTAAAATTTCGTACCTAATTATCAGTTATCAGCCCCTCTTATGCTACCATAAAACTCAAATCCCACAGACAACTTTTAACACTTCGCGCAGTAAAAAGTAAACAGCTGATACACGTCAAGTTATTACATATAGAGAGAAACTAATAATGTATCGATAACTGTTACAACACTAGCGAGACCGCCTGGAAGTGCTCACATTAGCGCTTATGAGCAGTAGTTGGGCGGAGAACAAACGACGGCTTGTTTAATAACAAGTTTCGACTCTCATTACGGCTTGATAAATAGGAGACGCCCCGCGGGAAGTTACTAACTTATTGTTTTATTTCACAAGAGCCATCAAGTTGAGGGAACACGCGGGAAATACTCATGTTACTCGGAATGTTGATTCGATGTTGCTAGTGACGATATTGCTGGCTCCTTGTTTAATATGGGAGACTAAATGATATAATATTTGAGTTTAGTTGTTACAGCTAATTTATAATTGCATAAAAAAATGGTATACAAATGTATCAAGCAGAGAAGTTCAGAGTCGCTAACTAAATTGATTTACAGATTTAATTTTACGCCTTTTATGGATGTTAAAGCGGTTTTATTGTTTGGATTGATTGGATGTTTAACTGTAAATTCCAATGTTTAGTATGCATGAAAGTTTAAGATATAAATATTGTGATCCATTTGGAGTTTGACTTATTATTTGCAAATTTTTAATTATGCACAATTTTCTTGTAACATCTCCTTTGGCAGGTAAAATATTCAGTTGGCATCCAGGTAAAAGCTTTGTTTACGTCAAATAGTTGGTACCGGGCTTTAATCCGGCGAATAAATCCGGGGAATCCGGGCCGGATCGAACTCCGGGTCAAAGAGTGGTGGCGGTTTGACGGCGAAAAATTTTGCGTGCGAAAATGCGGCTTTAGGCCTTCCGGTGACACGAGGTGGCTTTGCTTTAAATGAGATTTTTGCAACAAATGTGTGTGAAGTCAAGTTTTGGAATAAATTTTTACAATTGATATCGACACAAAGTGATTGAATGTATTTATCTTGGATATTTAACTGCATAGACATTCACACTTTTTAAATTAAAATAATCTAAAACTGATTTTTCCATTTGAACTATTTATTAACAATGACACCCCCAAAGCATCAATTCTGTCTTCCAGTTGAATTCCTTCAAAATACCAAGACTGCATCAAACCTTATTTACGTAAACGAGTCGTTTAAAAGGCCGTTTAACTCCACAGATGAAGCCAAACCAAGATTAATGGGACCGGGCCATAAACATGGAGGCCAAGGCAGAAGAATCCAATTACCGTAATAATCAATCAAGGCATAGACAATTAAATCAATGGCCCCCGTTTATAGATACGAGATTCGGGGTAGGATGATTTCGACTCAAGATGGTAAGCCCGGATCAACTGTTTATTTTTCCCATTTCCCACTAATATTCTGATAGCTACAAACTCTGTGATAAAATAAGACGTATGCTTGTTATAAAAAATCGGTCAAGAGCGAGTCGGACTCGCGCACCGAAGGTTCCGTACAATCATAAATATATTTGGATATGTTACTTTAGTACAGTCTTTAAAAAAGTAGGATAAACGGCAGACAGTTGGAAGGGCGAACAGGCGGACAGTTAATTTACAAATCTTAACCACAGCTGCTTATGGTGACTGAAAAACGTTTCAGCCACTCCACATTGCAAACTGTTTATATTACTAAGTAGGAACTTATTCTTCGTTTATTCGTACGGCAAATAGTAGGTAATTATTTTAGAACCAGCCACCAATTTATTATTGTAGTGTTAGGTTGCGCCATCTCTTGACCGATAGTGGAACTATATTTTTCCTTAGGTTAGCATGCTTAGGACAGCGCCATCTGTTGACTGGTAGTAAAACTAAAAAAAATTTGATTGTTTTTTGAATTTCTTAAAAAGTGTGTTATATTGAGACATCGTTTTATTTTTCCTGTAATTTTTACATAAACTACTATCACATAGAATTATTACAGATTTTTCTCTCTGCAAACTTCGGAGATAAGGGGGGGGAATGGTATTTTTTTTTACAATTTTCACCATAAGTCGAAAACTATGCGGCCTAAAAAAAAATGTTTAAAAACGTGCAAACGACGCTCTTTCATATGATACCCCACATGCCCTAGTTGCCCCACTTCAAATTTTTAAGACCCCTTTTCAGTCCCTGTTGTAAAAAAGATATTTATTTTTTTATTTATTTCTTATTCGCGAAATAGTTGGACAAATGTAATCTTAAACTATTCCAAATTTCAAGTTGATACCATTAGTAGTTCTCGAGATATCCAGCTGTGACAGACAGACAGACAGACAGACAGACTGAGTCACACCATAAGGGTTCCTTTTTTACCATTTTGGTACGGAACCCTAAAAATAGAAAACAAAGTTCCTACACGTCTCTTGTCTACAAAGTACAAACTATTTTAGACTTTATCCAAACGTAAATGTCAAACTGACATTTCGTATTCTACTATTACAACATCCGCTGTAAATCTCACAATTGTATTGTCACGACATTATCGCTATTACATCGAAAAGTAACATTTGAAATTAAAAAATAATTAATGGAATTGAGTCCTAGTTGAAGACAGCAAGTGGCATAAAAAAGGCGTTTCAAAATGAAGCCCATAATAAATTCTTGTTCATAACTATCTTAACATATTAATCTCAATGGGGAGGTGCATGTAAAACACTGTTACTAACCACAGAGAGAGCACAGAGAGCGATTCTCAAGGTGTCAACTTCCCGCCCTTTTCTCTTTCCTACTAACCTTCTATATAAGTCATGTAACGTATTATCAGTACGACAACTATTCATAATGAACATAGTGTTAAAACAGCACTCAGCCCTCACCTTTAACTCTGAAATAATCAATAAAAGACGGAAAGATATAGTCTGCACTCAAACAGTTTCTAAGCAATACGCTTTTACAGCAAAGTTTTATCTGTTCCTGGGCCCATTTCTCTACAATAGAATAAATAGGATAGCTAACATCTATCCACTTAATTTTAGGAATTGTAAAATAACTTTAAAAAATACTCTGCAAAGCATGTCATATGACGATACAGAGACGCTATTGGTCGTAACAAAATAGTATTGTATTTTATTTAAGTATATGTAATTCTAAGCGTAATTTGTAATGTGTAATGTCTAAATAGAAATTATTTTTATGTTAGTGATTAATTGATTCATGTTAAATGTAGGCTATACTCGCCTGAAACACAGGTTTTTCCTAGTTCAGGCAAATGTTATTATTATCTATTTTAATGTATACTTTGTAAATTGTACTAAACTGAATTTTTGGAAAATAAATAATTATTCTATTCTATTCTATTCTAATGTAAAGTTGAATAACAATACTTGAAGCTGATAACCAGATCTATGAACTGGAATATTGAGATGAAAATACTTATCTGCATGAAACTTCGACCTCACGTCCAAAGAGAATGTAAAAATAAACGTCAAATCAGTAGTATGTACATCACTATTTGGTATCAAGATTTCGCAAGTTCATGTTTATCATTGCAGCCCATGAAATCCAAGTTACAACTTTATTTCTTAAGTTAGCTGAGAAAACTCTGGGTACGGTACCTTTCGCCCCTTAGAGTGTAATTCAGGAACTGAATTCATGCAAGGGTTTTGGGGTTCCGCAGTGGGTGATTTATCTTGCCTTTGCAAGTAGTTTTAAAAGAAACTTGTGTAAAATTCTACAGTTCTACATATATTTTCTACAGAACATAGTGCATGTTAAGCATTTCCACTCCTGTTTATTTATCAAATACTAGCTTTCCGCCCGCAACTTTGCCCGCATGGACAACATACAGGTTATATCATGCGGGCGCAGACCCGTGCCCAGCAGTGGGATAAAAAGTAGCCTATTTCCTTCTCCAAGGTCCCATCTAACACCGTACCAAATTTCATTAAAATCGGTTCAGTAGTTTAGGCATGAAAACGTAACAGACAAGAGTTACTTTCGCATTTATAATATTAGAAGGGATTGTCAATCATAAAAACACCATCCATTACATTGTGCATCCAAATAAGTTACAAAATGAGAGTCATCGTGATATACTTGCCAGAAAATATTTTTTTATTCGTACGATACACTTAACTCCCTCCCCAAATTAAAAATAAATAGCCATTCCCATTCTCACACGCCCATAAAACCTATTAGATTGCCTCATCAACTTTTCAATGGCGGCTCACGCTTGACCGGCCCGTAACCTGACCTTAACCCTCCAGTGACGAGGGTACTTTGGACCCGGGATAAAGTCATCCCGGAGGACCATACCTACCTACATGTTTATTGGGAAAAGTGTTTTATCGCTGTCATGTACGAAGTCAATACTCGATACATAAATTCCCTCTCTTGGGGACGTCACTGTTATTAAGGTTTAAAGTTTAATGCAGTCAATACATTGTTTGTTAATCTTAGTCCAAAACATGCAATGAAAGGTAAGGATATCGATGGCGAAGTAGCTTTACTAGTTAAGCGACTGCTTAAGGTAAGTTACTTTTGAAATGGTTGTTTAAAGGAGGGGTGACCAAAGTTATAACCTCGTTACGTGGAACGCACATAATAATTCGTTGGTCAAATTCCTTTGCATAGTTTTGCTGCCTTGAGCCAAAGTGATGATGATGATGATGTAGATACAACGTGTCATAACACCATAACTGCCATATTATCACGTAGAAGTGTCTATAAACACAAATAAAACCGGTCAAGAGCGAGTCGGACTCGCACACCGAGGATTCTGTACCATCATAATTGCACCATTAAACCACACTGCAGGTAGAATAATAAAATTAATATTGCAGTTTTAGGTCAGCGCCATCTCTTGACCGATAGTGGAACTAATGTGAACTTTTTTAAAAACTTGATAATTTCTAAAAAAGTGTGCTATATTGAGACATCGTTTTATTTTTCCTGTAATCTTTATATAAACTGCTGTCACATGGAATTATTTCAGATTTTTCTCTTTGCAAACTTCGGAGATAAGGGGGCAGGGGGGAACGGTATTTTTTACATTTTTCATCATAAGTTGAAAACTATGCGGCCTAAAAAAAAGAAAAAAATATTGAAAACGTGCAAATGGCGTTCTTTCATATGATACCCCACATTCCCTAGTAGCCCCACATCAAATTTTTAAGACCCCCTTTTCAGTCCCTGTTGTAAAAGAGATATTTATTTTTTTATTTATTTCTTATTTGCAAAATAGTTGGGCAAATGTCATCTTAAACTACAGACTGACAGACAGATTGAGTCACACCATAAGGGTTCCTTTTTTACCATATTGGTACGGAACCCTGAAGTTAATCACGACGTTCTTAGGTTCTATAAAATCACGAACTACTAATAGTTAGGGAGGCGAGGTAGCTAAATGGCGTAATTCAACGGCGCCGTCGAGACCTATCAAAATCGAAAGATAAAATAATTTCGAAAAGAAAAGCTCGTATGGTAAAAACCATTTTAACGGTGGGTTTGGCGTGTACGGTTTTTCAAAAATGTAAAAAAAAACAGTTACTTGGGCATTCTCGAGCGCGTCAGATATTCATACTACGTATGCCCCAAGTGCCTCTGATAACAACGGTATACTAATCTGCCGGTTTGCGTGGTGGGGGTAGGCATATAAAGTAGTCAAAAATGCAAAAAAAAAAATTTACTCGAGCGCGTCAGATTTTCGGAAGGGGTGTTAAGTAGGCCCCAAGGAAGCTCCCTTTAAAAAAACTGACGATTTCGGCGTGACCATAAGTTACGATGAATTTTTGAAAATGCAAAAAAAAAAGTTTTTTTGAAATACTCGAGCGCGTCAGATTTCCATAGGGGAGGTTTATCTCGGTATCCTGAAAGCATATTTTCTTAATCTGACAAAAATGTTGGTGTGTTCTCTTAATCTGACCGGAAAGGTTTTTTGGTTTTTTTTTTCCTTTCTTTCTCCTTGATAGAACGGGGAATTTAAGAATGACAATAAAGCGATAGTTACAACCAACGTAAATGTAGATGAAATGTAGTACGAATTGTATTATTTATTGTATAAAAAAATGAAATGATATAAAAAATGGATTATAATTGTATTGTTAAGTATGATCTTTACATTTTTGCTCAATACAATTCATCTTCTTCTTCTTCACTCGAACTTTCATATTGTGGCTCCTCATCCACAATTCTTTCCTGCTGAGTGCCTGCAACATCCGTAACAATTATTTCTATTCAGTAATTTCGTTGAGAGAATATTATAGAAGTACAAAAATTTACCTGAATCAAGCGTCTCGTCATTCCTGTCCTCAGTGTCATTCTCGTTGCCCAGAATATCCGGCGATAGAACGACATTTTCATACGCATCGTTCATACTTCGTTTTGCTTATGGTACGTCCAAAAAACAATTTGAGGATCAACAGGCTATTGAATAATATACATACATGAAACTGTACATGTTAATAATACTTTTGTATACAGATACGCGTAACTTTTTCCGAGTCCACGAAAATTGTCGAAAAGCTTTAGAAAAAAAAAATTTTTGAGATATAATAAAAGTAACATAATTTTATCATCGTTATTTCATATCAATTTTTTTTAACACCCTCAGTTTTCAAGATATACTCAAAAAACCGGGAATTTGAGTTTTTATGATGCTTCAAGTCAAAAAGTTTTAACTTTGGACAAAAATGTAAAGAGACCTTTTTTGTGTAAAATAAAATTACCTTTTTTGTTTATTTAAACTTTTTTTTTGTAAAATGTATCGTTCGCGACTTATATGCCGCAACGCGTTTTTCGGAAGACGAAATGGCTCCTCCACACTCCCGGTCATGCGGAAACCGGCAGATTTTGTATTTTTAGTACGTTTTAGATTATATTCTTCAAAATAAAAAAATAAAAAATCGCGCTCGAGAATGCCGGACTAACGTTTTTTTTTTACAAGTTCGCGACCCTATAACTCGGCGACGTCAAGGACTTATCGTCAGATTAGTTAAATTTAGTCTTAAAACACTAAAATCAACCCCCAATATCTTAATCTGACGCGCTCGAGTATTTCAGACTATCGATTTTTTTTTACTAATCTGATCGTCTATCCTAGGCGCGCGTCACTACATATAGAGCTAAATACTTTACAAGGTTGTTCTATTAGGTCCAAGGTATCTCTCATATCTTAAACTGCCACGCTCGAGTATTACCGAAAATTCCCCTATTCGCCTCCCTAACTATAAAAAAAATATTAACAAAAGACTGTCGTCTTGTATTACTTCCATTTCCACGAAACGAATCGAAAGCAAAGAGTTTACTTTAACAGAAATCGCATAAACAGTTTTCGCAGCTCACGGGTCGTTAGTTGTTTAAGAGTGCTAAAGCGAGACGGCGCAGATTTTGCACAGATTATGTTTTATTATAGAGGAGCTGTATCTGGAGCCCCGACATCTCGATCGCTCATAAACAAACAGAAGCGAACAATGAGGGGAATATTGCTGTTCAAGTCAAGACACACTCCTCGAGAAATTTAATATTGTTAGACAACTTTAAAATTTTACGCTTTTGATGTGTACTGACTTTGTAAGTTAAGGTTTGCTTTGAATCGAATAATAAAGAGCGAGGAATATTTAGTTAGGAAGAATTCTTCTGCAAGTAATCTTAGTATTCTTTTTATTTGATTTTTGAATTTAATATCTGGTTTGTCTCTACTACCCTTCGATTTATTATCACAGTGATAATAACTGTCTCCCTATGTATATTATAATGTATGTTTGCACATACAATGCACCAAAGACTTACAACGCAGAACAATTAGCATTCAGTAAAAAAACGCTTTCAGTCCTCAAGTGGGTATTCAGCCCACACAATATGTTTTGATGACACCCTACCCTCCGTCATACAAAACGACAAAAAAGTGTCACAGACATTTGTGAGCGCGGCGCATGTCCGCGCCAGAGTTATTTTTGCGTAAAATAAAGTATTTTGTGTAAAGTATGAAATAATCGCCGGCCAGTGGTACATAATAATCTGGGACTCATCCCGACACGTGACTCGACATAATCACGAGGCCCTTCTTAAGTACGAACCGACCGCTTGGAACAATGGCCGAAGGTATAAGCAGAAGCGATTACTAAATACATTTCTGTTATATTGAAAATCTCAAAAAAAACTTTTCCAAAATCAAACCTTTCTTAAAGTTTCTTTAGTAAGTACGAATAGTACTTTATTTAGATAATTACGAGTATAGTGCATTATGATACAAGTTAACTTAGGTTACTTATTGCACACAAGGCTGTGGTTTGCAGCCCGAGCCGCAGGCAAGGGCGTAACTCAGCCGAGTGTGCAATAAGTAAGAGCTCACGAGTTTCATACGACGTTTTTCAACACATTTGCGAGGAAAAAACAAAGTAATTTACCACACAGCAACAAATACGACAAAAATAAAATGATAATCATGATGAGAAAAGGCGCGCAGGTTTTTTTTTGTTTTTTTTTTCACACGCCCAATGCAAGAATATTTTGCGAACAAAGGGGTTAGTGAGCATACAGCCTACTTCAAAATTATAGGTGATAAAATGCTAATATTTTAATATTTTTTAACAAAATATTGTAAATAAGAAATAATTTGATAATAATAAATATTTGTTTGACTTAATTAAGGACCTACACATTTATTTATTCCAAAAATGCAAATGAATTTTCAGCGGCATAAAACCTCTTTGTTGTTACTAAAAAAATAACTGTATTACCCGGTTAAATTGGAAATGCTCTGTTTACTCGCATAGAACTAAGGCAGTAAGGTACTAATTTAACTTTGTAGGGATAATTCTATAACAACCTAGTGTTTTATATATTATTGCACGCGTTTGTTATAATTCGGTTTATGGCCCTAAAAGCGATGTATTAGGGCTCACTTTACGAGCAAGTGTGTTGAAAAGATTATTACGACACAGACTATAGGTGAGTGCTAAAACATTTAAAATTTAAGAGCCCGTACACATTTTGCCGCTGACTGCCACTCTTTCGCTCGCACATTTAATGTTCGTCTCAAGATTTCTTAAATCTGAGTACGTAATTGAAAAATGTGTCTCGGCCACTTTTCGCAATATAAGATTACGAACATTTTAAAATATATTTCAGTTTTTTGTTACTAAAGTACAAAAAGTTGTCGTTTCTAACAGTTATTTGAATGGCTTTATTGTTTTCACTTATCATTTACACCGCATCTTGCGAATTGGACCAGCGATGGCTGCCTGCGGGCGTCAAGCCCAGTCATCTTCGCGTTTGTAGGACACAGCCCCCACTCCCTCCCCCCCACGATTCACTCAGTAATCACTACTTGCTCTCGAGAACAATTCTGGATTATCTATAATTACGGAACAGAGAGCCCCGGTTCCTCCGAGATCGATTGTTCCGCAAATAAGATAGAACCCGTCCACTCCAAATCTGTGGAATTTGGACTTCATTTTGTTTGTAACCTCTCAGATTCAGTTATTAACCTTGCCAAACGGCCATTTCTTAGCTGTTCCTTGGTCGTAAATCTTCTAATTTACTTAGGATGGTTTTAATTTTTGGAGCAAGGGAGTCGTTATTTCTTTCTATGATATTACGTTTTCAAGTGTTTGTGGTAAAAGTAAGAGCATTATTATTTTGATTTTAGCCTTCAGAAGAGAAGATAAAGAATATCTCTTAACTGATTCGATTCTCGCTTGAGTGATTAGAGTGGAGTTGGTTATTTTCTAGTATACCTAACGTTTCCTTTTAAAATATGAATTCATAAATATCCCCTCGATAATCTTAATCTCTTTATTTGTTCTCCCCCACTGGGGGAAATTTAGAAAAAAAAAGTGGGGGACAACGGGAATAGGTCTTCAAAACACAGTTACTGAATAATTTGCGCGCTCACAAAAGCGATCGTAATTATCAATCAACAAGCTAAGATTTAGGTCAACTCTTGTTATTCAGAGAATCAAGTTCGAATTAGACTGCGTTAACAAGCGCTAACAAGACTATTAGCTGATTAATTTCTCGAAATGTAATCAATTTAATTAACTGAAAGGACAATGCCCAAGTTTCATAGAAAATTATCCAAAGCAAATGAAACTAAGAGCCATTAACAATTAAGAAAAATATAAACAACATTACTTTTTTATGTACAACGGGATATAGCTTAGCCTTCACCTCACCTGATGTTAAGTAACGATAAGGGCTGAAGGTGGAAGCGCACTACACCCGGAATCCTTACCACTGAGGAGCTATAGGGGAGGTAAGATAGCAAGCACATCTAACTGCCGGAAGACAAGCATTTTCAAATTGTAGTTATGGCATCAGACATAGGTCGGAGTAGTAGTTTGAAAACTACTTAATTTCATATTTCGACTGACACTTTGTTTACAAGACAACCAATAGGGAATTTTTAATGATATTTCTAAAAAAATCACAGGACATCAGTAAGTAACCATACAAAAATGTAATCAATACGAATGACGTAAAAACTTGATTTGATTAAGATAGATTAAGATGTTTATTTTACAATAGTCCTTTACATGCACTGTTGAAAGAAGAATCTGACATAGATTTAAGAATCATCGACTCGTTATAGACTATAGAAGCATAGTAATGAAGGCTAGAAACGACACCGAGAGACCAGTCATGGATCTCAGCATTCTTAAAATCTGAAGCAAATGCAATCAACCGTTGGACCTCTCGCAGTGAGGTAAGAAGCATAAGCTTCAGCGTTTAGCATATCATCAGACAGTATTGATACGTCTGAAAATAAATTGTATACTATAGAAAATATTTTCATACGTAATCTCTCTCACTATCTATGCTTTGCACAGTATTATAATAAAAACGTGTTTTTTTTAATAAATGTGAAAGTTTGTGGGTTTGGATGTTTGTTCCTCAATCACGCAAAAACTACTAAACGGATTTGGTTGAAATTTGGCACACATATAGTAGATAACCTAGATTAAAACAAGTAATATTTTTTTATACCGATATTCCCACTATAACGGGAACCACGCGGGTGTAAGCGCGGGTGGCCGCTAGTTATAAATAAATGAAAAGCAATTCCAATCTAACGGACAATAACTATCCTAGAATAAAAGAAGCTACAACTATTCCGTTTGACACAGCAAAAGCTGAGTCTCCGCGGTACAGAAAACGTTTCAGAAATATTTTAAACATTTTCCAGTTAGGTCACTGTCGCTCGTCTCTTGCGCCATTTTCAGGCTTGATTGCGCCTGTCCGGGCCCATCAGATGCAGTTCGTAATATAAACAAGTTTTTCTCCATTGTATCAAAGAGGCTCCCTCTTTGTATAAGAAATAATAGAGTTTGTATTTTGTAGAAATATAGTTTGCTTTCCATTTACTAGATGGCAGCTTTTATACGGAAGATATTAATGCCGTTTCAAGCGCTCACAGAATTATTACGATATTAAATTTCATAGGAGCGCAAGGAACTTTCGTTTGCGCTATGAATGACGTGCTGTGGAGGACGTATTTCCCTAACTTTTTCTAGAAATTTTCTTTAAATTATAAGCGTTGAGTCTTGGATTTTTCGTGCTCTTCTTACGTTAAAAATAAAGCTCAAACAAAGATCTTGCGGATATCATAAAACTTATTCACTGCACAAGATATCGACTTTCACATTTCACAAGTCTCTTGGTGCAATTTTTGAAAGGGTATCTTACTTACAGCAATTGTCTTAACTGGAAAATTCAAAGTTTAGTTATATTTCGTTATATTGTTAGTTCATTACATAGTTTTGATAACAGCGTACCCAATATCTCTCACACTGAACTCAATGTTTACGATACGGGAAACAGACAATATGTCACAGTAGCTCCTACTCTACTTCCTTATCAGGCCAGCATAAACTGATCCGTCGGCTTCGCTTAATCATTAACCGCATTCTTAGAATACTGACAACAAAAAAAGTGGCGGAGTTCAGGATAAGTCGGTGGACGCGCAACCACTTGGACGGTTTCCAAAGTGTCCGAAACGGCGCTAGTTGCCGTGACATAACAGTTTTCGTAATGTACGCACAAGGCTTGCATATATTTCGCCATTCTACGAGCAGACGAGATGGAAATGACAGCTTCATTTCAAGGAAAAGGAATTGTTGGTTAATTTATTATACGCAGCTAAAGCTGAGGCAATATTTATAAAACGCTTCGTGAATAAGCAAAAAAATATCTTATTGAATCTTATCTTTCTTTTGCACCGTCACTCGGTGGAATATCGAATCACTAAGTAGTGGTCATTAGAGATTGAAACCATTTTCGGTTAAAAACTGACATTTATTTTCAAAAACACGTCTTCTTCTCGAAACACGGCCTACCGAGTAAGATGTTATTAGGGTTCCGTACCAAAATGGTAAAAAGGAACCCTTATGGTGTGACTCAGTCTGTCTGTCTGTCTGTCACAGCTGGATATCTCGAGAACTACTAATGATATCAACTTGAAATTTGGAATGGTTTAAGATGACATTTACCCAACTATTTTTCAAATAAGAAATAAATAAAAAAATCAATATATTTTTTACAACAGGGACTGAAAAGGGGTCTTACAATTTTAAAGTGGGGCTACTAAAGCATGTGGGGATCATTTGAAAGAGCTCCGTTTGCACGTTTTTAATCTATTTTTTTTCTTTAGGCCGCATAGTTTTCGACTTATGATGAAAAATGTAAAAAAAATACCGTTCCCCCCTTATCTCCGAAGTTTGCAAAGAGAAAAATCTGAAATAATTCTATGTGATAGCAGTTTATATAAAAATTACAGGAAAAATGTCTCAATATAGCACACTTTTTTAGAAATCATCAAAAGTTTCTAAAAAAAGTTAACATTAGTTCCACTATCGGTCGATAGATGGCGCTGACCTAAAAACTGCAATACTAATTTTATTGTTCTTCTCTGCAGTGTGGTTTAATGGTGCAAATATGATGGTATGGAACCCTCGGTGCGCGAGTCCGACTCGCTCTTGACTGGTTTTATTTTTATGTTAATTTATTTTTAACGAATTTTTTATATTGTCAATATCTTCATATAGCATTAACATTTATTTCTAATATTGGATAAATAAAACTCTTTCTTTTCAAAACATGACATCAAATTATACCACCAAAATATCATTAACCACAAACTGGATTCCCAATACCTAGATAGTGATAGAATAAGAGAGTAACCGTACAAATGCGATCTATTACTATCGGCTATGAATAGATTGCCATGAAAAAATCCGCTCTGAACAAAGTTAACGTTGGCCCATAATAAAAATGAAGCCTCCCTTGAAAGCAGGGAATATTCAATTACAGTCACAACGCCTTTCATCTTTGCTGACATATTAAATAAAATATATTGAGGACACCGTATTAAATGTGCGCTGAGAGGAATATCAAACATTAGACCATAATTAACATATACCTAAATGAAACTTCAAAGCTTTGTTCTATTTAAATAAAAAAGGTAACATTTTAATTTCTAAAGAACCATTCATTGCTCAGCTATGTATGGTATGTTGTATATGGTAATGTTCTGGTAAATTATGTTGGACAGAAACCCTTGTTCGATTTTATAAAAGAAATTCAAGATATGTTGAGCTTGTATTCAGACATTCAAAGGAACTCAGTTACGTTAAGCAATCTACTTTTTTAAGTAAGTAATAGAAATAATTTTAGTAGGTAAGTTTTATTACCTAATAGTAAATATCTATTTTAAATGGTTTTTAGGGTTCCGTACCCAAAGGGTAAAAACGGGACCCTATTACTAAGCCTCCGCTGTCCGTCTGTCTGTCTGTCTGTCTGTCTGTCACCAGGTTGTATCTCATGAACCGTGATAGCTAGACAGCTGAAATTTTCACAGATGATGTATTTCTCTTGCCGCTACAACAACAAATACTAAAAACAGAATAAAATAAATATTTAAGGGGGGCTCCCATACAAAAAACGTGGTTTTTTTGCTGTTTTTTGCTCGATATTAATAACTACAACAGGTAGACAGTTGAAATTTTCACAGATGATGTATTTCTGATGCCGCTATAATAATAAATACTAAAAATCAGAATAAAATAAATATTAAATAGGGGCTCCCATACAACAAACTTGGTTTTTTTGTCGTTTTTTGGTACGGAACCCTTCGTGCGCGAGTCCGACTCGCACTTGGCCGGTTTTTTTTTACTAGAATTTTAGTTAACTTACAAACATTAGCACCTACCTAGGCATATTTTATTTCTCGTGTAAATCAACAGATAATAGTGGATTATAGAATGCAGAAAACCTATCTAATGCAAAATATACAAATTGATTTCTAAAAATAAAACTAACATAAAGAACAGTGATACACATGAGCATAATCACCTTGAATAGTTATGAAATATTATTCCGTGAGGCACGCTATCAATTGACTTAGTGCCTGATATAGATAACAGATATTTTATAATTAAGCAACAATGTAGCTAAAACTATGTATTGTATTGGATTGATTGTGTATCAGACAATATTACTTTAAACAATAGCAATAGTAATTGTACGTTATCACAATCGCGCCCTTTATTAAAGTGTGTAATCATTTCAAAAAGTCAATTTATATATCATACTGCTTAAGGCCAGTATATTCGAAATTATCGAATTTGGTCTATTTTTGATTCAACAATAAACAATCAAATATTCTTTCTTTTGAGCAGATAAAAATAAACGTTGAAGTTTCATAAACGCTCTTGATTAATTTACGGTTAAAAATTCGATATTCGTTTCTTCACTCGACTAAAAAAATATGCACAAAATATGTATCTACAAAAACATTAAAAAAATGAAAAATTGAGGTTATTTTCATTACTCTTCACATGTAAAGAAAAAGACAGAGACAGAGCTTTTGGAATATACTGGCCCTAATTCATAACAGTCAATTGAATTCAGGTGAAGGAAAATCAATAACTTAATTGAATTATTTTACGAAATAAATTTCGTAGTGCGAAGACCTATTTTTAGGGTTCCGTACCCAAAGGGTAAAAACGGGACCCTATTACTAAGACTCCGCTGTCTGTCTGTCTGTCTGTCACCAGGCTGTATCTCATGAACGGTGATAGCTAGATAGTTGAAATTTTCACAAATGATGTATTTCTGTTGCCGCTACAACAACAAATACTAAAAATATAATAAAATAAATATTTAAGGGGGGCTCCCATTCAACAAACTTGATATTTTGCTATTTTTTGCTTTATATTAATAATGACAACAGCTAGACAGTTGAAATTTTCACTGATAATATATTTCTGTTGCCGCTATAACAACAAATACTAAAATAAAAATAAAATAAATAATTGAGGGGGCTCCCATATAACAAACGTGATTTTTTTGCCGTTTTTTGGTACGGAACCCTTGGTGCGCGAGTCCGACTCGCACTTGGCTGGTTTTTAAAAGTTAACTAACCGCACTATGCTATGAAACTTTAACGCGCACGTTTGTCGCGAATGACGGACTCCGAGTAGGTTTGAGTTCAAGAGGACCGTTTTAGAGGGGTGACTCGTGGGTGATTTCTCGGTATTTTATCAAAGGGGATGAACTCTGCTAACAGGCGCTGCGAAAATCATTACGGCCCTTTACCCTCTACTTACATAAGTATGAAATATGTCTTGGCACTAAACTGTACTGACAGTGTTAGTGTTAAACATTAGCACGTGAGTCGCAATTGTAGGCACATAACGTAGTATCCCAGGATTTTAGCTTTTACACAATATATTTTAGCGTGTCCCGACAAATAACGGCAACTGTTAATTTTACTATGAACTATCGTGACAAATTATCTCATTAAAAGCAAATTATATTTGTAGTATTTGCCGAATACAAATTTAGTGTGTACAAATAGGTGTATTATGCACATTTAATGATATAATTTTGCTTTGATAGGTAACATAGTTCATAGTGAATAGTAGTTGTCGGAACACGCTAAAATATATTGTGTAAAAGCTAAAATCATGGGAAACCACGTTATGTGCGTACAATAGCGAGTCACGTGCTAATGTTTAACCTTAATTTAAAGTCAACTACATTGCAGACGCAATAAAATATGCCACATTTCGCTTTCTATTTGTCATGTAAATGTAAAAGTGTAAATGTAAAATAATCCTAAATAATGCATGTTTTTGCAACAGACATAAAAATGAGATTTCAAAAATACTTTTTAATTTACGCACTCTATAGGTAATTTTCATTACCAAACACGATGTTACATATATTCGCTGCGTTTGAACTGGAGGCCAATAACAAATGTCGGCTTCGAGAGTACATACACACGAGTGCTTGTACCTGGTAAAGGGAGGCTGGGGGCATCCCGCTCGTTGATAATTTACGAGACCCGCCCCGGTGGAGCCCCGGACGCTGCTGTAAGAATCATTATCACCGTGTCACCGCGGCTGATATATCACAAGATAAATACTGATTTTCTACTGTTTATAACGCGGTTTTATTGCGATATGGGCGCTGGTGTTATTTATGATGGCAGGTGGGGCGTAAATCTTTTTTTATGTACTTATCGTTGTAGAGATTAACGAAGGTTGGGTGTCAAACAACCAATATACTGCTTTCATTTATCTCTGAAAATCCCTTTTTAAGGGATATTCGAGTGTTAAAGGGGATATTCTTATAATAGTAGTACCTATATAATATTTTGTTCAAGAAAACTTTGCACAAAAGTTATATACACATCAACTTTGTCTAGGGATACAGGTTTTATTTTCATACAAACGAGGTAACTTTGAAGCCTTGGTTTCCTGCCAGGGATGTACCGTGCTGTAATCTGATGATGGCCATCCAGGGACTGAATGGAGTAGATTCAGATCGCTATACACACCCAACTGATCTGATCAGCATTCCAAAAGATTAATGGGGTCGGAGTTCTCAGTTTGAGGATTTCCATACATTTTCATGCTATTTTCGCGGTTTTTTTAAACATGTCCCTTACGTTTTGAGGATGCTGGTCAGTTCAGTTGGGTGTGTATAGCGATCTGAATCTCCTCCATTCACTCCCTGGATGGCCATCATCAGATCACAGCACAGTTCATCCCTGGCAGGACACCAAGGCTTCAAAGTTACCTCGTTTGTATGAAAATAGCACATGTATCCCTAGACAAAGTTGATGTGTGTAGTAGTACCTAATATTTTGTTCAAGAAAACTTTGCACAAAAGTTATTTGTAATGTCTGCTCTGCTGAAATATATGCATCTCTTATGGGTGTATAAAGAGGAACCTTTAAATTAATCTTACTACTCTGGGTATTCACTTACAGATCTGCAGTAGAAAGTTTCTAACTTAAGTTAGATAGTAAACACCACATTTAGAGGTGGATATAGTTACGATGACTTGTAATGTGTATACAAAAGTTTTGTTACATGTTGTATATTAATAATTCTTCACAAATATCCTTTACTTGGAGACAACTAATAGCCCGTGTACCTCACAAATAAATTCTAAATTATCACGTATTTATGGTGAAGTGATTGCGTAACGCAGTATTCATAATGCAGAACTTTTTTCGATCACTCACACATTATGGACACATTACACATTATGTATGTTGTTGTAGATGTACGTAGTTGGGTGAATCAACTTTTTAACGTGAGGAAAAAATCGACCCATGTGTAAATTTTCATAAATTGAAACAAAACTAGATAACTCTTTTGTAAAAAATCTCTATTTTAGTATATTTCGATTCATAGCCAATAAAACATACTTAGTTTTGTACAAATATAATCAATAGTTTAAAGAAATACATGGGTGACCCAAGGGACAATTTTGTCCCCAGCTTTTATATGAAAAATAGGAGTTGTCTCCTGGGTCACCTATTTTATTCTTTAAAATCGCGTTAAAGTTTTCATGTCTTTTAAGTTTTCTTATGAGATAATTAGCTGAGAGTATTTGCAACTACAGATTAACTTCATATAAAAATGGTTCACGTAGATATTTTAAGAAATGCCACAAAACAACATAAAGTTGATTCAACCACTTACTAACTATAATCTCATCCACGTGCATTGCTTTCGAATCTACTTTGGCAGTCTAAAACAATTTGGCAGCTACACTAATCCATTAACTGACTGTGACGTGCCAACACTCGAATCACTAAACTAATTCACTTGACTAATCCATTAATCCAATTGATTGACTAAAATATTAGGTCCTTTGAATCTGCTGTTCTCTATGAAGATTTTAAATTAATTTTTAAATCGATTAGTAAGTCAATTTCTTTTAGTATTTTGTTAGATACCTAGTATACTATTATTATTTATCCTAATTATTAAAGGAGTTTTATTTTTCATAATATTCATGAGTAGTAAGGCTCCGAACTTATATGAACAATACGCGACACTTAGTAGTGCCACGTCATGTCATTGTGTCAAGTAAAAAATATAATCTCAGTAGTTAAAGCCAGCAAAAAAAAAAATTACCGACTTTAAAGAAACAACAACAATAATCTCATTATTACCGAAAGTTATAACTGGGTATAGGTTTAAAAATTATAATGTTATTCTCTGCAATAAATGTCAGATAGACAAAACTACGTTTTATGACAAAACAAAATTCGAAAGTATCGCAGTAACGACGTGCAATGCGTGCCACAAAAAATACAGTAAGAACGTCACACACGGATAGGTGACAAAAATAAAACTCGGCATTTCCCGCTAGGTGGCACCACTTGTGCCAATAAGCCGGCTATAAATCTCGAGCGCGTATATGACGCGCTTAACTGACATCTTTGCGGTGGTATTGCTTATTGGACGAGAGAAAATGATGCTCGCGCCGAAATTGTGGCAACAATGCTTGATTTTACGACGTCTGTACTTGTTAGTAAAAGAAGAAAATTGACATCATCTACGTAAATTGTCAATTATATAGATGTAAATGTCCGTAAACTTAATATTAAAGGTATGCTATGCTAAGCAATCACAGTTACTAAACAAGCATTCAAACGAAACATATTGTTCAGAGGTCGATATGATGGTAATGACTGTCAAAGCATAAATTGAAATAGAGCAATTACTTTTCAATGTTGAACTGAGTCAGGTCGATCGGTTGAAATAAAGAGCTGATTCACAAGTTCCGTTTAAGTTTCAACCAAATTTACTTCGGGAAAAATTATGTATTCTGTAGTTAAAGGCCGTATAAACATTTTGTTCAACATTAAAAATACCTGTGTCTCAAATGATTATTTTTCCTAACCTTTAGTGCGTAATGGAATAACGTTCCACATAAAACCTCAGCGAACCAACAGTCAAAACACATCCGCACCTTCGCAACGGGCGACGATTTACGGCCCGTCCGTATTAGTGGGACCGAAATTTTATTACGCGCGTAATGTTGTTATGAAAACGGAACCGGGCCCAGTTCGGACGAATAGGATTTCGAGTCCGCTTTCATTTCGTGAAGGGCTTAATATAGCTGGGATTCATTATAATTGAATTTTGTGATTTGCTTTTGCTACTACCGAAATACTGTTTATAGGTACCTATATCTA
Organism: Agriphila geniculea; assembly: GCA_943789525.1. Lineage (NCBI taxonomy): Eukaryota > Metazoa > Arthropoda > Insecta > Lepidoptera > Crambidae > Agriphila > Agriphila geniculea. Next base: position 1,639,352 of record OX038876.1, read on the forward strand.
GTTAAATGAATTATAAAGTTATTTATTGTATTGGTTATATTATTAACTTCTATACTTAACGTAAATTTATAATGTCTTCATGTTAATATACGCTCTTGATCATTAATATAGCAAAGAATCAAATAAAAAATTGCAAACATAACGCATTAAATTCCATATCTCCAACAAATGTGTGAAAACGAATATAAAAAACATCTGTTGTCACCAAAATTGAACCTTACGTTGCGTCCGTAAAATTGATTATTCATCACGATTCGTTGAACGAGTTTTTGATACGAGATGACGTGTGGAGAAACACAAGAAACGACGTCAACGTGGGTTGTCAAGCTTCGTTAATCGGAGTCTGCAACAGATTTAGGTGAGAAAAGTGAAAAGTTGTGACATGAAGTATTATGTCACGAAGAATCGAGGGATGTGCATTTAATATTTCAATGACGTGAAATAATATTTTATTCAATTTGACTAAAAAGTAGCACTTTTGAATCGATAATTCATAAATGACAAATTATAATTGTTTATGAGTTTTGATATACATATTTTTACCCTACCATTTCTACCGTCTTTTAGTTGACAAGACGAACGTGTGCATGAAACTTATCAGTGTTTTTACTTATCAAATTAAAACAAAACGACAGTGACAAAAGACAATAAGGGTGACTTTAGTAGTGTACCTGTTTCCTTTCACTCTGATATAAAGGCATATTTAAGCTTCCGATTAAACAGAAAAAAATATCAGCAGTAAAATTGTGCCACTTTAAATAGCCGCGCTAAACATGATTACATAGTAATTTTCATCCCCGCGCCATTCGCGCCTCAATAATTTAGAAATTACAATCATGGAACCATGTTTATTGCTATTTACGCATGCGTGGATTTCGGAGATTGCAATTCTGCTAATGGCCTCACATTTCGTAATTTATTTGTGATATTAGACATTAAAAATAAACATTTTCCTACATCGCAAAAGTTTTATTTTTCACAAATATGCATCGCACTAACTTGCTTTCGTACAAACTTTCGTTGTATAAACGTTCTATCGCACAAACGTTACATACATACACTCACGCCTGTTTCCCATGGTGGTAGGCAGAGACTATGGATCGCCACCTGCTACGATCCTTGCACACTTCTTTCGCTTCATTCACATCCATCAATATTTTCATACATACCCTGCGGTTTTTGTCACTGCGTACACCAGCCTTTTTTATTCGTTCTATCGCACAAACGTTTAACGCAATTCTGTTCGGGTCGAGGTTTGCAAACATACCAGGAAACAGGGATAACTCCACTTTCGTAAAACGCACACCAAGAAACACTTCCTTAAGCAAAACCAAATATACCTCAATTCTAAGTTTCACTAAGCCGGCATATCACTCGTAATCCGCTTAATAGTACGCTCACTTACAACTTAAGTCCGTGCCTGCACACCTTTCACAATGAAATTGTTCAACGACAATTTTTCCGCATACAAAAACATCTTTGAAGATTTTAACAAGTTTTCTTCATAAACGGCAAAATATTAACAACTTTTTTTTTAACTTCTTAACTATTTCAGGTAGTTACTCAAAGCAAAATTTTACATGATTATAATCCATTAATTTTTGCTAGAATTGTAGTAATAATCTAGTAAACATTGCTAAAATTGAATATAATAACGCTTGCAGCTGGAAATATGACATACCTACATTAATGATCGTTTTAATTAAAATAACGTGTGTTTTTATAACAATCATAGATACTGAAAACCTGTAAACGATTTAAGGGATTGTTCAATCCACCATGCTTTTTGTAAAGTGGTATACACAATTTAAGATGGTTAGTAAATTAGGATTACCTCATATCACAGACCAAAATGGTTTCAAAGAGCGGCCCCGCCCAAAACGCAATAAGCAAAAAACATGATAATCATGGAGTCGTTGTGATTATAATAACGACTTCAGAATGATTATCATTTAAAACCAAAACTAGTGATTCTCAAGAGCACTGACCTGAATTTTTTTTAAGTGTATGATACTTATTGTAAATTTTAGCTTTCAAACATTTTTCTACAGTCATGTCTTAACGCATCTCAGCCGATGTCGACAACTTAAGGCCATAATTATGTAGGTAACGTAGCAACTCCGGCACTATGGTGCTACGGTGCTACGGCGTAGCACTAATTGCTACGCAACTCGTAGAGGCCGCTACGGCAAAGGGCGCGGGTTAATTGCGTGGCTTTTCTGCTGCCGTTATAATGTACAGGCAGTTAGAAACTTCATAAGCAACTTTTCATAAGCATTTTAGTATTATAATTGTTAACAACATAGAATTGATTAGTATGTACATTATATTGTAATTATTCTAGTGTATCACACCTACAATTTGTATTTTTAGACTGTTTTTAATTTACCTCGAAAATATATTGAAAAAGCTCATACTAAAACATTTTTTTATCCTTTCATGTACGTTATTATTTAAACAGTTTATAATGCAATTGTACAGCACAAGTTGAATGAAATAAAATACCTTTTTATAGAATTTAAATTCTTCCTTCGATACAGACGCGACTTTTAAATAATTTTATTAACGGATATTTCATATTCAATTTCTTCTCTAAATACAAACACGTCCAAATAGAATTCAGCAAAAAATAACAATATAAAAAATACTTACATTAACACTAAAAACTATTTCATGAAAGTCAAAAATGACAATACATAAAATTCCGCCGCAATCCCTTAACCACTAAAAAACTCCCAAACTAACGCAATTTTTACTTACTGGCAACACTACTCACCGATGGTCACTATAAAACCATAACAACATGATAAGTGAATGTCGCACAGAACGCGTACTGCACTCAAGACACGCACTGTCGCGGCGTCAGCGGGCGAACGTCATGACTGCATCACGGCGCGCTCGGCGGCCGGCCGAGGACTGACTGCCGAATGGTATTGCCATGCTCAGAGATCAAACTCCCCGATTATGTAACTGTGTTTATAAGGGGAGTTTGCTGGTGTTTTCGGGGGAGGCTTTTTATTGCTTTTACACATGAATATTTCGTTTGTTAAACACATCTGGTGAAAGCTAACTGAAAATAATCGTTCTCGTGGAAGCTTTTCACTGTTTGTCTGTGGCTTAAAAATTACGAAATAATAATTCATCTTATACAGTAATTAATTACCCTTAATGATTACACAGATTTCAAAAAAAGATAGCACCTAAAACTATTCAACAAAAACAAAATCTCACATCAACGTTTGTCTAACATAGAACATTTCCAATTACCCCAAAATATGGGTATTCGCTCCAGGTGTGGGTAAATTCCCTGGTGTGGGGGGCGCACGCATGCGCGCCACAGCCCCGCCCTGCCCCGGGCGCAGACCCGGTTTGGCATTTTGAAGTTTCGCGGCCTAGACGCCACATCTAGTTGGCTACTTATACATATAGTAATTTACAACCACATACAGTCACTATTAATAAACTCTTAATTTAATGTTTAGACGCGACAAACAATATAACTTTTAAAGACTTTAATAATTATTTTAACGAATAACTTTTGTTACTAGCTAAAGTGAGTTTTTTTCCAACAAAAGTATCTCAAAACTCCGCAAATGCTGATTGATATTAATAAAATTATTTCGTCTTGCAAATCAAGTGTACGCAGGTTTTATTATTAATATAAATAATTTAATTTTATACTCAGGCTTGACCTTTTCGGAGATGGAAATATGAAAAGGGCACCCAGTAACTACTTTCAAAACATCTCAGATTATTAAACATTTTATGATGGAACATAAAAGCTTAATTATATTTATTTCACAGTACTTTATTTAAAACAATACTTTGCTGTAACTGAAAATTGTACTTTTACAAAAAAAGTTTTTAGTCTTACATTTTATGTAAAAAAGTTACATATCACTTTTCGGATTTTTTTCTCTAGCATCTAAAAATATGCACTCACATTTAAAAAGGGCGATATAATAAAATGTGTCACTCAGCCAGAACAATTGGAAACGTGTCATTTGCATGAAAACAGTTTGCCTGTGGCCTTTATCATAAAATGGAATAAACGAAATAATAACGTTTGAACTTATGGTCTTTTGGAACCCAATAAAAAATGTACAATTCACGTTATAGTACAGAAGAACGTTCGTTTAGACAGTGTCACTCTGTCATATTCAGTCTTAGTACGAGATATTTCGGTATTTCCCAAATTAATACCCTCTATTTTATCCAATTTAATCAAAACTTTTAAACGATTTCTTATGCATACAATTCACAGAAAAAGTACTTACCTTCATAATAATTGTTTGAAAACTTACAAAATAACGAATTAATTATTTTTTCTTATTTCAATGTTACAAGCTTTTATCTTTTCCGAGCAGGTACTTAAACTTTCTCTTCTTCATTAATAATTAATCGAACAGATACCGTAATAAGTATTTGCTAAAAATCCTTTTATTGAGATGGGAGTATTTGCTGTTTCAGTTAGCGGTTAGAGTTAATAGGGAATAATTTATGAATCTCTTACAAACAAAGAATGTTTAAAAAATAATATCAAATTCAGTGTACTCTTGTGTGTTATGTATTTATTTTCGTTATTTTGTTTGGAACTAAAAATTGGTTTTAAAACACCCTTTAAACACGTCTTTACTAGGTTGGCCGTAGTGCTAGGTTTAAAATAACATAGAGAATTCAGAATTAAACGTGATGGCTACAGAACGTAACCGTGTACGTTTACGGGAAGCTCAATGGAATTTCGGGCGGAGGCTTCCATTCTGAATACATCAGGGGCACATAACTGCGGGTCGCAGTCCGCGGGGTAGGGCATTCGATTTCCGTCGCCGGCGCGGCCGTGTCGCCTCTGCCTCAATTTGTGTCCCATCCAGCCTCGAACTCGATAGAACCGACTTGGGGAGAAAATTGAAATTCAGTGTGTTGCTGCTGAATTTATGTTTCGAGGTTTTTACTATTACGTAGGTTATTTTTTTTATTATTTTGTTTACACGTTTTTAGCGTGATATAGATTTTGTTTAAACCCAACATGATCAGTATGTGTCAGAGATACAATATAGATTATGTTCATAGGGACAAAAAAATATTAACGTGCAAAATTAATTTTAGTGACATTTCTTCATTCATCACAGCTAGAAGATATCTAACTAGTGATTCGTTAAGTTTATAAATATTAATTTTCCAATCTAACAAAATGTATTAAAATAGTTTTGTCACATTTCCATAAAATACTCGTGTTGTTTTTTGTGCCGAATTGAGAACCATCCAATTAAATAATTACTATTTAATTAGGCCTACCTATCAAACAATTACGCATTTCGAAAAAAAAATCAAAATTTTCTCCAAACAACACCCACACCACCTGTACTGATTATGCAAAATTAATGACACGAACAGAACCGACGAAGTATATTCGAGTGTAAAGCAAACAGAGAGTATTTTCTCAGGACGACGACCGCTCCCAATCAAAGAGCGATTATAATTAAAACAATTGCCGTAACAACTTCATAAGTCGCATACCCACTTCCCCCACTCCGGTGTGCATGGTAGCGGTGGGGGTTAGGGCTACCGACTGTTTTAAAACTGGATCACATTTTACAAATGGTTCCAGTATATATATTTGTGACTTTGGATACGACAAAAGTATGTCCAAGTTTGGATTCGTTCTGTTGTTGTTATTAAGGTATGCAATTTTCAAACTTTTAAGACGAAAAAGATTATGATATAGGGTTGACACTTGAAAGCTAGCAATATAACACTTTTAATCCTACTAATATTATAAATAAGAAAGTTTGTGGGTTTGGATGTTTGGAATTTTGGATGTTTGTTCCTCAATCACGCAAAAACTACCGAACGGATTTGAATGAAATTTGGCACACCAGATAGTAGATAGCCTAGATTAAAACCTAGAATACTTTTTATCCCGTCATTTCTACAGGAACAAGAACCACGCGGGTGAAACCACGGGCGGTCGCTAGTTTCCGATAAACATAAGACTGAAGGTGTTTGTGGACCGGTGGGGCTCTCCGCTACTGCGCAGATAGGTACACCTCCACTCAGGAAAATAATTATGCAACGATTGTTACTAACCCTAGTTTGTAAGAAAATTGTTACTAACACTATGGACCCTGGTCTGAATTAATTTTTTTATTATTATTATTATAAGAGAACTATGCGTGCCTACGAAGTTACAAGGTAGCTTTAAATATAAATAAAATAAATTATTTAAAAAAAAATTATTGTGATAACCCTAGCGAGAGGGATGTTCGACGAATGTAACACCATTTTACATTTCTGAATTGATTCGCCCGCGCACTTTAAAGCCAGCCATTGTACCGGCACGTGTAGATTTATTAGCCACTACCGTTTTATTATGATTCGTATTCAATTGAATAATGTTCCTTTTTAACATAGCTGCGATTTTATCGGCCGATATTCTAGAAAAGAGAGAACAGTTCTTTCGAGTGGAGAATTTAGTCTTTCAGTCAATCCACAGAAGTGGTAACATCACTGAATAAAAATAACTGTCGGTTTTCCTTTTATCATTCTCATACACTTGTTCGTGTTTTTCCTTTTCTTAATAGAGACAGGCAAATGTAACCCTTAAGATCCAACGAATAAACGCACAGATTTAAACAGTGTCCCAAATGTTTGATATTAAGCGTGTGTGCAAAATTTGGATTAAGACAGTAGGATAGTATTCACTTCTCACGGCAGCTGCAAAGGTGCCAAAACGTCGGGAAAACCAAAAATCAAACCAAATACCAACTAAATACCGAAGTACATTCAATAAAACCGCGCTAGTATCCGTTAAAAAGTGTTTTATTTCAGTAGGATAGTTTCAAAGTTTCGGTTACCAAAAAATTACGGAGAAATCAGCTGTCGTGTTGCTGTCGTGGTAATGTAATACGTAGAAATGATTGAAGAAGAGAGCTTGAACGAGTAGAAATGTGCAGGTGGAGTAAAGTAAAAGAGAAGACGGATGATTGTATAAATAATGACATGGCTAGAAATTAAGATGAAGGCTAAATAAATTTGGATAAGGGTAGAAGGATGATATGTTTCAGGTGTTTTCTGATCTAAACTGAAGTTTCTTAAAAGAACGGCTTAGATTATTTATATGTTTAAATAGAGTCTTAGGCTTTTGACGTATTAAACAAAACAGGCCAACTTTTTTAAGGTGGTGTGCATTTTTAGCATCATCGCGTCCAAAGAGTATTGTAATAAAAACTATGGCCGGCTCACACTACTGACAATGTGTGCGTGTTTTGGTCACCCAACTGTTGGGTGATATCTTTTCGACGCTGACGACAGCGTCGAAAAAAAAGCTACGAAGCTTCGACTGTCTATCTTGACATATAAATAATAATCTAAGCAGAACGGTTTTTTTTTTCAAATAACGGGTGGCGCAAAAGTAAAGACCCTATTTGGTTCAGCTATAACATTTTTTCTAAATTAGAAAACTAGATTTAGGTTTTTTTAAATGTATATTTGTGCCATTAAATTTCGTACCATTAGGATTTAAAGATGATGTCTTTTAAATGGTGACCTCCAGAGTTGATACACATTTGAGCCCTATTTATGACATTTTGCATAACTTGTCGTAACACTTCCTGCGATATGTTCGTTATTTCTTGACGAATGTTTTCTTTTAGAGCTGCGAGAGTCTCCCAGACTTAGGTCTATCCAATGTTGAGCCAGTTGCTTCAAGGCGTGTGGCAAAGCGTCGAATTGTGCGACCAATCGGTGCCGGACGGTGGGGAAATCGTCGACGAAATTCACGTTGTGTTCTTATCACTGATGAATTATTCCGTAAGAACATTGACACAATTATTCCACGTTCTTGGGGAGTAAAACGGTCCATGTTTATTTTCAGTGTATTTTATATTTGTTCACTACACAATTTTCAACAACAGAATGACAGAAAATGTCATATAAAAAAAATAAAAGTATTTTCTTTAGTGCCAGTACTTTTGCGCCACCCGTTATTACTGAAACAGAATATGATACAGCGATTTATCACTGTTAAAAAACAATTGATTTTGACAGTTAAGTGTCGATAAACTGATTTTACTTAGGTATCGTGTTTCGATGGTCATGCTACGGGGACTGTTGATACATATTTTCGATAAAGCTTTTTTTCATTTCGTCTCAAAATTTTAATATATTATGCACACGCTATTGAGTGACTGGTAAACTAATCAAGAGTCACAGAGTCAAACCGTCGCATACCGATTACTTTTCACAAATTCAATCCGTTATTTCTAATAAAGCAGGTCTCTATTTGGAGCACAATCTGCTAAACAAACAAGCGGAATGGATGATTTTAATAAAATCGTTCGCAAATATTGTCTCAAAATAAACAGAGGTGGTACCTACTCTGTTTATTGCCGTATGATGGATCGCGGCAGCCTCGCTATACACTACCGACAATTACGACGTAGGCTTGGCAAAAATACTGTCTAAAGGTAGTCATAAAGAGCTTGGTTTGCGAAAATTTTAATTAATATTTTCGCTGACTTTAGCATTAAAGTGAAGGTTTAAAATTACTCTAGGCTTCATTAATATTTTAAAGAAGAATATTTTGACTGACTGGCTGCACTATACCAAGCTTTCTCTGGTTTATATACAAAGCCTGCACAAGTGACCTAAGCCAAACTTAAAAAAAATGACTGCACGTTGCAGCTGTATACAAGTGACCTGAATTTAGACTGCACCGTAGCTTTGTATCGTAATTTTATTTGCGCACCCTACACAAGTGAAATGACCTAAGCCTAGTTTCGTTAGGAAATATATTTTTTATTGTATATATGTTACGGCTAATACCCGAAGTGCGGCTAAACCTAGTTTTAGCCGGCTAAAGCTAGGTGTAACCGATAGCTGTTGGCTAAAACTAGGTGTAGCCGATTTACTCTTAAAAAAGTTATTTCTGTTGTTTGTTAAAAAAAAATAACCTCGAAATTTAAGGCTCACGCTACGCTGCGCTTCGCGCTCGCCTTAAATTTCTAACCTATATTCGGGACCTACAGGGGTAAAGCAAATCGTTTCACCTAGTTTTAGCCAACAGCTATCGGCTACACCTAGTTTTAGCCGGCTAAAACTAGGTTTAGCCGCACTTCGGGTATTAGCCGTGACATATACATAATTTAAACTTAATACTTTGCAAAAAGAATTAGTCTCTAACTTTCTAACTTACAATGGATATCGAACCCACGACCTCTCACAATCCGGGTGAAATATCTGGCCAATTGGCCGAGTCGATAGTAGTTAATTTTTTAGCACTTTTTTACTTTATCGCTATAAACCGGCGTTATTCTTCGGCGTTATTATTCATCAATGTAAAGTACCCTCAACATTCGAAAGAAACATCTCTGGGACTGTTTTCACCGAGTCGCTTCAACTTGCAATTCAACTTGCGTCAGACGCATGCAAACGCCTACAAACCATTTGCTTTTCCCTTCAACTTTCTGCCATACTACGTATTACATGCCCAGCCCCTCTAGCATGACCATTAAAACACAATATATAGGAAGCATTTTATCGACACTCAACTGTCAAAATCTTTTGACAGATATACGTGATAAATCACTATATCATATTGCGTTCCGGTGGTCATGCCAGGGGGCCTGAGGATTACTGTGTCAAAGCACACATTTTGTCTTCTAAATGTTTGACAACCTAATTTTTTTTAGATTTAAGTTTAGCATTATGCTTTTTTTACACTAAAGTTCCACCTGACTGCAATGACTCATGACTGCACCGCAGCTTTGTCCGGTAATTTTATTTGCACACAAGTGACCCTCGTTAGCTCATGCCCAGTGACTGTTGGTAGGAGTGGCTGATTTCGCAGCCACTGGGCTGGAACACTCCCGGCCTGGTATCGATACACGCTTTTGTAAAGCATTTTCTTTGAAAGGGTTGTTGTAAGAGCGGGTGGTTGTTAACTTGAAAGACTTTGAATTCAAATGCTACTCATTTTATATAATACACATAACATTGATCTTGATGAGATTATATGAAACAAGAAATCCCCGCACTCGATTAAGATCTTATAACTTAACATAAGCTTGCTTTAAATTTAACTTTACAAATAAAACTAATTTACATTTCAGCTCGAGTTCGGTATTTTACTAGTTCAAAAGTCGAATGAACGATACTCAATGCAGTTATATTAACATTTCAAACGACGAAGTGTTTTGTCTATCTGTCGACTCATTTCCCTGTAAATGAAATGGTATTTATTATTACTTAACTGACATCTCGCATTAAGGGAAAACTGACATCTCTACTACAAGTGACTACAGTAACCAAAGAACAGTGAAATAAGTTTCTTTCACGAGATAGTTATTTTATTTATTTGAATAATTTATTGGAAAAATGCATGTCATGTCATTATTTTCGTAGTATACTTTAATCAAAACTGAATCGTTGTCAATACTTAATAAATAAATACTTTAGCTTAACCATTTCAGCTTAATTATTTTCATTGTATGATAATTGGGATGTTGACAACTTTTTTTATTTTATATTACACTAGCGGCCCGCCCCGGCTTCGCACGGGTGCAGTGCAATGTAGTTACTAATGTAAAACTATGCTAATGTGGTGTCAGTGTGAAGTTATTTGATTATACTACAGGATATCTACATATATACGATGTACGCAGAGGGTGTTAAAATATAATCTGTCTGAGGCCACCTAGCTCCCAAACTTAAAGATCAATTTTATTGCGATTTTTATGTATAGTTTAAGAGAAGCGTACAGACGGCGGGAAGCGACTTTGTTTTATACTATGTTTAGCTTTTGCCCGTGGCTCCGCCCGCGTGGGAGTCGGTAATCGTTGTAAGTCTTCCCTTGGAAACCAATGATCGGCATGAAAAGAAGCCTGTGTTAAGTATTCCAGACTAAAATCTATCTCTGTGCCAAATTTCGTCTAAATCCGTTCACCCGTTCAGACGTGATTGAGTAACAAAATGAACAACATCCAAACATCAAAACTTTCACATTCTTACAATTTTGTGATATATAGGTAATAGCTGCACCCCGCGGTTTTACCTGCGCAATCTGTTGATTCTGTAACCAAACGCGCATCTCACTACACTTCACTTCACTTCGCGTGAATTAGTTATTAGAAATTAGCTAACTTATGAGCAATTTTACCGATTACAAAAATTTTAGGTAGCTATCTAAAATATTTTGTGATGAAAAAAAAATCTTATCATTATCTTATTTATGATTTAAAGTTCCCGTCCCGTGCAGTGAATTGAGATTCGAAGTGGGGTTCGAGTTTGGTTACAGAACCGAGACGCCCGCCGTACTGTTCACGATTTTGTATTAGGTAGGTAGGTACTTAATAAAATTTCTTAGCAGTAATATAACAAAATAAGTATAATAATATTATGTAACATTTAATACTCATACTTAATAGTTTGGTAGGTATCTTCTTTTTAAATAAAAATCTATGTATGTTTATTATTTTGTTTCCTATGCACTCCTAAACCATTCACATCCGATTATGATGAAACTTTGGTACGCTTATAATCTTCTTATAATAAATATTTGTTGAATTTCTGCTTATGACTGAAAAGGTTCCCGGCTAAAATAACGTGACATTGCAAATTATGTCGGGTGCAACTAATGTTGTACATTATTGTACATTCCTTGTCACGTTAGATATCTGATATTTGCCAGATTTTTCCACATTTTATAAGTAGACTAATATTTCGTAAAATAGTGAAAATCAGGATAACATTATCCATTATACAACATGAAATGTCAGCTCGTGCGTGACATAATTACAGTCTCAGGGGAGGTGACAACCTGACAACTGACATTTATTTTTCTTAATCATTCAAATGCACTAAGAAGTTTTGATTCCGATATCGAAATCAATCATCCTAAAAATAGCTTTCTACCCTTTTTCAACCCTGTTAAGGGATACATTTCAAAAAAATGCGAAACACGTGTTCAATTAATTTTGTGATAAAATGTCTATGCCAAATTTCAAGTCAATCGGGCCAAGGAATCGCATTCTCCCATACAAACTTTGCCACCCTGTTTCACCCCCTTAGGGATTGAATTTCGCAAAATCCCGTCTTAGTGAGCACCTACACCCTAAAAAGAAACCTTATGCAAAATTTGAGACTCCTAGCACTTGTAGTTTCTGAGATTTCGTGATGAGTCAGTGAGTGATTTTCCCTTTTATATATATAGATAAATTACCTCTCAAAAGAAGAAACATTGGTAAAATAATTATTTCGCTAGCTTGAAAACTGCCCAAGATATCACAGTGTGAAATGCACACAAATGGACTCGCCCAAAAACGCTCCATACTAACGGCTATCAAGTTATGACGTCACGCCTTCCTACGTTGTATGCAACGCGTAGGAAATTTGTTCGGCAGCTATATTAAATATAGTGTTTATCAAAATGGTTTCTTTGACAAATTTGCTACAAATTTTACGGACTAATTAAATGTATTATTTATTTTAACAAATTTTATACTTTTTAAATGGACTTGTCCACCCAACTTTGAAGGGTCATAAAACAAATAATACGCAATATATAAAACCAAGAGGTATACAAGCTACTCCAAAAGTTTGATATGTTTACGATTTTTATTAGTATTTCGTTATTTTATTCATTAGTCAGCATCCCTATTTGTAGTAATCCTGGGTTCTCTAGGCCTAACTAACAAAGATTTTATTATAATATATTTCATAAATCATATTTTATACAATCATATTTCATAATTTAAAATATATTTCATGAATCAAAGCAAATAAGTATCATTCTTTAAACATAAGCAGAAGGTAAACGATAACGACGTGATGTAGTTTCTTAGTTTAAAATTAGCACACTCAGACCTCAGATTTTGGTAGAATATAAACGATGCCATTAAGCACAAGCACCGCCAGTGACATGAAGGGATGTGGCACTCAAACGCCATTTTTCCCCGTCCTATTACCACGACTTATCGCATGGCCACGCGACCCGGCGGCACGGCGGGCGGCGACGGCGATGTAAGACGCGAATTGTCTTTTGCATTACACGCTCGACATGCTCACCGCTGCACAGCCAAAGTGTCCAAAAATAGCGGTTATTTCACAATTCGCGACATAACCCGAAATCTTTACTTTACTAATATTATAAATGCGAAAGTCCGTTTGTTCGTTTGTTTGTTTGTTACGCCTTCACGTCTTAACTACTGAACCGATCGTCATGAAATTTTGCATACACGTTGTCAGGGGTACAGAGAAGGACATAATGTACCTTTAATTCCGAAAAAATGTGTTTTTCCCGAGGGATAGGAAAAAACTTTCCACGCAGACGAAGTCGCGGGCGGCCGCTAGTGTAGTATAAATTCGCGAGTTGCGTCGCCAGTCGCCGCTTCGCATGGCCAAGCCGTTAGATGGCAGAATTTATCGTCACATCGATTAAATAAGGCACGCCTCGATGTTTACTCTCCACGTTTACGGCACTTTTACGGCGATAATAAATGGGATTTAATTTAAAATTTTAGCGCCACCATTTATGGCGAGAGCCCTGTCTATGGCAGATAGAAAAACTATACTATTGGATAGTAAAATCAATCGTAGAGATTGTCCTCAAGGAATCCAATTTTACTTTAATTAGAATTTTATTGAATAGATATCGTAATAGAACCCAGTTTATTTTTTATTTTAATAGGGATGAAGGAGAACCACTAAGTCGGAACAAAATATAAAAAAGTAAGTATTTATAATCTGGTGTGATTAATAATACTAACACAAGTGTTGCTGCACTTAAAAGCTTTGAATAAAAATATTAGACAAAATTGCTTTGATTCCAAATTATGTAGCTAAAGCACTTGAATATATAAATAAAAATATTGAAAAATAAAATAAAAAATTAAAATAAAGCAAGAGATGCTTAAACTGAAAACAGTAAACAAAATCCAGTCAAGTAAAAATATTCAGAAACAAGAAACCCTTTCGTAAATCAGTGAGTCCATATTTTCACGGGGCGATACCCAACTTGCAGATAACGTCCAACTCGGCTCCGCCCGTATCCAACTTCACACTGAGATTATCTCCACGGAAGCCGTACTACCTCAAAGGCTCGAACTACCTTTAATTGCCCACCACCACTTCAGACGAATCGTTGAGTTTCGTGGAACGGGTAAATTCTATTACCGATGATTTTTAACTGAAAGCTAATTGTTTAAAGTCAAACTTAAAGATTGTAATTACATAATAATATAACCCAGAATATAATGTGACGACCACTGATCTAAATCAGTGGTCGTCCCATTTATTTGGTCAAGGGCCACATAGGATAATGTAGGTATCACTGCGGGCCGCTTGCCCCTATTTATTAAAAGCAAATGCTACCTGTGACTAATGTTAAGTCTTTATTTGCCAACTCAATGAATAATGTCATCTCCAAAAATTTTTTGCTTTGTCGCGGGACGCACTAATATCGTACGCGGGCTGCATGCGGCCCGCGGGCCGCAGTATCACGACCCTTCCGTGCTGTTTGGGACTAATCTCGAAATACCCATTGCTTAATACAACCTAAGATCTAAAAGCACTTTGCTCATAAGGGATTAAACCCGAATGGCCACTGCCTTAGATGGTCGAGCTGTCAATATTAAAATTTGACAATACTGAATCTTGATATCTCGTTTCACTGCTGCATACAATACAAAATATATCTCATCAATTTGGTTTGAACCACGTAATAAAAAACTTTAGAAAAGTCGTAGTTTCAGAAACCCAGGGTCTACAACAATTCAATTCGTTTATTCCATACAATATACACTGTGTTGAATATTATTAATTTAAAAAAATATCAATTTATAATAATCAAACAAACTAAAGAATGTAACTGCGATATTCAGAACTTTAGGACATTAGGACAAGAACACTTATAGTGTGACTCAGTCTGTCTGTCTGTCTGTCACAGCTGGATATCTTGAGAACTACTAATGGTATCAACTTGAGATTTGGAATCGTTTAAGATGATTGATTTTTTTTAAGATGATGATTTGCAAATAAGAAAAAAATAAGAAAATATTTTTTTTTACAATAGGGACTAAAAAGGGGTCTTAAAAATTTTAAGTCGGGCTACTAGGGCATGTGAGGTATCATATGAAAGAGCGCCGTTTGCATATTTTTAAACATTTTATTTTTTATTTTTAAGCCGCATAGTTTTCGATTTATGACGAAAAATGTAAAAGAAATACCGTTCCCCCCTTATCTCCGAAGTTGGAAAGAAAAAAATCTGAAATAATTCTACGTGATAGTAGTTTATTTAAAGATTACAGGAAAAACAAAACGATGTCTCAATATCACACTTTTTTAGAAATTATCAAATTTCTAAAAAAGTTTACATAACATTGGTTCCACTATCGGACAAGAGATGGTGCTGACCTAAAACTGCAATAATAATTTTATTATTCTACTCTGCAGTGTATTTATTATGATGGTACGGAAACCCTCGGTACGCGAGTCCGACTCGCTCTTGACCGGTTTTTTTTTAAATCAAAGTGATCAATATTCAAGATAAAATAAACATAAAAAATCAGTCGTAGGTAAGTAAAATGTTACTGATGCCAAAAAAACATAAAACTAACGAATCTTCTATTTTACTGTCTGATGGTAACCCTAATTACGACTAGTTCGATGACAATATCAGGGAATTCCCCCGTTACTTTTGCAACGTTGGCAACCTGCGTTCAGTCAGCGTTAAGCTTTCACCAATTACAAGTTTCTAATAATCAAACGAACCCACTGATTCTGACAAGACAGCATTTTATACTTATGTCGGATCGTCTGTCAAGCTCATCTGGCGCAGTCATCGAACCGTCGAGTCGGAATAATTTAATAAACAATATCAAACACGGCCGCTTTAACAGCAACGGGTCGGGATCATCTCTCTTTGAAACTTGTTGAGATAGTTCACGCTAAGTTAAATGTGGGGTTAAGAAAGGTTCTGCTTGTTACACAAATTAATCTAAAGGGCGTATCAATATAAATGAATAAAAAGAAACATCATTAAGAAGTTTATGTTAACTAACTGTTAATACTACAGAATAACGAGCTAACCTAGACGTCGGCGTCAAAAAACTAGGCTAGACATTTGCGCGAAACCTAATGACCGAATTAAATTATGTCAAAGTTCTTACCGCGATATGAAGAAAAACGCAAGTATTTAGGTAATAAAAATAAAATTCTGTGCACACTACGTATTATACCGGACATTCTATACAACCGCGCCATTATAAACAGATGACGTCAGATGATGTTTTTGTACACGCACAACTGTGTGTAAGTCTAGGGCTACCGTCACTGACGTCCATTATACAAATAATGGACGTTAGTGGCTACCGTGCATTTCATACTATACGAGCGGCGTTCAATTCATAATTCGAACTTTTCGGTAAATAAAGTTACGACGCATTGCTTTGAATATCAAAATAAGTTGACAGTTGACAAACACGACTAGGCGATTCTCACACTGCCGCCGCGCGCCGTCGCGGGGCGCGGTTTGGCGTTTCACGCGCGCGGCGACAGCGCAGCGCACCGCCTATGTGGGCGGTTTTCACCGCGTCTCCGTGCCGGACGGCGTTATACGACGGCCCCGCGCTTACGTGCAAAACCGGCACTATACTATTGGATCTCAGTCTGTTGTGCCCCGCGGTTTCCGCACCTGCTGGCGGTAGCCGCTCGCGTCACGCCGGCGGTGCGCGGCAGTGCGCGCTCCCGCGCCGCGGCACGGCCTCGGTGTGTTAGACCAGGCGGTTTTCTAAACAAATTGATGTACTTGCACACAACGTCAAATCTGCGCGCGGACGCCCCGCGACCGCGCGCAGTGCCAGTTGAGAACCGTTTAAACGAGCACACAATTCGGCATACGAACTCGCGGGGTGGGATGAGGTAATTGATTATGGGGCGGGGTGGAGAGTATTCTTTCTGTAGGGTAGTACTTATATCTATTCGTACTTAGGTTAATAACTATGATTTAAATAAATATCTTATATACCTACCTAAATCATATAAAAAATTGTATAAGATCAAAATTAAAACGTTTTATTTGAAGACCCTCTCACACAGTCCATTTGCTCGAATACAATTTTCCCAAGCCACCGCTTTAGAGATTCCTTAAGATTTTCAGAACGGAACTTTCTAGTTAAAATATAGATGAGGCGGTTCTTAGGGACGAACAACTGCACTCAAAAACATTACATGCAACGTGACTCGCACATATGACGAACATTCTAGAACCAGGAAGGCATTGAAACTTTAAAATATTGTATCATAAAGACTTCTAAAAGAACATGGTTTGTTCTGGAACAGAACTTCCCAAACAAAGCAAATGTTAGTAACAGATACCATTCGTAAATGAGTAATATACAAACATGACTAGGATCCAAAAGCTTAATTTAATCTACACATTTTCCTCTTGCAGGCAGCGAATCCTCAACCAGCGTCGATGCCAACTAGTACAATAACATGCAACAGACGAAAGATGGTTGTTTCATTTTATTTCAGAATACGGATTTGGATTAAACAACATGCAGGTATAAACTACCAAACTATCTCTGTAAAAAAATAAACCTAAAAATAAGTTATCGGCGTTTAAAAATGTATGATATACTCATTTGACTCCATTTGCTTTAGTGAATATTTTTTGGCATTAATATAAGCGGACTGAAAGAAAAAATTTTAGACGTTAAAAACAGTTGGCTCAAAGGCTGTGATATCCCCTAAAGAGACCGTTTTAAATATACATAGATTGCGGGGCACCGCACCTGCACCGCTGCAGGCGTGCCCAGCGCGTGACGAGCGGGCTTTAGCGGCCATTTTAGCGAAACTTTCAACTACTTATGTTTTAAAAAGATTTTATAATGAACCTGTACGGCAGTGATAAAGTGCCTTTGGCGCATTTGTAAAAAAATATCGTCACCTAAGCGATTAGTACAAGTTTAAGACGAAGTTTTATGGTGTTATCTCTAAATGTATAATTAAGTTGCAATGCGTTATGTGATGTTTTTTTAGAATAGAGGAGAAGCTAGAGATGCTTGTTTAAAAAATCAAGGAAATGAATACAATAAGTAACAAACAAACCGTTTAATATGAAATCTAACAGTCAATCGGTTTACATTTACAAGTTGTGCACACAGTTTTACTATTATTTTCAACCGATTTTTTTTAGGTCTGTACAGTCTTAATAATAATTCGAATTCCTAACAAAAGTCCCAAATTTCTGACTCAAAGTAGTTACTAACCCCTTTATGTATTACCTAATAAACACAAGCTGAGCACGTCTAAATCTTAGCCTGTCCCGTCAAGACCCGCGCCGGGACATGCCTGGAGTGACGGCGATAAATAAACGGGGCTGACGTCACGGAGACGCGGAGATATGCTACTCAGACGCAGATATTATAAACCTACATGAATGAGCGAGAAAGGAGGAACTTAAAAATGGGCTTAGAAGCTACAGGGTACTGTTAAATTTATAAAACATATTATTCTTATCCGTAGCATCCGTGCAACGTTAAATTAATTTACATCTAAAAAACAGCTGACTCTCGTATAGCTGCGTTTTAACATTAGGTAACTAGCGGCCGGCATCGTCTGTGTGGAAAGCTTTTTTGCTATCCCTCGGGAACAATCCTTTTTTGGGGGATGAAAGATATCCTATGTCCTTCTCTGTAATCCTTACAACGTGTATGCAAAATCTCATGATGATCGGTTCAGTAGTAAACAAACAAACAAACGGACTTTCGTATTTATAGTATTAGTGAGAATAGGAATAAAAATAACATCCAAATCACTAAACATTCTGATTGTTGTAACAAGACCTATAATTATGAACTGTACTTAAGACGGGGGATTGTTAATCTTTATGGCATTCATCATAAAAATTGGGTTATTTTTAATGCCTACAATATTTCAACCATCCACCATGTGCATACAACTACGTCCTATCAAATTATATTTACAGTACAAATTGTAATGCATACTTCTCAACAGGTCACACGTGCTCCACTAAATTGCACCTTGTTGTGTGAACATAAGGTCGTAACGGGCCACGTCGCTGAGTTCATGAGCAAACGAGTATGTTATTCCACCTCGTATGACCTCACACGGTATGAAGATGTATTCTATTATTCTAGACGAGCGGTAGAACGTCACGTTTGCTTGTACTTTCATTTTTCTAGCGTTTACATATTTGGTTTTTTTCTTTCTTCTGTTTCGAAAAGTTTATTTCAGACTCTTGATTCATGGGTAGTGCAATTTTGGATATTCAAATCAGTGAATTTAATTGTAAAGTTTAATTCTTAAGTTAAACTTATATGCACATAACAATAATTAGATTTAATATCTATCTAATTACAAATTAATTTGTCCCAAGTCTTAATTAACTACTGACTTAGATAGTAAACGCTCATACATTGACATGGTCCATAATTAATGCATTATTGTTTAGATCACAGGCTCTGTTTTAAACAATGCAGCATTGGTAGTATTTAGTTTAAAAATGAACAAGTATTTTCTGAATTTCTGCAGATACTTATTTTTTATTCACGTCTGAGGTTTTAGAAAACTGCTGCAAAGGTGCTGAAAGTCGGGAAATGCAATGCTTGTAAAAAAACTATCACCCATTTCGTTATAGTAATGAGAGTAAGCTTTAAAAACAATGGAAACTTCTATTAAACATCTTTCATTCTCTTTTGGTCGATTTTCTATAGTAAATAAATGCTTTGCTATTACAAAATTAGATGAAACACATTGATTCCCTCCCAGACATCATCATTATTATAAAAGTAAAATTCATTTATCTTCTTTTCTCTACACTCGCACAATGTTCGTACGATGTTTTCTTTGTTTTTGCTGGCAACACAGGCGGCCATTAATATTGTCTGCTACTCTGTTCTTACATCCATCTCTTAGAACCTAAGTAGCTGATTTTATAGAAAGTGAAATAACTTTTTATTTTACAAGTTTCTAACACCAATTTTCACTGTAACTGTAAGACTGATTTCTACTAGAAAATTTAAGCTGAATTGTTTTCTGTCGGAATTGAGTAGACCCAACGAGTTGTTTGTAAAATTTTTACTGCAAATTAATATCGCAGGTGTTCAACAACTAAGCCATACCTACAATAGTGACAGGAATAAAGTGTGTAAAACTATAGACTAATGTCATGGATAAACGGACGACTCAGACAATTAGCGAAGCTGCCAGACTTCGATTAACCGCTCGATAATTTATTCATCGGCATCAATCATTTGTCCCGAGGGATGGGCTTAGACTTGCTAAAGACAATTAGGGAACAAGTGCTATCTTAACTGTTTAGGTTTGTAGGATAGTTTAATTTTCTAGATCTGTAGAACACTCGAGGGAAGACTTAGTATGCCACTTATTACACATAAAACAACATCTGTTTGCAAATATTTTGCTTCTATGAAAACTTGTATAAAACACGTTCAATATTGAAATTACTGTTTCAAACAAATGTCGCTAATAGTTATTATCCTTTAAGATAATATTTTTAAAAGATACCTAATAAACTAGGAGCTGTAGGTAGACCTGAACAATCAAGAAAATCTATATAATTATAGAAGCCGCTCACAAAATTTCACGAGAATCGGTTCAAAAATGCGACCTGTAGAGGAGAAAAAACGGACAGCGGGACAGCCGTACATACGAAAGCATTTTTAATCCAATACCATATCGAATATTAATTAACTATTTTTGATATTATTTTTTAAATTATTCTCCATGTTTTATAATTTTGCATGCTGTATGTTCAGCGAAACATGTTGGCCATATTATGATAACGACAACTTTGTAACCATGTTCCTAGCAAAATAAATTATTCTATTCTATTCTAAGCTGAAACGGAGAGACCTCGCTCGCGCTTCGCACTCGCTCGATCAGTAATATACTATTTTGATGTGATATAAAAAAAGTTAATTCACTTTGACAGCGCACGTGTAAAACATACATAATCAAAATGATGTCAGCTTCAGAAATCGATATGTCTACATAATTTATTCATCGACATCCATCATCGGTGAGACGCATTATTTGTCCCCGGGTGGGCCGTAGACTGGGTGATTAGCCGGGCCGCAGTTTCCCGGGTATCCGGACTTTATGATTTGACACCGAAATTAAATTTTAGCTACTACCAGATTTGAGATTTGTTACTTGTTTTGTGTGCTTATTAACTAGTGGCTCTGTAGACCCCGCGTTTGTAAAATTTTTCGAAATGGCTGAAATATTATTTTTCCCCTTATCTCCTCCATTAAAAAAAAAATTGAAGCGGCAAAAAAAATCATGTCATTATAGAACTTGACAAAATGTCACAAGAATCGGTTGAGAAATGCGACCTGTAGAGGAGAACAAACGAACAGCCGGACGGACGTACGAAAGCATTTTTGCCCAAGTTGAAACGGACACGCTTCGCGCTCGCTCGGTCGATAACACACTGTTTTGGTGAATCGTTTTACTTGAAAGAAACTATCATGTACTGTGTATTTCTTCTATCTCTGTGCTTTGCAATTCATACTTTTCATTAAAATATTACTCCACTAATTTATCCAATCCAATTCAGAAATCATGAAAATTTACCATCAGTAACTTCTTGCATATTTTAGTTTTTGTAGTATTAGGTAGGTATTAAAGTTGTAGTCTTTTTGAGAAAAAGAAAAACATAATTCACAAAATAGAAACCAGCGCAATGTAACGTGATTTCACACGTAATAAATCAATTATTATGTCAATATTCTGAAACCGACTATTATAAATCACTGCATAAGAAATAGTTTCTGAACTACCGAGCATTATAATAAATTCTTTCGCCGTAGTGACCACCCATCTTCTTAAGATATTTATGCGACACCAACAATGGGTACCGAACTACCAAGCAAACTTTCGCAGTTATGTTAAGGTGCTACAAAATGCATAACGCCAATGCATGGGTGGGTCAAGTGTACCCTAGCGTTAAACTTACCTCGTTTAAAGATAAATTGTGTATTATGGTGACCACACGACGTGTATGTAGTTGGTCATTCTGTCTAATAAATATAATCGAATTAGGTTGTCGAAATTTCGATTTTGACCGACTTTAGTGATACAACCTAGAAAATCTTTTAATCTGAGCGTTTTTAGTAGTTTTATGTTTTTGATTGTGATTTTTTTACATATTCCATACATATTTCAAAATTTCGATGCCTCTACAAACTATACGACTACATAAGATATAATATTCTATTTTCGATATAACAGTAGGTAAATCCAGGAGCTCCAAAAAGTGTTTTCGCGCATTTATGAAAAACATTCTCTGCCATTTTTGGTTTAATTAAATAGTTAAGAAAAATTTACAAAAAGCCAGGCCGCTACAAACTATGTCAGTAACTATTCTGCACTATTCAATGAGTCAAAATTGTTAATGTATTTTTGTTTCTGAGAACAAAAACGCCGAAATTGGCCATTTTACGCAAATATCACAGTCGAGAAGTAATATGACCCTTAACATTAGGTAAAATAAAGGCCAAATATTACCCCGTTGTAGAAAAAAACTAGGAGATTTAATTAGATTAAACTGTACTAAATAACATTGTAAAGATTGTATAAAAATAGCATTGTGAATGCAAAAATCTCAAATTTCAAAATAGATGAATGGTTCAGATAATTATACACCCATCGTTGATGTCGATGGTTCATACTATTACAAATTCAATACTTTGACGGCCTTATTATAGAGCGTATTGATATTAAGTTAGCCTTTGTTTCAAAAATTCCATGGTAAGTTTATTTAGCCGTTTGCATCAACAAATAAGTTCTCGCGATTAAAAGTAGTGTGTACCTACATTACATTTCTAGGTCGCAACAGGACCGTGAACAACAAAATGATATCAAAATGGCGGCTGAATTGAAAGTGTAACTCAAGCATTGCATTTCAAACTTAGGTACTAAAATGTTATTTCTTTCTAAGCTTGTAGATATGAATCAAATTTTCAAAATCATGTAGTGAATTAAGCAGTGCACAAGCAACCAGCCAGCTGGAGACTTCAAATATTATCTTTAAAATAACATGCACACGGGAGCGAAATTTTTATGAACTCGGCAAACAGCTAATGAGCCTTAAACTGTTTGGCAATTCACGGCCCGGTGGCCCCGGTCGGGCGTTTCGACGAAAGACCGAATTCTCGGTTGAACGCGACTCCAACTGTGTCTTGAAATTGTTTATTATTTTGCCCGAAGGGTGATCAATCATTCTTTTTGAAGTTTCGTTGACATAAGTTTCGGCGGTGGTTAAATTAAACGAAATTCTCGGTTTGAGTGTGCGGAGTGTTTTTGGTTGAATTTTCGATTTAATAGCGGGATGCCTACTATCGCACTTAGCCGAATTTTTCTATATTTCATATAATCTGCAGCACAAAGACAACGTTATTAAAATAGCAATTCTTCTGATCGCACCATGCCTACTTTATAGTGGTCTATGTAGCATTGGCACATTTACTAGCTAATTTAATATTTTAAAAAAAGTACCAGGATCACATAAATCTAGAGAAAGATTAACTTACATAAATATTTTCAATTTCAATGAAAAATATTATGTCAAATACTTTTGTAACTATGTATCCAGCCCCCTTACTCAAATGGCCAATTTTCTATTTGTACGCTAACTTAAAAATTGAAAATAAGCCATAAACTCTAAAATTACGTGTCACATAGGCTTGTCAATTCCATACAATACCTACAATAATGTCTGTGTGTGATTTACTTAAACTTGCGACATGTGACTTGATCATCTAGTTGCTTATTCTTAAGCTTTAAGTTAGCAAACGAATAGAAAATTGGCTATTTGAGTAGGGGGCCTGGTACTTTTAGTTAACTTTTAACTTTATTTTTATATTAAGAAAAATATGTAAATAACATACGCACTCCAACCCTCTATATCCAATAATAATATTTCCATTTGAATACTGAGGAATCCATCCGATATTCAATTAGTTGGTTTGGTACATGTGCCAAACTGCCAATGCTACATAGAGCACTATAAAAGTAGGCATGGTGCGATCAGAAGTTTGCATTTTTATAAAATTGTCTTTGTGCTACAGATTGTATGAAATATTGAAAAATTCGGCTAAGTGCGATAGTAGGCACCCCGCTATTAAATCGAATTTTCATGGGAAAATATTTGTTCTTGGGGGCTTGGAAGGTTTTTTGGTTTTTATAGATTAGTTGAATCGGCAATTAGATGAAGCTAATTTGAATTCGTACTGATTTTTAGGATCCGTACCAAAATGGTAAAAAGGAACCACTTATGGTGTGACTCAGTCTGTCTGTCTGTCACAGCAGGATATCTCGAGAACTACTAATGGTATCAACTTGAAATTTAGAATAGTTTAAGATGACGTTTGCCCAACTATTTTACAAACGAAAAAAAACGTTTTTTTTTTACAACAGGTACTCATAATGGGTCTTAAATTTTTAAAGTGGGGCTGCTAGGGCATGTGGGGCCCAAGTAGCAAACAAATATCTTAAAAAGGAATTGTAGATCTCTTGAAGGCAAGTAGACAAATTCCAGCTGTTGTCTTGGTTAAAACTAGGTTATCCTTTAAGATATCTTCAAGAAACACTCCAAGGGCTAGTTAAGTAAAAGTGGGCACAGCATTTAAGGACATGTTAAGAAAGAATTACTGTTGTTTAGTGATGTAACATGAAAAAAAACATTTTTTTTTCACAATGTTGAAAAAAAAACATAGTACCGTTGTTTTTTTGAAGTGAAAACTTCTTTAGCGGCGTTGTACGCTTTTTTGTAATGGGGAAGTAAGAATCACGTGACCCTGATCGAAAATTCGTAAGACGGATGTGACGGGTGGAGAGTAGACAGCCGGCGGCGGAAGTATCCCCCTCTCTTTCTACGGGGCGCGGTGAAAATGGCGACACGTCATTTCAAGACGTAAACACTTGTGTCACCATAGCAACGCGCAAATTTTTTAGTTCAATCTCAAAACTCTAGATTTTCTGTCAAGCTATGGATAAGACTTTTGTACAATACTGTTCTGTATTCGTAAATTCAAATGCAGAGTAAATTCGTAAGACGGCAATTCGTGCAAAATTAAGATAAGAAAAACCGGCCAAGTGCGTGTCGGGCCACGCGCCGTAGGGTTCTGTAGTTACCTTATACCATACCATATTTAATACCACTATATTTTTTTGTCTGCAACAATAACTTTGTTTTTCACAGTTTTGGTATGAATGACAAAGTTATATTTGCGGTTTTGGAAAATGTACTATATCTCAAAAACCACTAAATGTATGTCATTCAAACCAATTTTGGTTGAAAATGTTTATTAAGATCTACAGCATATATTTTTTTTAGATTTTTCAATCTCGTATTTAAAAGTTAAAGGGGGGCACACATTTTACCACTTTGGCGGTGTATATCTTTCAAACGGTTGACTTTGAGAAAAAATTAACTTTGAAACCTCAATGTCATTTTTAAAGGTCTATCTATAGACACCCCGCACGTATTGGTTCGAAGAAAAAAAATTTTTTCAGTATCAGTTCTATGTATGGGGAGCCCCCCCCTTAACCTTCTATTTTTTTATTTTTGTGTTAAAATCGTTAAGCGGTTAACAGAATACACCTACCTACTAAAATTCAACTGTGTACTTTTAATACTTTCGGAATAAAATGGCTGTGACATACGGACAGACAGACAGACAGACATGACGAATCTATAAGGGTTTCGTTTTATGCCATTTAGGCTACGGAACCCTAATAAAAGATAAAATATTCTTTATTGTATCACCATGATAATTAATAAAGAAATACATAAAAAGAAGAACAATTGGCATAAAAATAAGAACAATTGGCAAACAAAGAACAATCGGATAATTTCTTTATAAACATTTTTATGATTATCTACGATTATTTACATCTTCGCTTATACTACTACGCTATAAAATTGTAAATGTATGAAGTTGTGTGCACTCACGTTTCTCGGATAGCATAGCGTATGAAATCAGCGCATGACATGAATCTGTAACAAACAAACATTCATATTTACAATAGTTTTAAACGGCATCAAATCAAGCAGCCTTAACTAATAAGCACCTAAGTAGTAGGTAGTAGGCCTAAGTAGGTAGGCACCTAGTAGTAGTAGTACGCATTAATTTAATTTAACTAGTTACATACTATAATGCCTCGTTAATTATCAGACTAGTTCCATTGTCATTAATAATATTGATGTGAATTAATTAAGTTGTCATGACAAACATTATGAGTCTCGTTAAGTTGTAAAAAAATACATATTTAGTCGTTTAAATGATTCTCTGGATTCCCCCAACTTACTGGAACACAGGCTCATTTTTAGGGTTCCGTAGCCAAAATGGCAAAAAACGGAACCCTTATAGATTCGTCATGTCTGTCTGTCTGTCTGTCTGTCTGTCTGTCTGTCTGTCTGTCTGTCTGTCTGTCTGTCTGTCTGTCCGTCCGTATGTCACAGCCACTTTATTCCAAAAGTATTAAGACTACATAGTTGAAACTTGGTAGGTAGGTGTATTCTGTGAACCGCTTTACGATTTGTACACAAAAATAAAAAAAATGAAATATTAAGGGGGGGCTCCCCATACATGGAACTGAAACTGAAAATATTTTTTTTCGTCAAACCAATACTTGTGGGGTGTCTATAGATAGGTCTTTAAAAATGACATTGAGGTTTTTAAGACTATTTTTTTTCAAAGTCAACCGTTTGAAAGATATATGCTGCCAAAGTGGTAAAATGTGTGTCCCCCCCCCTTTAACTTTTAAAGTAAGAGGGTGAAAAATCTAAAAAAAATGTAAGCTATAGATCTTAATAAACACTTCCAACGAAAATTGGTTTGAACGAAATACAGTAATTAGTTTTCGAGATGTAGCACATTTTCCAAAACCGCAAATATAACTTTGTCATTCATACAAACACTGTGAAAAACAAAGTTATTTTTTCAGACGAAAAATGATAGCGGTATTAAAATATGGTATGGTATAATGTACCTACGGAACCCTACTGCGCGTGGCCCGACATGCACTTGGCCGGTTTTTTATTTATTTTTTATTATTAGTATTTAGAAAACTTCTCGCTATAAAGTACAGTGCCTAAACACACACAGAACTGTGCGTGTTATCTGCATCATAAATTTGATATTATTGAAACCCAACTATTGTGTTGGTTTGTACATAAATAATGCTTTAATATCCCTATTGTGAAGCCTTATCTTATTGAATGTAATTATTACAATTCATTATTGATTGTCGGTAGTGTAAAATTTATTACTGAACTTATTGATTAAACTCAATGAAGTTGGTGGATTATAAAATGTTGTGCTAGTAATTGATACGTAAATGAATATTTGAGGTAGGTATTGAAAACCTATAGAAAAAAAGATCTTTTTCTAGGTCACTATTCTAAACTAGCACCCTATTTACTTATTTTAAAAGCTTTATTTAACCCAAAACATTTGGCAAAGTTCATCACTCCACAATACCATAAAAACTTGCATAAATATACAGGGTCACTGGAAATATGACGTATTCCTGCTAAGGGGTTATAGATGAGGTCAAAACAAATATTTTTTGTCATATAACTTTTTCTCAAAAAATTAATAGTTTTTGAGTTAATTGAAATTAAGTATTTTTTTACCAAAAGTACGTTTTCAGACACAAAAATTTAAAATAAAAAATAACTACTCATTCGATTCCGGTTTTTTCATTATTTTGAGATAGAAAACAATCTAAGTGTTGATCATGAATAAAAAAAATACAAAAAGTACAGGTGTTTATAAAAAAAACAATCCTTGAATGCATTTATTTTTTATTTTTTATTCAGATTTTTTAGAAATAGCATCAAATATCTTTAAAAAAGTCCTAGTAACTAAGCGTGCATAATATTTTAAAAACATCACCATCTATTCAGCTTTCAGTTGAGGTATAAAACTTAATAATAATTTAAATAAAAAATGAAAAATTAAGACTTAACTAAATAGCAGTCCCATTTAATGTAGCAAAAATTTCCTACTTCAAGCGCTTCGAAGGTGGCCGTATTATCCTACTTATATCATAAATGTGAAAGTTTGCTTGTTTGGATGATTATCAATCAATCACGCAAAACGAGTGAACGGATTTGGATGAAATTTGGCACACAGACATTTTATAAACAGGATTTAAACATAGGAGGATACTATTATCTTGGTTATAGGTTCCCTGGGGATTTTCTCGAATGTAATTGCAGACAAAGTCACGGGCGGAAGCTAGTTTGCTATAAATGATCGTGCTTACAAAAATACTTTCGTCCGAGTGAGTTTGAAACAGAATTATTTTCCGCCGATGAGTCAAAATTTTATAATATTTACAGACAGCATCAAAAATAACCATGCATATCAGCCATTTTTAATGACCCTCTGCTGGGGAACAGGACTTCCTTTCCTTTTGGGATAAAGCGGACGGGCCATAATCCACCACGTGGGCCCAATGCGGATTGGTCGGTGTTAACTCAATGTACCTTAAATTGAGCCCTTGGTTCTGGCTGCATTTACAGTCGTTAACACTGACCAATCCACATTGGGTCCACGTGGTGGGTATGGCCCGTCCGCTTTATCCATCCACAAGCCAAAAGGTAGGCCAATTCCCCAGCAACGGGGCATTAAAATAGCTGATATGCATGGTTATTTGTGACACAGTTTGTATAAAATTTTGACTCATCGGTGGAAAATAATTATATTTTTAGTAAGTACGACCATTTATAGCAAACTAGTTTCCGCCCGCGACTGCATTCGCATTTACATTCGAATATGTATTTATTATTTATATTCGGAACCCTTAACCAAGATAATAGTATCCTCATATGTTTTAATCCGGCTTATAAACTATCTGTGTGCCAAATTTCATCAAAATCCGTTCAGCCGTTTTGCGTGATTGATTAACAATCATACAAACAAGCAAACTTTCACATTTATGGAATAAGTAGGATAATACGGCCACCTCCGAAGCGCTTGAAGTAGGAAATTTTTGCTACATGAAATGGGACTGCTATTTAGTTAAATCTTAATTTTTCATTTTTTATTTAAGTTATTATTAAGTTTTATACCTCAATTGAAAGCTAAATAGATGGTGATGTTTTTAAAATATTATGCACGCTTAGTTACTAGGACTTTTTTAAAGATATTTGATGCTATTTCTAAAAAATCTGAAAAAAAATAAAAAGTTAATGCATTTAAGGATTGATTTTTTTTAAACGCTTGTATTTTATGAAAAATTTTTTATTCATTATCAACACACAGATTGTTTTCTATCCCAAAATAGTAGAAAATCCGGAATCGAATGAGTAGTTATCTTTTATTTTAAATTTTTGTGTCTGAAAACGTACTTTTCGTAAAAATGTACTTAATTTCAATTAACTCAAAAACTATTAATTTTTTGAGAAAAAGTTATTTTACAAAAAATATTTGTTTTGACCTCATCTATAACCCCTTAGCAGGAATACGTCATATTTCCAGTGACCCTGTATATGTACTTCTATTAATAAAATATAAGACCGTATTCTTCTCCCCTCCACAAACATAATGCTTTGCCATCAAATTCTACATAATGCTCAACATATATTATATCTATTCTCATTTCCTATAACCGAAGCATGCAAAACAGATAACCAATAAGCAATTCAAATATCCGTTGTATTATATGCTGTGTTTATATGTGGCTCACACAATAGTGGAATGTTGATAGCTTTGTTATAAGCTTCAGGCGATACATAAATACAAGTTGTTACAGAAAATATAAGTAAAATTATTAGCATTTCATTACATAACGTCGAACCTTTAAATTTTATTTGTTAAAATTCGTGCAATTTAACTGAAAAGTGATGATTTTGTTGATCGAAATTTAAAGGCAGCAAATGGATGATAATATTCAATCACTAATGACTTACAATAAAAAAAAAGTTCCCGTCTCATTTTTTCTTCATACTAGTAAACAAATAAAGTCGGACTCGCGCACGAAGGGTTCCGTGCCAAAAAACAAAAAAAAACACGTTTGTTGTATGGGAGCCCCACTTAAATTTTTATTTTATTCTGTTTTTAGTATTTGTTGTTATAGTGGCAACAGAAATACATCATCAGTGAACATTTCAACTGTCTACCTGTTGTCGTTATTAATACTTATCGAGCAAAAAACAGCAAAAAACACGTTTGTTGTTTGGGAGCCGCCCTAAATATTTTTTTCTGTTTTTAGTATTTGTTGTTATAGCGGCAACAGAAATAAATCATCGATGAAAGTTTCAACTGTCTATCTATCACGGACATCACGGTTCATAAGATACAGCCTGGTGACAGAGCGACAGACAGACAGCGGAGCTTTAGTAATAGGGTCCCGTTTTTACCCTTTGGGTACGGAACCCTAAAAACCATGAAATAGTTTTACTCACACTTCTAGCATTCAGCAGTGCCACTAGTAAATTACCTTTGAAATAGTCCACGAAAAAAGTTTGCAACTGCGTAAAAAAATTGAAATTCCACCGTTTAGTGTGCACTCTACAGAGCCGGGAATTTCTGTGTAACGTGCACCCTGAAATCTTTCTGTTACCTACTGAAAGGATAGCTTGTTGAACAAACATTTTAGCTTTCACCTGAAACAGTTTTACGTGGAAAACGTTAGGTGATACTGTGGCACTGAAACATTAGTAAAATCTTTTCCCGGAAATATTGGTATAATAGTAATAGTAGTCATTCTAACAATGTTCTGGTTTTAAAGTTAAGGCTTGTAGAGTTAGGGCGCGTAGAGTTAAAAGCTGGCTCTGCTTGAGATCTGATAACTTTTTGACAGTGCGAGCAAGGACCGGACCGCTTACCGTTAAATGGGTTTTTGATTGGGTATTTCATAGACTTGTTTTCAAAAACCCTATCAATACGGTAACCCTATCGAAAGGGTAACCCAAGTAAGGACTTACCGAATACGAAAACCCTATCGGGGAAACACTATGAAGGCTTTATGAAGGGGTTTTAAAACGTGTCCAAGCAATTTATACCTAGTTCCACCTAGGCCGAAGGACCGGTACCGCTTACCGTTAAAAGGCTTTTCATTGGGTATTTCATGAACAGCTAACCGTTAAAAGGGTTTTTGATTGGGTATTTCATAGACTTATTTTCAAAAACCCTATCAATACGGTAAGCATGACGTCGACTAACCCTAACGAAAGGGAAACCCTATCATTTGGTAAGCTTTTTAATAGGGTTTCCCTATCAATTGGGTTAACCAAAAAAAGGGGTTTTCCGGTCCCTGAGTGCGAGCCATGTGGTCTTGGCAACATTTACATGAAAATGTTTTTGGTGGGATGTTTATTTGTATATCTGTTAGATAGTGATGTGAAAGGTAAGTTACCTATGTAAATGTAAACACAAGAAGAAAAAATAAAGATAAAAAGTGGTTGTGTTGATCAAATTTTATTTTATTTATGATCTATTATAAAGAGCTTATGTAAATGGTAGGTATACAAATTCTCATTTGACCTATTTTCAGAGATCTGTTTAGTAAAATTATGTACAAAAAATGTTCTTACGTGTGAGATGAGATTTTTTCCCAAACTTTGCGCTGTTGCCTTCAGCCAACTAAGGGAGCTCACGCGTAAAATTAGGGCAAAGTCACTTCAACTTGCAAACCTTCGGAGTTGTGTATGAAAATTCCGATTGCGAGCAGTTCGCTTTTGAACCCACAAACGTGTACAGTTTGAAGTATCGACGCAGTAATGAGTTTTTCAGACAGTGAATGTTGAACTAGCTTCCACCTGTGACTTCGTTTGCATGGACAAAGAAATTAGGTAACTACTGTTCCCGCTAAAACTGTCCACCCAGATGAATTTGCGGGCGACCACTGTTATATAAAATATTATATAAAAAAACAATAAGTAACTTTATTTAATATTTAACCAGGAGCGTGGTAGTATTGTTTCTACAAATATTTTTTTCATATAATACAATGCCAATGTTACCTCTCGTCCATCGTATTTCAAAAAGCACATTAAGCCGTGCTCGTCAAATAAGGCAGTCGCTAATACTTATCAATCCGCAATGGGCCCACGCGACGTGATCCCTGTAAGCCTTGTATGTTTTTTTACGTGAGTAGGTGTGCATGCCACTGGGACATGATGAGGGTGGTTTATTTTCTAAATACAAATACATAATTTGTTTACGCATTTTTCCCTCGTTTCTTGGAAATAACCATGGCCAGATAACTATTATCTGTAAAGATGTTTTTCTTCCAGTATAACCAGCAGGAATAGATTTTCCTTACATTTGTGTACCAAATAATAGTTTATACATAGCAGATAGTATTATTGCATATTGCAAAAAAAACAACACTTTAGAGGTTAATTTGATAACAAAAATTTTTTCGTTTTAATTAAAGAACGATCTAAGTGAGTGCCTTAACATAATGGTTGCTCAAATAAATATGATGATTTTTGTTTATAACTAATTACTACAAAAAAGAAGTCGTTAAAACATAAAATATTATTATCGACATAGAGCTGAGTAAATGTAAATAGGTACAGTCAGCGTCAAATCGATATAATCGTCTAGAGTGGTCAAAATGATCTGAAAAACAAAAAATCAATTTGATCATTCTAACTGCGTAGATCAAATTATTTTTTGTTTTTCTGATCATTTTGACTACTCTAGATGCTCATATCAATTTGACGCTGACTGTACCTATGTAACAACGAAAATAAATGAACTCTATTGAAAACGAAGCTATCTCGATAAAAATGAAATGAAAAGAAATCCGATTGAAGAATTGACGACGTCTGAAATCGACAAAAAGATATATATCAATGAACAATTGTTTTATGACATATTTGGATATTAACTGAGCGTTCATTAAAGATAAGTGACAAGGAAACGAGATGACGGAACCAGACTGATAATACTTGACGAATGCTACTAATTCTTATGACAAAAGCTTCTGAATTTGACCTTATGGCAATAAGGCAAAGTTGCGATTTAATCTGGCGATATCATTGCAAAGAGTAAAGGTGCGGGAACATTTGTCTGACGCCACGCGTTAACACGTGTTAACACGCCGTCACATGACATCGGTTTTCATAGTAAATGTATGCACTAGAGTCACACTTATCTTACAACACGTCCATATAAATACGGCGTGTTAACACGTGGTGTCAGACAAATGTGCTCGCACCTTAATTCTTTCCCGAAAGAATGATAGAGATATGAGCAAAATTAATTCAATGATTAACCCTAACTGAGGAATATTTACCAAAACGTTACTATTTAAATTCTTAACCGGTGCATAAATTAGTTGCCTCTATATTACTTGGTGGAAAACTACTGGAATATTATTATTATGATTTTGTGTGTCCTGCTTACAAATATTTGTTTTTCAAATCCGGAAAAAATCCATCAATATTAAAATAATGTGATCCGCCAATCCCGGGAGACACGCGGGATAAACATACCCTTTATAGCTTTATAGATTTTACGGCTTGGCGAATTTGTTTATCAACTTCCACAGATCGCGAGGTCTCCGGAGTCTGACCCTTGTAAATATGATATTTGGTTATAAAACCCCTTGCTTTATAGCATTACAACATATCTTAGATGACTGTTCTGCTCAGTGAACAGTGTACTCAATGAAACTTTATGTAACCCATATAAAAAGGCAGCATAAAGTTATCTCGCGAACTTTATATGCTCCTGTATGCTCTGTGGTCAGGTTTCGGGGTAGTCTCTACATTTTGTAGATTAAGCGGTGAAGTTAGTTTGAAATATATTAAAGTAACTAAAAATAAAGCTTTTAATTTTATATTCAACTACTGCTAATACACTCTTAGAATAAAGATGCTTTAACGAAAAATAAACATGTAGTCTAAAGCATCAAAAAGCACTTTCTTAAAAATTTAAATCATCTTTCAGGGTAATATTATATTTTTGATAAAAAGCAGTGCCTAATTGACTATTATCTGACTAAGTAGAGATTAGCGAAACTTATCGAATTAAATTTTTGCTTTCAATAGTTTTTTTTTTCTTTTTTTTAATGTATTAAAGAAGACATTGTTTTCTTCATTATATGCTCCGTGCTTTGCATAATAATGCATTTATTTATCAGTTTAGGGTTTAAATGAGTTTATCTGTTCGAATTTCAAGTGTTCATTTATGTTTTATTAAAGTTTTTTAGTGAGTTAATTATATAGGTTATATATTTTGTGAAAGCTTCAGCGGAGGAATTTCGAGTAATTATTTGGTTAAGATTAAAGGGGTCTTGGATGTTGTTAGATGCTATTAAATAGGAGTTTCTTTGTGCAGAGAAGCAGGGGCATGCTTTCAATAGTTAGCTAACATTACAAGTCACTCAATATCTATTTGAACATTTGTTGCAACAAATGCCCTGCATGCCCTGCACTGAGCTAGACCTGCGGGACGCGACGGCCAGGGCTGTCAAGGGCAGCCAATGAGCAGCACCCGTGTGACAGTGGAACCTCGACACGAAAAAGAAGATATTTATTATTTTCAACCATAAACGACTCTCCAGAATAACTATTCTGAGCCACATACAATTTATTTGCATGGCAGTTTGTTTTTATTTATTTAGGACATCTAACAAGAACATATACCAAAGACAAGGCATTGATACATTCGAAGGACTTACATGCTACAGTGTTATCTTTTTTACAAGCTGCCACGACATGCATTATATTAAACTATTTAATATATTATTATAAAGTATATCTATGTATCTTGTTTTTATATTTTTTTAATTAATATTCAGGGCCTGTCTCACAAGTCCCGACTATGCTCAAACTTAATCTGAATAAATTCATATCTATCTATTTAAGAAATATAAATTTAAGCTAGTGCACAAGCATAAATTGCGAAACAGGCCCTTACATTTTTGATAAAAAATAGAATATTTATTTTTCTTTACTTCCTTTTTTTACATAATCAGTGAATATGGCGGCACATGTACAAAACGCTAATTTAATTTACAATGGTGACAAACTGTGCAAGTTAACATCTGTTTAAGAAAATAATTAAGTATAACTATTGTTTGAATCGTGCAATTAAATAGATTATATTTGTAATAGTGATAGTAAGCTAGACATATACATATACAGTTTGAGTTTTAGTGACTACAATTGCGTTGAAGACAAACAATATCGATGCAATCTCTAGCTCTCCCAATTTCAAGTAAATCATGCATTGTAGTGGTCGTAGCACAAAGGGCCACATAAAGTGATTCATAGTATGGACGTACGCAATGCACTGCCATTGTTTTCAGAAGAAATCCAAGAGAAACACATACATTTTTTAATATAGCGACAGCCTCTCTCACCATTCTCATGACAATATTATTATCAAGCCAATTTTAATTCTACTAAAAATATGAATATAACAAAGGGTAGCTCGCACTGCATCACGACGCGATTTTTAATTTCGTGATATTTAATCCAAGTACCGACGATGTGATAAAGTCCTGAGAAACCGCTGAATGAGATCGATTTCCGTAGTACCTACACACTATTTTACTTTCTTCTTTATAAATAACATTAGACAATATTTTTCTAGTATCCAACCTCCTGCTACGACCAAACCAGTGCGCTTTCACGTTTATCTTTCGTCTTCAACTTCCAATTCAACTTGCGTCAAACGCTTGCCATACAAATTTTGACGTCCCTTTGAGAAAAGCGCATGCCCTATGGCGCTTTAAGCATGCCTACCTTTAACAGAGACAAGCATCATAGCTAAGATGAGAATTTGCCAATATTTTCAAAGAACCAACATATTTTATTAATAAAATGTAACCCCAAAACTTATTTTTCTGCCATATATTTCAAATTTATCCTTTAACAGTATGTAGCATTCCCCAAAGCCTCCCAAGGTGCCATAAGAGCCTACTAAGGTCCTACGGTCTCCATCCACTTAACATTTAGAGCAGCACTAAAATGAACCTTATGTTTTATGCAGCAAGACCAAAATGGCCGTGTAGTGGTCAGCAACATGTGTTATTTAGTTTGAATAGTTTATGAACTAACACGTCTTAGAAACGGAATGGTGAAGACAGTTATATTTTTTTATCGTGTTTTGTTTTAGTATTAATTAGGAACCTATGTTTTTAGGAATTATAGGAAAACATTTTTAAATAATTTTACTCTCAAGAGGCAGAAGCAAAACATAGGTTACTAACTCTAGATTATCAATCTACGGAAGATCTCTTGTGTCGATGTTTTTGAGGGTAGCACAAGCATAGTAGTTTTTTAATATTACTTTTTTTTCTCTCTCACCTTTATTATGTTTAATTGGACTTTGCAAGAATAATTAAGAAAATTTTATTTGGTGATAATTCGATTTGGTTCACCAAGATACAGGCTTAGCCTAGTTTGGGAACCTCTGCACATGTCGTCATTATTGTATTCTTGCAATGCACAAAATCTTGTAATGATAACCCATTGTATTTGTTTTTACTATTTTCGTGCAATAAAAACAATTTTATGTTTTTATTTTTATTTAGGTAATGATAGAATAAATCGACAATCATCCTTACTAATATTATAAATGCGAAAGTCCGTTTGTTTGTTTGTTTATTTGTTTGTTTGTTACGCCTTCACGTCTTAACTACTGAACCGATCATCATGAAATTTTGCATACACATTGTCAGGGGTACAGAGAAGGACATAGGGTACTTTTCATCCCGAAAAAAGTATTGTTCCCGAGGGATAGCAAAAAACCTTTTCACGCAGACGAAGTCGCGGAAGGCAGCTAGTATATAATATTTTTGTCCAATCGAGTCCGCGAATTTGGTATTCATCTTTCTGCGCGAATTTTTGAAGTGAAAACTTCTTTAGCGGCGTTGTACGCTTTTTTGTAATCCTTACTAATATTATAAATGCGAAAGTCCGTTTGTTTGTTTGTTTGTTTGTTTGTTTGTTACGCCTTCACGTCCTAACTACTGAACCGATCATCACGAAATTTTGCATACACGTTGTCAGGGGTATAGAAAAGGACATAGGGTACCTTTCATCCCGAAAAAAAATATTGTTCCCAAGGGATAGCAAAAAACCTTTCCACGCAGACGAAGTCGCGGGCGGCCGCTAGTGGGGAAATATTGCTAAACTCGCGTCAGTAAGAATCACGTGGCTGATTGAAAATGCGTAAGACGGATGTGATGGATGGAGAGTAGACAGCTGGCGGCGGAAGTATCCTCCTCTCTTTCTACGGGGCGCGTTGAAAATGGCGGCGCGTCATTTTAAGACGTAAACACTTGTGTCACCAGCAACGCGCTAATTTTGAAGATGGAACTAATAGCAGCGTTCTCTTCGGTGAAATCATAGACTTATTTTTACTCTGTGACTATAAGTTTAAATCGTAGAATGCGTGCATGTAGAAATTAAAAACCGGCCAAGTGCGTGTCGGGCCACGCGCCATAGGGTTCCGTAGTTACCTTATACCATACCATATTTAATACCACCTATCATTTTTCGTATGCAAAAATAACTTTGTTTTTCACAGTGTTGCGGTTTTGGAAAATGTGCTATGTCTCAAAAACTAATTACTATATCTCATTCAAACCAATTTTGGTTGAAAGTGTTTATTAAGATCTACGGCATATATTTTTTTTAGATTTTTCACTCTCTTATTTCAAAAGTTAAAGGGGGGGGGGGGCACACATTTTACCACTTTGGCGATGTATATCTTTGAAACGGTTAACTTTGAGAAAAAGTTGTCTTAGAAACCTCAATGTCATTTTTAAAGACCTATCTATAAACATCCAACACGTGTTGGTTTGAAGAAAAAAATTTTTTTCAGTTTCAGTTCCATGTATGGGGAGCCCCCCTTAATCTTTTATTTTTCTTATTTTTGTATTAAATTCGGTAAGCGGTTAACAGAATACCAAGATCTACCTACCAAGTTTCAACTGTGTAGTCTTAATACTTTCGGA
This sequence comes from Agriphila geniculea, assembly GCA_943789525.1. Classification (NCBI taxonomy): domain Eukaryota; kingdom Metazoa; phylum Arthropoda; class Insecta; order Lepidoptera; family Crambidae; genus Agriphila; species Agriphila geniculea. The sequence continues at coordinate 1,677,335 of OX038876.1, forward strand.
ATAAAGTGGCTGTGACATACGGACAGACAGACAGACAGACAGACAGACATGACGAATCTATAAGGGTTCCGTTTTTTGCCATTTAGGCTACGGAACCCTAAAAAGCCACTGGCGCGAAATCTTTAGAATTTTTCTCTAATTACAAACTGATTGAATTGTGTGACTGTATAGTAATAGGAAAGAAATAATTTTAATCCTTTGCCGCTAATTTCAAAATATCAAAAATGCACAACGTTAATATTCAAGTTTTCACTTCTGCCGGCACTCCCTATGTCCTACTGATTCGTAAGTTGTAATACCCGGTGTATTATGAAACGCGAACGATGTAATAATAGCGACAGTTTAGTATGAAGAACGATATTTATCTCTAAATTTCTAGAATTCTTGGTACAGAGAAGGCAATGACCGTTTATGCACGTTTATCTGGCACGAACTATAGTAATAAGATCATACGCGGACTCGATCTCACAAAATCCGCCAGCTGCGGAGGCTGAAAACTCAAGCTGTGAAAAAGAAAGTGTATTTTATAAGATGGCTGCTGTATTTCCTTACCGTTTGACAGTTTGTATTCACGTAACTTGAAATACTTTTGCTCCGTGCCTTCGTACAAGCATAACACACATATCCCAGATATCTAGTTTGTAATATTCGATTTAAATGCATACCGCCACCTGCGTGGCCACTCTAAACGATGCCATGGGCAGGCCAATAATCATGGCCTTGTAACTAACTTCCGTGTAACGTTAGTTATATTACCTTTGGTGTACCTATCATTATGTTATCGTCATAAATGAAGAATCTAGTACTTAATACGTTTAAGTTCAAACATAGGTACGTTAATCTCTTTAGCGATATAAAAATATGTATACTTTTTACCCGACTGCAAGAGGGTTATGTTTTTCGCGCGTATCTTGTATGTATGTAAGTAAGTATGTTTGTTTGTATGTAATATTCTTTATTACCTCATATCTTTTTACGTTACGGCTGAACGGATTTCCATGATTAACATTCGTGGATTTGTCTTGCCAGCCCAAGTGTTCTTAAGAAAGTGGCGTTATAAAAAAAAAAATTAAAAAAAAAACAACATGGCGGCTGCACGGTGCTATTATACGTAGTGGAAAAAAATTTTTTTTAGAATATATCAATATGGGTGTCAAATTAAGGTCTCATTAAAAAGATTTCAAAAAGGTATATCATGATTGTAATAAATAATAACTAAAAAGAAATAAATAAAAAAATAAATTTAAAAATATTAAAATCCCTCTTGCATAAAAAGACAAGTCAACTGAAAAGATGGAAACAAGAAGGCAACATTATAACATGCAGTCGGAGGCATGCATAAAGAAAGTGACATTATTAATGATTTGAGTTATATGCCTCCGACTGCATGTTATAATGTTGCCTTTATTCCTTTATCCTTATTTTTACTAAACAAGATGTACATTATTAGGGTGGGTGTGTAAATAAAATATTACTATTTACATTTTTTAGAATGACCGTGCATTAAAAATTATTTAGATTAACTAGCGTTTGGTACACATAATTTTATTACCGTTTGACAGGGTAATTTTTTTTAGTATTAGCGATTGACGAACAGGGCATGTGCTGCCCCAAATGCCCCTGACTTCCAAATATCGTAACCAAGCTTCGAAAGCGTGGTTCTATAACCACTCACCATTAGCTATTTTCAAGAAAAATATTACTTTCCGCCTTTGCGGGGTTATTATAATTTTTTGCGCCATAAAAAATCAAAAAGGCCACCTTCATTCCGTTCCGATTAAAAGTTACTTTTTTACGAGTGCCTCTTAAAACTGAAGGTATACATTTTAAATGGCCTTTTCAGGCTCTACATATCCTTAAAGTCGTTACAACCCACTTGTAACTCTCTGTGAAAGACCCAGTAAATTTCAAACGTGAAATATATATAAATCCTTACTAATATTATAAATGCGAAAGTCCGTTTGTTTGTTTGTTTGTTTGTTTGTTACGCCTTCACGTCTCAACTACTGAACCGATCATCATGAAATTTTGCATACACGGTGTCAGGGGTACAGAGAAGGACATAGGGTACCTTTCATCCCGAAAAAAAATATTATTCCCGAGGGATAGCAAAAAAAGCTTTCTACGCAGACGAAGTCGCGGGCGGCCGCTAGTTATAAAATAATTAATACTTGTCGTACCTTTAACAGAAATTTCAAGTTCACGTTTAAATTTCTAATTATGATTATATTTTTTTAGAACTAAGAATGTAGTAATAGCTTAAATGCATGCATATTATAAATTATATCAATAAATATTATTTCTTATATTGTCAATATTTACTTATTTTAGTATTCGAATGATCACGGTAACTTATCTGTCAGATAATTTCATACAAATTCTATTGTATTATTCGGGTAGGCGCTATCGGGAACTTTTGAAACCTTTCCTTTATGATTTTTCATATTTTTTTGTATCTTTTAAAAGCTAGATACGTATGAGCGAATAAGTACTTATGCACCCACGCGCCAAACAACATGTGTACGTCGGTCCCTTTTTTAACCTTATCAATCCGGGGTCAAATAAATCACCATGAACAAAGGCGGGTTGGGTCACGTTTGACCCCCAAGTCCCCAACAATACACGCTGTACCAAAATAGACCTTCCTACAAACGCATACGGCGCACATGCCAACCCATCACCTGCAATCCATCTTGTCTGTTAGAATATATTTCAGCAGGGGCAAAAAGTGCTACTTCTTTTTTTCTACCTTGCACCCGATCAATCTATTTAATTTGTTTTTATTTATGGGAATAGAGGGAATGGAGGGAAATTTAAAGCATTCAATACTCTTAGAGTTGTCATCATCTAAACCAGCATTTCCACCTTCAAACGCTTTGCTCCCGTTTTCTTACAAAGATCTGAGGAAATTTTATGATAAGATACATATTCTATTAAAGTCGTTAATATGTTAGGTACAAAATATTATCAGTACCTATAGAATGTTAATAAATGTAGTAACTCAAGCCTAAATACTAGAAAATATCAAAATATTAATGAAGCAACATATTTTTTTTGCAATTAAACTCGCGCTCTGCATACTCAATTAGTTTTTTAACAGTTTTAATGTGTTTAGACAAAATTGTATTTATGCGAAGGGTCAGATTCGATTATAACGCAAAATCTAATTTGATATTCATTTGAGCCGCTCCAAAGGGACATAATTATTATTTAAAACAAATATAATCTCAAACTGCTTTTGAGATTATACTATACATCTCTAATTATACCAGATCGATTATTTACGTATTTTTTACGAAAACTAGCCATAGGTCCATCTGATGATTTTCCAAGTCAACAATGTTTTAGGTCATCAGTTCAGCACAAACTATCAAATTGCGACAAATGAATGTCGAAAGTTTCATTAACAATGCAGCAAGAACTTTAGTTAACTAGATATAAATAAGATTAAACTTGGAATAGTGAAAGCAAGCAGTGGTCAAGCCAATAGTTAACTATAACTTAAGTTGAGTACTAAGTTTTAACACTCAGTTGATTGGCTTCGGTTAGAGACTCATAAAGGTGTTTAATATAATGGTGAGTCAAATGGTGATCAAAAGCTTTAATCTTTCTATTGGAATAGTTCTTTCCAATACTTTTATCATAACAGGAGAGATTTTTTGTTAAGGGTGCAGGAAGAATAGATATATATCGGAGTGTGAGAAAAAAAACACTAATAAGTTTGATTTTAGCTATAAGTGTCTATAAAAAGATATTTTTGAACTCGCTTTGTCCTCTGTACTTTATTATATGAAAATAAAAAATCCAGTAAACCAGACAATTTGTAAGTACATAAATAAGATGCGGCATTATTATAAAAGCAAGCTTTTCATTCAAGGGAAGAGATATAGCTTATAATAACCGTCTCATATATAAATTTAATATAAGCTGTGGCTCGGGCTTGGACAAACGCAGTATACATAATGAACCGGTAAATTCCTCGCGATGACGGCCTTTGTGACAGTATGCACGGAATCCGTATTAATTATTAACAATTACAAGTACCCAACTGCGCCAATCGAGTTTGTCAAAGGTAATTTGAAACTAATTTGCGCTCGCACTATTGTCATATTTTGCAATGTAATTAAAGTTCTCTCTACCATAAACAAAACAAAAAGATATGGAATTCTATGCAACATAAGCCACAGCTTATTGATTTCAACAAATTATATCTGCCTCTTGGAAATAAACAGAACATTCAACTAGTTTGTTTAATTCGCATTATCTTAGAATCGGGAAGTTGCCAGCGTTTCAATTATTCGCAGCTAACAACAAAAGCGCAGCCGAAGTCGCAAACACTTATCTCCGAAAGCAGTCCCTTAAAATTAATGCTACTACAAAGATAAAGCTATTCCTTCAGGAACATTGTTCGGAACTGCCTCCCCACCTGAATGAATTATGCATCTTTACTTTTGAAAACAAGTTGTGTTTTGGTAAAGCCCGTCCCACGCAATCGCCATATTTAATTTATTATAGACAGTAAAATTGCTTTTTTGCTATTACAGAAAATGTTCTTGGCTAAGTCACCACCCACCATAGATCATTGGGTGCCAAACTAAACGAAGCTGCCTAAATAACGAATAGAAATACCATAGAATATAAATGTATAAACTTCCATGACTCGTCGTGAGCAACTAAGCTGACAAAAGCTCCAAAATAAATTGAGATTAAAGAAACAATTTCGTTACGTGATCGAATCAGAAATGAGATCTGTAGGAGAATTAAAGTAACCGACATTGATCGAAGGATTGCACAGCTGTTATGGCAGTGGGCGGGACACATAGCGAGAAGAACCGATGGCCATTGGGGCGGAAAGATTCTTGAAAGGTGACCGCGTACCCGACGACGCTCCGTGGCTATAGGCTCCCAACACGGTGGACCAACGATCTGGTGAATGTCGCGGGAAACCGCTGAATGCGGGCAGCGCAGGACCGATCGTCGTCGTCGAGATCCTTGGAGGAGGCCTATACCCAGCAGTGGGTGTCGTGCGGCTGATATGATGAAAGAAAAATGTACCAAGATGCCGTCAACAAACTATTTATGAGAATTAATGATCCACCGTTGGGCCGAAAAGATTCTTTATAGAATCTTGGCGGTCGCCATTATTGGCAACCGCAAACCAGACGACGACGTTCCCCCGACAAGGTGTACCGAGACGATCTAGTAAAGGGTGCGGGAAGCCGCTGGATGTGGGCAGTGCGGGACCAATCATCATGAAGATCCTTAGGGGAGGCCTTTGCCCAGCAGTGGGAGTCGTGCGGCTCATAATACTTATGTGTCGCCATCGTCATGATGATGGTGCCACATACTACATATCACTTTGAAATCAAATTGCTGACCTATTTTCATGGTCAATACAAAAAAGAATGTTCGTTTGAATCACAAACACCACTGCATGCAAGCGTCCGATATTCAATAAATTCTTTTTCAGTCACAAAATGGTTTGTATCTATATTCCAAACTAGAAAATCGGATACTGACCTCGTGTAACCTATTTGCTACAAACGGCACCCGTACCGAACAAATTAAAATCTAAAACCGTGACACAGCGAACAAAAATTCATATGTTAGTGCGTGGAAAAGGTAGGTACGTGTCATTAACAGCAAATATCGGTACTTGTTATTGAAAAAATCGGTCAAACAAAGAAACAAATAAATGAGAAAGCAACCTAACAATCTGTGTCAAAATTCTCTTTATTTCAGTTTCAATTTAAGTCAAGTCTGAAAGTCATACTAAATAACATACTACCAAATAGGACTCCCACTAGATCAATTTTTGGACGGGACTCGAACCCGCGACCTTTGGAAGTCCGGTCCAGTGCTCTGACCGCTGAGCTACCGAGTCTTTGAAAGTCATTTTATTTAGGTAGTATACCTCTATTACATTTATATGAGTGACGCTAAATTTAAAAAGCACTCATTTCTATAACGATCTAGGCTAGATAAATACAATAAAAGATGACTTTTTTTATGCACAACAGAATAGTGCTTGGCCTTCATCTCACCCGATGTTAGTGACGATAAGGCCGAAGATGGAAGCCCACTAATCCCGGAATCCTCATCATTGAAGAACTGGCTATTTTACCTCTAACTACTGGAACACAACAATTTTTAAATTGATGTTATGGCGTCAGACTTAGGTAAGATGGTAGTAGCTAGCCAGGTGAACTTGAAATAAGCCCTACCACCAACCAAACCGAGTACAAATTGTACCCTCCTTGGAAATCGAAGCCGGGAGCCCTGCGTCATACACGGGTGGGCGAACCACTAGACCACAGAGACTTATTCCTTCTTTAAGAACTTTAGAGCATTGAGCGATCTGCTTTATACCAAAAACTTTTCCAGGAACTTTAGAAAGTATGGCTTATCGTAAATTCCCTAAAGATGCTTTTTGATTGTATAGTTAGCCTCCCTTTGTTCTCTAATAATTCTCGATATTAGTTCAGGCTTGTGTTGAAAAACAACAATAGCTATGGTTGTCAAAATCGAAAGCCGATTAAATAAACAAATATTAATAACATTATATAACTTCACTTTTCTCTTAGAAGTCACTATAAACCAAGAGATATCTCATCCTAAAAACATAAAGAGATCTTGTTTAATCACAAAGATCAAACAGACTTAATCAATTTGTCTTAGACGACCTAAAGACTAAATACTGGGAAAAAATACCAATCTTCATAAATAATTATTCTGTTTGTTAATATGTATACAGTTTTAGTTGCTATTGTATGAATGATGTTTAGTATTGATTTACAAATTGATGGGTATAGGTGGATACAGATTTATTTGGCAACCCTGAAATTAGTTTTTGTTTGTTGACTTTGCTCATCCGATAAATTTTAGGTATAGCCCACGGCAATCGCATGAGTAACTATGTACTAAACTATTCTTTTATTATTTGTCTTCTATATTGGTTACAATTTATCTTCTGAGGCCAAGGAGGAAGCTTGCAAAACTGTCAATTTCACCAAGTTTGTGTTTAAAAAACAAAAAAATAAACAAAATATAAATTAATCTCTTGAAACTCACTTAATTCAGCAGTCGACAGCCCATCACCTGTCCAACCACAATAACCCCATCACACTCTCCATTTAAGGGTCGAATACACTTAATTGAATATAATAAAAAGTCGCCGAAAAATTCGACGGACGACCGAGCGAATATGATTTCATCGCCAGCACCGTGTCAATGAACCGAGAATAAAGTCAGAACAATTCGCTTCAACGCTGGCGAATTTTTACGGAGCATTGGTTTTTTTAAACAAGCTCAACCATCTCAGATAAAGGGTACAGAAAATACAGATTAAAGTTAATGTATTTCGTAGTTATTCTACAGTCGACATAACACAGAATGCCGATATTTTACTCGTCATACATAATTTTCATAAGTCATCTCAGACAACAATTCAAGTTATTTCTGCAGTTTGTTATTACTCCTGGCCTCTCAAGCATGGCATTATAGGCTTTGATTCAAATTCGAATATAGGAAGGCCAACTTTTTAGGGTTGCGACACTTAAATGATAAAAAAAAAATAAAAAAAAAACACGACTGCCCTGCTAAAAACAAACTAAAAAGTTAAATACCAAGTGTCAATGCAGTCGGGGGACCGTTTTGTAGAACAATTTTTAATCGAAGAGGTCCCCCGACTGCAATGACACTTGTTATTTAACTTTTTAGTTTGTTTTTAGCAGGGCAGTCGTGTTTTTTTTAATTTATTTATTTTTATTTCACATATTTTGGTGACAAATTATATATTTTTGAAATGTGCTCATTAAGGCCTTACATTTGATGCAAAACATATTTTCACATTTGAAAATGGCGTCATTCAGTCGCCATATTAACCTTTTTAAAAAATATATAGCCTAGCCTTGCGCGCTAGCCACGTGTCAAAGGCTGCCCCGCCAACTCGCGAAAAATCCCGTAATACTCCACCGTGCCAGTTGGCGACTGGATGGGAGGACCCGGTGGAGGATTATCGGGGGGGTTCGGGCGTCCCCGCAGTCTCCAAACGAGTTCCCCCTCCGATCAGCTGAGCTAAATAGTACTGGTATAGGTTAATTACGCACTGCCTCGACTGTATTAACCTATCCCCCACAAATCACTCATTATGTCAAAGCAAAAAAAGAAGAAAAAGTTGAAACAACGGCCACACTTCCTCCCACTAAAAGTGCACCTCACTAATATCCGAGGTATGCACTCAAATCTCGATCCGGTCCACCACCACCTCGAGACCGAGAAGCCGCACCTATTCTTCTTAACGGAGACGCAAATAGCAACACCGTCGGATGTGGCGTACCTCAACTACCCTGGCTACACTCTTGAACATAAGTTCAAAAAGCACGCAGGGGTCTGTGTGTACGTTCGCGATGACTTATGCTGTAGGCGTCTCCGTTGCTTTGAAAAGTCAGGGTTTTCAGTGCTGTGGCTCCTGGTGGACACTGGGGTAGAAAAATCGATCTACGTCGGTGTCTACCGGTCGCACAGCGGTGACCAGGAGACAACTGAGCTCATTGAACACCTCATTGAGACGACGGACACTGCACTTCGGCGATACCCAACGGCAGAGCTTGTTTTTCTGGGGGACTTCAATGCCCACCACAAGGAGTGGCTGTTCCCATACCAGAAAACTGACCATGCTGGGAGAGAAGCGCGAAGGTTCGCCTTAGCACTTGATCTCACTCAGCTGGTGGATCAAGCAACGCGAATACCGGATATCGCTGACCATACGCCCAACTGCCTTGACCTGCTGCTGACAACTGATCCACACAGACATTCGGTATCGGTCTCAGCTCCCCTTGGTACATCCGATCACTGTGTGGTAAAATCCGTATCGAGCCACTCGCCCCCAGATGACAGTCCTAGAGGCACGAGACGAGTTTGGCGCTACGAGTCGGCAGATTGGGACGAGATGCGTACCTTCTTTGCATCTTACCCATGGCGGCAAGTATGCTTCTCTTCAGGAGACCCCTCCTGCTCTGCTGATGTGGTTGCTGACGTGATTCGGCAGGGAATGGAATATTTCATTCCATTCTCCGACATACCGCTCGATCACAAAGCCCAACCGTGGTACAATGCAGACTATGCTCGTGCTGAAGCCCGTAAACAGTCTGCATACCAAGTCTGGGTGCAAGCTCGCGATCGCAAGGTTCGAGTGCGAAGAGTCCGGGCCAAAAAGAGAGCATTTAATTTAGCCGCAAAATCATGCAAAAGGGTGTTGCGTAAAGCTAGATTTGACCATGTCAGCCGCATAGGGGCGAAACTCGCATCCTATCCACCGGGTAGTAAGCAGTTCTGGTCCTTGTCGAAGTCGGTCGAGTCTAACTTCTGCCGTCCCACATTGCCTCCCATGCAGAAGCCCGATGGGACGCTGGCTCACTCTGCAGTTGAGAAGGCGAATCTATTTGCCACTCTGTTTGCGAGCAATTCGCGTCTGGATACTGGCTCTACGCAACCACCAACCCTACCTCACTGTAATTCTTCGATGCAGGAGATTACATTACACAATAAAGAGGTCCGTAGAGTCCTACTTAATCTAGACGTGCATAAGGCCAGTGGCCCTGATGGCATACCAGCAAGAGTGCTGAGGTGTTGTGCGCCTGAGTTGTCTCCTGTATTGACGCGTCTGTACCGCCTTTCCCTTCAGACCAAAACCGTACCAAAGTCTTGGAAGCTTGCCAATGTGCAACCAGTACCTAAAAAAGGTAGTCGTGCCGACCCTGCCAATTACCGACCAATCGCCATCACTTCCATACTGTGTAAAGTTATGGAGAGAGTACTGAACGGCAAGCTGCTCACTTACCTAGAGGATAACGATCTCCTCAGTGATCGTCAATATGGCTTTCGCCGGGGACGATCAACTGGGGATCTTCTTGTGTATATGACGCACTGCTGGGGCGAGGCCATTGAGAAACACGGCGAAGCACTTGCTGTTTCGCTTGACATCTCAAAGGCTTTCGACAGGGTTTGGCACGCAAGTCTGCTGAGCAAGCTCCCAGCGTACGGAATCCCCGCTGGCTTTTGTAGCTGGGTAGCCGACTTCTTGAGTGAACGGTCGATCAGAGTAGTCATTGACGGCTGCTCCTCTGACCTCATGGCGATTGATGCCGGAGTTCCTCAGGGGTCGGTGCTCTCTGCGACGCTTTTCCTGCTACACATCAATGACCTACTAATATCGGGCATTGTTGGGTACGCAGATGACAGTACTGTCATGGAGAGATATCTGTCCAGCGCGAAAGTCGGTAGAGATGAGGTAAAAATATTGAGAGAGGCCATGGTCGAGCGATTGAACCTGAAGTTAAGTCTCGTCTCACAATGGGGTGATGAAAATCTCGTCAGTTTCAACGCTTCTAAAACGCAGGCGTGTCTGTTCACCGCAAAAAGGAGTCCATTCAACTTAACTCCTACTTTCCGAGGTACATCTATCCAAGTAACCGATACTCTCCAGCTTCTTGGCATGGAGTTATCTTCTGACCTTAACTTCGGCACCTCCATCGAATCCAAAGTTCAAACTGCAGCTAAGAAACTGAGCATCCTAAATAAAGTCAAGCGGTACTTTAAGCCTGGGCAGCTTTTAACCCTTTATAAAGCTCAAGTCCGATCCTGCATGGAGTACTGTTGCCACCTTTGGGACGGTTCAGCGAAATATCAACTTGCTGCACTGGACTCGGTGGAACGCAGAGCCAAGAGATTAATAGGCGATGAAAAACTGGTAGCAGCTAAGCTTCACAGTTTGGCTCACCGCCGAAAAGTTGCTTGCCTATCGGTCTTTTATAGATTGTACTTCGGTGAGTGTGCTCAAGAGCTGCATGAGCTCATTCCACCTTCTCCTTTCTACTATCGGACATCCAGACGCACTGCGGGCTATCACCCGTTCTTGGTTGATATACCTTTTCTGCGTACCAAGCGCTACTCCACATCGTTTATAATGCGCACAGCTATGGAATGGAATTCCCTGCCGGCGTCTGTGTTTCCGAGCGCATACAACCTGACTCTATTCAAGGCCAGAGTGAATAAGCACTTTCTGGGCAAGCTCGCTCCATCGTAGGCCCTGTCTTTGCTTTTGGGCTAGACTGGGGTCAAGAGCAAACCCATTTAAGATAAAAAAAAAAAAAAAGCCATTGTCACTTGGAATGATGTTAGGATTCTAACAATACCCCATACATCCAAATCCGTTGAGCCATTTGGAAATTATGGTGGAATAAAGAAACTCACATACCCACAAACATACATGAACCCTGAACACATATACACTCTTTTTGCTTTGGGCAGTCGTGTAAAAAGGAACACTATGACGCGACTCAGTATTTCTGTCTGTCAAAGCTTGATATGTTAAGAACTAGTTAATGCTATCAACTTGAAATTTGGAATAGTTTTAAATTATGTTTACCCAACTATAATGCAAACGAGAAATAAATAAAAATACATAATTATATATATTTTTAAAGGGACTTTAAAGGGGGTCTATAAAATTCAAAGTGGAACTACTAAGGTATGTGGTATTTGCAAAAAGTGCTATTTGCACATTCTCAAATATCTTTTGTCTTTTGCCTACTTAATATCTATTCTGTGGTATAGATATAGAATAAAAAATAAGTTACTACCAAATCTATATAAATAAAAATGAATCGCCGAAATGTATGTAATCACATATAACTTTAGAACGACTGAACCAAAGTTAATTATTTTATTCTTTTTTCCGAAGATTTCTAAGAAAATCAATCGCCGAAATGTATGTAAGCACATAACTTTAAAAGGATTGCATCAAATTAGATAAATTTCATTTTCTGTTGTGTTTGTTACTATCAGGATAAAATTTGTATAAAAGAAAATTTTCAAAGGAAAGACGTAAAAATCCAATCTTTCTCTTTTCCGTTATTTTAAATCGCAATATAACTAATAGATGGCGCCACGTGCGAAGCCGGGGCGGGGCAGCTAGTATACAACAAAAAATGCTTCCAATATGAAGGATTTAACCTACATAGCGATTCATCTGATAATCCCTTGCCTATATAAAGGCTCCCCCGAACCCTACCGCTAGCAATCGTCCCACTTAATAAGCAACACCTCTCGCGCTCGCACGCCGCCGCCGCACGCCGCCGCTGCCGCCGCGCCGATGAAAACAAACACAAGCTGTATTTACATAAATCAATAAACACATCAGTTGGAGCAGGTGTTTGCGTAAAAATGTGCACACGACCCCGTGTACAACAGTCTGAATGAAGGGCGCCTTGAGTAAAAGTTAATTAATGTTTTCGTAATGACGAATCCGTACCATGCTTATTACATAAAATCGGCCCAGTAATTTCCGAGCAAAATGGTAACAGACAAACATACAACACACAAATACGCAAACACACAAACGACGTATAGGTACCTACAAGGTTCTTTTTCGTTAATACAAAACCTCTCGTGGGGTTGATCAGACCATCAAACTGAACAACTTTCAGAATAAGACCAACCTCGAAATCACGAAAAATAAACAGCTGTTCCATACAAAACTACAATCCTACTCCATCGAAATGTATAAAACAGCAGATTTTATTTTCGCGATTTCAAGGTTTGATCCCATAATGAAAGTTGTTCAGTTTGATGGTCTGATCAACCTCACCAGAGGTTTCGTATTAACTAAAAATAACCTTGTATTCGCCTGCCTGCGTTCCGTTCCATCCGTTGTGGGTAAAATAGTTAAAATTTTACGTTACAGTTGTTAAAATAAACTTGGTATGCTTTATTTCAATTTCGTTCGACAGCCTGTAGACGTATTTATTATGAGTTTACGCATGTGCGTGTGGTGTGAGAGTTCCTTTCTTAGAAATTGATTTAACCATACGAAGAATTTAAAAAATAATTGTGCAAACTTGATGGTAAAATCGAAAAATTTGTGAAACCTATGTAGACTAAGTTATGGTCGATTATATAGAACACTCATACCGCCCACCTCGCGAAAACGCCGTACTTGATATCATACAATATACTAGACGTATGTTAAAAAAATATGAATGGAAAATTTGTGCCTAATGTGTGAAAACTATTCACAAAATAATCAATTCATTATCATACTTAATTTGGATTTTATAAGGGTTTTTTAGGAACACTCACACCACACACTGTGTGGTGTGAGTGTTCCTAAAATCACTAACTTTAACTAAATCATATTGAAATATTATTTCTGTATATTATAATTCGGATTCAGAGCAAATTTGTGACACATAAATCTTGACACAAAACGTGCTAGATCAAGAGCAATTAAACATTTTGTTTCTTTTTCAATGCTCGTGTGAGTGTTCCATATTTTGTCATTTATTTAACTAACCAGACCTCGTATACAAGTGGAGCATGTGTCCAAATTGTGAAAAGTTTGTTCCTAAAATTTAAAACATAGTCTATTTCCGTAAGTGTTATACTTTAATAGTTATCATTTTTCTTACATTTTCAAAGGAATATCTTATGTAGGGTGACCATGCATATGAAAAAAAAGGGGGACAAAACATTTGTTTAAGCATTTTATTACAAAAAATCATGTGCAGCACTTAAGATAGTAAGAAAAAATGCATATCTGCCTTATAAAGAATGATATATTACCCTTATAAAATCCTTACCTTTATAAACCCTTAAAAAACCCTTATAAAATCCAAATTAACCATGATAATGAATTGATTATTTTGTGAATAGTTTTCACAAATTAGGCACAAATTTTCCATACATAGTTTTTTAACATACGTCTAGTATATTGTATGATATCAAGTACGGCGTTTTCGCGAGGCGGGCGGTATGAGTGTTTTATATAATCGACCATAACTTAGTCTACATAGGTTTCACAAATTTTTCGATTTTACCATCAAGTTTGCACAATTATTTCTTAAATTCTTCGTATGGTTCAATCAATTTCTAAGAAAGGAACAGTCACACCACACGCACATGTTTACGCTTACTTTTGATCTTCATAGCGAGTGTAGCTAACATTATTTGGTTTCAAACTTTTAGTTTAGTGCAGTTAGCGCCAGAGGCGCTGTGCCTAATTGCATACAAAATTGCTTCTGTCACTACCGAGTATAGTACTTAAACATAACTGTACAAACTCATAATACAGGCACTGCACATATAAAAAAATCAGTTTATGCCTATTTTATTTTTTATTTTTAGAAGAATTTGCCACCCCTAACCTAACTCATGTATGTGTTGTGCGTGCGACCGTCCCTCTTTGTATACGAATTGCCACATTATGAAAATATGATTGATTTTTAATCTCTTAATCTTGCACGCCATGTTTGTCTAATGGTTATTCCGGAGCAATGTCCTAGAATAAATATATTTCTAAGATAATACTCAGGTCACATTTAAAATAAATGAAAAAAGGCATAATCAAGATAAATTACAGGTTTGACATGATAAATGGTAAGACATTTTAGTAGCAATAGATGGAATTTTTATAATGGATGAGTTTACTTAATCACCTCATGGATGTCAGTGAAAAACTTAAATAAGTACTGTGAAAATGATATTTTAGCGATAACTGTATTATTTATTCTGGCGATAGTATTAAAACTTCATTTATCTTCGAATCTTTCTCACTTCGTGAAATATCATCGTTCATAATAAAACTGTATTGCATCTTTTGAAACTTAAATTTATTGAAGGGGATATCCGCGTTGATATTAAAAGTAGCTTAACAATTTTTATTTTTCCCAATTGATTTTAAAACTAAATTTGAGTGATGTTTAAATTCTATTAAATGCATTTTAAATCTTGTGGTTATTTTGGTATAATGTTGTAACAATGCAAGGAGAATACTTCTGAAACAGTTTTTTTGTTTCCGAAATTATACGCGATATGCGTATTACTGTAAACTGTAACATACCAGAGTGTCAGTTTATTAAAAAACCGGACAAGTGCGAGTCGGGCTCGCCCACCAAGGGTTCCGTACAAAATAGGTACATATTATAAATAGTTCAGGAATCGAGTCTCGCAGTTTTGTCCGAGCTTTTCCCGACGAACTACAAATGTATAGTTTTTAGATTTATTGCCAAAATTCATAGTTGTAGGTCAAAGGGAAGTATTTACTCTATGAATTTTGATTCCCTTGAATCTTAATATTCGTTTTTTGCGACATAAAGGCCGTATCTTTTTTTTACGTTAACTTACAAGTTTGATTTTTTCACAATTTCAAGGGACTATAGATTTGAGTATATGGTTTTAATTTAAACTCAATAACTCCACGCGTTTCCGAGATAAAGAGTCTTGACAGACAGACAGACAGCGCCAGACAGACGGACAACAAAGTGATCCTAAGAGTTCTTTTTAAGGTAAGGAACCCCAAAAATATAGGTAGTAATAAACGTAATGGAAAGTAATAAAAAAGTGTAGTCATTACAAACATACTTCTAAAAACCTCTAGAAGAGTTCGCATGCACGGCAAATGGAACATTTCATCAAAATACATATAACAAATGTTTTATGTACGCTATTACCACCTATTACGTTTCCGGGAGCGTCATTTGATTCACACATTTATTTAATCGCCATTTAACCGCCTCTTTGGTCTAGTTGTTCGCCCACCCGTGTAAGACGCAGGGGTCCCGGGTTCGATTACCAGGAAGGGAGTACAATTTGTACTCAGTTTGGTTGATGGTACTACATCAACCAACACTAGCTTATCAAGTCCACCTGGCTAGCTACCACCATCTTATCTAAGTCTGACGCCATAACAACAATTTTATTTAAAATTGTTGTGTTACGGCAGTTAGAGGTAAGATAGCCAGTTCCTCAGTGATGACGATTCCGGATGTAGTGCGCTTCCACCTTCGGCCCTATCGTCACTTATCATCAGGTGAGGTGAAGGCCAAGCACTATCCCGTTGTCCCCAAAAAAAGCACATCCTTAGTTGAGCTTAAAATCAAATTATTAAACAGAACAATAATTAATATTTTCTTCAATTTTACATAGGTACTTCTTTTAAGATTAACAAGTTTTATATTTTTGACAATAATCATATATTTGCATACGTCTTCATCAAGAATTTGCTTCCATCACATTTATTATTACACCATTTGTCAACCATACATACTTTTCTTATGGAGCATTCACCCAAGGCGAGTTTCCTGGATCAGCTGTCTATTTGAAAAACTTAGAAATGCTTTCAAAGTAATGAAAATTGATTTGTAAATAAAATACACATTAATCAGAAATAGAATACATCTTCTCATTCCTAGTCAAGAACTAACGGAAAATCGAAAACAATTATTTGATAGTTATTATTTGACGATTTAAAAACGCTCATTATGTGAGCTTATTTGAATAAAGAATTTTTCATTTCATTTCATAGCTAGGTGGCCCGCGGTTTCACCCGCGTGGTTCCCGTTCCCGTAGGAATATCGGAGTAAAAAGTATTTTATGTTTTAATCTAGTCTATATACTATCTGTGTGCCAAATTTTAACCAAATCCGTTTAGTAGTTTTTGCGTGATTGAAGATCAAACATCCAAACCCACAAACTTTCACATTTATAATATTAGTAGGATTAGTAGGAAGACGTATTCTGCTGCTATTTCAGATTTTCTATTAAAATATCTGAATCATTTCATCAATCAACGTCTTATAACAAAAATATCAGCTCAACACAATGATAATAAACAAAACAGTCTCATGTTTATGATCTTTCGCTTCTTTTCAAGGGTTGTGGCTATAAGAAAAGCTCCCGCGACCTTCCTAAAATCATATCCCGAGACGGCGGTATTGCGTAATTTATCGCTAAACCCGCGTTCCGTGGTACGGAGGCGGGCAGTAATTGCGCGTCAGCACGCACGCATATGTACTTAAAGGATTCCGCCTCCTTATACGCGCCATGATTTGTTGGGTGCCATTTTATCAACTATTTCTTACTGCCAGCCTCTTTCTTTTGAAGTACGTGAAAGAATTATTTGGAACACGAACATGGAAATGTAAGGTTGTATGTTATAGGTCTCAACTTTAATGAATAAGCCTTATTTAGCTCCAGCATTCGTAGCATGACCACTGAAACAAGTAAATCCTTTGCCTATTAAATCGCTAATGTCGTGTTCCAGTGATCATGCTGAAGAGGCAGTGTTTTTAATTAATGACAATCACGCCTCTTTATTTCTTTATTTTTCCTCAGAAATCGTATGGCATTACCTATTTCCCCGTCCGGCACTATCATTTGGGAAATGAAAAATTCGGACGGGCATGGCAGCTTCCTCATGTAGTATGCAGCTGTGGCGGACGCGGCCGTTGGGAATAAACCGCCTGCTTTGAATGCGCCTCAAACTCGAATAAACGCGAACGATGGCGTGAAATCGTTTGAATACGTCTATTTGGCGTTTGAATTCTATGAAGTCTTAACTTCACATACAGGTAGCCAATTGTAAACTTGACATAAGTAGGTAGGTAGTTAAAATAAATAAGATTTTCAAGTTTTCTGGCGTGGTTCAAAAAATAAATAAATAGCAAGAAAAAGTTTGCTTAGATTAGAAATAGCACCGTAGCTACCGTAGGTAGCTAGCATTGACACGATTAGTACATACCTTACTTTGATACACAAGTTTGCTTAGATTAGAAATAGCACCATAGCCAGCGTATGTAGGTAGCATCGACACGATTAGTACCTACATTATCAATTTATAATATTTTTATTGTTTGTCACGAGTAGCACTTTACATGTAGGTAGATTATTACGAATAAAGCAAATATGTGATAAAGAAATTTCACCGTATCGCAATTTAATATTTTTTCTTG
This sequence comes from Agriphila geniculea, assembly GCA_943789525.1. Taxonomy (NCBI): domain Eukaryota; kingdom Metazoa; phylum Arthropoda; class Insecta; order Lepidoptera; family Crambidae; genus Agriphila; species Agriphila geniculea. The sequence goes on from OX038876.1 coordinate 1,695,124, forward strand.
TTTGTCACAACTTCTCCGCCATTTTGAAAATTTTCGAAAAACTGAATCAACGAACTGACATTCGAAAGCAAAACGGAGACGCTTCGCTCGCACACCGAACTAATCTGATCAACATTCAGAGTTGTAAGGATCAGAACTCTGAGTTCCAGGTTTTTCATGCCTTTATAATTGCATTTTCGGGGGTTTTTTTCTTTTCTTTCTTTCTTTTTCTTTCTTTTCTTGGGAAAAAACTCTACCCTTTGTGGGAATTCTCAAAAATCGTCTTTTAGTTTACGTCCGAAGTTTACGTCACTCACTATCAGCCCGTTCAGTCCAGCAGACATTTTATTTTTTAAGTAATTTTAGATATTATTCCATTGAGAAACTGTCTTTCCGTCATAATCTTGTTCAAACTATTTATTTTTGCTCTATAGAGGTATGTCTACAATATTTTCATCGTATAAGAACGCATATTAACACTCTACATCATTTCACCTCAAAAGGCATGTGGCCAGATCCTCACAAATGGAGTAATGGGACGAAATTTAGCATGTCCCTCGCATGCAATATTCACCTTTATTCGCCATAAAATAAAGGTGCGATCGCCACTTCTGGTGAGTAATATCGCCGGTCGCATATGTTATGTATCTTTGTCGATAGTAAAGGCTATTTTACGGTGTCGACGTCTGTTCTGAATGCGATGGAAAGTCATCTACTCGTGTATAAGTAGTTCAATGGTAGATATGTCATTGCATATCAAAAGCTGAAGTGGTAGCTGAAATATTTTGCCTGGTAGGTGAAGATTGTTGCTTTAAAATAAAAATACCTATACTTTTAAATCAATAGTTACTAGTTTTTGAAATAAAAACACGCTTTTCTTAGGCTCTTTACTCATTTATAAGATGTTGCGCCGACAAATGAATAACGCTCTATCAAAATATAAGCGTCCTTCGGTATATTTTCGGTACCGCGTATACATATATACCGAGCATGCTGATGTCGTACCGATGATGCTGCGCCGACAAATTAGTAAAGGCCCTTATGTCTCTACATGGGTATGTGGAGTCATTTATTACAGCAGACTAATACGGAAATGAAACACTTATTCCCTTATTCCTAATATATCTATATACAACAACTACAAAAACAATAAAATCCATGCAGATATTGTATCGATGTCGATGAATACGAAGTCAAATTTTATTTTTGTATCTGATGCTTAGAAATAGCAACGCACTTTTAGCTTCGAAATCGTAGTGTACCTATTCCAAATATTGTTCAGCTACAAATTCTGACAGACGGCTCGGCGTGTGTTTTGGATCCGACGTCAGATATTACCTGACAGATACAACGTACGTACTGAATACAAGTTTACTTCACCGTTTTGTTGTGTATTCCAACAAATATTTCTCTTGTCGAAACGTACAGAAAACCTTTTTGAAAAACGCTTACCTAAGATAAATATAACTCTGAAATAGCTGTTCCAACTTGACGCTCTGATTTGTTTTTGTATGATTTTGTTATCCACACAATATCACTTTTATGTGTCAAATTATGGTCAAGTCACACATAGGTAGATTCTATAATTTACAATACAACCAGTGTTTCTTTTAGACAAAATGGGGAATGTCCGAAAAAAATAAAAATGGCTGAATATTTTTTTATAGGTAGGAATAAGTTCCCTTAGTTTTACAAAAAAGTTTCAGAATTATCGGTTGCGTGAATTTTTTTTAATAAATTAAAATCTCTTCGACTTCACAAATGTACGAAAGTAACAGCAGAATGGCGATTATACCTTTGCTACAACCACAGCAAGTATAAAAAAAAAGTTTTGACATTTTGTGCTGAGACTTTTTTTTTAATACCATGTTGTGGTTGTGACCTACTAAATTCATGGCAGGTGGTGGCAAAGGTATAATCTCCATTCTGCTGTTACTTTCGTATATTTGTGAAGTCGAAGAGACTTTATTTTTTAATTTTATTTTTACGCAACCGAAAATTCTCAAAATTTTTCGATTACTAAGGGAGCTTATTCGTACCTATAAAAAAATATTCAGCCAAATTGATTTTTTTCGGACATTTCCCATTCTCCGGGGGGGCAATTAAGAGGTTCGGGGGAGCTCGTCCGTCGATCACTACACTAGTTTGCCCGAATACCTACACACAACACATTTTTCTCTGGGGGGGCACTAAGTAGTACCTGAAAGAAACACTGAATACAACCACAATAACAACACTTGGGTGGGCGCAAATTTTGTATAAAAAATATTATCATAATAATCCACGTATATCATCCATATTATCCATCCTATAATCAAATTAACACGGACCACCTAACACAATAATACTTTAAATTTAATAACGTAGTTTTCCACAACGAAACTGCATAGTCAAAGTCAAATAATTTTATTAAATGAAAACCTTTATGGGCTTATTGACGCCATAACAACACGCAAAAGTTGATCAAAAAAATCAGGTTTCACTGCGGGAGTGCCGGCAGAAGTGAATATTTGAATATTAATGTTTTGTATTTTTGATATTTTGGAATGGTTATAGGGAATAATTTTGCACGAATTGCCGTCTTACGAATTTACTCTTCATTTGAATTTTCGAATACAGAACAGTATTGTACGAAAGTTTTATCCATAGCTTGGCAGAAAATCTCGAGTTGCGCGTTGCTATGGTGACACAAGTGTTTACGTCTTGAAATGACGCGCTGCCATTTTCACCGCGCCCCGTAGAAAGAGAGGGGGATACTTCCGCCGGCAGCTGTCTACTCTCCATCCGTCACATCCGTCTTACGAATTTTCGATCAGGGTCACGTGATTCTTACTGACGCGAGTTTAGCATTTTTTCCCCATTACAAATAAAACCGGTCAAGAGCGAGTCGGACTCGCGCACCGAGGGTTCCGTACCATCATAATTGCACCATTAAACCACACTGCAGAGTAGAATAATAAAATTAGTATTACAGTTTTAGGTCAGCGCCATCTCTTGACCGATACTGGAACTAATGTTAACTTTTTAGAAATTTGATAATTTCTAAAAAAGTGTGCTATATTGAGACATCGTTTAATTTTTCCTGTAATTTTTATAAAAACTGCTATCACATAGAATTATTTCAGATTTTTCTCTTTGCAAACCTCGGAGATAAGGGGGGGAACGGTATTTTTTTTACATTTTTCATCATAAGTCGAGAACTATGCGGCCTAAAACAAAAAGAAAAAATGATTCAAAACGTGCAAACAGCGTTCTTTCATATCATACCCCACATGCCCACTAGGGTCTTAAAAATTTGAAGTGGGGCTACTAAGCCCCACTTCAAATTTTTAAGACCCCTTTTCAGTCCCTGTTGTAAAAAAGTTTTTTTTTTTATTTATTTCTTATTTGCAAAATAGTTGGGCAAATGTCATCTTAAACTATTCCAAATTTGAAGTTGATACCATTAGTAGTTCTCGAGATATCCAGCTGTGACAGACAGACAGACTGAGTCACACCATAAGGGTTCCTTTTTTACCATTTTGGTACGGAACCCTAAAAAGCGTACAACGTCGCTAAAGAAATTTTCACTTCAAAAGTTGGACAAATTGGGATAGAGGGTGATTTGAATAATAATGAAATAAATAGTACTACAGGAGTAAACTGTAATTCTATAGACCTAACGAAACAGATTTAATTTAACCATCGAAACGTTCCGAGATAAAATTACTTAACAAATCCGTAATACTCAAAAGTTAATTTAATCAGTACCGACATGAACAGATACTCTTCAATTATTCGCGAAGCTTAATATAATTTAAAACGTATCCAAAAATAAACTTGTGGAACGTGATTAAAAATATAGCTTCATTAAATTAAAATTTATATTAAGCACATTAATTGAAACAGTTGGTTAACCAACTTCCGAATACAAAACATAAAATATTAATATTAAATCAAAAGCGACATTCAGTAAATATAACTTTAAATACTATTCTGTAATGTCAATTCCAAAATGTCATGCCTTTGTATTTGTATATTTTTATTTTATATCATGAAATTCATGAAACATCGCAAAGAGTTCTGTTGTCTTTCATATAAGTATTGTGGATTACCGAAAATACCATATGGGAATATTATTTTCTACTAATAATTAAATAATATTTCATAAACAAGTAACTTTTTGCCATACAACAACAACCATAACTGAAACTTCTCTATGACGTTATTGTAGATTACCAGAAAAATAGTATTTTTAAATTTTCAATCTCATAAAGTCAAGTAACACAAGGTCAAACCGTTGACACTTCCACAAAGGGATCACAGTTCCACTCAATCACCGAATAGTTGCTCCAAACAAAATTTCCTTTTATTGACAAGGGCGCTTCCAATGCCAGATACAAAATAGCCTTGGCACCATCTTCGAAAACTTTCGACGTCCTCCTATCTTCCCTCGTCGACAAATTACCAGGGTTCACGCAGTTTATCACAACCCCTTTATCACTCCATTGCCTATGCTGCAGGAAGGTCACAGCATTTAAAGCGACCTTACTAACAGCATGGACATTCATGCCCCACCCTAATGTTCTCTCTTCGCCTCTCCTGGCAGCCTCTTCATACTCCTGTAGCAGACCAACCAGTCCATCTTCAGTGAGCGATGGATCACCAATCCTTTGCCGGACACTTTCATTCTCTATAGTAGCTAATAACCCGGCAGGTCCTGATACGTTGACAACTCTCGCATCTTGATCCAAAATAGGATACACCAGCTTCCCAAAATTGATAAATCCGTAGAAGTTAACACTCAATGTCTTCCTAACTTTTTCCACATATGACACATTCTTCTTCGGCACATAATCTGTGCAGTTAATCAGCAGATCTATTCTCTCATCCAAATCTTGGATGTAGTGCCTCAATTTTATAATGCTCTTTGTATACGTTATATCCATCTGTATATGTTGCAAATCATTTCTGCTTGTATGTAACGCTTTCTGTACGTTGTATCCCAGAGATTCTTCTTCTGTGGTGAAGTATATCTTTCTGTGGTAGACTTCGGTCAGTTTTTTTAATACTTGGTAGCCTAGATTGCTGGCGGCGCCAACGACGAGAGCTACGCTGGTCATGGTCGCAGTAATACTAGGTTATCACCACTATCGGGCCATCAATCCCGCCTCGTTATCGCTAGCTTGCTGCCAACAAATAAGATAAAGTTCCAGATAACACGACGCGCGATAAATGATTTGAGATGCTGCGAGGAATTCGCATATTTTGTTTCGAAATGTGTTTCATTTATAGTCACAAAAAGACGATCTCACAAGACGATCATCCCAACATTTTATTATTTTATTTCTCTTCAGAATTACAATGAGTTTGTTAAATAGTAACTTAATTAAGTTATGTTTACCAAAAACAGACTGTTTGGGTTAATACTAACATTTTGAAACAATAATAAACCCACTGCTGAACCTATAGAAACGATTCATAAATTATAACTAAAGATAACAAATAGACGTAAACAATAATTTTTACGCATGGAGTCTTATCGTAATAATTAATCTCGTAATCAGGGAAGTATTTCTACTAAACGCTAACTGGGAATATTGTTATCTCAATTAGTGTCATTTTAATCTGATTTCACTTCAGATAATTTATTGAGATTTGATTTGGCACATTTTTTAGTTTTGTAGCTAACATTATAAAATGGAATCTATCTGTCTAAAAATAATATTTTTTAAATTTTTGAGAGAAATGTATATTTTGAGTAAAATGTTTTAAAAACAACGAAATTGTTGTTGAGTGAGATATTTTCATTGATATAACGTAGTACCTTCCACCCCCTTCTAGGCATTGAACCTGGGACCCCAGCGTCTTATACGTGAGGGGGGATCACTAGACTACACAGGTGGTTAGATAATTTTCTTTCGATTGTTAGCATATATTAACAATTATAATGTTGAGGAAACAATAAATATTGACAATATTAATGCCTGACTAGTTTTCTGCCAACGTGACACTTCCCATGTTTTGAACCTAAAAATCAGAAAAATTCAGGGCTATTTTTAGAACCCATGATCTGGCGGCGCGCCGTAATTCGGCAAAGGGTCCAATAAATATTTATTGCTACTCAAGATTTTGTCCCATATCTGATATTTTTCAATCAGTTTTAATACAATATATTTGTCAATAGATCGGCAAAAATCCTATACATTTAATCATTTCGAGTAATTCCATTATTTTACTCGTAATTTAAATAACTCACGATTATAAACGACCAATAACATAATAAATGTTACCTAGGTATTTTAAACACAATTATTATCTCATTTCAATATAATGAACTACCGACCTTATTTGTATGGTAATTGTAATAAATAACCGAAATAGACTTCTCTTTTCTCCCATAAATCTATAAAATCATATTTGACGATTTGTTGTCAATTTAACAGATCAACAGAACGTCATTTAATAGGATCACAGAAGATCGTCTTAAGATTTTATGACGTGTATAAAAAAGTAAGAGGCTACTACAATTAATTAGCGTTCCCGCTGACGAGCGCTTTTTTGTAGCTGCGATTATCGCGGCGATAATCACGGCATTTATCGCCCACGAAATGACACGACAAAGGTTTAACTTAGCCAGCGACAAAAAAGCGCCTCGATTATCGCCGCGATTATCGCAGCTACAAAAAGTAGCACGTGGGCGTTTACGTATTGAACTCCATAAATGTTCTATTCTGGGCAACAAAAATCGCTCAGTGATTAATCTCCAGTCAGCGGGAACGCTTATTGTTTTGTTAACATTATAATTGTTAATAGATTCTAACAATTGAAAGAAAATTAACTAACCACCTGTGTGGTTTAGTGGTTCTCTATTAGTTGAGAATTGTCTGTAGGTTTCCATGACTTAATAGTCAGTCTAGTAAAACACAATATCGCTTTAGTCTTAAGCGGATTGGCTCTGAATTTAGCTACCTATTTTAATTAGTAAATAGTCGCTTGGAGCCATCTTGATAATCTTTTGAGAAACACAATGCAGTCACTTTCGGCTGACCTATGTTAAGTTAGTATGGTGATCATTTAAACATAAGCCAAATAAAATTAATTAAAGAAAGATCAAGATTTATTTACATAACATTTTTTTACCAATCCGCATTGGGCCCGCGTGGTGGGTTATGGCCCGTCCTCCTTATCCACCCATAAGGAAGGCCTGTGCCCCAGCAGTAGGGACATCAAAAAATTAGCTGATGGACAACATTTTTTTATCTTTCTATATTATTTTTTAAATAAAAACGAACCGAAATTCAGCCTACGCCAACATTAAAAACGAAACAAACAATTAATGAAAATATTAAAATTTATTTCCGAGCCCATATATTTTGCTCGCAAGTGCACATGCGCGAACTTTCCCCCACTCCGTCAAGATGTTTGCCGAAGTCTGTAACTTAATTTGGCATCATTGTACTTTATTTGGCAATATTATTATGCCTATATTTTGTGGCAATCAAGTGGTTTATTTAGGCAGAAATAGCGCATCAAATTCGCTAAGATTTGGTGATCATTTACTACATTTGGTCTTTGAATACAATTTAAAGTGCAGTCGTAAATATAACAGATAGAACTATTGTAATTTTAGACTTTTTTTTTTGTTTTTAGTATATATTTTTTTATAAGAGAGCTTAGGGTATCAAATTTTTCTTTGGTGGTCATTATATTTAATTGCAAAAATTATTATCGTGGCTTGCTTTTGAGTTTCATTACTAGTGAATGATTTCCGCCACAACGTTCATCACTTCAATAGGTTTTCGCTCCAGTATTATTCGCTCCCAAGTACTTACTTCTCCCTAAGAAATTACGTTCCCCAGAACTTATTTGTAACCAAAAAAGTCAACAAATGTCAATACCACTCAAAAGCAACTATAAATTCCGTGTTTAATAACGTTCACTTAATTCACATAAGTACCACTTAAGTCGTAAGTATATCGCGTTAAATTTAGTTAAGTTATATGGTTTGTTGAGTTGTCGTCGCAACTCGCTTTGCTTTTATGGCTCTATATCGGCTTCACTTCTTCACGGCAGAAATTTATACCAATTCATGCGAAATTTAACGTACCAACGATCGTCCTAAGATCAGGAAATTGTCCTATTTGTAAAGCCCGCCGGTAACGATCAATTGCGATTGACAATTTTTCCGTCAATTCCATTGTTGGAGCAATTGACAATCGCTTCAATTGCACGCGTAAACGATCAATTTTTCCGTCAATGGGCGTCAATTGCGGAAAAATTGACAATCGCAATTGATCGTTACCGGTGGGCTTTACCGTTTAAATCAGTCTGCTATAATATAAATATTTTACGAAGTACTACAAAATAGAATCATTTTTGAAGTGAAAACTTCTTTAGCGGCGTTGTACACTTTTTTGTAATAGGGAAAAATGTTAAACTCGCGTCAGTCAGGATCACGTGACCCTGATCGAAAATTCGTAAGACGGATGTGACGGGTGGAGAGTAGACAGCCGGCGGCGGAAGTATCCTCCTCTCTTTCTACGGGGCGCGGCGAAAATGGCGGCGCGTCATTTCAAGACGTAAACACTTGTGTCACCATTGCAACGCGCTAATTTTTTAATTCAATGTCAAAGCTATAGATTTTCTGTCAAGCTATGGATAAGACTTTCGTACAATACTGTTCTGTAGGTATTCGTAAATTCAAATGCAGAATAAAGGCAATTCGTGCAAAATTATTCCCTATAACTATTCCAAAATAAGTATCAAAAATTCACAACGTTAATATTCAAGTTTTCCACTTCTGCCGGCACTGCCGGAGTGCAACCCGAATTTTTTTCTTTGTTTTGTGATAATTTTAATCTAACTTGTCTTTGTCCTTGTTATTGAATCTCAAGGTTGTTGAAGTTGCAGCCTGGTTACAGCTTTGAAAAGTTTAAATATACTATCAATGTAAGAGTATCTAACGATCAATATAGTAACAACTAGCGGCCGCCCGCGACTTCGTCTGCGTGGAAAGGTTTTTTGCTATCTCTCGGGAACAATACTTTTTTTCGGGATGAAAGGTACCCTATGTCCTTCTCTGTACCCCTGACAACGTGTAGGCAAAATTTCATGATGATCGGTTCAGTACCTAGTTAGGACGTGAAGGCATAACAAACAAACAAACAAATAAACTGAGTTTATAATATCAGTAAGGATACTGAAAGTGAAAGTGAAGATGAAAATATTTGGGTATTCCACTCTCTGATTTGAGAAAAGTACAAACACCTTGGCCGCAACTATACATTGCTTTACTTATATTAGATAGATATAATATAGGTAGAAATAATCTAAGATAGCTAGGTAGGTACTCACTTTTTTCAGGCATACCCTTCATTATCTTTTATGTTAATCACACACATTCACTTAATATGAGCACAACTTTGATTAAGGAGCACAATAACTTTGATAAACAAAAAAATCTTCACAGATATTACTCAAACTCGACTGGCGACTGACTGACAACTGTCAACTGTCTATACGCCAGCTTTGTGATTGGTCACATCGAGCAAAAATTGAGAAAATAATGGTCCATTGAGAAATCGTACATAAAATGCACTCGTTGACTCGTTCCACAGAGAACAGTCTTTAGGTATATTCTAAAATCGAATGCGGTCACAGACGGACACTGACATAACAGCTGTCAAATGCAATTATTCTATTTTAGGGTACATCCATCATAATGTATTAAGGCCTTAGCACACATTGTGCATTTGATATTTTAATCCCTCTTTGTTTTGTTTAAAATAAGCGCAATGAAAAAAAACTTATATTTTTACACGACTGCCCAAAGCAAAAAGAGTGTACATGTGTTTACACGACTGCCCAAAGCAAAAAGAGTGTATATGTGTTCAGGGTTCATGTATGTGGGTATGTGAGTTTCTTTATTCCACCATAACTTCTAAATGCCTGAACTGATTTGAATAAATGGGGTATCGTTAGAATCCTTACAGCATCCCAAGTGACACTGGCTATATTTTTTTTAGAAAAATCAATATGGCGACTGTACGACGCCATTATCAAATGTGAAAATAAAATTTTTTTTCTTCTAATAATACAATATGGGCATCAAATGAAAGGCCTTGATGAGCACATTCCAAAACTATATAATATGTCACTAAAATGTGTAAAATTTAAAAAATATTAAATACACGACTGCCCTGCCACAAACGAACTAAAAGGTTAAACAACAAGTGTCATTGCAGTCGGGGGACCTCTTTCATCAAAAACTGTTCCATAATAAGGTCCCCCGACTGCAATGACACTTGTTGACCTTGTTGTGTAACTTTTTAGTTCGTTTTTGGCAGGGCAGTCGTGTTTTTAATATTTTTTAAATTTATTTATTTTTAACGTATCTAAAGAACTGAAATGGCTCTTGAGAGAGAACAATAATAATACTAGAAGTAATAATAAAAAGAGAAGAAGTAATAATAGAAGTGTGGATTGCGCAAAAAAACTACATCAGTGCTCGGATCGTCTGAATTACTACAATATGGCCTTACTTGAGAATTGCAGACGGATATCTGATTTGTGTGGACTTTATAAAATAGCCAATGGGTTATCTGACAACGATCTTTTGAAGATGCTTAGGTCAAGGTTCCGACTCGGTCTCCACGCATACAACGGTGCAGCGACTGTTTATGTCCCCCCAACTAAAAACAATGTTCGAAAAATAGACCATTGTATAGAATGTGCGATTACTACAATGTGGTTTGTTTCAAATGTGTTTTGTTTCATAACAGTTTACCAGTATTTAAAAATATATGTTTACAGCCATTTAATCTGATTAATAATTGTTATATCAAATATTGTACCTATTTTTAACTTTTCGCTCAATATTGTATCACTTATTTCGATACTTTTACACCTAACATCTGATATTAATTTACAGTTTACGTGGCTAATGGCAAATATTGAGTACGATTGTAATTGGGAACATAATATACCATAATATTAAATTATTTATTAGTTTTCTATTTATAATGTATTCTATCTGATGTCTGTAATTGTACCATATTCAAAAAATAAAAATAAAATAAAATACCTCGTAAGACTAACCGTCTCGCTATCTGGAAAAAAAAATTCGGGTTGCACTCCGGGAGTGCCGGCAGAAGTGAAAACTTGAATATGAACGTTGTGCATTTTTAATATTTTGGAATGGTTAGGGAATAATTTTGCACGAATTTCCGTCTTACCAATTTACTCTGCATTTGAATTTACGAATACAGAACAGTATTGTACGAAAGTCTTATCCATAGCTTGACAGAAAATCTAGACTTTCGACATTGAATTAAAAAATTAGCGCGTTGCTATGGTGACACAAGTGTTTACATATTCTTACGAATTTTCAATCAGGGTCACGTGATCCTAACTGACTGACGCGAGTTCAACATTTTTTCCCCATACAAAAAAGCGTACAACGCCGCTAAAGAAGTTTTCACTTCAAAAACTATTTGACAAGTCAACGCCTGTATGGGAATGGGAAGTGGTCATCGTTCTTGCCAAAATGTCATCAATGGTTCAATAATGAAGTAAGTACCTTCTTACTTAAGATGAAAAATTTTAGTAAACCTAAAAGCTATTATTATATCAATAAGATCTTAAATGTTACGTGGGAATATGAGAAAAATTTTAATTACTCATACAAAGTATGACGCTAACAAATATGCACCATGTGCGCGACCCTTACGTGTTGCGCGTTTGCAACATTTTATGACTTGTTAACAGCCCACACTTTGACTCGGCAAAAAATATTCATCATACCGATGCTATTTTTCCTTGTACATAATATGAAAATTGGTATGACTAGTCAAAACTATGAATTAGCAATAAGATTAATCTATTTATAAGTTTACGTTAATTAAACTCGATGTGTGGTTAAGTATGTTATAGTAATAAATTGTCAATTTAAGGTACGTATTTAGATAAGCTTTCTTAATAATTTCTATAATTATTATTATGTAGTACACATAATTAAGAATTCCATTAACTCAAAATAACAAAAGAAGAGTTATTCCTACCTGTTTAACTCCATATTTATTAGAGTTTCCGTGCGCAAAGTGGCTATTGTTACGTTCGTCTTATTATAAACGAATCTACTAAATTCATAATTGAACTGAATTATCAAAGTACATGGAAGCAATATACTAATGGTATTATTAGAATCTTATACCTCTTGAAAATGTGGACTTTTGAACGTAGTCGCAAATAACTAGCTAATGAATCAACTTTGCTTTTTTGAATAAAATTCTACTATTATGACAATGAAATTATTATTATTGAAAAATATCAATGTTAGGTTAAAATCGTTTTCAAGACTTAACACGTTATTACTAAAGCTTTAACTTTCTCTAATAGTCATATTTCAGTTATTCCACGAAGCTCAAGGCCCAAAAGTATGGGCATTCAATTCAGCACATGGAGTTTCCGTAACAATCTACCGAAGTTGACAAAGAAGCTTGTTATAAAACTTGCTGCGCATCCGACTTGCATTTGTTAACCTACGCGACGTCTGTAGGGTCTCGCCCGGCCCGGCCACAGCCACCGCGGCAGGCGGCGAGGCAGGCAGCGCGGCAAGCGAATTCGGTTCACTGTGCGGTCGTGACGACGAGCTGAGAGGTCGCCATCGATATAACGCAGAGTGATTATTGAACGCCGCCTGCCACGCTGGCTGTGGCTGGGCCGTTACCTCCACGAACGAGGGAATCACAACGATTCCGCTCATCTTTGTGTAATCTCTACCTATTCTATCTGCGTATCGCCGAGACTCGCATCGGATCGCTTTGTGCTTGCGACGGCTGTTTTAAGGCATCACCTCAATGGGCGAGAGAATCGTGAAGACACCACTCTTCTCTTCTGTCGTCGGATAATCTCCACGAGTCCATTCCATTAGTGCATCGTTGCACCGGATCGCTCGCAGCCATTCCTTCGGTCACGAGTTGGCTTTGGCATTGACATTTTGTTCGTCATAGCCACTTGACTTTACACCGACACTCTCATAGACTTTTTTAAATTAAGTGCTAAGATCGTCGCCATTTTTTCGATCGTACAATACATATTCACTGCACGCTATCGCTATGTCGGCCTCTCAGCTCGTCATCACGACCGCTCAGTGATTGCCGAACTCGCTCACCGCGCCGCCCGCCGCGGCTGGCTGTGGCCGAGGTAATGCCTTATTGAAAGGAGGTGACAGCTGACAAGAGCATCTCGTAGCTAGTTATCAACATTTGCTCGTCATACATAGCCTTAGTTATAGCATTACATAGCATACATACGCCGTGATATTATTGCCTTGCCATTTGCCATATTGAGACTTTATAAAAATTTAGTGGCACGACGATAACGTCATTACAATCCTTTGTTCGCTTTAGGACAGATTCGCTTTACGACAGATTTGCACTTGCTCGTGGGGTGGCACCTTAACTTATTTTAACCTTAATTTAACAATTACAAATTTTAATAAAGTCTTTGTGACTTTGTATGTAGATATTGACTTGATATACAGTTTTCTTTATAATTTTTCGAAGTTAAAGATTTTTTTTTATTTATTTGATGATTAAAGATGTGATATTGTAATCTTTACATAACTTTAAAGAACTTAAAACGAGTCACTATGGCAATTTATGAACTCAGTTCACATGACAATAAAAAAACCTTTTTTTTTCATTTGGACGGCATACTATAGGTATTATATTTAGCCTGGCTAGTGTACATTTAAATTAAATACAAAAGATAAAAAGATCCATTAAAAAATGTGCCTTGCTAGCTTACCACAAAAAAATACGTTTCTCCCGTTCTGTTCAGCTGCTCCGTTGTTTTTGTCATAGAAACCAACAATCACATAAGTAATTTCGGCAAGAATACGCGAGTCATCGGGGCCGACGGTGATCGATTATTCCTCATTGCGCCTTAATGAAAAAGAAAACAGAACCGAGCCTTAAATCCTGCAGGAATATCGTAACCATTCATCATTATCATTACCTATTAATTATTAATAGCAGTAAGTCACATTTTTATCAACACAGGTATATCAACCAAGAACGGATGGTAGCCTGCAGTGCGTCTGGATGTCCGATGGAAGAAAGGAGAAGGTGGAATGAGCTCATGCAGCTCTTGAGCACACTCGCCGAAGTACAATCTATAGAAGACCGATAGGCAAGCAACGTTACGGCGGTGAGCCAAGCTGTGAAGCTTAGCTGATACCAGTTTTCCGTCGCCTATTAATCTCTTGGCTCTGCGTTCCACCGAGTCTAGTGCAGCAAGTTGATATTTCGCCGAGCCGTCCCAAAGGTGGCTGCAGTACTCCATGCAAGATCGGACTTGAGCTTTATAAAGGGTTAAAAGCTGCCCAGGCGTAAAGTACCGCTTGACTTTATTTAGGACGCTCAGCTTCTTAGCTGCAGTTTGAGCCTTAGACTCGATAGAGGTGCCGAAGTTAAGGTTAGAAGATAACTCCATGCCAAGAAGCTGGAGAGTGTCGGTTGCTTGGATAGATGTACCTCGGAAAGTAGGAGTTAAGTTGAATGGACTCCTTTTTGCGGTAAACAGACACGCCTGCGTTTTAGAAGCGTTGAAGCTAACAAGATTTTCATCACCCCATTGGGAGACGAGACTTAGCGTCAGGTTCAATCGCTCAACCATGGCCTCTCTCATTATTTTCACCTCATCACCACCGGCTCCCGCGCTGGACAGATACCTCTCCATGACAGTACTGTCGTCTGCATAGCCAACAATGCCCGGTGTTAGCAGGTCATTGATGTGCAGCAGGAAAAGCGTCGCAGAGAGCACCGACCCCTGAGGAACTCCGGCATCAATCGCCATGAGGTCAGAGGAGCAGCCATCAATGACTACTCTGATCGACCGTTCACTCAGAAAGTCGGTTACCCAGCTACAAATGGTCAAATGTGTCAAAAACGGCCACTTTTAGCAGTTTTTCTATCTACTTCTAGCAGTGACTACGAGGGCATGTAGTGATACCTTCTAAAAATACTAGACCATGGGCCCTAAAATCTCCACGATAAACATTATTAAAATCTTTTCTATTAATAACTTATTAAATAAAAACCTCTGAGGGCGCCACTTTCGATCATACAACCGCCTTAAAAAAAATGAAATTTAAACAAAGAGTTGTCGAGCCCATCGAATCGAGCCTTGGAAAAATAAAAAATTACAATATCCTTCCGGTGTTACTAGCACTTATCAAATATTGTAGTCAGCTCTGATGATAGCGCCCTCGCGTAGGTGTTGTGATGTCACAACAATTACAAATGTTCAAAGATGCTTATAAATTATATGAATTCAAAATGAAACTGCAAGCAAACAAGCCATTATCATCGTAGCTGATCCTCGTTCAAAACAAATTCGCCGAACGCTAACATTAAGTGGCGGTGTTATTTATGCCGAACATAACACGACTAAACTGGTGTGCACGTTGAATAAAACAGTTTTCAGGCGAGAAGGGGAAATAAAAATTTGTTTACGACACCGCCCGTTGCGCCGTGTGTGCGCCCCTTAATAATGCACGCCATGCAGACTCGGAGAGACCGACGGCTGTGCCACGTATGCCTTGCACTTTGTACGCCTGTTCAGTTTTCGATTTTAACTCTTCATTTTTGAACTTTTTGAATTTATTATCTATCACCTTTGGATGGTCGTATAAGCAGCGGCATCGTTCCTTCTGATCAAAAAAGTCTGTGATTAGATGTACGAATAGTGTCGTAAGTATGCCGTTGGCCGCCGTGAGCATCACAATGCTTACTATAAAAATGTACTGTACCCTTAGCACGAACAGCTATCGAGAAAAATAACGCGCGTAAAACCATTCGATAGTGCAATTTTGTATTGGAAATTTGTACAACGCCATCTATCGCCGAATAGCGAAATTAAAATTTTCATAGATAATTCATTATCGAGTAATTTTACGCGCGTTTTTTTCTCGATAGTTGTTCGTTCTAAGGGTACTGTTGTGGTCTCTTTCAATTCATACGCTGACGTCAGCGCATGAAATGTATAGGAATGTTTACGCTGACGTCAGACGTCACGTATACCATACTAGTGGCTCCGTGAGCTGTAGATCTCGCGTTAAAAAGTAGCTCAAATTGTATGTTGTTTAAAAAATTATCTAAAAGATGTCGCCACCCCTTTTTCCCCACACACCACGAGCTTTTCAAAGCACATAGTACGTATGTACGTGCTGTTTGTTATATTATTTCATAGGTATATTCACTGCTAGATGGCGCTTCCAATTTTAATAATTTTTCGAAATAAGTGATTTTTGGTAAATTTCGAAAAACTAAATGGTCTAAAAAATTATACAATATTATCGAAACTGCCCACAAAATTTCACCAGAATCGGTTGAGAAATGCGACCTGTAGAGGAGATCAAACAGCCGGAAAGCTGGACTGAAATATGTTTTTTTTACATATCTCCGTCATTTTAATAAATTTCGAAAAATTGCCTCAACAAAAAAATTCTATATATTTATCAAATCTGCTCACAAAATTTCACCGGAATCGGTTGAGAAATGCGACCTGTAGAGGAGAACAGACAGCGCCGGAAATCCGGACTGAAATACGATTTTTTTACATTATCTCCGCCATTTAAAGAAAAAAATAAAAATTGGCTTGACAAAAAAAATCTATACAATTTTCAAACCTGGCGTATGGTTGTCTGTGGGATTCTCCCACAGACAACCATACGCCCAACGACTATCCAAATTTAAACTTGTCAGCCTTCGCGATCGCCGTCGTTTGTTGGATATGTCCTTCGCTCATAAAATTGTAAATGGGCTTATGCAATGCAGTCACTTGTTATCACGTATGTCATTGTCTGTGCCCTATAGATATCCTAGGCACCGCCAGCTTGCGACTTTTAGTGCACCATATGCTAGAACTAATCTGGGCAGGCAGTCGCCTTTGGCACGAATTTGTAACGATTATAATTTGTTGAGTAATAAAATTTTAGATCTTGATATATTTGGAGACAGCTTGACCACCTTTAAACGTAAAATACAGCAGTTTTTTGAAAATAGTCTTGCCATATAATACTTTACCTATTTCATACCTAATTTACTTATTTTTACTTTACTTTACTTATTTTAATGCATTTTATTATATTCCAATCAATTTAATCAATCAATTTTCATTTTATTTTTATTTTTAATTTTATTTCATATTAAATCAATCCAATCTAATTTTATCGATTCCTTAAAAGTCAATTAAATTTATTCAATGCATTTTAATCTAATTTAAAAATTTACTGTTTTATCTTGATTTTAGAAATTATTATAAAATGTTATTTACCTACTGACTTACAATTATTATTTTAGTGCTTTGATTACCTATTTGTTTCTGTGACTAATATTCAATTGGGAATGCTATGTACGCCGTTATTGTGGCAGGCATCAGAAATTATTTTAATTATGTTGTAATCAATGTGTTAATGTTTGCCATGTGGCTGTACTTATAATAATAAATAAATAAACCTGCTTACAAAATTTCACGAGAGTCGATGGAGAAATGCAACCTGTAGAAGAAAACAGACAAAACTACTGGAAAGCCCGACTGAAATATGTATTATTAACATTTCTCCGTCATTTTTAAAAATTTCAAAAAACTGGAGTGCCAAAAAAATTATATATTATTTTCAAACCTGCTCACAAAATTTCACGAGAATCGGTTGAGAATTGCGACCTGTAGAGGAGAACAGACAGCGCCGGAAATCCAGACTGAAATACGATTTTTTTAAATTATCTCCGCCATTTAAAAATAAAAAAAAACTGGCTTGACAAAAAAAATCTATAGAATTTTCAAACCTGCTTACAAAATTTCACGAGAATCGGTTGAAAAATGCGACATGTCGAAGAAAACAGACAGAACTGGAAAGCCCGACTGAAATATGAATTTTTAACATATCTCCGTCATTTTTTAAAATTTCAAAAAACTGGCGTGACAAAAAAAACTATATTATTTTCGAACCTGCTCACAAAATTTCACGAGAATCGGTTAAGAAATGCGACCTGTAGAGGAGAACAGACAGCGCCGGAAAACCGGACTGAAATAGGTTTTTTTAACATATCTCCGCTATTTTAAAAAAATTCAAAAAACTGGTTTGACAAAAAAATTCTACATCATTTTTAAATCTGCTTACAAAATTTTACTGGAATCGGTTGAAAAATGCGACCTGTAAAGGAAAACAGGCAGAGCTGGAAAACGGACTGAAATCTGTTTTTTTAACATATCTCCGCCATTTTGAAAAATTTCAAAAAGCTGGCTCGACAAAAAATTCTGTATAATTTTTGAACCTGCTTACAAAATTTCACAAGAATCGGTTGAGAAATGCGACCTGTAGGCTGGACAGCCGGACATACGCAAGAATTTTTGCCCAAGCTGAAGCAGAGACGCTTCGCTCGCACTTCGTGCTCGTTTGGTCAAAAATAGGAAACCAGGACCAGGTAATAACCTGACATTGGCATATCCTTTTATTTGAAGAGATTTCTTCGGTCTTCCATTCATGTCCTTGTTCTTTGTATCTCGTTGGGTACATGAACGAGTAACCTTAACCAACCAAATCTAAAATAATAAAGATAAAGTAGTTTTACTATTATTAACTTGACCGGGAAGGGAATCCTAACCTACAGAGAGACGTCAAAAGACCCAGCATACTAGACGCTCTAGCACAAAACACCCATTTACCTTTTATATAATTATTAAGAAATAAATTTAAGTAAGGTGGTAGTTTCAGTAGATTCTCTCTTTTTAGCATTATTAATTCACAAATTTTAATTAAAAAATAACTTAAACCAATTAATTTTTTTGTTAAATATTAATTTCTGAACGTCCTTAAAAATTCATCGCTTGAGGGTAGGCTCACGAGCAGCTTCAGTCCCCCGTGACCTCGGCATGCGGCAGCTGTAAAGATGCCGAAACGTCGGGAAAATCAAAAATCAAACCAAATACCAACTAATTACCAAAGTACTTTCAATAAAACCGCGCTAGCATCCGTTAAAAAGTGTTTTATTTCATGACTTGTGAGCGCGTAAGCTTGAGAAGTGAAAATTTTAACTTCTTTCTACAAAATGCAAACGATCGTTACTTCAATATTAACTCGTTATAAAATTCTCCAAAAATTCCCTGTGACGAAGCAATGTCGTAAAGGAAATTTAAGTTCCTACTCTTAAACTATAAGCTACATTTTAGCGACTCATGTATAAGATATGAAGCTACAAACATCGGAAGTTTATGCGCAATTCAGTATAACATGAAAGAGCCTTGTAAACTGTTAATAAATTCAAAGTGTCTCTGAAGATGTCGTCGCCAAAATATCAATACGGAATTTTCAAGAACTTCCTACAGTTGAGGTAACATTTTGAATAATTTAGAAAGAAATAGTGTTATCAATTGGAACGCTCTGTATGTTCTGGAAGCCAGCGGTTAATATTCAAGTAAGTCTGGTGTAAAATTGACTTGTTCATGCGCTTGTAGCGGAAAACCATGTTAGGTGTTGTACAATATAGTTTCGACCACTATGCAAAATAAATATTGTTTTAGTTTACCTTTTGTTTTAACAGTAATGTAAGATAAAAGCTTCTCTATTCTTGGAAAAACATCCTAGAAATAGATTTTAACACATTATACTACACGCAATATTCGTATAAAAAAATAAGGTAGTGTAACATTGTTATCACAAAGATATCCATAGTGAAAATGGAAAAACCTTTCCTAAATTCTTTTCTCATATATTTTGATCAACATCATCATGCTAGCCGTACGACACCCACCTACTGTTGGTCATAAACCATCCCCAAGAATTTTCACGAAAGATCTATCACAAATGTTCTCGCATCACGCAAAAACCGCTGAACGGATTTTGAAGAGCTAGTAACAGTTTAGTAGCTTGGGGTCCAACTTAAAATCTAAGCCATGTTTCATTTGATTTTGATGAGTGGAGCCACGGAAACAGCTTGAACTACTCCTTGTACTAGCTCCCATACACCAAGGATTTACTCCTCCCACTTTTAAAATTACTCCTACCACTTTGTTCCGTCTCTATGTTTTCCCTATAAATGTAGAGCAGAGTTATTTAATCTGTGCACACATGAGCTAAGCTGCATCTAAAAACGCCGGAGAACGAGGTCGCAGCAACGGCAAGTTTTCCGAACTTCTCTACCCTAGTTTTTTTCCACTCAAAAGTTTTAATGGACGTTTCGTATCGGTGTATCAAAAGTGAAAATCATCATTATTGAAAGCCGTGGTTATCGTTGCTGACATTTTGGCTTATTGGTTTACTAGCGACTACCCGTGACTTCGTCTGCGTGGACAGTTATTTTTATACACCGTCATTTTGTAGTCGTTTTAAATAACTGAAAAAAATGTTATACTAATGAAACTAAACATTTTTGACAAAGTAACATGGGTCGAAAAACGCCAAAAATATTATTTGCCCATAGATACTAAAAGTATTACAATGTTTTAGCTGCCTAGTTAGTATGGGAGGACCAACATTTTTTATCGTTTTTCAACCCATGTTTCTTTGGCAAAAAAGGTAAGTTTCATTGGTAGATAAAACACTCTCTTAAGTTGATTTAAATACAAAATGACGGTGTATATGTTTGTTTCATGATGATGTTGAGTAAGTAGTTAAAATGTAAAAATAATTTGTATTAGTTTGGCTTAATAAACCATGTCCTACTGACGGGTTGGTTTAAACGAACGGGATTATGAATTACGACCTCAGCATAAAGATCAGTACCTATCAACTTTGATTCATGAGTTATTATGAATTAACCTAATGCCATGCGACTCGCACACAAAATATTTTTTTTTACATTATTTTTTGTAATTTCGTTGTGGGTTTTTAAATGATTATATTTTTTATTAATCGCAGAAAGCTTTTTTAGTGTTCTAAAGATGTAAATTATCGAAGCACTCATTTCCTCTTGTAAATTCAGTTTGGAAAGCGATAAAAAACAGTGACTTCCAAAGTTTATTCACAAAAGGTCTCCATTTACTCCCGGCTCAAAGTCAAGCGCAGAAGTGCCTTTATTAAAGGGAATATAAAACTAGTTTTGATGTCGAAACTATAAACATGCTAGATGTGGGTGATTTGATAAGCTTTCAAAGTTAAATAAGTCCCAGAAATAACTTATGAGTGCTGTAATTTATTTATTACTGGCGACCCGACCCAGTTTCACACGGGTGCAATATACATGTATCTATACATATAAAACTCTAAATTGATTGACTGATTCATTGTTGGGATAGGCGTAGAGCCATAACGACTGAAGGTAGACACCATTTTTGCAGGGTGGATGCCTTTCATGACGTAGTGAGCACTAAGAAAGGATTTTAGAAAATTCTCGTTATACAGGGTGCTATAGGCAGTGGCGTAGCGTGTGTTTGTGCCGCCCGGGGCGGACCCGAATTTTGCCGCCCCCTATTTTCATTATAAGTCAAGAAAATCAGTTATTTTTTTTTAAATAAGTTATAATTATCTACCTTATTTATTTACTAAAAATTAACTCTTCAGGTTTTTTTTCGGTGCATAATCTTTTATGTAGACGCGTGCTCCAGGCCATACGGTGATGATTATTTGGTTAAAATCATTACAATCAATCGTAGTGCAGCCTAGTCGCGGCGTGCGAAGCGCGCCGCGCGCTCCGGGCCATACGATATGATTATTTGGTCAATGATAGTGTAGTACTTATTATTACCGCCACAGTATTGTGGACCCTATGGCTAAAGATATAAGCCGTGAAATTAACGATACAATTAAAAACGATGATGGTTTTAAAGTCGTGGAGTCCAAAACACGTAAGAAAAATCGAAATTATAACATGTGCGGATCGGCGCAAGGCGCGTGTAAAATACAAGCGGCGGATATGCCTGTTATTATTTATGTATCCAGATTATCAAAGGGAACTACAATTGACCATATGAAAGAATATATTGAAGAGATGGGGGAAAAATGCTTAGATATTCAATTACTTCATCAAAAACAAGAAACCGACTTTTCTTCTTTTAAAATTTCTGTATCGAAGAATAAAATCAATAAATTTTTATCAAACGAGTTTTGGCCTGAGGGCATTAAATATAGAATATTTCGCGAAAAACGAGATGTTACAAAAAAGTTTGATGGCCGAATTAATCATTAATTATGGAAAGTACATTGAACAAAACTACATTAATATCTTTTAATTGTAAATCAATAAAAAGATCAGCACCCTTTATTAATGAACTGTGTAAAGAGGCAGACATTATTGCCTTACAAGAAACGTGGCTTTTGCCTCATGATCTGGGCTTTGTACAGAATATTGATGAACGTTTTGCCTATGCTGCAACGTCCTCAGTGGACACATCGGCTGGCGTCTTGAGAGGAAGACCGTATGGTGGACTTGCGCTTATGTGGAGGAAGTCAATGTACCCGAATGTGTCTGTTATAAATACCAAATGCACTAGAGTGGGTGCTATTCGTATTCAAATGGGTTTGCGTTCTTTCCTAGTTTTTAACATATATATGCCGACAGATCACCCTGATCACCTTTCTGAGTATACAAGCTGCTTAGGAACAATAAGCGCTATAGTAGAGGAGAGTGGCGTGCAAGCGGTATATATATTGGGTGATTTCAACTCACATCCAAGTGCTGGCTTCGGTCGCGAACTGCTAACCTTTTGTGAAGAGGAAGGATGGATTTGCGCGGATATAATGAAGCTGGGGATTGACTCCGACACGTTTACATACGTAAGTGAAAGTCACGGCACCACAAGTTGGCTCGATCACTGTGTGACAACCGCAGCAGCCTGGGAAACTATTCAGTCGGTCAATGTTATGTATGATGTTGCATGGTCGGACCATCTCCCGTTGCGCGTTGTATGTGACATTGGTATTGTAGCAGAGAGTCAAATTAGTGATAGTGGTGTCGCGAACAATAGTGGAGTATACTGGGGAGACAGAGATACTGCCCAAGCTGAAAAGTATTACGAATATTGTAACAATGCAATACTAGACGTTAAGGACTGTTTTAATTGTGTTCACTGTGATAATTATAGTAATAAGCGGAAATGTATTTATATAAAACAACATTTTAAATTTATTAGTGATTTTTACGATAATATTGTGTCAGTATTGCAAACGGGTGCTAAATTAACTGCGGTACGTCGCTCTGGTGCACTGAATAGGCGCAAGGTTATAGGTTGGAACTTTCACGTAAGAGAAGTACATTTAGCCTACCGTTTAGATTTTAGTTGTTGGGTGGCTGCCGGTAAACCGTCGTGTGGTGAGATATATAGTAAAATGATAAGTAGTAGAAGAAGTTTTAAAAATAAGTTAAGATGGTGTCAGAATAATGTTGAAAAAATCAAATTAAATATATTGGCTCTTTGTAGAAAGGATAAAAATTTCGTAAAGTTTTGGAAAACTATAAAAAAGATGGATGTAAAACAGAACTTACCTGTGAGTGTGGATGGCGTGCAGGACAAAGAACAGATAGCTAACTTGTTTGCCCAGAAATTCAGAGTTGATCCCTTGCCTGCGTCGGAGCGTTTGCTCGGGTCAAATGATTTTGGTGTCACTACTGATACGCTCAAAACCACCGCCTTACATTTTAGTCAAGAAGATC
This sequence comes from Agriphila geniculea, assembly GCA_943789525.1. NCBI lineage: Eukaryota > Metazoa > Arthropoda > Insecta > Lepidoptera > Crambidae > Agriphila > Agriphila geniculea. The sequence continues at coordinate 1,718,739 of OX038876.1, forward strand.
TAGCAAAAGTAGTTGGTTCTATGGCGCGCGGTAAGGCACCGGGTCATGATGAACTGACTATCGAGCACCTGTTCCACGCGGGCGAGACGCTTTACTTGAAGGTGTCCAAACTATTTAATCATTGCCTTAATTACTCGTATCTGCCTCCAAATATGATGAAAACTGTTGTAGTTCCGATAATTAAAAATAAAACGGGTGATGCGAGCTCAGTTAATAACTACCGACCGATATCTTTGGGTACGGTATTAGGAAAAATTTTAGAGCGACTGTTGCAGCCCGAAGTGTCGAAAAATATACAGATTGATGACGCACAGTTTGGTTTCCGTCCCGGTGTCTCTACGGATTCCGCTATTTTGACCGTGAAACATGCTGTTGACTATTATGTACGCCGGAAAACATCTGTATACGCATGTTTCCTTGATCTGAGCCGTGCATTTGATCTAGTGAATTATGATATTCTCTGGAGAAAATTGCGCGGCACAGAGGTTCCGGCTGAAGTAGTGGATTTGTTCGAGCATTGGTACGGAAACCAAACTAATTATGTAAGATGGGGCGACGCGACCTCTAACAGCTACAAGTTAGAATGCGGTGTACGCCAAGGAGGGTTGACTTCTCCTGATCTTTTCAATTTATATGTCAACGACTTGATCGGGGAACTGAGGGGCGCTGCCGTCGGCTGTCACGTTGGTAACGTTTGTGTTAATAACTTGAGCTATGCCGATGATATGGTGCTCCTCAGTCCCTCGATCAAGGGGCTCCGTAAACTTCTTTCGATCTGTGAGTATTATGCTGATACTCACGGTCTGAAATATAACGTCGCAAAAACAGAAGTTATGGTATTCAGAGCAGGGAAAGGTCCAGAGAATATACCAGATGTGTTTTTAAATGATTCGGCACTTCGGGTAGTACAACAGTTTAAATATCTCGGGCACATTCTTACTGAGAATAGAAAAGACGATCTCGATATAGAACGAGAGAGACGAGCACTGTCTGTTCGCTGTAACATGCTCGCGCGCAAGTTCGGTAAATGTAGTGACGAAGTCAAATTAACTTTGTTTGGCTCATACTGTCAATGTTTTTACACTTGCCAGTTATGGGCCAACTTTAACCGTACGTCCTACAGTTCCATAAGGGTACAATACAATGACGCGTTTCGTATCCTTATGAAACATCCAAGATACAGCAGCGCGTCGAGCATGTTCGCGGATGCCCGTACAGCGGACTTTTATGCTGTTATGAGAAAGCGCATAGCCTCGTTTTGGACGAGGATATGTCTTTCTGATAATAGCATAATTAGGGCCGTAAGTCAGGGCTTGGACAATCCGCTATATAAGTACTGGATTTCGGTGCATCAGAGTGACAACAGAAAATAATGTTTCATACTGAATTATTTTATTTTATTTTATTTTATTTTAGTGTAATTTTGACTTTTAATTTTAATTTATTTTGTATTTTTTGTATTTTGTATTTGACTGTTTATTGGGTTTTTTATGCCTTTCAATAAATCATTATTATTATTATTATTATTATATTTTTTTAATATTTTTTGTGAAATTTTGCCGCCCCCTAAAAAGTGCCGCCCGGGGCGGGCCGCCCCCCCCCCCCGCCCCCCATCGCTACGCCACTGGCTATAGGTTGTTCAAGTTTGTATGAGAATTTGTATAGGGTTGAAGGTAGAGACACCATTTTTGGAGGGTAGATACCTTTTATGGTGTAGATGAGCACTAATAAAGGGTTTTTGAAAATTCCCGTTATACAGGGTGTTACAGAGTGTTCCAGTTCGTTCATGGTTTTTTATGGGAAATTTTAAATGTGTGAAATGAGGTCTACTGATAAATACCTAGGTATCTAGGTAATCCATGGCCCTCAAAATAAATGCACAACTATTTTAATCACGCGAATGAAATCGCGGGCAAAAGCTAGTAACATATAAACCTTTCTCTTGAATCACTCTATCTTTTTAAAAAAAATCACATCAAGATCCGTTGCGTAGTTTTAAAGATCTAAGCATACAGGGACAGACAGCGGGAAGCGACTTTGTTTTATACTATGTAGTGATTAGTTACCGTATCGTATTTTTTTAAATGAATGCAATGATATTTGTTTTATATTTGATCGCTCATAGTGGGATTATAAATATTATTGAATATTGTAAAATCTGTAAAAAGTACTTCACAATTTATTTTACTAAGATACACACGAAAACATTTGATTTTAGGTCATACAATTCACCCATTAATTAAAAGTACCTAAATAAAGTCTGAAAACGGTGTATGTAGTTGATGAGAGGGCTAAAAAATTAAGCATTTTAAATATTATAAGTAGTAAATATGCACAAGGACTTATTGTTGATTCAAATATTCTCAATACAATCCATCTACGTTTTAAAAACAAAAGCCCAAACTAAACTAACACACGAAATACATTCAATAGAAAATGTAAAGCAAATTGCTTCAGAACTCTTTGCCCCAAGGGAAACAAAGGTTAAACTAAGCAGAATGTTCCTGAGTTATATGTAAACAGACATTAATTATTCCTCACTCGAACCACATTGAAAATAAGCATGTAACGAAGCTGGCACCATTTACACAAGTTACATTAAGGTTTTTACAAAGCTTCCTAGGTACTTGTTTCATTTTGCAAGTAAAATTCAATAAATTTAACCTAGGTACCTAGAACCAATAAATCTTTGCCTAGCCTTCTGGACTAAAGTATAATTGATACACACCACGGCACATCAGACGTCACATGTTGATCTTGAACACAGAATAGACATAAGTACTGCCTTGAGACCGTGCTTACCTTATTCCCTACGTAATAATAGTTCTTTTTGCAGTAGGTACTGAGGTTCATCATCATCATCATCATCATATCAGCCGCACGTCACCCTCTGCTGGGTATAGGCCTCCCCTAAGGTTCTCCACGATGATCGGTCCTGTGCTTCCCACATCCAGTGGCTTCCGGCAACCTTCACATGATCGTCGGTCCACCTTGTCAAGGGCCTACCCATGGAGCGTCGTCCGGTGCGCGATCGCCATTCTAGAACCTTTCCGCCCCAACGGCCATCAGTTCTTCTCACTATGTGTCTTGCCCATTGCCACTTTAGCTGAGCAATCCTTCGAACGATGTCGGTTACTTTTGTTCTCCTGCGGATCTCCTCGTTCCTGATTAGATCACGCAGGGAAATGCCGAGCATGGCTCTCTCCATTGCACGCTGGGTGACCTTGAGCCTCCTTATGAGACCCATAGTTAGCGACCACGTTTCACTGCCGTAAGTCATCACTGGCAACACACACTCTCGTCTTGAGACACTGAGGTAAGTCGGACGTAAAGATTTTTCGTACTGCTGTTACATCGTGCCAATGTATAATTGATACACACAACGGCACATCAGACGTCACATGTTGATCTTGAGCGCAGAATAGATATATATATATCTAGGTCTTAAGTAGGTACTACCTTGAGACCGCTTTTATGCCCTACGTAATAATAGTTCTTTTTGCAGTACTGCTGCTGTCACATTCTGCCGTGCCATCATTCCGTCGTGCGTGTCGACAAGAACAACGGAGCCGCTAACCAAAATGGGCTAGGCGGTCACACATACACACACACACACACACACACACACACACACACACACACACACACACACACACACACACACAATTGACCAGCAAGTCGCTTGCCAAGACTGCTATCGATCTCGCTATTGATGACATGACATTATCATGATACGGTGATCATACTGGATATACAAACCAACAAAAAGCCAAATTTTGAGATCATTCCTATATATGTTTACCTTGTTGAGCACACCCCGGGCACTCCATACAAGGACGCTACACACACAGTGACGTTTCTGCACACGCGCAACAGTGTGTGTGAAGTCTATGGCTATTGAATGAGTACACGATTCGGCACACGAACTCGCTCGGTGGGGTGAGATAATTGTTTGTGGAGCGGGGCGGAGAGTTTCCCTTCTGTGTGGTGGTACTTATATCTATTCTGTGCCTTGAGCAAAATATCTTTGCAAAGCATATTTATAAAAGAAAGGAGTTCATAAAGAGGAAGTCGCTTATAGTTTGATACCCGCAGCATTGTGAAGATAAATAAAGCTCGCGACAGACTCGGCGATACGCAGGGGCATTTCTAATTGTGCACAGTGACAGATAATTATTCACGCGCTAATGTTGTCCGTGGCGACAATGTGTGCTAAGCCCGCCTGCGGACGTTTGAGCATTTGACGTTGCTGTGAAATCGGGGCTAGTGATGTTATATTACAGTCTACTCGATTAATATTTTATTGTATTTCTAACTGCAAAGGATTGCCTTCGTCTTTATCTCATCCATAATGTCAAGTGATTAAAAAACCAATGGAGAAAGCACACTTCACTAGGATAAACAAGCTTTCTTGACTTCTGCCAGGCGGATGCTCTACCACCATACTATACCCCTGTGCCTGTCGGTAATAAAACATGTGACGTGTCTTGAGTCTGAGACAAGCAAGAACAATAGACTACAGTTCTGATTTTTTTTAAGTACCAGATTTTAAATAATTTTATTGTAGCTACCAGCTAGTTGAAGTTGAAATATGATAGACTAGCGGCCGCCCGCGACTTCGTCTGCGTGGAAAGATTTTTTGTTATCCCTCGGGAACAATACATTTTTTCGGAATGAAAGGTACCCTATGTCCTTCTCTGTACCCCTAAGAACGTGTATGCAAAATTTCATGATGATCGGTTCAGTAGTTAAGACGTGAAGGCGTAACAAACAAACAAACAAACAAACAAACGGACTTTCGCATTTATAATATTAGTAAGGATAACACTTTAATTATGAAATAGAGTAGTAGCAACTGTAGCGTCGCGATCATACCGCTACATAAGCAATCGACGAATGACGAAAAAATGCAGGATCAGCGAAAAATACAATATGTAAACAATACGCGGACGTGACGTCGTACTACGTCAAGCTAAAATCCAGACAATCATGTATGGAGACCTGACTCACGATATCGAAGTTTTAAGCACTCGCATAAATACAAATTCCAACATCAAGCAGTTGTACTGCGGTCCGCGAGCACAGACACCTAGCTCGGTGACAATACTTCCCTTTTCGCTGAATGGTGAAGAGATCCTGCCACAACACAACTATACAAATAAACATGACTTGAAAATCTCTTTTAAATAAAGCACTGTAACCTACCCTAACTAACCAGCTTCACATTTCGGCATCGTAAATTTGAACAATACACTATCGATTGGTCCCATTTCAGTGTCGACTGTAAAACACTCGGGTCCAGCACTGTCCGGCCGTAATTTATACCGGTGGCCAAAGACAATAGCTCGGATTAGCGCGGACATGTAGCGGGACGATAAAACTGAATGAATTAGCCGTAAGGTACGGCCCCTTTCATACCCGCTGGTGTATGAGGGCACCCAATTTTAGAGCATAGTGCGATGGAGCAGGATGGAGCACTCAATCAAGGTTTAGAGTGTTATCGATTGATTGTGTAATTATCGCTCGAACTTCAATAGTGCGATTCACGTTCGTGCAAACTATTTCATTGTTTTTCTACTGTGATTTTTTTACCTAATAAATTGATTATTGCTATCAGACTACCTTTCTAACATATTTTGACTAGCGCAACAATTTGTGTTCATAGATTTGTACACACAAATGCAAGCCCGTAGCACTAGGCAAAACGTCCGTCGCACGAGGCTGCTCGCTTGGTGGGGATTTTAATGAAATTAAATCATGGAATAGTCTTTTTATTATGGTTAAAGGTTGCCTACGGGTTTAATCGAATGTCCACGCGTACGAAGTCGCAGCCGGAAACTAATTAGATGTAGGTATAGAGAATAATTTATATCGGGTCATTATTTTATTAAATAATTTCCGCATGCTCTGCTAATAGAAGTAAGACAAAGGTAGCTAATCAGCTTATAGATTAAATCCAGGGTCGTGCCAGATGCGCTCAACTTATTAAAAGCCTCATGAAAATGACGACAACAATGTCTTTTTTAACATACAAAGGAAACTTGAGGAAAATTTACTTAGAGAGAGTGCAGTAACACTAGTTTAATTTAAAAATTAAGATACTACAGATACTTAATACAAATTATAATCAAGAATAATATTATATACCTAACTTTCTCCAATCGATTAAAAATATTTTTAGCAAGCCTAATCCATCTATTTCGAATTGGTTGTGTTCCAAATAATATGATGCACTTTCTTTAGTACCTTATGAAATGAATATTTGATACTTACGTCATGAAAGTCATTACAATTAGTTACAACATGTTTTGTGTATCCAAAAGAGTATTAATTCAATTAAACTGCTACAGATAAAGGATTTTAAAATTACGTAAGTACCTTTGATTTGAACTAGCTAAAGATGAAATATTTGCTCAAATACCGTTGCAATAAGCTCGATAGAGCGCACTGCATTCATTAGTCGTTTATCTCTCCATCGTATTCCATCGGATCATACGTGCTGTGTAACAAACATCAAGCTGTCCCATTTATAATACCGAGTGGGATGCACCCACATATCATCTGCACTCAAAACCGCGAATAGTGATGCCGAAATATCGATGCTATATAAATCTATGTTCCTTTTGTTATTAGGTTTTTGAGATATTTATTTAGACCTTTTTTACTTTCTGTGCAAGCCGGCAGTACACATTGGGCTTATAGTAGAATGATTGGTCCCAACAAATGGAGATGAAGAAATAAGTTTTCTGTTTATTATCATTCTCAAATTCTAGTTGTTACTATTTCTGATCGAAATGTCTTAGTGTCCCTTACAATTTAAACAGCTTCAGTTAGTCTTTGAAATTTATTAAAAATTCCAAACGGAATCCAAAAATCAAGCATAATCAATAATTCCTTAAATTATGTTCAACGTCGTAGCTACAGCGTACTAGCTCAGAGGGGCGCACTTTGCTGACCCATAGCTAGAAAAAGGATCTTGACAAACAGATGGACAGACAGACAGACAGACGAACAACAACGTGATCTTAGAAGGGTTCCGTTTTTTCCTTATGAGATACGGAAACCTAAAAGTCTGTCTTGGTGCGCAAAATTTAAATCTTGCTGGGGGCACTCATTATCCTAGAAATACGTCTCGGGGCGCTAAATCCAAGTCTTGCCAGAGATGATCATGTTTCTAGCTATGACGCTGATTATATTGGTGATGCTAGATAGTTTGGAATACGGCACGGGCTTCAAACTATCCTTGACAATATAATTGACGTATTGGTGCAATATCGACATTTTGCACTATGCACCACAAGTCGTAACACAACATGTTTACTGCAAACCTTTGCGACTCGACTCAGTTTGCCCCCGCTGCGTTTAAAAACTTCCACGTATATAACTCAATTGCTGTTTGGAAGTTGTTTTTATTGTTGTGTTCAAACTATTTGAAGGATTCCTAACCTATTTTCGTGTCACATCAATTTACTATTCCTAAAATAAAAAATCTTTCAGCAAGCTTTGCTCTTAACTTTCACAAGTGCTTATGTAACAGCTTAGAAGAAAGCAATTTTCAATTTAATAATCAAAAGTCGAGCAATCACGTAATTGTATAATAAGAAAATTGCTAAAGAAATTAAAAAGTTAGTGAGGATCGTACGTAGCTGATAATCTTATAAAATTTGTTGCCAAAACATAAATCTTTAAAATGTCTCTTTGAATATCTGGCAACGCCTTGTTTAATTGCAGATATAATACGAAAATTTAAACAATGTTCAGTGTACAGTCACTAGCAATAAGATGTACACACTTTAGAACTATGTCACATTCAATCAATATATCTCAGTGTGATAATGTTATCCTACCTAGTAGTTATTCAAAACGTTTTTTTTGTATTCATTTTTAATCTGCAATCGGCTCCTCAGCCATAATCAGATAGTAATTAAAATATACTATATCGGGATTTTCACCATGTACCTTTTTATTTTTGAGACTCCGATATTTCGGCGCAGTTGCATGCGCCATGATCACGGAAGAACTGTCGGTTGTCACGTGCGGGTAGATGTTATTGGCAGACGAATCGGTCTACCCTCCGTCTAGTTCTTTTATTACGGTCGGTACCGGTACCACTGTCTGCAAACTCACTATTCACTCGAATCTGTTCTCGACACACTGGTCAGGGAAGCAATTGAAATTACCAAATACAAAAATTTCAATCGTGATGATGGGTTAAAATTGTCGAGTGTCTGGAATCCAGTAGTCCGGCTGTGTCAAAACAACAAAAATAAAAAAAGTGCCGTTCCGCGTACAGATACAGTGAGTGTCGTGTGTCAAGAACAGATTCGAGTGAATAGTGAGTTTGCAGACAGTGGTACCGGTACCGACCGTAATAAAAGAACTAGACGGAGGGTAGACCGATTCGTCTGCCAATAACATCTACCCGCACGTGACAACCGACAGTTCTTCCGTGATCATGGCGCATGCAACTGCGCCGAAATATCGGAGTCTCAAAAATAAAAAGGTACATGGTGAAAATCCCGATATAGTATATTTTAATTACGTTAATAACCATGGAAATTTAAAACAATATATAATCAGATAGGTTCCAAGGTAGTCAGATTGTAAGTGCCATCCCATTAGTTGGCACTGTATAGATTTATTGAATTAATTTCTGTGGTCTAGGTCCAGGTTTGTCACCTTTTTAGGCGTTTTATGTTTTGATTTTCATTGAGGAGTTCTTTGGCCAATTCATTCGTATGTGAGCTAAGTTAATCTTTGTATTTTTTGCTGCTTTTGCTGACCTTAAATTCAAAACGTAATGTGACAAAGTTCTATGGTGTGTACATCTTATTGCTCGTGACTGTACTAGATAGATACTAGAATTGTTACCGAGCATTTGATAAAAGTTAGAGTATATTTTTAACAAAGCAATAACCAAGTAAACATACCACTAATGATAAGTCTTGTCCAACGAGTGGCAACACCACAGCCTTAGAGCGACATGATATATCTCAAGTCGGAGGCAAAAGTGGTCGCCGGATCCAGAAGGGCATTAATCACCCACACAAAGAGACAAAGGGTTAGCTCAGCATTGTTGCTTTCTGAGGCACAGAAATAACAGTACGAAAACGCAACTCTCTAAAATTTTCAAGGGCTATCGTGCATTGTATGCACGATAGCCCTTGAAAATTACTACTAATCATACATTTACTACATCTAAACTTAAACTGGTAAACTGTTGGTAATATAAAAAAAAATCAAACAAATTTAGCAGAGATTTCGTAATTATTGCTGTTTAGTCGCATCATGCTGTAACAAGAGCTACGCGGAATCTGCAAGCTAGTTGAACGCACGCATTTTGCAAGATTTGCGCATAAGTTTCGCTAAAGAAGTGCACCAAACGTTGCAAATACAGCCCGAGCGACGCATTCACTATATCTTTTTATGCAACTTTGTATGCAACACGTCGACCGCTCTCATACTTTATGTCTCTTGCAATCATGGTTTCATTTCTAATCTTCCACCACGTTTTACATTTATAGAGAAAATATTTATTGTGTAATAAGCACATAGTAATTGTACTGTTTCAATTCTAGTTTGAATTGTCTTAAGGGCGAAGCATTGCTGTGAGAGTAGCATTAATCACAGAGACAAAGGCCCCGCCCCCTACAGACACAACCACCAGACACATAGACATGCTGGCCCCAGACCAACCTAAGACTAAGGACTAGATATATGGATATTAAGTACCTACACATAAATGATTAGAACACTTATTCTGATGATAATGCGAAAATAGGGAGTCGGACCGTAGGGTTGGTAATCTCACACGACTTTTCTTCCCTTCCAGATAGAAGGTAAATAAGGTAATTTCAAAAATAGATACAGAAAATCTTATGCTGTTACAAACTCGAAAAATACCCACAACACGGACTGCAACATCTTCGAAAACGGATCTACAAGACTTGTAGATCCTGTAACTAATAATTGTAAAACTAGTAAGACAATCGAAAACAACGAATGATGTAACAATGCAATGCTTCTTCTTCTTGCAATAACTAAACCGTGTGGAAAATACCCACCTCCTATTACGACAAAACTCAGAATGAAATCAGCAGAACCTACTGTGATAGGCATGACATAGAGTCAAATAACATACTGCATGGCTCTTCTGTCATACCTAATCATATCAGCAATCGTTCGATCGTTCCTGCAAATCCTAATTAAGTAAGTACTAATTTCGTTTCGCCTATTTTGCAGCGTTACCTGCATAATAACAGGAAAGTCGCAAACCCAGGAAGAAGTTACAGCCTCTACCGGGAAGCAAAATTGAAACTGTTGCCCTTTTGAACAGAAGGCGGCAAAGCGCAAAGTTCGAACGATTTAAATTTCAAACAAACAACGGGCGCACGTAACTCGGCGGGCGT